>BTHU01000018.1:18097601-18722601 GCA_036184795.1 Tokudaia tokunoshimensis | reverse complement strand
TTAGTGCAAGGAGATAAGAATGGATCAATTTGCATTCTTCTGCATGTTGACCTCCAGTTGAACCAGCACCATTTGTTGAAAAGGCTATTTTTTTTCCACTGGATGGCTTTGGCTCCTTTGTCAAAGATCAAGTGACCATAGGAGTGTGGATTCATTTCTGGGTCTTCAATTCTGTTCCATTGATCTACATGCCTGTCACTGTACCAATACCATGCAGTTTTTAACACTATTGCTCTGTAGTACAGCTTGAGGTCCTGGATACTGATTCCCCCAGAAGTTCTTTTACTCTTGAGAATAGTTTTAGCTATCCTGGGTTTTCTGTTATTCCAGATGAATTTTTGAATTGCTCTTTCTAACTCTATGAAGAATTGAGTTGGAATTTTGATGGGGATTGCACTGAATCTGTATATTGTTTTTGGCAAGATGGTCATTTTTACTATATTAATCCTGCCAATCCATGAGCATGGCAGATTTTTCCATCTTCTGAGGTCTTCTTCAATTTCTTTCTTCAGAGACTTGAAGTTCTTGTCATACAGATCTTTCACTTCTTTGGTTAGAGTCACACCAAAATACTTTATATTGTTTGTGGCTATCGTGAAGAGTATCATTTCTCTTATTTCTTTCTCAGCCTGCTTATCCTTTGAGTATAGGAAGGCTACTGATTTGTTTGAGTTGATTTCATATCCGGCCACTTTGCTGAAGTTGTTTATCAGCTGTAGGAGTTCTCTAGTGGAGTTCTTTGGGTCGCTTAAGTATACTACCATATTGTCTGCAAATAGTGATAGTTTGACTTCTTCCTTTCCAATTTGTATCCCTTTGACCTCCTTTTGTTGTCTAATTGCTCTAGCTAGAACTTCAAGTACTATGTTGAAAGATATGGAGAGAGGGGGCAGCCTTGTCTAGTCCCTGATTTTAGTGCGATTGCTTCAAGTTTCTCTCCATTTAGAGTGATGTTGGCTACTGATTTGCTGTAAATTGCTTTTACTATGTTTAGATATGGGCCTCGAATTCCTGATCTTTCCAAGACTTTTAACATGAAAGGATGCTGAATTTTGTCAAATGTCCACCTGCAAGTAGGTTGGACTTTTAATGTCTTTTTTACTCAACATGACTAAATTCTAGGTAAGCAGAGTTAGGGAAGACTGTTGAACAGCGTTGAGGAAGGCAGTAACTGATACCCCATTTCAATTACTTTATTTCTGATTCTTCTGTGTTTGCATTTCTAGAACACAGTGAAATATCAACATATATAATATGGAACACATAATTAAGTGTGTTGTATAATAACCCCACTGCATATAAAACATGAATATAATACATGCTATATTATGTATATTTAGAATGGCACTTTATATTTAATATGTTCTTAAAATTAGTGTTGAAGATTGGCCTATTCTGGCATACATATCAATTATTTCTATTTTCCAGCTTTACTTGGGAGTAATGGCTCACAAAGTTCTCTATTTTTATGATACCTTAGTAACACATGACAGTCATTTGCTAATGCTGCCACAGACTGTAGAGAAGTATACACAACAGGTGGTGACCAGGATTAGGGCCACTGGTAGGTGAGTCCTGATTTTGGAGCAACCCATTAAACTGACTGTAGAGAGCTAAGACCATAACTTAGATGCTTAACTGCTTGCTTTGCAAGCATGAAGCCCTGGATTCAGATCCCCAGAACCATACAACCCTGGTGCATTGAAAAGTGAGGAATAGAATTTTAAAGTTATCCTCTTGCTACACAGGGAGTTTGAAGTCAGTATGGGTTAGGAAGCACATTCTTGAAAGAAAACAACAAAAACAACTCAAATAAGATGGAGAAAACTTTTATTCTGAATAGCAGAATGATATAAAGTGATTTTTAGCATTTCATGCCAAGTTATGTCAGAACCAAGTACAGAGCTCTGACATATCAACAGATTCCTTAAAATTCTATTCTGTAATTCTTAAATACACACACACACACACACACACACACACACACACACACACACACACACATATATATATATATATATATATATATATATATATATTCTTCAGAGACCTTCCCCCTCTTTCCAAACCCATCACTGATCACACGCACACACACAGTCATACATATTCATGCTAGTGCTTGTGCATGTTCACACATGTAAACACACATTGACACACATACACACACAACTCACACACAGATACATATTTAAGCATGTGTACACATAAGCATATGAACATATGTACATGCATATAAGCATAGATGGAAGGCCACACACATAACCTGTATCTTGTAGCTTTTCTATAATTCATAGGCTAGAGTTTAGAGGCAATTAGATACCAGTTTATTTCTTGACTTGAAAACATTACTTCAGGGTCAGAGAGATGGCTCTATATTAAGATCCCTGCTGTTCTAGAAAACTCAAGTTGAGTTACCAGTACCATGCTGGGTGGTATACAACCACCTGTAACTCCAGGCCCAAGTGATCGGACACCCTGTTTTGGGTTTTGCAGATTTCCATATAGTCAGGACATTCACTCACATTCACACACACACACACACACACACACACAACGCATATACACATAAATAAAAAGAATAAAAATAAATCTGTAAAGTATTTTAAAAATACAACTTGTGTACTATTTTCTTATCATTCATCATGGTTAAAATTTATAAGGTTTAATGGATCACTAGAGTTTATATATTCCTGAGAGTAAAACTTCAAATAAGCAAGAAAAAAATCCCATTCTAAATAGATCCAAATCCCCATATAATTACTACAGCCTTAGTAACAAAGGTCCATGTCCCTGTGCTTACACCATTTGGGACAGACTACCAAGAAAGGATAAAAAAAATCAAAATAGAGCTTGCTGTACTCTAATTATTTGTTTTAGGGGAAAGAATCAATTCACATGACAGACCCTCAGCCAAACAGAGCAGCCAACACGAAGAGCCCTTTATGCAAACTCACTTTAGTCTCCTCTTAGATAAAGAAAGGAAGGAAAGCAGAGAGTTTATTTTAAGGACCCTATCCTGTCTTCCATCACAATGTAAACAAGCATCCCCTCTTCTGGCCAGACTGGGGGCTTTTCCACAGCCTCTCACAGACTGGAAAGCCAGCCACCCTGAATTAACTGCTGCTGGCAGAAGATAAGGAGGAAAAAGAGTGCCCACATAAGCTTATTTATTTTATCTATGACTACAACCATTGGGGAGCGGGGGAGACTGTAAATGCCATATACTTTACTCTAGACAGGCTGTCAGCTTCAAAGAGAGGTACATGAAGTGCCTGGGACCCTCTTTCTACCCTATGCCAAGCCTAGCCAAGTCAAGCAGTTCTCCAGTGTCTGTGAAATAAAACACACACTCAGAGGTTGCAATTTTGCTGGCAATGCAGGTGTTGCTGGGAAGGCTGTTGCTCTTTTAGAGGGTCAAGAAGTGCCAAAGAAGAAACTAAGGGAAGAACTGGAGTTTGTGTTAACCCCTGGCACACGGTAATCCTGGCCCTGAGCATTACTCACTGGAAGGTATTTTAAGAAAGAGGACTATGTTTTCCGACTGTAAATACAAGTGCAGCAGGTTGAACTGGGATACACCAAATATTTTTCTGAGGGAGAGCAGTGTAGAATTTAGATGCCAACAGGATGACTAAACAGCCATTTGTCTCATATTTGCTCATTTAGGGATGAAGGGAGTGGAAAGAAACAGCTGGTCAGGGCTATTTGCATTGGGAGGCAACAAGATATTGCATGCCATAGGAGAGTATTTTAAACTCAAGGAGGATTACAACTACAATGATGGGTCATATATAGATCCTTCAGTGTCTCCATCTCAAGCTTTTTTGCCAGTCTATGCACACATACAGAGAAGAATTTTAACTAGATCTCATTGATGAGGTTTTTGATCATTGACTTTTCTTCTAGAACATTTAATCTTTGAATGATACTATTTAATGTATATGTAAACAGAAGAGAAGAATCTTATCACAAATTAGAGCTTCAGTTACCTTAAGAAGATTAATGGAAAAAAATTCAAATTATGGCATATTATTCCCTTATGATGAAGAATGCTTATTCTATCAGTAATAGAACACTGTGTCTTTATTTTCTCATGGGACACAGAACCACAGGACATCCCTGATATTTTCCCTAAGGTGGAGGTAACCAACCCACAAAAGCCTCCTAAGGACTGAGTTCTTGAAAGCATTCATTTTTTCCATTACTAATACGTCCAAGACACCCTCCAAAACCAACTGTCCAATGTCCATCCACCAGGAAAATAACCCAACACAGAGTTTCTAGAGCAGTGTTTGGGAGTGTGTGGTGACATTTAAATTACCTTTAATGTTTTAGGAAACCCCATTCAGAAGTGGCATTCTGAGGAAAGTTCTGTGATACCACACAATTTTAGAGCCTAAAGAAAGTTCTATATTTCTCCAAAATGGGTATCCCTTTTTGATGGTTCCTCACCAAATAGTGAGTTGCCTGGCACTCGATAAGTCTACAGTTATTGATTTGTTCCCCTCTGGCTCTCCTCATCTTTATACCAATATTGATTCTCATTTTTCTTGTCGATGAGAGGGAAGGACTGTGGGGAATCTACTGGGAAGAGTAGACAGTAAGTGACTAAGAGAATATGGCTGCACTGCTGTTGTCTGATTGTCTCTAAATCCCTGGCAGTTAACTCTGTTGCAGAATGGTCATTGTAGTCTGTTAGTGTCATTTCATTTCATTCCAGTTTGTGTTACCTGTTTTTGCTTCTTCATTTTGTTTTGTTTTTATTGTTTAATTACTGTAGGGCAAAACTAGATAGCTCAAAATTGGTGTTGGATAGGGCAAAACTGGTGCTTTGATGAGTGGTGGAATGGAGTAAGAATTGGGGTGTGGGTTCTCCTTTTATAGCCCAAACTGGTTTTAAATTCAGGATCCTCCTAACCCAACCTTCTTGCCCTTGTATCACTCTGAAGTGTGTATCCCCACTAAGCCAAACATGCATGCACACACACACACACACACACACACACACACACACACACACACACACATACACACGCATGCATGTGCCCGCACAGGTACACACACAGGCACCTATGCACACAGGCTTCAATATTCCTTGGCAACTATCTCATATTATCATTTACTATATATTTGTATCTTAAAGCAATTATAAAAGGCTGATGATGCTTAGAAAACCCCACACCCCAGTCCCTGCTATTAGTCCTAGAATTTCTGTAATGATGACACTTGAGCTCTGGGTTGGAAACTGTTTGCAGAGGTGCTGTCTAACACACTTTCATCTTACCACCTCACAAAGAATGTAGAAAGATTGGCCAATGGTTCCTCTGAGCTCCTTGAGGATACATCTTCACAGCTGCAAGGTTGGTATTTTTTACTAAACCCAACCAGGATTTTTATACAGAAGAACTAATATTCTTAGATAAAAAAGAAATAAAAATATATTTTCTATCAATAAAAATACTCACTACGCTTCTCAATGAAGTTAAATTTGATTTGTGTCAAATCAGCAGTATAATCAGTAGCAGAGGGGAACAGACAGTAATGGCATGAATGGAGTAACTTACATCAGTCATGAAACAAAGACTGAGCAGAGAGCCAAGGAAATACTAGAGTGTTGGAGAAGTTGGAATTGCTGCTTTGTAAGAACTTAATAAGAACTTACACATTTATAACTCCTAAAAATCATATATTCCAGTATCGGATGATTTTCTGACTTCTTCTAGCATGACTGTGCTGAAGATTATACCTTGCTCAGGCTATTTATGATATGAAAGGAGTCAATGTATGATGTGCCACCTTCTCTTTCTGTCCTATTAAAATATTGAGATTTCTGGATAAAAGTCACTGGCTGGGTTTAGTGACAAGTACCAAGCCCAAAACTTGGAAGGGTGTGTGGTTTTCATAGGTGTGCATTTGGTCTTCCTACATCTTGTCCAAGGAGATAACAAGAAAGTGGTTAGAAAGAACCTCCTTAAACTGCTTTCAGCCAAGGGTTATAGGTCATCCTTAAAGACAACTTGGCGGTTGAGAGGAACTCTAAACTTTGTCAGCTTTTCAGAATAGCTTGAAAGTGGCAAACTTTGTGGTAACCAATGATGATTGCAATTCAGAGAATGGTTGGGGACTTAAATGAAGGTCCTAGATAAGTCTTAAGGGTGTGTGTGTGTGTGTGTGTGTATGTGTGTGTGTGTGTGCGTGTGTATGAATGTATATGTCTGTGTGTGTAAATGTATGTGGTTTTGTCATATGTTGCCAGTTGGAAAGCCAACTGATTACAAGTAAATCATGTAAAGCAGGTTTAATTAGAAATAAGTTAAAATTAAAAACCTTATATCCAAGTTTCCATAAAGCTAGCTAGTTCTCAACCTGTGGGTCATGACTTCCCCAGCAAACCTTTACTGCCAAAAGCATTTACATTTGGTTGGGGTTCTCTGCCTCATGAGGAACTGTGTCAAGGGTGGCAACTTTAGGAAGGTTGAGAACTTCTAGGCTAGCTTGTCTAGATTGACTGAGGCAAAGATTTCTAGAAAGGATTGATTCTCATTCTCTTGATTCCAGGTGATTTTTCTCAAGGTTTCCCCAACCCTAAATGAGACATACTTTCTAACTTTTATACTGGAGCACTTTCAGCTCAGACAAACATAACTTTGTTTGGCTGGCTTAAAGTTGAGTTGAAAGACTGGCTTAAAGTTGAATTGAAGTTTCCACAATGTCCCTGATCACCTGGGCTCTCCTCGCATCCCTGGGCAATCAAAGCCTTCATATTTAAAATCTGAGAAATTCCATATTAACTGTATGCATACAGAATTGGGGTAAAGACTGCAAGAATCAGTGCTTGCAGGACCTTTCAGTATGCTGCTTAGCTTAAAATTCAGCCTGCAAAACATTAGTACCCTAGGGATTAGTCTGATCCTCATTCTTTGAGCCATTTTCTCAGTATTTTCTTGCTACTGTTCACTTAATGTAAACGCAGCTACTTAGATAGCTTTGTGAGCTCCAAGGCCTTGGTCTTAGTATTATCTCCAGACTTCTGTAGAATCAGTAAAAAATCCTTGCCACAGAAGCCCATGCACAGCTGGGGCCCACTTTATCTTGCTCACCTTATCTCTCCATTCCTACAAGGCCAGGAGAATCTACAAGCACACCCCGACAACCCTGCCTCCTGCAGAAGCCCTCTTTGGAGGCTTTTCCTCTCTAGGGAAGCAAATGTTATCCAAATCCAAAACCCTTCACTACAGTCCTCCCTAATCCCTCCAAGCCCACTTGGCTGCATCATGGATGTCTGGATGCTGTTTTTTATGGTTGTCTCCTTTTTATGCAGTTGTATTTTTCTCTCTTCCTACACTGGACTGTAACAGACTTAAGGATAATACCCAGTTCTTCTGAAGCACCTAACAATAAAGGTCTGATTTAAGCACATGTTTTGGTTGTACTTTTTTAATGCCAAGTTGATCATCAATAGAATATATGAGAATGCATACTCAAGGAAGGTTGATGAATTATCAGGAAGACACTTCAAAAACATATAAAACAAATATATAAAAAGGAAAGAAAATACATAAAATATAAGTTACGAATGGTCTAAATTGGAGAGTGATGGAACCATTAGATTTACACTTGAATGGCCTACTGTGATAAATCTACTCAAAGCAACTGCTGAGCTCTCTTAGGTTCAAAGGTCATTATATTCATATTTTGCTCTAAAGGTCAGCCCCTTCCTTGAAATAGCTTCCAAAATATCTACTCTGCCTAATGAGCAAAGTTTATTTAAGCTTATACTCCAGGTTCATCAAAACTACTTTAAAAAACTACATACAAAGTAAATTTCTCCCACATTTGTTTGTATTCTTTGGGTTGATGTTTCTGATGCTCATTATAGGTTTAGATATTCATACGTGTTGTGCTTTGATTAGTTACAACATACATTGCATCCATATCAACTGTCACTACTGTTTTATACTGTCAATGAATACTTAGGTTATTTCTGTCTTTCCTATTACAAAGAATCCTATGAAAAAAAGAGATTTTCCATGAGTGTGTTTATTAACATTCTTAACATTTCCTTGGCACAGACTCTAGTCTTAAATTTCCTGAAATCAGGCTATGATTACTTGTGTCAAAATTCTCAGTCAGCACGCCTTCACATTGTCTTTGTAGAAGACTGTGGGGGTCACTGGGCATCCACTTTCAGATAGATTTTTAATCTTTTCAAAATCAGTAGTTGAAAAAAAGATTGTTGTTGCCATTTTAATCATTTCATCAAGGAAGTAGTGAGTACCTTCAAAAGTATAGCTGTGTACATTTTTTTCTGTAGAAAATACTAAATTTTATTCATGTTTGATGATAATGAAAATACTTTGAACATCACAGAGCTACTCACTTTTTGGCATATTACATATTCTCGTACTATGACTGTTGTCTTTTAATTGTATTCTTAATATGAGAGGAATTTGGTTTACTCTCAGCATAGTGTCTCTGCGCTACTGTAGAAATGATAAAACTATAAATACTTGTTAAAATATGCATATATATACATATATATGATATACATATCATATATATGTATATAGTAATTAAACAAAAGGCTCCATGAATATGAGAGAAAATTAGTGGAGAAACATGAGAAGGTGTAGAGGGTCAGGACATAGTGGGTTAGAGGGAGAAAAGGAAGGGGGAACATTGCAATTTTATGCTGATTAAAATTTAAAAGTATTTATTACCAAAATATCATATCTGGACTGTAATTTAGAAAATGAAAACTTGCCCTTCCGCGACCTCTGTTCCGATAGAGTGCACTGAAGAGACAGGTACCCAGGTTTCCCCCAATATAACATCGCTTGGGATACGGCCTGTTGGGGCTTCCGTTTGCTCCCAAGAACGGGACAGCGCTGTGGTCAGCCAGATCTGCTGTAGGCCATCCCCTCTGCAGGGTGACAAGCTCCACCGAGAGAGTGCACAGTGCACTCCGCCATCTTTGCACCAGTGGCTGGGAAGCTGGGACTGCCAGGCTCGGAGACAGACAGGCATAATATCGATTGGGTCTCAGGCGACTTGTGTGTATGCTGCTCCCAAGAGCTGGGCAGATCTGCAGTAACCAGCACGCCAGCTCTGCTGTGGGACTTCTGCCTGGCAGAGGGATGCCCCCTCCCCCTGCACTCTGGAAGAGATCACACACCCCTGCAAAGGGCAGGAGCCTACCAGCCTCCCTTTGGCGACCTCTGCTCCAGGAATCCACTACACTGAGCATTTGGATGTGCAAGGTCTCCCCAATACAACATCACTTGGGGCAAGGCACATCAGGGCTCCAAAGTCACTCAGGAGCAGGGCAGGCCCCAGAAATCGGTGCCAGGGGAATCCTGAAAATCCAGGGGGGGCAGAAATAGCTTTGCAGGCTCACAGGAGGTCCAACCAACAGCCAGTGACAGCAGGACCAACTAACATCAGAGGTAATCAGATGGCGAAAAGCAAACGTAGGAACGTTACTAACAGAAATCAAAGTAATATGGCACCATCCGAACCCAACTATCCAACAGCAGAAAGTCCTGGATACCCCACTACACCCGAAAGACAAGATCTGAATTTAAAATCACTTCTCATGATGCTATTAGAGGATCACAAGAAGGACACAAATAAATCTAATGAAGAATTACAGGAGACCATGAATCAACG
This sequence comes from Tokudaia tokunoshimensis, assembly GCA_036184795.1. Classification (NCBI taxonomy): domain Eukaryota; kingdom Metazoa; phylum Chordata; class Mammalia; order Rodentia; family Muridae; genus Tokudaia; species Tokudaia tokunoshimensis. The sequence continues at coordinate 18,712,932 of BTHU01000018.1, read as the reverse complement.
GTTAGAAGCCCTTACAAAGGAAACACAAAAATCGCTTAGAGAAATGCAGGAGAACATGGATCAAAAGATGGAAGCCCACAAGGAGACAACACAAAAATCGCTTAAAGAAATGAATCAACGGGTAGATGCACTTACAAAGGAATCACAAAAACTGCATAAAGAAATGCAGAAGAATATGGGTCAACAGACGGATGCCCATAGGGAGACAACACAAAAATTGCTTAAAGAAATGAATCAACAGATAGATGCCCTTACAAAGGAAACACGAGAATTGCTTAAAGAAATGCAGGAGACGATGGACCAACAGATGGAATCCCATGAGAAGGAAACACAAAAATCTCTTAGAGAAATGCAGGAGAACATGGGTCAACAGGCAGAAATCCTGAAAGAGGAAATGCAAAAATACCTTAAAGAAATACAGGAAAATACAAACAAACAAGTGAAGGATCTGAGCAAATCCATCCAGGATCTAAAAAAGGAAGTAAAAACAACTAAGAAATCACAAAGGGAGACAACTTTGGAGATAGAAAACCTTGGGAAGAAATCAGGGGTCATAGATGCAAACATCAACAATAGAATACAAGAGATGGAAGAAAGAATCTCAGGTGCTGAAGATACCATAGAAAGCATTGACTCAACAGTCAAAGAAAATGCAAAATGCAAAAAACGTGTAACTCAAAACATCCAGGAAATCCAGGACACAATGAGAAGACCAAACCTAAGGATTATAGGTATAGATGAGAGTGAAGATTTGCAACTTAAAGGGCCAGTAAACATCTTCAACAAAATTATGGAGGAAAACTTCCCTAACCTAAAGAGAGAGATGCCGATGAACATACAAGAAGCCTACAGAACTCCAAACAGACTGGACCAGAACAGAAATACCTCCCGTCACATAATAATCAAAACACCAAATGTACTAAACAAAGAAAGAATATTAAAAGCAGTAAGAGAAAAGGGCCAAGTAACATACAAAGGAAGACCTATCCGAATCACATCAGACTTCATCACCAGAGACTATGAAAGCCAGAAGATCCTGGGCAGATCTCATGCAGACACTAAGAGAGCACAAATGCCAGCCTAGAATAATACACCCAGCAAAACTCTCAATCACCATAGATGGAGAGACCAAGATATTCCATGATAAAACCAAATTTTCACAATATCTTTCCACAAATCCAGCCCTGCAACGGATAATAGGTGGAAATCGCCAATACAGGGAGAGAAACAACACTCTGGAAAAAATGAGATATTAACCTTCTTGCTTCAAACCCAAAAGTAGATAACCACTCAAACATAAAGATGGCATCAAAATGGCAGGTGGCAGTAATCACTATGCCTTAATCTCTCTTAATATCAATGGTCTCAATTCCCCAATAAAAAGACATAGACTAGCAGACTGGATATGTAAACAGGACCCAGCATTTTGCTGCATGCAGGAAACGCACCTCAGTGTCAAAGACAAACACTACCTCAGAGTAAAAGGCTGGAAAACAATTTTACAAGCAAATGGCCCCAAGAAACGAGCCGGAGTAGCCATCCTAATATCAGATAAAATTGATTTTCAACCTAAAGTCATCAAAAAAGACACAGAAGGACACTACATACTGATCAAGGGAAAAATCAACCATCAAGAACTCTCAATTCTGAATATCTATGCTCCAAATGCAAGGGCACCCTCATTCATAAAAGAAACTTTACTAAAGCTCAAAGCACATATCTCACCGCACACAATAATAGTGGGTGACCTCAACACCCCGCTCTCTGAAATGGATCATTCAGGAAAGCAGAATCTAAACAGGGACACAGTGAATCTAATTGAAGCCTTGGACCAAATGGAACTAACAGATATATATAGAACATTTCATCCTAGAGCTAAAGAATACACATTCTTCTCAGCACCTCATGGTACTTTCTCCAAAATCGAGCATATAATTGGTCACAAATCAGACCTCAACAGATATAAGAAGATAGAACTAATCCCATGCCTCCTATCAGATCACTATGGAATAAGGGTGGTCTTCAATGGCAACAAAAACAAAAGAAAACCCACATACACATGGAGGCTGAACAATGCTCTACTCAATGATAATTTGGTCAAGGTGGAAATAAAGAAAGAAATCAAAGACTTTTTGAAATTTAATGAAAATGAAGGCACAACATACCCTAATTTATGGGACACAATGAAAGCAGTGCTAAGAGGAAAATTCATAGCCCTGAGTGCCACTAAAAAGAAATGGGAGACAGCATACACTAACAGCTTAATGGCACACCTGAAAGCCCTGGAACAAAATGAAGCAATTACACCAAAGAGGAGTAGAAGGCAGGAAATCATCAAACTCAGGGCTGAAATTAATCAAGTAGAAACAAACAAAACCATACAAAGAATCAACAAAACGAGGAGTTGTTTCTTTGAGAAAATCAACAAGATAGATAAGCCCTTAGCCAGACTAACCAGAGGGCACAGAGACAGTATCCAAATTAATAAAATCAGAAACGAAAAGTGAGAGATAACAACAGAAACTGAGGAAATTCAAAAAATCATCAGATCCTACTACAAAAACCTGTATTCAACACATCTAGAAAATCTTGAGGAAATGGACAATTTCCTTGACAGATACCAAGTACCAAAATTAAATCAGGATCAAATAGACCATCTAAACCGTCCTATAACCCCTGAAGAAAAAGAAGTTGTCATTGGAAGTCTTCCAACCAAAAAAAGCACAGGTCCAGATGGTTTTAGTGCAGAATTCTATCAGACCTTCAAAGAAGACCTAACACCAATACTCTTCAAACTGTTCCACAAAATAGAAACAGAAGGAACACTACCCAACTCGTTCTATGAAGCCACAATTACTCTAATACCAAAAGCACACAAAGATCCGACAAAGAAAGAGAATCTCAGGCCAATCTCTCTTATGAATATCGATGCAAAAATACTCAATAAAATTCTTGCCAACCGAATCCAAGAACACAGCAAAACGATCATTCACCACGATCAAGTAGGCTTCATCCCAGGGATGCAGGGGTGGTTCAATATAAGGAAATCCATCAATATAATCCACTACATAAACAATCTCAAAGAAAAAAACCACATGGTCATCTCATTAGATGCTGAGAAAGCATTTGACAAAACTCAGCATCCTTTCATGCTAAAGGTCTTGGAAATATCAGGAATTCAAGGCCCATATCTAAACATAGTAAAAGCAATTTACAGCAAACCGGTAGCCAGCATCAATCTAAATGGAGAGAAACTTGAAGCAATCCCACTAAAATCAGGGACTAGACAAGGCTGCCCTCTCTCTCCATATCTTTTCAATATAGTACTTGAAGTTCTAGCTAGAGCAATTAGACAACAAAAAGAGGTCAAAGGGATACAAATTGGAAAGGAAGAAGTCAAACTATCACTATTTGCAGACGATATGATAGTATACATAAGCGACCCAAAGAACTCCACCAGAGAACTCCTACAGCTGATAAACAACTTCAGCAAAGTGGCCGGATATAAAATCAACTCAAGCAAGTCAGAAGCCTTCCTATACTCAAAGGATAAGCAGGCTGAGAAAGAAGTAAGAGAAATAATACCCTTCATGATAGCCACAAACCATATTAAGTATCTTGGCGTGACTCTAACCAAACAAGTGAAAGATCTGTATGACAAGAACTTCAAGTCTCTGAAGAAAGAAATTGAAGAAGACCTCAGAAGATGGAAAAATCTGCCATGCTCATGGATTGGCAGGATTAATATAGTAAAAATGAGCATCTTACCAAAAGTAATATACAGATTCAATGCAATCCCCATCAAAATCCCAACTCAATTCTTCATAGAGTTAGAAAGAGCAATTCAAAAATTCATCTGGAATAACAGAAAACCCAGAATAGCTAAAACTATTCTCAAGAGTAAAAGAACCTCTGGGGGAATCAGTATCCCGGACCTCAAGCTGTACTATAGCTTAGTGTTATTACAGCTATAGTGTATTACAGTTATAGTGTATTACAGCTATAGTGTTAAAAACTGCATGGTATTGGTACAGTAACAGACATGTAGATCAATGGAACAGAATTGAAGACCCAGAAATGAATCCACACTCCTATGGTCACTTGATCTTTGACAAAGGAGCTAAAACCATCCAGTGGAAAAAAGATAGCCTTTTCAACAAATTGTGCTGGCTCAGCTGGAGGTCAACATGCAGAAGAATGCAAATTGACCCATCCTTATCTCCTTGCACTAAGCTCAATTCTAAGTGGATCAAAGATCTCCACATAAAACCAGACACACTGAAACTAATAGAAGGGAAACTAGGGAAGAACCTTGAACATATGGGCACAGGGGAGAATTTCCTGAACAGAACTCCAATAGCTTATGCTCTAAGATCAAGAATAGACAAATGGGACCTCATTAAATTACAAAGTTTTTGCAAGGCAAAAGACACTGTCAAAAAGACAAAGCAGCAACCAACTAACTGGGAAATGATCTTTACCAACCTTACATCCGACAGAGGGCTAATATCCAATATATACAAAGAACTCAAGAAGTTAAACTCCAGAGAGGCAAGTAACCCTATTAAAAAATGGGGTACAGAGCTACACAAAGAGTTCTCACCTGAAGAATATCTAATGGCTGAGAAGCACCTAAAGAGATGTTCATCATCCTTAGTCATTAGGGAAATGCAAATCAAAACAACCCTGAGATTCCATCTCACACCAGTCAGGATGGCTAAGATCAAAAACACAGGAGACAGCAGTTGTTGGCGAGGATGTGGAGAAAGAGGAACACTCCTCCACTGCTGGTGGAATTGCAGGCTGGTACAACCACTCTGGAAAGCAGTCTGGCGGTTCCTCAGAAAACTGGGCATGACACTCCTGGAGGATCCGGCTATACCACTCCTGGGCATATACCCAGAGACTTTACCTGCATGCAATAAGGACACATGCTCCACTATGTTCATAGCAGCCTTATTTATAATAGCCAGAAGCTGGAAAGAACCCAGATGTCCCTCAACGGAGGAATGGATTCAGAAGATGTGGTATATCTACACAATGGAATACTACTCTGCAATTAAAAACAATGAATTCACGAAATTCCTAGGCAAATGGTCAGAACTTGAAAATATCATCCTTAGTGAGGTAACTCAATCACAAAAGAACACACATGGTATGCAGTCACTGATACCCAGAATCTCGGAATACCCTAGACACATTTCGCATATCAATAGATTTCTAAGAAGATGGAAGGAGAGATCCCTGGTCCTGGAAAGACTGGATGTAGGGAACGCCAGGACAGAGAAATGAAAGGGGGTTGAATGGGGAAAAGAGGGAGGGAAGGGGGCTTATGGGTCTTTCGGGGATGGAGGAAACCGGAAAGGGGAAATGATTTGGAATGTAAATAAAAAACTTAGAAAAGAAAAAAAAAGAAAATGAAAACTTATAAAAAAGAAAATGTTTTGAAGGTATATGCTATTTCTTCATTAAAGGTATATAAGCATTCTGTAACAAAATACCTTGAAAAGTTAATTTATAAAGAGGAAATGTTTATTTTCACTAATGATTCCAAAGATTTCAATCCATATACTGCTGTCTGGGGGTCTCCCAAGAGGGAGACCTTTGTGACAGAACTACACAGCCATAAAGTTGCTCAATACAGAAGCTAGGAAGAAGGAAAGGAAAAAGAGAAGCAACAGAATGAGAAGACAGTGGAGGGAAGAGAGACAGAGACAAAGAGACAGACACAGAGAAAAAGGATAGGGACAGAGACATAAAGAGACAAAGATAGATACACACACATACACAGACAGACACACTGAGACACAGACACAGACAGACACACACAGACACAGACAGACACAGACAGACAGACACACACACAGAGACACAAATACAGACACACACACACACACACACACACACACACACACACACACACACACAGGAGATAGAGATTTTCAGAATCTAAATATCTCCTTCTAGGAAGCTCTTCCAATGACTTAACCTTCTCCTTAACTCTGCCTTCTAGAGGTTCCATTATTTTCTCATAGTTGCACAATCATGCAATTAGTATGTAGGTTCTCTTAATACATTGAATGTTTCAGGTGTAGTAAGAAGACTGGTTCAATCCATCCAACATGCTAGGTCTGTATTTTCTTGATGGAAAATTTTCATCTTTGTGTTCAGTTTAAATGGAAATAAGTATCCAATGTCTAAACATAGCTATGGGCAGTGTGTGTGTGTGTGTGTGTGTGTGTGTGTGTGTGTATGTGTGTGTGAGAGAGAGAGAGAGAGAGAGAAAGTTGAACTGTCTTGTTTCTCATCTGTCAATTATCACAGTCCTTAGCTGCCCATAATCCAATATCTGTAATTATTTTAGGCATTTTGTTCAGTTTCAGTTTCTTACCTGTTTGGCATAGGAAGCCAATTATTTGACCATAATCAGGAGAGGAATTCAAATGTTTTGAATCTTTGAATATGAGGGGTAGTTTTTGGCTTTCAGACTGTTTGGTAACTGTTTGTTTAATCAATCATGTATTTATTGTTCCATACCTGTAATGAGATTCTGCCTGCCTGGTACACATTATATTTGATATGAGATGGAGTGAGAGGCATAGATATACATAACTACATAAACATTTATAAAAAGGATATATGGAAATATTTTAGAAAATTTTAGAAAAGCATGTGGTTTTATGGAACCCACTAATAACAATCCTTAGGAAGGTTCCAGTAGGCTCCATATATGTTCTGCCAAGCCTTTCCTATGCTGAACAGTAAGAATTTCACTTTTTCTCTTTGTTCTCTGAATTCCACCCTCCTCATTTTTGGTAGATACTGTCTAAAAACACGCTACTTTTTGCCAGCCTCCTGAATATGTATCATCAATGAACAGGACATGAAGTGTTTTCTCTTTGGGTGTTGTTTCTAATTAGTGCTTGCTTTAGCAGCTCCACTACACAGATAAGCAAACTTTCATCATTAAGTTAGAAGTACACCTTCCCACTTGCAATTTTTATTCACAATAATCCATTTGCAGGCATGCAACATGAGTCAGAATTCTGACCGAACTATATTTAAAACACGGAGTCTGAAGCTGTTTCTTGGAAATATAAAAAGATAGCATCTATATTAATTCTTGAAACACTTAATAACTTTTTTGAAAAGATGATCCTCATAAAAACAAGCACTGCTGACACCCAGAGATGTGCTGTAGGCTCAGCACCCCTACAATATAATGACCACTTGTTTTTCTGAGACATATTTCTTTAGCCTAGTATCCATATATAGTCTCATCTTAAAATAAGTTTTATTACAGAAACTTGCAAATTAAAAAAAAATATACCATAGACTAAAACTAACCAGACATGAAGTCTACATCTTAATGACCTTCTATAGTCAGAATAGCCATTCTAGAGACATGATACTTGACAATATTTTTCTAGTAGGAAACAAAAATATCTAGTTCCTAATATGTTTAGAAAGATGAAGTGGACAAGCAGTGGGAGAAAAAGATGAAAGAGAGAAACAGTGGATGAATGTCATCAAAGAACATTGTGTGCATGTAAATATTTTAAGGAAAGTGATTGTTTTGTATAATATATACTAAGTAAAAATGAAGTAAAATTGATGTGTGTTATAATTTCCTTGTGCTGCCTACAAAAAATATATTTTAAAAATAGCTTCTGAAATTCATGTGGGCTTTTTTTTTTTTTTTTGGTTTTTCAAGACAGAGTTTCTCTGTGTAGCCCTGGTTGTCCTGGAACTCACTTTGTAGACCAGGCTGGCCTCGAACTCAGAAATCCTCCTGTCTCTGCCTCCCAAGTGCTGGGATTAAAGGTGTGAGCCACCACCGCCCGGCCTGTGTGGGCTCTTTCTAACAACCTGGGTTCAACCCCTGGAACACAAATGGTAGAAGAAGAGAATCAGCTCCAATGAGCTGTCTTTAACCTCCACAGACTCAATTTCTCTCTCCCCTTTCTCTCTCTCTCTCTCTCTCTCTCTCTCTCTCTCTCTCTCTCTCTCTCTCTCTCTCTCTCACACACACACACACACACACACACACATACACAAACACATGCGTACACACACACACATGTGCACGTGCAGAGTGATAGAGATTGAATAAATAAATACATAAATAATAGATAAGAAGCCTACTTCTTTACATGTTCTTCCTATGCATCTTCACGTAGCTTTTCACTTTCTGCATATTTGTGCATCCCATGGTTTCTGCTGTTTGGACAATTGTTCTACTTTACTTTGTTTTTGCTGTTTTTGAGAGAAAGTAAGATCTAGCCAAACGTGCTATTTGCCAACAAATCTCTGTGAAAATTGTCCTTGGCTTTTCTTGCTACCCAGTCGGTTGCTGTCTCAGTCCTTTGTTCAGATTAATAGCTGCGACTAGACAGGCAAGAGGGAAGATAATTTCTTACATTGTATAGCCACCTCCTTATCTAGGCATGCACTCATGTGCTTCTGCTGATACAAAATGAGATTTTCTTTAATCCCTAAGGCCTGATCCCTTATCACTGTACAAATTCCGCTGTGTTTTCTCCTAGCAGAGTCAGGGCTCTTCCCATCCATGCATTATCCTTTCCTCTAATGACCTGGCATCTGAAGACATAACCTGTAGGAGGTTGTGATCCCTGTGCTGTTAGGAGAATGTGAGAGGATGATGGTCTGAATCTATACATTTATGGCTTTATATCTGGTATGTTAAAGTTGGACAGAGGCAAGAAGAGAACACTCTGAACCACAAATAGGACTAAACATCAAGTTGTGATAGCCTAGTGATTCTCCTGTTTATAAGAATTTAAGCAGGACTGGAATTTACATCTGTTGAGTGAGATTTCCATAATTTGGATAACAGACACGGATTTAGACTCTAATCTATTGGTTTGAAAATGTAGAACCAGAAAATGTCTGTTTATACCGCTAGATACACAAAAGAAGATCTACTTAGTCTTCTCAAAGGTGTCAATACCCACACTTTCAACAACTTAAATTATAGACTCTATGATAGAAGTAATATAAAGAGCACAGTTTCTAATGTAAGCATTATAGGATGATTCTCATAGCTGGATCTACTTCAATATGTGTACAACATCATAACAAGATAGAAGTTTGGGGAATAAGCAAAACAGAAGATGTGGTCCAGCTCACATGCAGACTAGGGAGTATCCCTCCCTTTGCTATGGACACTGCAGTCCTGTTCATTCAGCCGCACATCAAATTATCCCCTTGGCAGCCTCACAATGGTGAGTCATGCTGGGCTGGCTGTCAACTTCAGATGGTAATCCCACTCACATGAGCAGCTGCTTAGCTGCATCTCCCCTATTCTGGCTAGGTGTAGCGCAGCTCACAGCATGAACTGAGTTTACAGAGCCCTAAAATTGTTTCATTTACCAGCATGGAAACTTAACACACAGCGTAACGACCATGGCACGGAGCTGAAGCCATCTTAAACTGCTATTAATTTGTCATTTAAAGCTAAAAGTGTGTATAAAACAGACAGGAATTGGACCTAATGTCTATTTCCTCAACCTGTCATGTCCAGAATCAACAATTTTCTTCTCTCTTCCTGATGAAAAAAAGAGAAAGACCACCCAGATTCTCTGTATCCATAGTCTTTCCGTGAAGGCCTCACAGAGAAACTGGGGGATTTAAGCACAGCACAGGAGTAATGGGCTGGTCACACAGACTTCTTTAAACTTAATTCCAAATCTTGTATGTTACAGTTCAGAAAGAAGCCTCCTCTACATGGACCTGGCCACACTAAGCAGAAGCTGACATTTTCCGAGTACATTCTCTTCTTAGATATAGGCACTTTGTGAGTGCTATTTTATTTCATCATTATGATAACTTTGCAACTCTCTCTCTCTCTCTCTCTCTCTCTCTCTCTCTCTCTCTCTCTCTCTCTCTCTCTCTCTCACACACACACACACACACACACACACACACACACACATAACAAAACTCTGTTTTATAGATAGAACTGATGCAGTAGAACAGGAAGTGGGATAAGAATATTCTGTCAGATTGCACAGAAAACAAATAAATGACATAAGACTTAATTTGATTTTCTTTTTACTTTTTCTGGATTCAAGAACTAATGAATTAGTGCAAACTGATTATGTGGACTTCACTTAACAGTGCTTAAAAAAGCAGTCAGCTGGGAGAGATAAGGTCTGGAGTGGATGTGATCTGACTCCTATAGGGAAGGGAAATGATGAGATAGCACACTTACTTTGGACATATTCTAGAACAATGCCAAATGAATATTCAAGTTCATATTGAGGCCTTAAAAATGATTGGAAATTTTATCATTAAATCTATTAAACTTGTAACTTTTAATTATTCTGCCAAATTCTATTAAGTTCCTGAGGAAGAAGGAACAGAAAGAATATGAAACAGAGTATGGAAAGAAGTTTTAAAAAATGCTCTTTTGATATAATATGTAAAATCCTCCTTTTTTGGTATAATGTGGCTATTACACTCAACTTTCTGCAACTATGGTCACCTGAAGATTGCTTGCATGAGATCAAGCCAACATCAGCAGAATTTTAACAGACAACATTAAGTGAACTTGGTGGATTATTTATAAAATAAAAATGAGGAAAGAAAAGAAAAGTGGGGACAAGGAAAGAAAGTGGGGGCATATTGAAGATATTTTTGTATAGTGTGTAGTTTTTGTTACCCTGCTTTAAGCTCCTGGTGGACCATGCTACCAGCCATACCCAGGTTCCCTCAGATCTGCGATGAAAGACACATACGTACATTAGCTTATTTTTATATTATTTTAGCTCAATTATTGGGTGATTCTAATCTTCCGTGGCTAGTGTGCCCTTCCCAACACTCTTAGCTCAGCACCCTAAATCTACCCTACACCTTAGTTGCTCAGTTATCTTCTCATAGTTCAGCAACCCAAACCTGACCTCAACTTTAGTTGTGTGTCTCTCACCTGGGAAAGTGGACTATGGTTGCTCCGCCTAAGATCTTACAGGACTGGTCACCTTTTCTCCCTCTGAAGCATGGCAAAATGTTTTCTCTCCTTTGTATCTGCTAGCCTGCCTGCTGGAAAACTGGAAGTCCTGCTTATTTTGCCTAACTCATTGGCTGCTACCATCTTTATTGATGGATCAAGAACCAACTGAGGAACAGGACCTTAGCATCAGAACAACCCTCTACTCTTGTGGGAATGAGATGGGCATCGAGGATATAGTCAAGATACACTGTAAGAAAAACTATTTGGCAAAAAATTAAGATGCATAGAAAAGAAACTTACTCTGTCTTTTTAAAATTAATTGTGTTCTTTGACAATTTCATTCTTGTAAATAATGAATCTGCTCTATTGTTACCCCTCTCCCACCTTTGGCAGAATAATAATATGTCTAAAAATCTCTTTTTCATATTCATGACTATATGTTTTGTAACCCACTAAGTTTAATAATCAAAGAGAGGATTTCTTTCTCCTAGAATCTGTTAGTAGCCAATAGTTCAATGGTGAAGAGTAAGATCTCACAGTCTCCTTTCCATCCGAGACTGACTGTTGATAGGGTCAATGTCACACTGCCCAGGCACCAATAACTGCAGCTGCTGTGAGTTCATAATTTCAGAGATTGTGTTACTTTTTAAAGATGATATTCACAACCCTTCTCTGTATTTTTTCACCCTTACATTCTTTCAGCACCTTCTTCCACAAGAAGGTACTCTTAATCCTATGGGGTTATAAAAATCTTCTCTATGGCTGAGTCCTTCATTGTCACTTATTCTTAGCACTAGTGATATTTATGAGTCTTTACATCCACCATCATTCACTTTTCTGATTAAGGCTGAGAGTAATTTTTGTTAATGAGCACAAGCATAAATATTCAGAACATAATTTGTTGTTGTGCTCATTCAGTTAAGCAAGAGTAGTAAGTTTCATACTAGGGCTTATGTCTTCTTCATGGATAATTTTGGTTTTGAGTTTTTAAATTAGTAGTAGTAGTAGTAATAGTAGTAGTAGTATTTTACTAAGTTTACAGTACCAAGTATGGATTCCCTCAAGTGGGGCCAGGCCATAATTCAATCAGAGAATGAGTGCTTTATGCTTTATCCCCTCCCCATAACAGTCATGCCACTGGTGCTTGTGAGCACATCTTACCTGGTAAGTATATATTACAGTTCATAGGTTTCACAGCTGATTCAGATTGTTGATACCTTTTGTGCCCTAGTAACCTGTGTGTTACATTCCAGAACTATGAAAGTTATCTGTTTGTAAAACTCAATTTTGGGAATCCCATGTGGTTTCATGCATTTCAAACCCAACTTTAGACTATGTTCTATGGTATGGTAATGTGATTTGGATAGAACCCAATGCGTGTGAAAATATTCCTTCTTTTTAATCAAATAGCAAATAGGCAATGCTGCTAGCTGACTGGACATGAATTTATAGATACTGTAGTCTAGAAAATCCTTAGAAAGGGTTATAGAGCACAATGTGTTCACATGATCTGATCCTTGAAATATGGGTCCTTGAGGGTAATTGGCTCTCATGACATTACAGGGGGGAAATAGGAGCAGGTTGTTGTGGGAAAAGAGAGGACCAGGGATGAATGAGTTGTAGAAAATGGCTGTTAAGAAAAGCATGCAGATGGCTGCTGTAAATGAATGCTGCATAAATGATCTTACCAGGAATTAGAGCCATACATTTCACCCAGCATCTTTATTCAAAGCCATTATTAGATTCTAAGAAGGACAAGAGAAGGTGGGAAATGGTATCTTTGAACCCAGGAATGAAGGAACATGAGGCTGGTGACTAGCTAAGGAATCTCTGAAACAGAAATGAACTAATTTGACAAAAATTACAATGACAATAATAATTCAAAGCACTCATGAACTTCAGCTAAAGGGGCCTGGCTTCTTTGCCCTTCATTCTTACTAATTGTACAATAGAGTCCCTAACCTTTTGTTTTTTTGTTTTGTTTTGTTTTGTTTGTTTATAAAATGACAAAATGAAATATGTTTGAAACTGCTTTGAAACTCATGAAATTTATCCTAACTTTCATAATTGACTTTGATTCTCAGATGCTGGGAAGTTGCTCTCCTATAATGTGCAAAAAAGGAATAATGAAAAATATAGAAAATATTCAGAATTAATTTTAATGAAGGGCTGACTGGGGAAAATATAAATTATTCTTGCTAGAGTATGTTCCTTTAGTGAAATACTTTATCAGCTATATGCTAGTTGCTACCTATCTGAAAAGTGAACAAAGTGTGTCCTGCTTGCTTACTACCAGGAATATCTGTGTCAAAGTCATTCATTTGCCTGCAAAATTCATAATATCTTGTTTTTAATAGCTGAATAGTATTCCATTATATAGATGTAACATATTTTCTTTATCATTTCTTTAATCGAAGGACATCTAGGTGGTTTTCAGTTACTGGTTATTAAGAATAAAGCTGCTATGAACATAGTAGAATGGTGTCTTTGTGGGTGGGATGTGGGAGCATCTTTTGGGTATATGCCCACTATACTACACAGATCTAAAGAAGCTAAACAAGAAGTAAGGAACGTTCAAGACAGAAATCTTGAATCTCACTTAGAAAGGGGAATAAACCAGTAATAAGAGGCAGATGGAAGGAGGTAACTGAGAGAGAAGGGTGGGGAGAGAAATGGGTACATCAAGATCAGGTATGGGGAAGGAGAGGCATGTGACCATGAAAATTAGTAGAAATCTGCGATTCAAGGGGTGAGCAGATATAGGACAACTCCAGAACAGGACAGAGTCCTGGGGTAAGAGAAATATCCAAGAATCAATGGGGGTGATCTTAGATGTGACTCACAACATTGGAGATATAGAACCAGAAAAGGCCACTTCCTGTAGCTGGGCAGGAACTCCAGTTGAAATAGAGACAACAATGCACTCACAAGCCTTTCAACTGCAAACTTATGCTGTCTACCAGAAATGTAGCACAGAGGATGGAGCAGAGACTGGGAGAATGGCCAAACAATAACACTCCCAACTTGAGACCTATCTCATGGGAAGCACCAGTCCCTAACATTATTAATGATACTCTGTTATGCTTTCAAACAGGAGCAAGTTGTCCTCTGAGAAGCTCCACCCAGCAGCTGACTCAGACAGATATAGAAACGCACAGCCAAACTGTGGATAGAGCTTTGGGTCTGTTATGGAAGAATAGGAAGAAGGATTGAGGGCCTTGAAAGGCATAAGAACTCTATAGGAAGACCAGCTGAGGACTGGAGAGATGGCTCATGCTCTTCCAGAGGTTCTGAGTTCAATTCCCAGCAACCACATGGTGGCTCACAACCATCTGTAATGGGATCCAATGCCCTCTACTGGTGTCTCTGAAGAGAGCAATAGTGTACTAATACACATAAAATAAATAAATAAATCTTAAAAAAAAAAAAAAAGAACGACAGAATCAACTAACCTGGGCCCTTGGGGTTCTCTGAGACTGAACCACAAATCAAAGAATATACACAGGCTGGAACTTCTTGCACATATGTAACAGATGTGCAGCTTGGTCTTCATGTGGGTCCTAAACAACTGGAGCAGGGACTATCACAAAAGCTGTTGCCTGCACATGGGATATGTTCTACTAGCTGCTGCCTTATCTGGCCTCAATAGAAAAGGAAGTTTATCTTATTCGAAAAGACTTAAAGTGCCAGGGTTGGGGGATACCCAGAGGGGACAGAGGATGGATTGTGGGAGGGGTTACCAGAAGGGGGCAATGAGCAGGTGGAAAGTGAATAGGTAAAAAAAAATAAATTAAATTAAATTTTAAGTTAATAAAAAAGGAATTTTCATGATGAATACAGCTAAAAAGAAAGAAAGGAGATAGGATAGATACAAAGAGGAAATAAAGACTGGAGATTCTACATTAATTTTAACAGACATTTTAGCATATCATAATCCATAATAGTAACAAAGCAATGAAGAATTCTGCAGTTTTGCTAGTGAAGAAAATCTGTGAGATGGACAAAATTACATTGTCAGTAACTGACAGAACCAGTTTGAACCTGAAACAGAATTGAACCTCCTTATGATTATAGAAGGAAAGAGTTCATTTGTTAAATGTTGTGAATGAAGATACTACATAACCTAGACTTAGAGGGAATGTTGATGAAAAGGGGAATACATGGTAAGTTAGGAGATTTATGTGTTTCTGAAAACATGGGGCAATAATACATGGGAATTAGAAATGGCCTGGGTCCCAGTCTATTACTTGAGATATTAAGTTTTAATGTTTTAATTTTGGCATAAATATAGAGTCACAGGAAGATGCAAAAGTAGCAAAGACTAGTCTTATCCAGCTTTGATTTAGATGTCTCTACAGATACATAGTATACCATGATAGTATAATATGAATACCAGGAAGCTAGAATTAGTAAAAGAGTGTGTAGATGGAGTTACATGTGATATTTTTATGTGTATGGATGCATGCTCTGAACCTACATTGAAGTACACTATCCCAGGGGGGAAAAAAGTGTATGCCAAGACTGTGACATGAGATATAAGAACAACATGTGATCCAAGAAAATTTGTAGTAAGTGTGCTCTTTACTTTTATTACTGAAATATAAAGGTACATTTCATATTACTGTGTAGCACCATGTATTCTGTAAGAGTAAGCTGCAGCTTTGAAGGGCCAGATTTTGAACAGCTTCTACAGTTGGATTTAATAACAAATTTATGTGTCTAGTTAGTGAGGGCATGTTTTCCCACTCAAAAGTATCTTGGCAACTGAACTATTTTTACCTAGAGAGGAAAAGAGGAGCTAAGGGGTATTTAAAAGGACAGAGTCCCAACTGTTAGGAATTATGAGTCTGTGTCCATGTTTAATGGCTTCCTGGACAGCTGCCTCTCCCACTGGAGCAGCTCTGAAGTGCCACAGCACACACACAGTCTCTCCAGATGCCTGCTCTGCGTTGCCTTGCCTAGTGTGTATGTTGCATGTGTGGTGGAGGTTGCCAGGCAGCCAAGCCTATCATTTATGGCCTTATCAATAAATGTTTGTCAAAGGAGAGAATGCCATGGGGAAACAAGTTTGATACCTACATCAGGGACTCTATACAATTTATTTCACTTATTTTGCATAAACAGTCTCTGCAGTAGCACAGCATGTGTACTGGAGACTAATTTTGGCTCAGAAAAAAAAATCTTCATTTGTAGTTCACTAGCTGTTCCCTTAGCCTCTGTACTGCTCAGATTTTTTTTTATTTTTTGAATTTATTCTTCTCTTATAAATTACAGTCTTTCCTCCCTGTCTCCCAATTCCCTCAACACATACACTCTCTCCCTCTCCCTCTCTCTCTCTCCTTCTGCCTACCATTCACTCCTCCTCCTTTCTCTTGAGAAGAGAGCAGTCCTCCCACGAATATCAACCAAACATGGCATATCAAGTTGCAACAAGACTAGTCACAAACCCTCATATCAAGGCTAGACTAAGCATTCCAGAAGGTGGAGCAGGGTCCCTGAAGCAGGCAAAAGGGTCAGGACAGCCCCCACTCCTACTGTTAGGAGTCCCACAAGAAGACCAACCTGCACAACTGTAACATATAAGCAGAAGTCAGATCCATGCAGGTTTCTTGATTGACAGTTCCATTTTTGTGACCTACCAGCCCAGGTTAGTCGACTCTGTGAGTTTTCTTCTAGCTCCTTCTTTCCCCTCCTCTGGAGGATTTTCCACCACTGCTAATATTTGGCTGTGGGTCTCTCCTACTGTTTCCAACATTTGCTGCACGAAGCCTCAATTATGCTAGGCACCTGTCTATGAGAACAGCAGAATATCATTAAGAATCATTTCATTGGCTTGTTTGATTTTGCTTTTGTCAATCACATTTGGTTCTATTCTAGGTCTCTGGACCATCCAGCCTCTGGTTAACTGGCCCTTGAGAGAGTGTCAGGGAGGGAGTTCTTCTTGTGACATGGGTCTCAAGCTGAACTAGTCATTGGTTGGCCATTGCCACAATTTTTGCACTACCTTTACTCCAGCACACCTTGTACTCAAGACAAATTGTAGGGTGAAAATTTTGTGACTGTGTTGGTATCCCAATACCTCCACTGGAAGACTTGCCTGGTTACAAGAGATGACCCATCTAGGCTTCATATCACTTTTTAATAGAAGTGTTCACTAAGATCACCCTCATAGATGCCTGAGAGTTTCCATTGTCCTAGGTTTTTAGCTAGTTCTTCCTAGTATCCCCCAGGTCTGGCTCTCTCTCCCTGTACTCTCTCCCTCCATCCTTCCCTTACTTGATCCTTCCTAATCCTATCTCACTAGCCCCAATTTCATTGCTGGTATCTATTCTATTTCCCTTCTCAGGAATAATCATGTATCCCCCTCTGAGCCCTCCTTGTTACCTAGCCTCTCTTCATCTGTAGATTATAGCATGACTATACTTTACAGTTAATATCCACTTAAGAGTAAGTACTATGTTTGTCTTTCTGGATCTGGGTTACCTCACTCAGGATGATCATTTTCTAGTTCTATCCATTCATCTGCAAATTTCATAAAGTCAGTTTTTTGAGACCTGAGTAACGAATACTCCATTGTGTACCAAATTTTCTTTATCCATTCTTCAGTTGAGGGACATCTAGGCTGTTTATAGTTTCTGGATACTTTAAATAAAGCTGCTATGAAAATATTGAGCAAGTGTCCTTATGGTAGGATGGAGCATCCTTTGGGTGTATGTGCAGGTATGGTATAGATGGTTCTTGAAGTAGGTCAATTCCAAGTTATCCGAGAAATCGTAATATTGATTTCCAAATTGGCTTACAAGTTTCCACTCCCATTGGCATTGGAGGAGTGTTTCCCTTGCTTTATCCACACCTGGCCGGTATGCAGTTCAGATACATAGCTAATAAAATTCTAAAAGAGCTAGCGAAGGATTGAAGGCCCTGAAGGAGATGAAAATGCCACAGGAAGACCAAAAGAGCCAGCTAACCTGGACCCCAGGGACTAAACCACCAACCAAAAGGTACACATGGAGGAACCCATGGCTCCAGCTACATATGTAGCAGAGGATGGCATTTTTAGACATCAATGAGAGGAGAGGCCATTGGTCCTTGAAGGCTTGATGCCTCCGTGTAGGAGAATGCTAGGACAGGAAAGTGAGGGGAGAGGTTGGTAAGTTGGGATAGGGGATTTGGGGAGGGGTAACTAGGAAAGGGGATAACATTTGAAATGTAAATAAAGCAAATATCTAATAAAAAATTTAAAACAAGGAAAAAAACTATACTCCTCATTTCGCCCAAGGATTGTCATATAATAGCCCTGTGTCCTATTGTTATAGTTAAACTAAGGGTGATGGTTATGATAAGATTACCTGTCTCGTAGGAATATTGTAAAGATTAGATTTGAAAGCATACCATACAGGACTTTGAGTACATTTCAGAGAATAGAAATTCAACAAGTGTTTGTTCTTTTATCTCCACTGATTACACGAGGAGATAGATTCTGGGGAGTTGAATGACTATACCAAGGTTGCACAACTTTTAAATAGACAAGCTGAAATTTAACCCAGGCAAACTGCTTCTCCCAGCTTGTGCTCAAAACCTCTATACTGACCATCTAAATAGGGCTCAATTGTGAAACCCACAAACCACAGAGGAACTGGCATCAAGCCATCTAAATCCACAGGCTGGGGAGTGACAGAGATGACAGGGTCTCACAGAACATCCCAATGGGCTGGTGTGAAAGTGAGATGCAATTGTGTTGGGAGATTGCCCTCACACTCTCCAAACAGGGTGGAGGCATTCTGATTTAAAACCTTTCCAGTCATGGATATTGAGTTGCAGCTAAGGTCAAGAGCTGGGATATGGGAATCCCTCAATCGCTGTTTGAAGCCTAAGCTAACTGGAGTTTTTAAAGGAAGCAATAATTGCATTTTGCCTTCTTTTTTTTTTTCCTCTTGGGTATGGTAGAGTGAACTGGAGGACAGGTGCTGAGACCGGGTAGAGAACAGAAGTTTGACACTCAGGGTGGTACAAGCAGAACTGAGTGTGGAACACAATCTCTGCATTCTGAGGCTGAGAGTGGTCAGGCTGCCCTGTAACAGTATCTCACTTAGGTGTTAAAACAAAAAGCCAAAGCAAGCACGAGCCCCATAATGCACCCCAGGTACTCACCTAATGGTTATCTCATGGATTCATTTAGCCACAGCTGTGCCTGAGTTTTGACAATGGAGTGTTGATGATAAATAAAACCTATGACTCTATTTTATAAGAGCACACACTTCCCAGCCACCCCCTTCCTTGTTAGATTTTTTATTATGTGCATAGACCTAAGCCAAGCTTTTCTGGGCTCCAGGACTTTCTTGTTTTGTTCTTTAAAAAAAAAAAAACAAAACCTCCCTTAAAACTGGCACGGTGAATATTGCATGACAGAAGTGATTCAGAAGCAATCTGTAAAGCTGCTACATGGGGGGCCTAGCCAGGCTTAAATAAAAACCAGAATTGCAAACCCTGGGGGAGCCTAAAGTTTGAGAACAAGCTTTGCAATGGGGAAGGTTGCCAGGAACACCCCTTATTGTTAGAAGAATTTCAGGATGCTTAATTAGGCATTCCAGGTTGCTGCGTTTTTCTGCTAGGCGTCTAGGAAGCAGTGTATATGGCAAGTGGCTCCTTGATTTGATGTTTTCTAATTGTGATTTTATTTTTAGTCCAAAATTGGACTCTGACAGGAGCCTTTATGAAAGCCCTTTTACCTAAAGTAGTGCTCATTGTTCTCTTCGGTCATGCTGTGTCCTTCACCAACACCATCACCAACACCATCACCATCACCCTCTTAATAACTCCTAGGCTTGAGTAAGTTCATTCAGATCCTCAGGGTTGAAAAAATAATAATTTTTACAGTTTCTGGAATTCTGCCCCCAACATAGAGAGCTCATGTCTGAGATACCCACTTCTTGCCTCGGACCCACAAAACAGCCTTGAACCCAAGAGAGGTTTGCTCCTATTCGAGTAGGAACAAAGGATTTTATAGATTACTGCATTCACTAGACTAAAAGGATCTTATAATTCCTCCTGATTACCAAATAATGGTCAATATCTTGGAGATGCTTAGCTTCTAAAATATCTGGACAGTAACTTAGGGAAGAGCAAGGGTCAGTCCTTTCTCTCTGTTGCTCCTGGTTCCCTCTCTAATTTGTCACCTCACTCTTCCTTTTCCCTGACTTCCTTTTCTGTCCCTCCTGCTCTGCAATGAGAATTATAAATACCACTAACACTTGCCATTAGCATGCACAGCATTGCCCGAACATGATTAGGATCAGGTACAGATTTATTGCCGATCAACTCCCAAACCATTCATTTTCCCACCCCTCCCGTAGGCATTTTTACTCTGCTTCCTGGATGAGTAAGGTGTGCTGGTAGAGGTTTTCTTCAGCTTGACAGGAAGAAGAGTTGCTTCCTGGCTGTGCTTTTTTTTTTTTCCCAGCAAGAATCGTATACCATATTTTCCAAAGTTAAATATCTTCAGTGAGCATTTTATGCAGTGCCCAACCCTAATAACCCTAATCAACACTGCTCTGCTACACAGCATGTGTTTCTCCAGTACCAGGTCCAAGCATCCTGGACTCAACCTCCAGCAATACTCACGGTTGAGTTGAGCAGCGCCCCCTGCAGTGCACTTCAGATGGTTTTGTGTGCAAGAGAGCTTCCTTGGTCCTTGGGAGTATGCTTCCCTATATGTGGCTTTTGGGAGCACATTGGACAAAGAGGACTATTCGGGGATGATTTAGAATGGTGGTTGCGATCCATCACTTTGGCAAACCATAGAGGATAATAAAGATTAGTTTACATTTTCTAAGGCTTCCATCCATTGCTGTTTCATCATTGCTTTGGATCTATACCATTATTATTATTGTATCATTATTATTATTATTGTACCATTATTATTATTTTATCATTATTATTGGAGTATGTGATAAAGTAAACTGCTCCCTCATGGAAACCAGGAAGCAAAACCAAAGAAGAAAAAGGGCCAGAGTTCCAATGACCTAAATTCCCATGCTTGTCATAAGCTCTAAAGTTTCTACCACTGTCCAGTAACAGCAGGATCTTCAACATCTCTAACTTCTTTCTCTCAACAGCTTCATCCAATATTCCACAGCATATTGCTTATTCTGCTTTTGTAGTCTGAATGGAAATGAGACTTCAAAGTCTCATTTTAAGTGGATTTAAGTGTATAGTTATAAATCAACAACATAAAGGATTCATACAATGGAATTGTAAATTGACTGAGAAGGCAAACACACTGACCATACATGGAATAAAATAGAGAATTAAATACACACAGATCAGACACATACACCAAGTGTACCAAAGGTTACCTAAGCAGGATTGAAGGATTCTGTCGAACTTGCCTTGCTGATCCTAGTACTGTTAAGATAGTTTTACAAAATGTAACTAGTAAGAGAATGGAGGTAAAGAGGTCAACAGCCTGGGATCTGTTAGAATGATTACCCCACTGTGTAAATCTCCAATTACCTTACATGAAAAAATGAATGTAAAAAGTTTTGGTTCCTGAAAAGAATGTTTTGTGGATAGCAGGAGGGGCTTATTCTAATCATGCTGCCATTAACTCTAGATATATTATTATTCTCTAATCTTAACATATTATGAATCAACTTGTCCATAGTAGAGTGGTTTATCTTGCTTGGGGAAAATAATCATTTTTGCTTTTTGTCAGAGAGAGAGAGAGAGAGAGAGAGAGAGAGAGAGAGAGAGAGAGACTGATTGATTGCTCTTGTTTTGTAAAGGATTATTTTTTGCCTTAGTATGAAGATGTATGTTCAAATTTAATGTGTTGTAACTCCAAGCTATCCTCATTTGTACCTACCTAATGTGGTAAGATTACTAACTTTTCCTTAAGAAACATAAATTCAAGTCCAAGTCATGGTCCTATTTGCTATCATCATCATCATCATCATCAGAATTAATTGTTATTACTATTAATTTGTTGTTGTTGATATGGTGGTGGTGGTTGTTCAAATTTAGTGTTTTAATGATCCTCAGTTCAGTCTCCTGAAATTCAACAGGATTCAGGGACAAAGAGAGACAATAAATAGCAGGCAGTATCTCAGTTCTCTCTGGCATCTTAACTACTGATTCTAGCATTTATTGAAAGCACAAATGTTCTATCTAGAGGACACAAAGTCCTCTACTCTGGTTTTGAAGAAAAACGGAGGGCATCCTGCAAATTTCTACCAAGCTTTATTGAACATATCATCTGCCCCAGATCTCCCATGAAAGTGTAACTAAGCATTGTAGTGAAGCACCCTTGAGGACTTTAAGTTCATCAAAGGCTTGCATGAAAAAGGTCAGATGTTATAGAAAGTTAGGAAATACCAGGCATACTGCCTTTGGGAGGAACCAAAGCTTGGTATCATGATAGAATCTCCTGAGAAAAGAAAAGTAGAGAAAATAAGGGCTGTGAAGCAATTCAGAAAACAATGAAATGGGCCTTGGAGTTATGAATTTTCCAGTGTTTGGGAAAATCCACTCCTGCCAGGGACAGCATGAGAAATCTTGTAAAAGGACAATTTGCTAATGAAGGAGAGGAAATTCTGCCTGAGAATGGAAGGAAAAAACTGAAGAAAAAGAGTATTTCCCATGTGGGGATGGATTCAAAGTCTCTTGCAATAGTTCTTACCAAAATGGCCAATAGGTTGTAGGAAAGACAGGTTCCTGAGCCCATGAGCAAGGTATTTTGACTAACTTTCCCAACAGAAAACCTAAAATTTAAATGAGCACAGTGCAGAAGATGACTTGCCTGCTTCTCTGCCTTAGGATACAGTTACTCATCCCTCCTGCTGCCAAGTGTTGACTACTGTTTTGAATGACAGTTGACTTTCTCCCCAGGAATTTCCCTTGTGGTAGGGAAATACCTACTGCTGAGTATTTTCCTCTGCCCCTATAATAGACCTATCAGAACTTTCATGTAATTACTAGTTGATATAGTCTATGGGATGACAGAGACACAGTCTCTTAGTCCTTTGTCTGAACTGAAGTCAATCAGGAGGGCTTTTTTCATCTCCAGAAACCCTGGACAATAGACTAAGGCCTCCATTCCAGATTAGTCTTCCTATAGCTTTTTTCCTCGACCTATATTTTTCCCCCTTTCACAAATTTATAGGTTTTTTCATGGATCCACTTTGCTTTATACTATCTAGAAAAACAAAAGTAAATTATATCTCAATGTATTTGTGTGGGAGCATATGTAAGATATATGATATATGATAAAAATTCAGAATTGACTTGAGGGGCTTGTTTGCGGACTTTAGGAATAAGCAACAATGGTAAAGCCCTCAGTCCAGGATTGTGGAGTGTAAGCCTCCTGAGTTCTCGCTCATACCAGTATTGTTGGGATATTAAAGGAGAGGAAATACATCCCAAGTGGAAGGGACATTACAAGGAGAAAAGCTTACTGTAGATGTGACAGTGGAGTGACAGTTACAAAACAAAAACAAACAAACAAAGCAAGCAAACAGCCTAAGGGAAGTGAGAGCCTAGTATCAAGGCACTTTAGAGTAAGCTTAGCCAAAAGAGGGATTCTAAGGGTGTGTCCTGCAAATAAAGGTGAACTGCAGTCATGCTGGGCAAAAGGAACTGTATACAGCACCCCTTCACCCATCCATGTAGGAGGGGTTGAGGCAGAAGCTTCCAGAACTTGGAGTGCTCTGAAGTATCTCATGGAATATGTGGTTGCTTTCAGTAGCCACAATGATACTACTTCTCCAGATTTGTTCATGTTGACTTGCATTATGTGAGGGAATGACTCGTTGATGAGGGTCTGTGATTGACACTCTGCCCATCTCCTCTTCTACACTGTGGGCTCCTTGGCACCATGTGAAAGAGGGGAACCCTATGTTTTCTTAGAAGGAATATGTAGCTCACATGTACTAAATCAAACTGTCTTCTTCAGTGTGCAGAACACTGATACTCTTCATATCAGGTAATTCTTCTTTGTTTCCTCTAGCATGAACTCCAATGAAATTCAATAATGTATTAAGTTCTAGAAACAGAACGAAAGTGACATTTACAGACCACTGTACTGTGCCAAACATTCAAAAGAGGCAAAACTTAATTGCAGACTAAAATAACAAGATATCTGCTACACAAAATAATCCTTTTTTGTCATAAAAGAATCATATTTGGAAATCATGGCAAATAGCTAATAAAAAGTACCCCCTGGGTCCAGACCATGTCAGTGTTGGAACAAACTTCAAGCCTTCTTGTTCTCATTCATTAAGGAACTGTTTTCAAACCTTAATGGGGTTTCTAACTGAAGCTTCCCATTAGCCAAGTGAAGAGTTTTAAACACCTCCAAAGAGCTTTGTTGTTCTTTGCAAATGAAAATATTGTGGCACTAATTGTCCTTCAAGTATTTGAAGAGTCCTAAAGGCACTAAGGCTAGGAGATAATTGGATAAGATGTTTGTAGCCTTATAAAGATAATTAACCAAAAATCTCATGACTGAACCAGTGTTTATTTACTAATGTGCACTCTAAAGTTAAATCTCCCTTCTGTCTACCAACTTATTTTAAGTAGAAAAACATGAACTAATTTACTTTATCAGTGGGTTTAGAGTGAAAGACTTGGTCTGTTATCTGTTCCCATTCACAAAGGTAGAAGGGAAGAAAGAGTTATTGCTGAGAGAGCCCGTGTTTATCTGACTCCGGAAACTTAGCAGTTACATCAACTCTAGAGAAATAATTCAACTTTTATACATGAATTCTTACCCAATGGTAATTCGTCGGGCTACTCCTTATCTTGTCTATGAAGGAAATGACTCAAGCATAAGGAGAGAAGATGGGAAATAGCTACAGCATCATTGGATTTGCCCCTTGCCAGATAAAGTCATCCCCATGGAGACACTTTCTTAAACAAGCCTCATCCAGACTGGGCTTCTATCCATATGCTGAGATATCATCTCTATATGCCCAGAAGTAATTCTGAACAATTTGGAAAGTAGCCACCTGCTGGGATCACAGCAACTTCAGCAGCCTCAGTCAGTCATCATCCGGGAAGGTCACTGGAAGTTCTTAGCTTCCTTTGTGCTCCTTTATTTCTGTGTGTCCTCTGCCAAAACTCTACTTAGGAGAAAAGTTACAGAGAAATCCCAACCCAATACCTACATCCTTGGGTATATGGAGCAAGACTTCTGTCAACTGGGCCCAGACGTTTGAAAAGTAGTAACTTTAGTATATACAGAAGTAGTTTTTCCCTCCCTAAGATTACAAGACACATATTTAGGCAGGATGTTGTCTAGAAAACAAAGATTGATTGGGAGCTTAAATCCACATTCTCCTGGGATTGATAAAACCATTCTGAAGGGACAAAGCTCTAGTTTTAGAGTCTGTTCAAAATCAAACCATATATTTTTAAAAAATTTGTTGGGTCTGATATGGAATGGTTCTTAATTCATGACAATAAATAGCATGGAGAAGAAACAACTTTCTCTTCTGTCATTAAAAGAATAAATGAGTTTAAATTTAGTTTCCTATGTGGTCTGTTTTGGCTTCAGTATTGGTCACTCAGGTCTAAAGTTAACTATCCTCAAAATTACTTCTGATTATAAATAGACAGTATCACATTGTGTGGACAGAAGGGCAGTCTGGACAACATCTGATCAAGAAAGGGCTTCCATCTTTACAAGAAGTAAAAAACTGGTCAATATGAAGAGAACAACTCACTGTGGGTCTCCCAGCCCCCATGGATAGATCTACAATAGGGGACATGGCAGAAGTAGGAATGGAAAGATTTATAAGAGCCAGAGTCCTGTGACATCTGCTATGGGGTTGTGTAACCTAAAAAGGACAAGGAAGCTTCTGCCATGATGTCTCAACAATATGAATATCTAAACAAGACCCGGTCCCCTGTAGAGAGTCCCTCTAATTAGATATATAATACTAAATGATCTGCTGTGAAATCAAGCATGTGCAATTCTGAAGAGACTCTGTAAGTTGTAGTGAGTGAGTGAGTGTGTGTGTGTGTGTGTGTGTGTGTGTGTGTGTGTCTGTGTGTGTGTAATAACAAAAAAGAAGAGACCAGGAACTTTAAAGAAAATGAAGCAACAGAGTTGAGGTAGAAAATGGAGGGGTGAGGGTGGGAGGGGTCAGAGGAAGGAAAGAGAATAGAGGAAAATGATGTAACTGTATTATTAAAAAATTGTTTTGAAACTCTTCAAAAGGTTTATGGGAATGACATTATCTGGTAAAGGGGAAATCCAACAATGCTATAGGTATTTTCCTACTAGATTTATGCAAAGCTGATGATATTTGACATTACACAATATTATGTGAATTCAGCCACATTTGTTAGCACGTTCTGTGTGCCTAGTACATTCTTTGGCTCTGAGATATAGAGTATGCCTCTGTTTTCTGATATTTATGCCCTAAGTACTAAGGGAGTCACTAATCAAGTAAATAAACACATATTCTACTCTCTGATCATGATAAATGCTTTTTAATAATGTAACAGAATGTGAGAGTAGACAAAGAAGAGGATTAGAGGATCCCTCTCTACAGCATGGCCAGGAAAGGTCTCTTGAGGAGGTGATCTGTAAGACAAGAAGAAATCAGCCATGGTAACTTCTTGGAGAAGAGTGCTTTGGGCAAAGTAAATAGTAACTGTTTATAATCCTGAGAAAGAACAAGTTTGTCTTGGCCAAGGAACAGAAAAATATAGTCCAAGTGGGTAATAAATACAGAAAAGATATGTTTACAAGCAGTCATGGACAGAGAGTGGCATATGTATTGGACCTCATGGACGATGGTATTCTGAGCAGAATGGCACATGAAGACCTCTAAGCAGGTGGGCTACATAGGGTCATTTACATATCACCTGTTCATGTTTTCTTTTGTGCTAAGATGGCAGAGGTGAGAATTTTCATGCCATACCATCAGTCCAACACCAGAAATGTGGATCGTCTTGTCTTTCTTTATCACAAGATTGCCAACCCTTACTATAGCATGAGACTTTAGCAGTGAACCCCTGTGATATATACTCAATAATATCTCTGCTCCCTACTGAGGCCGTAATACCCAGTGAATCTGGTTTTATGATAGTTGCCAAAGAAAAGAGGATTCTTAGAAACTATAAAAAGTAGAAATATAAAAAAAAACTTTTAAAAATGGATGAATTTAAATGAAACCTGGGAAAATAGAACAATTAACCATCAAAGCCCTTAAGCCAGGAAACGCTATTAGATGCCTCAACCTACTTTTTTAAAAAAAATGATATTTATTATCCTTTTTCTTTATGTAAAGACAATACATGTTTATCATCCTAGAAGAATACAAAAAGTGTACACAGAATATAAATTAACCATATTGCTATAACTAGATATAACCACATTTAAACACTGGCCATTACAAAATCAGATGCTACTGTACAAAATGGTCATGTATATTTCAAGTGTGACTTTCCCCAACATTCTCACATAGTCTCTGGTTACATTGTGTTTAGTGGCTGACAGTGTTCCATTTAACTGTTATATAATGTTAACAAACCGTTTAACTGTTACACATGTTAGTCAATTTTAATTACTTTAGAATTTTGGGTTTTTATGCATAATGCAATAAACAAACTTGCTTATTACTTTTCTTCAGTCTGTGATTTCTCTAATTTAGGCAACTTTGGAGGATGCATAAAGAAACAACTCAGAGTCAAAGATTAATTTAGTTGATATAGTTTCCCTATCTCTGTGTCTAAGATGGTTCCCAGATTTCCAGATAACTCCAATTTGGGAGAGTTCTATGCAGCATAAGAATCATTAGCTAACATATTATCTTACACCAGTCATGATATTTTTTTACCACTCATTTTAAACTACATACCATTACAGTGAGGGAAACAAAACCCTTCCCTTAGAAAAGAGAGACAATGATCTTATCAAAAATATTTTATTTACAAAAAAAATCAATTATACTATACATACTATAATGGAAATACATTGAATAATTGCTAAAATAAATACAAGGCAATTAATTCAACTTTTTATAAGAATGAGAAAATTTGACATTTGAACGTTATCAAAGCTTAACTTAGAACATAAATAGTTAAAAAGGCAAACTCAAGTTTTAGTTTCATTTATTGTCAGGGTGTGTTTGTTTCCCACTAGCTCTCCATACAGTGAGAGTCGGAGTTTTTCAGAACTTGAACGGACCTCTTTGTACTCACAAGGTAGAATGTGCAGCTTTTCCTCAGATAGTATCTTGCCACCTTTGTGTGTGGTGTGGAAGTCTGCATAGTAAGGAAGCAGAACGTTGACACTCTGTGCCTGCCCCACCATAAAGCTTTTGTGCAGTCTGTTCTTTTGTTCTGAGTGTGTGTCTAACAGGCCTACACAGCACCAGCCACAAGGCAAGATAAATCTTGTGAAAAGTCAAATTGAACAACTAAGGCCCCATGATAACTGAATTAGCCACATTTGGAGGAACTGGTACATCACTTTTTATATTCGCCAGTTCTTAGTAATACTGATGACACGCTGACATCATTTCTACTTGTGCAGATTTTTAGGAAGGCCAAGTACGGAAGAGATGAAGAGAGTACCTGTATAATTGAGAAAAATACCCTTCCTGAGAAGTCAAGATGACACTCGGAACATAAATGTGCCAGTTCTGAATTGTGCTGTGTATCGGTTACAGTTCACCCATGTAAACATCGCTAACAGGCAGGGTGAATTGGCAAACTCAGACACTAAATGGGGGAAACACACTTATTGTGTATGTGTCAAGGTCTGCCACATTCAGACCCCAGAATAAAACTTCTGATGAATTGCATTGTATTGGTCCCAATCACACAGATAAAGTCTCACCAGCTTTCCATTTTTTTTCTAGGCCTACACAAATACTGCCACCCTCTCTGAAGATGATCTGTCTTTGATGTTCACATTTATCCAGTACAAGGAGCCCAGCGTTTCGTTTTTTGCTTTTTCCAAAGACTAGGATTCCCTTTTGAAAAAAAAAAATATTTTCAAACATTGCACTTTTCTACCCTTTTGGCCTCAACTTTAATGATTGGCTCTTGTACACGTGTGAGTATATATTTTTATCTAAAAGTTGACAGTATCTTGGCCCTTTCTAAAAGAAATAAAATGTTAGAGTATTCAAAGTTTACATTTTTCACAGAAATAACTATTCAATTATAAAATGTAGAGAAAAAGAGAAACATTTTATTCCTTTATGAACATCAGTCAACCACGTTTCACATTTTGGGCAGGTTAATTTTTCTATAGTACGGATTTTTTAGAACCTATTTTATTATATATATATAAAAAGAACAAAAGTGTATTTTGCCAGAGAAGTAAAATATAGACTATGGTGTGAAATTTTGTTTTTAAAAATTGAATACAAAATTTAAAAACACAGTACAATTATATCAAAACACAGCATAGCCAGTGGCTTTCAATTTTCCTTTGGCATTTCATTTGGTAAAGACAAACAATTTTCCTTAAAAACAAAAATAGAAA
The DNA here is from genome assembly GCA_036184795.1 of Tokudaia tokunoshimensis. Taxonomy (NCBI): domain Eukaryota; kingdom Metazoa; phylum Chordata; class Mammalia; order Rodentia; family Muridae; genus Tokudaia; species Tokudaia tokunoshimensis. Next base: position 18,683,458 of record BTHU01000018.1, on the reverse strand, counting down.
GAAAGTAATCAGCTATCAAAACAGTCTATAAGTTAGGATGTGTAGGTTGAAAGAATGTTCCCTTGAGCTTTCAGAATCCTTTTCTTCCATGATCACCCACATAAAGCATGGCAAGTGAGGTATTTAGAACAAACACTGTCAGGCGGATGCACAGTAAGGGAAAAGTGCATAAACCAAGACGTCATCCCACCGTCCTAAAACTGTCGCATTTAATCGGACTTTCTTCTCACTGATGTATCAATTTGCTTTGGCAGAATAAAAAACCAATCCATCAAATGTCTTTGTTCAAGTCCCAGCAGCAGTGATATGTCTCCTGTGGTGGCAGGGTGCGATGCCACAGTACTGCACAGCCCCTTGAGGAGCTAAGGTGTGTGTGTGTGTGTGTGTGTGTGTGTGTGTGTGTGTGTGTGTGTGTGTGTGTGTGTTTCCAGGTGTTACTGCAAGCATCATCATACATCAAGCACCATGTCGTACTGTTGTCCCTTCTTCCGCCTGCCACACTTATTGATGAGAACCACATACAGAGTCAAAAGCATGACCCAGTAGCATGCATAGATCAGGGTTCCCACGATGAGAACAGTCTGTTTGGATTCGGAAAATGGCTTTTTAGATTCCTTATAAATGGTGAAAATCACACCGCCTAGAAGGATTGTAAACCACACGGACACTGGAATAAGTCCTATGAAATTAACAACAATGGTCTTCCTTCCAGACGTGCCCCACCCAGCTTTGTTTATGGTTGCGATTGCAAACATCTTGGCAGGAAGTAGACTTGACATGTATAAGACTGAGTAGAGGGACATGAACACCATGACAATATTTCCTCTAAGGCAGCTGGCAAAAGATGACTTGATGAGACCCACTAGCTGGACAGTTAACAGGAAGAGGAGGATGTTCCAGATTTTACCCCTGTAGAAGAGCTGGATGACTGTGGCAATGAGAAAGAACGGAAAGAATCCAGTGATAACAGCTTCGTAGGTCATCCACAAGTGATGCTTGTGGAACCACATGGCATTGTACAGCCACTCTCGGAAGTAGGACTTGCTCCAACGGGTCTGCTGGTTCAGCCATCTCAGATACTCTATAGGTGTTTCAGTAAGGCACTTGGACCGAGCCGTGTACTTAGTTGCATAGCCCAGACTCAGCACCCTGTTGGTAAGGTGCCTGTCGTCACCAAAACTGCATTGGTTACCCATGAATTCCTGATTGTACCAGTCTTCCACAAACTCATGCAGCAAGGAGTTTCTGTACATTCCCAGAGGACCACTTATGCACTGGACACAGCCAAAATAAGACTGGCAGGCCCTTTCTATATTAAAAGCCATCCAGTATCTCACACTGCTGAGGAAGGAGATCCAGGAATCGTACTTGTTTAAAATCTGCAAGTAGAAAAAAATAGATAAATAAAAGTTTAGCCTTAGCTTAATAATACCAAGAGGTCCCACAGTATCCTGAGACTACTGCCTGACATGAAATCTGTTCTTTTCTGACTCCATTTTGTCTTCCCTCCTTTCTGTCATTCCTTTATCTTGTCTTCTAGGGTTTTGTATTAGGAAATAAGCTTGGTTGGTTGGGTCTGTATATTTATGAATTTTCACTTCTTTATTTTCATCTTCTCCTGATATTACCTAGGGCTCATCCACGCTGTTGGGCTGTAATGTCTAGTTATGATTTTAAGCATCAATCATCAATCCTAAATTTTCCCAGATGCGCTTTTGGAAATTACCGTCTAAGATATGAAAGATGTAAGAACCTAAGGAATTCTCCAAATTCTCTCTTAGTTTTCTTCATTCTCTATAATTTTGTAAGTTACTATTTAGTCTCCAATCTATTTCTTCGTTTATCTCATTATTGTCTTTATCCACAGTGTGTACACATGGGTCGCACAACACTGCTGAGGATCATTTCTTTGTGTTTCTCATCTGTTATTAAAATCAAATGAAATCAGATCCAGTACTTTGGAGGTCTTGACTTTTGGACATCTCCACATACCTTTCTGTCTGAGAAGCTTCAGCATGCTGTCATTAGTAATCATTTCTCTGCTACTAAAAAAATCATGTCTCACTTATTAATTTTATCTTTGTCTTTTCTTACTGTCATAAATACAAATTGTTGTCTCTCTTCCTCTTTTACGGTTCAGTTTGTATACATTTTTAAATTGTATGTATATGAGTGCTTTTGCTGCCTGTATGGATGTGTACTATATCCATGCAGTGTTCACAGAGAGCAGAAAATGGCAGTGGAATTGGAGTTACGTATGGTTGGGAGCCATTGTATGAATGCTGGACTCCAAGTCGCTGTAAAAATAGCAAATGCTCCTACAACTCAACCATCTCTGCAGGCCTTCATACTGTATTTTTAACCAACCCTTTGGTGGTTAACCTGTGGTCTGACAGTGCCTGGTAAAAATCATTTACTCATCAATACATTTGTGTTAAAAGTAACTTTTCAGTCACTACAAATACCTGCTATATACCAGGACTAAGCATATATGTTTCAGATTATTTCAAGTTAGGTAAGAAAAACAGGATTACAGTGTATCTGAATCAAATGCTCAAATGTGACCAGTACCAAGACCACAGAACATTGGACCAATAAACACCGAATGAATCGAGTGTTCTGAAAACCATATCATATAAAAATAATAAAGCCATATGTACCTGGACATCTCCCCCAACACCTCCAACCATAGGGTCTTCTTCTAAGACCTTCACCATCTCCACAGATGAGGCAGGATCAAGCATGGTGTCTGAGTCACACACCTGCAAGGGAGGAAGCAGGGGATGACTTAAAGAGAATCATACTGTACCTCAGCCACAACTGAGATCAGGCCCTGCACCCTTAGCCTTATCCTCACGAGACTGTCAGAAAATGTCACAAATGTGACAGAAGATTCTGTATGCCATTGCCAACATAGAGTGTTTTCTCCATTAAGCTCAATACACTACTGAGCAGGCTGGTTCAAATGATGGTTGAGTGCAGATCACCAGCCTGTTCCAACTTGCCAGGGATGTTCCACATTTTGACGACAGAAGCTGCCTGTCCTGGGTACTATCTCAGTTGTCCTTTCATACACTCTAAGGTTGATTTTCTGCTTCTTCATCCTGCTGTGTGGGAAAGACTATCAGGGTGCCTTGAGCTTCTCAGTCTCCAAACTCTGAGTCAAATAAACGTCATTGTAAATTATCCAGTCTTGGGTATTTTGTTACGGCAACAGAAACCACCCCTGGTAAGAGCATAGCAACATGTAGTAATGGAACAGAGTACTCTTTTTCTGCTAAATTCACTGAAGCCCTAACAAATGTAACTTGACCAGAATTGATATGTGATGAGCCTTTGAACATCCTGCTACAGTTTGAATATGAAATGACCTCCATGACTTACTGTGGGAACTTGATCTCTAGCTAGTAGACTACTTTGGAACTTTGTGGAATCTTTAGGAGGTAGCTCCTCACTAAAAGCCTGAGAGATGGATTCTGTAACTTTTACCTTGGTCTCTGTCCTCTCTGCTTAGTGTCCTTAAAGAGGTTAGTCGGTAGCTGTAGAAAGCTTCCTTGATCACAGAGCTACCCTCAGCCAACACTATTCCTTCAACTCCTCAGGGGAAATAAATCCTCCCTCCCCTAAGGTGCTTCTTATCAGGTATGTGATTGCAGCAATGAGAAAATTAGCTAATCCACACTCACACTAGGTACTAAATGAGAAGATGGGTGCATACTAAGTGTTGCTCACTGCTTCAGCATTCAGTTTTCTACTGTTGAGATTCTGGCTATCCTCATATCCTCATTCTCCTACTCACCACTTATCCTATCTACAGCCATATTCAACACAATGATATTTTGAGCCAAGATGGACAATATGTTTGCTAGTGGCCCCAGAAGATTATACCATCAAGTGGCTTTGTAGTTTTCTTAATGTTGTATGCATGATTTATAATGTTTGCCCAAGTACAAGAATCACCTAAGCACATTTTCAGAGAATATTACCATTATCAACCAACATAACCACATTAATAATTAAAAAGAGCAAGTCTCCAAACTTCTTTAAAAAAATAATAACTTGAAATTGTAGGAGCATGGATTCTCAGGAGTTAAAGTTATTTATTATGTTTAGTATAAATCACTCACTGTATTAACTAAGGAATCAGAAAATTTTAAAAACATATCTCTTTCAACTTTATTAACGGCTATTTCTCTGAAAAGATTTCTTGCTAATGAAGATTACTGGAAACAGTTATTTAAATGTGCCATTGGCATTTGTGGGTTTAAATAATGTATGGACATACAAATGTAAAATGTAATTTTATCATTTTAGATTTAAATAAATAATTATAGTGAACTTGTGCTTAAATTGTGAGTTTAACTTTTTTGATTTGCTAAGTAGCAATACTCCTTTACAACTAAAAAATTATATTGTTCTTATTGTTGCTGTTTCTGTTGTTGATTTTTAAATTTTACATATAGGATCAATGGAGTCATTTATTTATTTTGAGTAGGACTAAATAAGCAGAAGGTAGTCTTAAGTTTCTCATTATAGAACACAAGCATTCACTAACACTTAGTGTGAGGGTCAAGCATTCTAAGCCTGAGTAAGCTATATAAAGTCACCAAAACCTGACCTAGCCTCTTCTGTGACTTGTTTACCACAGTTTACATAAACCTGCATGCTGGACAGGAGGCCTAAGCTAAGGGGAGAGCAGTGAAGGCATATAGTTCAGACACACCTTTAACCAGCAAACCAAGTTAAGGCCACATGTACCTCTATTGACTTAAGTCAGGAATGGTAAAACCAGAAAGCTAAAATAAGCTTAAAGCAACAGGAAAGGGGCAATCCAGAATTAATGTTCAAATAGCCCCACCTGCTTCTGAGTGTGAGCAAGCAAGAGGAACTGTCACTTTGAAATGGCTAAGCTTGAACCTAACCTCTAAGGTTCGACATATTTAAATCGGCCCCTCCCACTTTGCAAAAGAAACCCAGAAGTTCTCTGAGAGAGGCTATTCGGTAAGCTTAGCTATATCGGGAAAATAAGTTCTCAGAAATCTCCCGGGAAGGGGTTTGTTATCATAGGAGTTAAGAGCTTTAAAGAATTTCAGTTTCTGGATGCTGTTTAGAGACTCAGTGCCAACTACAAACTCTGTCTTTGCCAGTTGGAAAAAGCATGTGTGCTAGGGCACAAGAACATTTTCTTAATAAGATGATGTGAAATACACAACTTTACTCTTTAAAATTCATCTAATAGGATATTTTTTCTCATTTTCTCTTCACCCATTAAGAAGGAGAAGAATGTTGGCTGCCTTGCTTAGCATTAGAACCCAGGGCAAACATAGACCAGTTCATGAGTAGTTGAACTTCACATCAAGAAAAGCTACAGGATGTGATTTGCACACAGGAAGTGGGACACAGATCAAAAGTCTTGTTCACACAGGGTATGATTGCGAATTGCTGAAGTACATAAAGGTTAGTTATAAGATTTCTCAGTAGCAGATAATGGAAATGAGTAATAATAATAATAACCTCTAAGTAAACAATTAATATAAATAAATAGTCAGTCCAATCTACTATTAGGAAGAATAAACCACGTTGGTTTAACCTCAGAAAGTCTAGCACTCTCTGTTTATTATTTCCAGTGGTTTAGCCTACAGTTAACAGTACCTTCTCTATAGGACTAGGTATTAATTAGGGATTGGCAAACTAAGGGGTTTAGGTAAATACCAGCCTGCCTCCTATTTGCTTTTAATTGTCTAGGAGTTAAGAATGGCTTTATGTGTTTGAATCTGAAAGGAAACAAAAGAAAGATATTTTGTGATGCACAAAGACTATATGAAATTAAAATTTCACTGCCTATGGCGTCCGGTCATGCGTGTTCTTGGACCTGTTATCTTCAGCCATGTTCACACTTCAACAAACCCAAGTGGTAGCAAAACATAATATTTACTCTCTCTAATGCTTTACAAGCAAAGTGTGCCAACTCTGGGATCAAAGGAATTGGTTTCAGAAAAAGGCCCTACTTTCACCAAAAAAAAAATGTAGTAGCAACACTGCTGAGATTAAATGTTTTAAATCCCAGTTTTAATCATGCAGGCTTTTCAAAGGTTCCCTTCCTCTCTAAGGTACAAAAGGCAGGACTTCACATCAGAGAATGTCAGCTAGTGTATAGATTTTCTACAGTGAAGACTGCTTGCTTTAAGAATAAGTGTTTATAGAATCAAGAAATCTAAATTTATTTTAATTAATATGTTTAATTAATTAATTAATATCCCGACTGCTACTCCCTCATGGTCTCTTCCTCACTGAGACCCTTCCCCATACTCCTTTCCCTTCTTCTCTGAGTAGGCGGGTCCCCCAAATTATCCTCCAACCCTGATGCATCAAGTCCCTGCCAGATTAGGTGCATACTCTCCCACTGAGGCCAGACAAGAGAGCCCTATTTAGGAACATATAACACACTCAGGCTATAGCTTTTGGGAAAGCTATTACTCCACCTTTGGAGGCTCACATCAGGACAAAACAGCAGTCTAGAGATTGGGAAAAGATCTTCCCTAACCCTATATCTGATAGAGGCCTCATATCCAAAATATATAAAGAACTCAAGAAGTTAGACTCCAACAACCAAATAACCCAATCTAAAATGGGGTACAGAGCTAAACAGAGAATTCTCAACAGAGAAATCTCAAATGGCTAAGAAACAGTCAAAGAAACCTGAATTCTTTAGTTTTGTATCTTACTAGTGCATGCCTTTGAACTTACCATCATCAAGGCAACATAGCAAAATCCTCAATATGTATGTACTGCATGTGTTGCAAAGCACTGTATACCATTACTATAAAGTAGGAACCCTTAAATTGTTTATTTGTTAAAGGAACCCAAACTTGAAGGATCTTGGCTATATCAAGAGTGCTCTGTAGAGAGATTCACTAAAAGGGTCACAGACTGGATTATATGATTACGTGAAGAGCATCTCTTAAGATGTGAACAGATTACAACTTACCCGGAACCATCGCCAACAGCCCAGACACTCACAACTATCTAGTTAGAACTCCTCTCAAGAGTACTTTTCCACCAAATGCCTCTCATAGTCTAAGATCCAAGTCCAAAGGCAGTCTTCACGTTTCACGGACTCCTTTGAAAACAGTCTTTCTGTTTAGCTTCACTAGTGGATCCCTCCATATTTCACATCTGTCTCAAAAGCCATGCAAAGTCAACATGGCAAGAGGAAATCAATACTGCTATGGTTGACTTCCAAGGGGAAACAAATTTGAAAGCAATCAAGACCCCTTCTGGTAGTACTGGAGTAACCCTTTTTCCTGTTCAACTCTTTCTTGATCCTGATTCGCCATCTTAATTTTGACCCTTCATCTTAACCTTGAAATGGTGAGACTGTTTCTAGAATCTGGGGGATTTGCCTTGGGTTACAGCTACAACTTAATTATAAAAGTAAACGGACGTTCTTCTTCCCTATCCCAATCAATGTCTCTAAATGAAAGGGAAAAGGGTGAGAAGTAAAAGAAGGAACAAATAAACAGAAACAACAACAAAATCCCTCACCAGTAGTTACCAATGAGGAAACAGAAGATGGTGACATTCTCCCTAAACTCCTCTAATGATACTCCAGAGTGAACTTACCGTGGAATGGAAAGAAAGAAATGGGATGAATTTAGGGGTAAAGTACTAGCCTAAAAAGCATAAAGCCCTGGGTTTAAACTCTGAACAGAAAGCATAAAGGACGGGGGGGGGGGGGGAGGGAGGGAGGGAGGGAGAGAGAGGGGTGAGGAGGGGAGGGGGAGGGGAGCAGAGGGGAGAGAGGAGAGAGAGAATGAGGAGGAGAGATACAGAGACAGAGAAAAAGAGAGACATAAAGGAGAAAAAGAAAGCATCATGCACCATGCAACAGTTAAGAATAAAAATAAATAAAACTTCCTTATCCAGAATCTTCTAGTCACAAAAACTTGGACTAGATTCTTAACTTGAGCCCCTAAGCTAAAGTCTTTAGGCTTCCGTCCCTCAAGACAAACATATAGATTATTATCATCCTTACCAAAAGTTTATCATAATAATTTCTTGATAAGATAATATTTATAAATCATTTAGTAATGGGTAGTTCATATCAAGTACTTAATAAATAGAAATGATATAAGTATAACAAACAAAAAACCAAAGACATAAATCCATGTCTCTAGTTCAAAGAAAGAGTTCTTGTTAAAGTTAGCATAGCTAAACTATGACCCACCCCTGAAACGGAGGGAACCCAGAGCCTCACTAATACATGACAAATTTAGATTACAAGTCGGTGAAAAAAATTTTAGATTGAGTTGTTAGTTAGTGGAAAGAAGTGCAAAAAGTAAGCATGCCTTGCTTTTTGTTTGATTTTTGATCATAATTAACTATCAGCAAAAAGCACACAAAAATGTAGGTATTATAGCATAAATGGCTATAAAGATAATTATTAAAACAGCAAAGCAAACAATTACTTTGTTTGACCCCAGTTAAAACATGTAAATTGGCTCACTCATAATTTTTTGTCATTGTATATATGTATACGACTCCCCAAAAAACTATGAATATTGATTTGGAGGTGAGCAATAAGTTTTAATGAGTAGGAGAATTTGAAAATATAGAATATAAAACCCATGGGGCTTTCAAAATATCTCAGTGGGTAATGAATGCTCCAACAAGTGGAAGACCTCAGTTAGAATCTCTAGAACCCATCCAAGACAGGGCATGGTTGCATAGATGTCTCTAACCCTGGTGTCTCTATGACAAGATTTGAAGTAGAGTCTAGAGTATCCCCAGAAGCTTATGGGCCAGCTATTCTGATATCTACAACATGGAGCTACAACCAGTGACCCTGGAGTACCACTACATGTATGCATCTACACTCACAAAAATACATGTATAAGTATGTGTGTGTGTGTGTGTGTGTGTGTGTGTGTGTGTGTGTGTGTATTCCATGAGAATGATTACCAATAGTGCACTTATGAATTATGTAGCTTTACTTTTTTCTTACTCAAAGAAATCTGGACGCCTATGATACTGTCGTATTAAAATAATGAGAAAATTGCCACTTGTAATCCTCCTTTTAGAAAACACTCATATTTGTAGGATTATTTCTACTTGAATAATCCCTAACACACACAACAGTGGATGTTGGCTTTTTCTCTTTGTCTTGCAGACTGCTGACTACTTTACTGTATTATGCATGTTCAAAGATAAGAGACATGAATCAACAGTTGTATAATGTGGATATCAAAATGTCTTACTTTCTGATAATGTTATGTTAAAAATTAATTTTAAATTTCTGAAATTTCAGGAAAAAACAATCATGGGTATATATCAGAAAGCATTGATCCATCCATGATCACTTATTTTGTATAGATAATTCAGTTTAGTTCATTCCGGTTTTTCAACACATAAAATAGACTATCATAATGTATGTTGTTTTAATAAATAAAATGACCAAAATGAGTATTCTTTTGAGGATGTAAAAAGGACTCTTCCACTTTGGAGAGGCATAGGCTAGAATATCTCCTTTCCTGAAAAATGGTGTCATTACAAAATGCATCCATTCAAATATCTGAAATCTTCCCTTTCTTTGTTTCTCCCTTCTCTACCAGTGAAGTTTATGTTCCTTTCACTGCGTTTCCTCACTTTATTTTTTTGTTCTATTTTTCTATCCTTTCTATGCCTGAGAGCAACTCTCATCATCACAGGGAGGCTGCTACTACACAGACTTTCCCTGTCTGTGAACTTCCTCATTGTTCTGGAAAAATGCTAAATGTTTGAAAGGTTACAAATTGGGGACAGTAGTCACCAGAGAAGACAGACAAAGGTAGAGTTCACAATTACTAAAAATGTATTCCTGAGCAGACTGGAGAAAACTGAGGGATCCATGGAGATTAGCGAGAAAGGATAGCATTGATGCACAACGTCAGTCAGTCAGGTTAAGTGCTATTGAAACAGGATACACATGAGAGGGTAAGGATGGCTTTAAGAACATTCAGAAACAATATTGTTGGGTTTCTCCTTTGTAGGAGGTGAGATCATCTGTTAGGAGTTAGGCAGGGAGGAGTTTGGACAGGGAACTGGGAGCGTGGTGGAGATATGAAATAATAGGTCATGAGAACAATAAGCCAGAAATCCAAACTCAAGTGCACAAAGTACTGAAGAGCCCCAAAGACCAGCTGTGACAAGCAACCAAACGTCTTGGCCACACCTTCTCCATGATGAGTCAGTATTCTCGCAAGTACACAGATGGTCACAGTCTTCCATAGCTATCTGTCCCTGATGTCTTTTCCCACGGGGCATTGCTTCTTTCTCTTCTTAAGGCATTTACTTCCAAATTCATTCACCAACAGTGCCTTATCACCACTGTCTCCACACCTCTCTGCTTTCTGTGGTAATTCACCCACTACTTTAACTGTTTCTAAACTTTGGATCAGCCCAAAGAGAACATTAGAGTATTCTTTGTTTAGCTTGAATCTTAAGTAGATGCCATTTTCTAGTCAAGCATGGTTATCTTACAGGAGATTTGATGAGAGACAATATAGAAAGGAATGCCCAGCTTCAGGATACTAAATGATTTTCAATCTTCTTTGAGCAGTTGCATCTGGATGAGAGTCTCAGAAGGCCTCAGAGCTTAACCAGCAGCTACTGGGGTCAGTCTTCTAGAAGGTTTTGCCTAGAGGAAGACTGCAAAGAGAGCCAACTGTATCCTTTCATATTTTGTATTACTTTTTCCTGGATAGGCATAGTGCAAAGTAGTCAAGGAAACAAACAATCTTCAAAACAAGAATGATGGGAAAAGGGCGGTTGCGAGGAGTAGGTTAAAAAAAAGGAAGAACAGAGTGAGTGCACACGATGATGCCTTCACTGAAATTGACAAATGTAACTAGAATTAAACAGATGTTTTCTCACTTAACACACAAAAGTTCATTCTTTGTGTTCTAAGTTATCTGCCATATCTTCTTGGGCAATGTCCTATCATCTTCCCATCTAGCTTCCAAAGCTAAAATATGCAAATAAACACCAAATGTCTAGAAATAACTGAAACTTACTTAACACCAAAAGATCTACTACTGAGAAATTAGGAGACAAAAAGAGAAGACTTATGCAGGCTCCATGGAGGTGGTATTAATATGCAAACAGAAACCAGTGAAATACCTCCCACTCTTAAAACACCTACTGAAATTAGTCTCACAGTAACACACAGTAAACACTATATATTTTAGCATAAATTGGAATGTTCTTTAATAAAAACCATATTTGTAGTAAAATCTTTAGTTATGCATGAAATAACATTGTAACTTTTTCTAAGCCCTAGGGATGTGTTGTTTGATGTAATTATTGTAAAGCGCTTTTAAGGTTGGTTTATTCTATCTGGTAAACTTTCTCAGTCAACAGCTAATTATCACCATCATTAGGTAGCTCCTCAGGCAACGACTCTAAAATCATTACTCAATCCCTGCTCATTCTCATTGATCCTGGAAGCATGATATGTGTCAATAAAGACCCCTGAACAATAGAATCCCACTTCTGAGAACAGGGTTTCACTTCTATGAAGATGGACACAGGGTCCCAGGGACTTGCTTATGCCAGAGGTGTTTCTCATTTCTGGATCTCTTCATGGTCAAAATCTAACCGAAGAAGCTGCAAGCAAATTAAGAACCCCATACTTGGTGGGAACTGAGGGAAGAGAAGCCTTACAGAAAGCTAGAAGGCAATTAAGGAGAAACAGAGCCTTCCTACTTTTCCAGCAAGCACACATCATCCCAAACTCTTTCAAAGGTCAAGTTGCAGTGAGGTAATGCTGTTTGGGGAGTGAAATAAACATTACTTTGGGTTTGCTCCCTCTATGATGGTTTCACCCCTCCTTTTCATTTTCCTCTCTCCCTCTCAGTTTTAAAATTCTCTCTCTTTTTGCAATCAACGTCGTTCTCACAATCACTGTCTAGTCTTCCCTTCAGTCTACAGCCTCTCTGAAGAACTTTCCACTCAGGCAAGACACACTGTTTTCTTACAGAGCTGCTGCTGCTGCTGTTGTTTGGGGTGTGTGTGTGTGTGTGTGTGTGTGTGTGTGTGTGTGTGTGTTTAAACAGTGCGGACAAGGATCTTGGATTTTACTTGGCAGTACCTAGAGGGTAAGAGAAGAACTAAGGAAAAGGGAGAGAACGAAAGGAGGGTTGTCCTGTCCAAATAATCCAGATTTCTAACCAATTGCATACACAAGGAAGCACTTTCATAGATGTTCTTAACAGTTTTACAAGTTTGGGTTCCCCCCCCCCGCCCCCGTCTTTCAAAATGTGCTTTTAACAGTCATGCTGTTTTCCAATGGGCTGAAAGGAGCACTGTGTTCAGAAAGGACAAGGATGGGCTATAGCATAGGACTGGAGAGATACAAAAGCTGCTTTATTTCAATGTATGTTTGCCCTGGCAGGCATTTTCAGACCTACCTGTACATAATCCACACTTCGCCCCAGAGCTCTGAAGGCTGTATACATGACTTCTCTCTTTCCACCCCACTTTTGCATGATGCAAATACTTTTGTTAGACAAGACCAATTGGGTTACATGTTGTGAACTTTCTTTGTGGGACTCTTCTGTCTCACCAGGTCCCTTTTCATGGAAGTTGTTCTTCCAGATGTAAGTGGCCGATTTGTCCCTGCCCATGACTTCACTGAAGATGTCCATCATGTAAAGGTCATCATCTGAATTTCCATCTATGACCATCACGACTTTAATCCCAGGGTAGGTCAGCCTTTTCACAGATTGCAAACATTTCCGTAAGTAGTCGGGGTCTTCTTGATATGCAGCAATGCAGAGTGCTACAGTTTTGTTCAATTTAATAGGGGTTTCAAGAGACTTTTTCATTTTCCGGTGTTCCAAAAAGGCAAAGAGGCTTTGGATGATGAGGTGTGAGGCTAAAAAGGCACCGTACAGTCCAAAGGAGAAATAGTAATTATCTGTTTGGATAAACTGGTAGCCAACGATATAAGCAGCTGTGATTCCGAGGAGGAGAGACACTCCAAAAAGTGTAGTTCCAATTATTCTCAGGACACATAGAAACCTCTCACAATGCATCTGAAATGTAATCAGAGATACTTGTGGTTAACCACTCTGGTTCCTTGTGTATCACATACAGTTATCATGGATAGCAGGAAGAGCTGTTGAAAGAGTATTTGGGGGTCACCCCCTTTAGTTTTATTCATTGTTTGATAATTTCATACACATATTCAATGTGCTTGATCAATTCTAGCACCTACTTCCTCCTTTCCAACGTGTCCCATGCTGCCACCATGTCCCCTCTCAACATCATGTACTATTTTTTTTCTAATCTACATCATCCACTTACTGCTGCCAATGTGTGCGCAGCACCTACCAGGGGGTGCATCACTGATGAAGACAATTTCCCCAGCAACCAGGAATAGGACTTGCTGTGTCCCTCCCCACGCAGCATTCAGGAATTGTAACAGTTTCTCACTAAACTCATCATGTTGATGCAGGTCTCTAAAGTCAGGATGCCCTGATAACACAACTCACAGAACTACTTCAAGCCTCAAAGGAGTGGCTAGTGCTAGTATATGTCTCAATGCATTGAACAAGTAAGTACCTTGATACATTGTTTTTAGAGTCCTTTGTCTGTGGCAGCTCTTTCTGTATATAGCCACAGTTAGGCATCATACCTACATTGCCTAAATGCAAAGTAATCTTTTTTGCCTGCTCAATACTTTCTTCAGTCCCTAATTACTGATGAGTAACAAATCCACAGGAGACTCTGCTGAATTTCCCAACTATGACTTCATTTCATCTCTAACGCATGTCCCTGGGCTTACATCTTCTCTACGCATCTGGATGAGGTTAGAGATTAGAAAGACTGAGTTCTGGGACTGGCTTATCAGTTAGTCTTGTGACCTTCCATGGGTCATCTCACATCTATGGAGCTCAGGGCTTTTGTTGGTGTTTGTTTATTAAGACCTGCTCAATGACAATATTCACATTTTACAAATTCCCCTTTGACCTTAAGATTCTTTACTCCTAGGTGTCCTGTGTAAAGATATTTCAAAGCTTCTGTGTTCAGAGGTCTGTTACATCCACCCACCACTGTTACTTAATACAGTCCCGAGGATCAGGAAAATAACAGCATCATAGAATAAAATGCATATTATTAGAATAATGGAATTATTGTGTAAGAAATAACATCCCTCTGAATTCCAACAGTTGAAGTCCAACCTAAATGAAAAGATCTAGCAGGTAAAACCTTAAGCCTGTTTTAGCTCCCAATTAACCCCTAAATTCTGCATGTATCCTAAATAAAGTTGGTGTGTGTGTGTGTGTGTGTGTGTGTGTGTGTGTGTATACAAGTACATATGCACCTGATTGTGCTTGCATGTGAAAACCAGATGACAACCTCCAGGGTCATATGCCCCCAGTGCTGCCCACCTTCCACCTATTTATTTTATTTATTTATGTATGTATTTGTTTGTTTGTTTATTTATTTATTTTGAGAAAGGTTTAGAACTAGTTTGGAATTTGCCAAGTCATTTGGACAGTTAACCTCAAGAATCTGTTTCTATCTGTCTAAAAGAGGTTTTAGGTAATTTAAGGACTAGAGAGGCTATTTCATTTTGTGCCTCCCAAAACATATCTGATTCTTAGCATTCGAATTTTGTTTCACAAACCTTTTTTATTTTATTTTAACCCCCCTCTTGTAGAAATGAGCTACCATATGACACATAATTGTTATAAATACAGTGTTCCTTTCTTCAGGTTTTCACATCCACTTGGGGAACTGGTCTTAATACATAATAATTTATGAAAACTGAATGATTTCCTTTTAAATGAAAAATTTGACAAAAAATTATCTCTATAAAAATCTCTTCTTTCATATGTTACTTATAGTTTCCTAATAATTCTTATCAAACTGTAAATATGAATATTCCATAGGAATATGGTATCATTTTGGCCATTAACAACTCTGTAGCCATGTCTATTGCATCTAATTATACTTAAGTATGTATGTGCTACACTGCTCAGAGATTTCTTTCACTCATTCCACCTGTAATGTTACCTCTACCGATAATACGGTGGAGCTCCAACATTGGGGAATGTGGAAATTTAAGACATGCTTCTTCTAGTAGAAGAGAGAAAGATTTAAAAGAGAAGAAAGTTTCCCTCCAATCTTCATTGTCCTCTGGTTTGAATATATTTCAGAAAAGTTCTGGGCGAGTATATCACCCCAAGGTGAAAAGAGAAGTTGGTTATTGAATTAAATATGGAATGTAGTCCCTCATCAATCAAGGTAGCTGCATGGACTTGTGTCAGCAATAACTAGTGTACTTAACTTTTAATTGGACATTATACATATATATATATGTATGCATATATATACATATGTATATATATATGTATGTATATATGTATGTATATATATATGTATGTATATATATATATGTATATATATATATATATATATATATATATATGTATGTATATCTGTATATCTGGATCTCATTAACCTTGGTTAGTATAACCAAGATATTGCAGAGTAAGTTGGAGACCACTGCTGGCTATTTTCTACCTTGTATACATCATTTTCTTCTGTTACATGGATATGATCATGCTCATCAGAATCTTCAAAACAACACTGTGCTGAGGAGCAAAGCAAAGGAGTGTGGAAAATGTTTCTAAAACCCAGAGTCATGACCCTGGGTGACTCTGAGTTTAAAGGGTCTGTTGGCTAGGAAGCTGAAAAGACATCCTGGACAAACTACAGATGTGATTTACACTCTGAGCAGATACACAGCACACTGTAGTGTGAGGCATGGGGGTCTGATAACAGCAACCCTAGCACAAAGGCAAAGTTGAGTCTGCTGGAAAGAGGCAAGCTGAGGAGTTTTCTGTGAGAGGTGAGCAGGGACGCCATCCCTTGTTAATTAACACAGCTGACAGGATGCTGAACACTCCCAGAGGGCACATTA
This sequence comes from Tokudaia tokunoshimensis, assembly GCA_036184795.1. Classification (NCBI taxonomy): domain Eukaryota; kingdom Metazoa; phylum Chordata; class Mammalia; order Rodentia; family Muridae; genus Tokudaia; species Tokudaia tokunoshimensis. The sequence continues at coordinate 18,667,488 of BTHU01000018.1, read as the reverse complement.
ACCAATGCCTAAAGGTGCTGTAAGCACCAGACTTGGAGCTCCTCATTTCCAAGACATGAGTCATTCTCACAAGAGTGAAAAATTTCTAGGGGACTGAAGCATTTGCCAGGGAGAAGCTTAAGTGAGTGCTTAGCTTGTGCTCAAAATCACCATCACGAGCAAAAGAACAGCCTGCCAGTCTTCCATTATTCACATTTTCCCTGCCTTTTATCAGCACACATGGATGTAGAGAGTGTTCACATAGCATCTGCTGGCCTCAGCTGAAGTGGGAACACCCTCTTACATCATAGGCGTCTACAGAATGTCCTTTTGAAGCCTGGGAAAGTTGCTAACAAACTGCAGAAATGCGGTTAGAATTGAACCTTTATATTCCTGCTATAGCTTGGTACTGCCTGGTGAGGCACTCAGAGCAGAGCGTCTCAGAACAGGCCAAAGGGCAAAAAGCACTTGGTGAAGCCTGCTTCGCCAAACAGATACATTGATCTCAGGGAGTGACACACACACACACGTGTGTGTGTGTGTGTGTGTGTGTGTGTGTGTGTGTGTGTGGTTTAATTGCCCTGGGCAATTTCGTAGATGTGGGCACCATATGTGTAAAACATTCTGAGACAATCCGTAATTCAAACACTCTGTTACACAAACCTTTCCTGCTAAAAGAAGAATATGTCTATGTGGCTTCTCTGTTCAGTTAGAGAAGCTGGGTTATTTCAGTCCTAGATCCTAAGATGATTTAGAAATTTACAATCTGTAAATATTTAAAATGTAAAACTTGAATTTGGGGAGTGGCAGGATCAAATTTTTAGCTCATTGAAAAATGAATAGCAACTGGACTTGGACTTGATAGCAATTACTTAATAAATTCCTTTATCCCCAGAAATCTAGGTTAAAATGAAATGTAAGAGAAGAGGTTACTCGAGTACAGTATAATCTCATATCCATCCATCCATCCATCCATCCATCCGTCCATCCATCCATCCATTTATCTACCTGCTGTTTTTATTAATGTATGCCATGACATAAAATACTGCCTGGTTTACAGTTAATGTGCCATAAATATCTATGGAGTGAACGATATTTCATCAAAATTGTCCTCTTCCTCTTCCTCCTCTTCCTCATCCCATCTGTAGTGGCTGCTACCATTTATTCATCATTTATTTCCCTAGAGTGGTAGAGAAAGGCTCTTGTTTCATTCTAAGGCATAATATTTTTCACCTCAATGTCTATAGGTGGCAAGCATATCATTAATCGTATATTCCAATACATGTGTATGACAAAGAAACAAATTGAGCACTGAAGTGACCTGCCCAAAGTCACAAGTCAGGAGTAGGACCCACACAGTATCCTAAAATTCAGATAGCATTTGCTGAGAAATTTTGTATCCTTATGAGAAATTAGACGGAAGTCTCCTGTTTCTAGCTAAAACAAACAAACCAAAACTGTATAGCACGAAGAAAGAAGGGAAGACCTTTCAGATGTGTTCTTGTAATAATGGTGTGTAGAGAATGAAGGTGGAGCCAGTTATATGACCAGCAATATTCAAAACCGCCTAGGCTTCTGTACTGTCACATGCAGCCTGAAGAGATGGAAAATAGCGTTGCTTCCAAATAAGCTACTGGCCCATCTATGCAAGTGTAATTTTATTGGTAGCATTAGAAATCCCTCCTTGACATAAGAAAGACACTACTGTTCCAAGTGCTGCCACCTGTGGAGGGGACAAAGCTTTGTTGGTAGTCCATCTCCCACACATGAAACCCCGGGTCAGTAAGCATCAGAGAGAGTCTTTTCCTCACCCTTGGCCTTTCATGTCATAAAGACAGGAAGCTATTGAATAAGAGGAGGCTATCAGCTGCTCTCCTTGTCTTAGGATCCTGTTGAGAACACAGTGCTCAGATTTCTTATAGCACTGCTCTACATTTGATCTGGGGAGCTGAAGTTCACTCAGATTTGTTGCATGCGCATCTGGAAAAAGGAACTGAGATTAGGTCAGAGGGTACCTTCCCAGTGTTTACAGTTTAATGACTATGAGGAGTCTCAGACCAGCTCTAGAAGACTTCGAGGCAATAAAGATAATAAAGCCAGAAGATATGCATGATCCCCGAGAGCAATTATGAAAGTTGCAATCTGAGCAACTTTATGAGTACAGGGGTCATGCTTGGGGTATGAGGGATAAGAAGATCATCTTTTACACACTGAAAGTCTGTCCCCTGAGGTCCTATTCTGTTCAGTAATCCTCACACAGCTTTGTAATTTGGCTCTAATGACTTCTGGTTGTATGTGTGCATGACTCTTCAACTGGAGAGATTTTGAGGCATTGGCCGGATTAGTAAAAGTTTTGACATCAGATGTACTTATATTCAAACCCAACTTTGTCATTCATTCCAGAGAATGTGGCGTAAGGAAAAAGAGTGAGTCCCAGTTCCTCCTTTTAATCACTGGGCAACCTTGAACAAGGTGCATAAGATAAACTACCTTCGGTTTCTTAAACTATGAAATAGTGCTGTCATACGGAGTCACTAAAAAAGATAATGAGATTGACAAAAAGGAGAATCTCATACTATTATAATATTAATATAATAATATTATATAACTATTAATGAGATCTTTGTAATTCTATTTTTTTGAAATGAATATTTACTTGAAATGGGGTATGTATTTAAAAATGTTTCTTGTAGTCATAATTGTTAAGAAAAGGCAATATTTTAATGCAAATAAAGAATAATAATTTGTAAAGTAAACTTCTGCTTCCTCTCCTCCTCATTACACTTTCAGATCCATTAAAGACTCTAAGTTGTGACCAATAGGTAATCACATCAAAGCATAGAGATGACAGGAGTCACTTAAAAGATATTTCTTTATCAAAAGCATTGCTCCAAACTCTATCATGATATATAAAACCAGTACTGGAACATTAACTTTACAATAAATTTTTTACAATAAATTTATTTAAATATTTTATAAAAGCTTCATTTTTAATCCTGTAGGCCTTATATGCTATGCACAATCTTCAGAACTGGGAGTATTGATGTAGGCATGTGACGTCTGCAAAGATAATGGCCACTTTCATCTTCATAACAAAAGGTTTTCACACTGAGTAACTTTCTGCCAGATAGTTATGAACAAAGAACGGATAGTGAATGAAAGGAAAAAATGTAGTGGTTCCCAATTATTGCTGTAGATGCAATTGACCAAAAGACATATGAAATCAACTGCCATGTTGCTGATCACACCAGTGTTCCCTGATACAAGCTACAACTAGAGTAGCACAAGATTTTAATGTGCAACAAAAGTCCTCCTTCCCCATGATGGGCAAACCATAGATGGTTTCCTTCTGTTAGCTTTTGGGACTAGAAATCTGAGCTAGAAGTTGAAGACCCTAGGAGGACAAGTCTTCATGTCAGAGCATGTCAATTATTCCCTTACTGTGACCTGCACTCGCTCTTCTCTCTTTGAAGTTGCCTTGCTGTTTCTAGCCTCACCTAGGTTTTCCTACCAACAGCCGCGGAACCAACTAGGCAGGATCAGAATACAAAGCCTTTTAACAGCCCTCTCCCACTAACGGTACTTGGGGTTTCAAATGTCTCTCAGTTGCACCATCAGTTTTAATCATGTGCTTCTACCACATCATCAGTCTTCCAACCACTAGTGGTTCCTGAATGTCACCATCCTGCACAGTGTTCACAGTGGAAGAGGAAATCACAGTGAGTTGACATGGAATCTTCTTTTGATTGGGCTTAGAAACTTGAGGTTAAAATGTTACACAATAAACTGCAACACAAATGTCCAGGCTCTGTGAAATAATGGAAAGCTATATGTAGCAAGTCCATATTCATTCTATGTAAGTTTCTGTGACAGAGAAAATGATTAAAGGCAAGCTATGGTAACCCACGGCAATGGGTTTTCTATATCAGGAGCTCTAAACCCTATTCAGCTAATGCGGCAGCTCCCAGTAACTCTGTCCTTATTCTCACAGCTTCTAAGAAGAGCACAGTCTAGGTATGCGTGACTGATAAAAACTCAGAAAAGACACAGAGCTCCTGGGTTAGTCCCTCATTACATTAATTTGTGCACTACATATCATGCAAGATGTAGGGAGTTCAGAATACACAACTTATTATTCATTCTCAGATTTAAAATTATATTTGTAATAAAAATCCCCAAAAGGGATCTCCACTTTAAATCCAAGATACAGGCTTAACTCACAGTGCCAAAAAATCTTGGATGGTACAGGTAATATAAATAGAAAGGTAATTATGAAGCTCAATGCTGGGAAGTTACATCCTATAGAGTCAATGACAAGGAGTCCGGCAAGCTAACTTACTTTCTAGTAACTATTATCTCTTAGTCACCCATTGGGCAAGTCCTGTTTTCCTGAACAGCAATTGACTGTATATCGTATTTACCCTCTGGAGAGTGATATTCAAATGTAATGCTAATCACTAATCTGTTACGTATTTGGACTTTGTATGCTGATGACTTTATTTGATAAAATTTGGATTAAGCTTTGGATATAACAGAAACAATCTAGGTACAATGTATCTAATCAATACATTTACAATGCATGCCTCAAGTCACCTAACTCTGGTAATGTGTATGGGAACAAGAATGAGAAAGATGATACTCCAGATACAAGGCTTTTTAAATTCTGAACCTCCATAAAGGACTTGGGTTTGTCAAGAATTTCGAACACCCAGTGCATAACATATATGCCACATCTGTGCTTTTTGTCTCTAAATTTTCACGGAAAGATGTAAAAGAACCTTTCTATCTCCTAGGACCACCTTTGGGAAAAGATTATTAGTATTCAAAAAACCACGATCTCGTTTGAATTACTAATCTTATCTAGAAAAATGTAAGTCATTTTGCATAGGCTGGACAGCAAAGAACAAAGATTTAACTTTTGTGTTCTTTTCAACCCAATTATTATTATTATTATTATTATTATTATTATTATTATTTTGCAAAATGTAAAATGTCATCCATAAATAGGTTCCTGGGCATGGATATGTGTTTTAGCTCATTCCACGGAAATGCACCTTTCAATTAAAAACAAAAGTATATGCTCAGATCAAATATGCATTGATCATTCAAATATTTATTCTGAAAAGAACTTATTCAAAACACATCACACCTAGATTTAACACCCCCAAAGGTACACTGCCTTATGCTTCTCTTCAGTAGGAAATCCCAGACTAAGCCTTGAAATCTACAAAGGGCTGGGAAGCTAGTCTTCCCACTTCAAGGAAGCCCATGGACCGTTTGCTTTACACTAAGCAGACCATGAGTGAGTGTGTAAACTCTGGACTCTGGCTGACTGAGGGGGGGCAGTGCGGGGAGGGGGGAAGCTTCCTGGCCAATCAGAGCCTCCAAATCTATTTCATCACACACTCCTCCCAGGGTATGACATCAATTGCAATCCCAGCCCAGCCACGTGGGTTGAAGGAGTGTAGCGTTTCTGTGCAGCTGCTACAGAGACTCATTTGGCAGTAAAGGGTCCCATGAGGTAGTGAAGTGAGATGGGCGGGGCCGGGCCTCCTGGGCTTCTACAAGTCCCAAGCCAGGACCCGGTTGCTGCAGCTGGCTTCCTAGTGGCAAGGGTACCCAAGTCAGAATACTGTGCCCAGGAGTTTTGGGGATATCCAGAGAGGTTGCTTGTGGAAACCGGCACCTATCACTCTGTAATGAGACCTGGGTCTCCGAAGTCATCGTCCTCAGACACCGCCTATGCTTCCAACCCTTCTTCCAAGTCTTAATGGTCCTTTCAGAGCTGTTTCCCCTGGGCTGCCATTCTTAGGCCAGAGGAAGCCGCCTCTGTCGCCACGAAGTTCTCACCCTTACACAGACCCTCCTTTCAGACCCGCCCTCCGGTTTCTAAGCCCTGGCTCACTCTGGGCGGGAACCACCGTGACGAATTCGGCCCAAGGTGTTGATTATCCAGTCTCTGGCTCTCCTCCCATCTCTTCCCAGGCTCCCATGGCCCCTCGACCCCATACTGGGCTAGGGGGCTAGAGACAGAGTCCCCAAATCCACCACACAACAGCGTCTCCAGCTGCAACGGAGGAAAGAAGCGCCAGGGCGCTCCGTGCCACGTCGGATTTGGCTCGGGACTAGGTGCAGCTGCGGGAGCGCAGCGCTGTCCCCGCGCACGCCCTGCCCGTGGGCAGCCGGCCGGCCCGGGCCGCCGGCGCAAAGAGGGATGAGCGCTCTCCTCTCTCCCCCAGTGGCGAATGCCTGCGTGAGGGACCCCTTGCCCCAGAAAGGCTTTCGCAGGGTGGCTGTGCCCGGATGCTTGCTGCCTGACACTTTAATGGAGTTTGGAAACTGCAAAGGAGTGGAGGCCCGGGAAAAGGGGGGAGTGGCTGAACCAGGATGGTAGCGCGAGGAGGTGGCGCAGGATTTTCCTTCCTTGGGGTCTCTTCCAGTCTAACGTAGCTAGAAACCCGGATCCTTTAACCCTTTCAGTGCAAGCCAAAATTGAGCTTTTGTTTGTTTGTTTGTTTGTTTGTGCCCCCCACCCCACCCCCGCACAAAACTGTGCCAGGGTGTTCCTGCCCAAATACTGGTGGGGAGTGGGGAAGAAAGACGAGACGGGTAAAAAGGTAAGGATGGTTGTGGGGTGAATTTTCCTTACACAGTGGAAATCCTTGTTTTCTAACTCCGGGAGTCCCTTTGATGCTCGGGAAGATGCCCAGTGGAAAAGTACACCTCGGGACAATCAGCTTTCCTTGGCCACGCAAGTTACCTGCGCGCCCAGAGAGGCAGCGGATTCCACCGGATGATTAAAACCCAGGGTATGCTGCGAGACTTGATATGGTGATTGGCAATATTCATTCCCTCATGGGTAGTGTGTTGGGGGTGGGGTAACTTCAGACCTCAAATGTTTCTAAAGAAAATAGGTATTATTTTTAAAGCTCTGCTGATAATTTCTTCTCTACCCCCGACCTATCTAGGGCATCCAAAGGTCCACCAAATGCGTCTGCATAACGTACCTTGTTCAGCTCCTGCTCATAGACTCGTCCTCCGCCTGTCTGTGTGGTCCCGGAGGGTCGTGGAAGGAAGTTTCCAAAATTGAGGTAATAAGAAATCAGATGAATTTGAGACGACCGGCCAAAAAAAATAAGAAATTTAAAAACAACATTTAAAAAAAAAAAAGATGAGGGAGCCCTAAATGCTTAGTTCTCCCCCTCTTTGAGAAGAAATTGCACTAATATTCTCTTTTATTATTTCCGTTGCACTTAAGTCTTCTAATTCTTTTTGTTAAATGTGCTTTAAAAATAAATTAACTTTTTCTCCTGTTTTGCTATTTGCTCCAATCCCCTTCCCTCCGACGATGCAAAGTCTCTTTTTTTTTTTTTCACATTAACCTAAAAGCCCGGTGAAGATTCAGCAGAGTCCAGCAAGAGCAGAACGGAGAAGTCTTTGGCTGGTTCAAGTCCCCGGTTCAATGGGCTGCTCCAAGCCAGGACTGGGTAATTCTTTCCAGACGCCTTGACTTCTCCTTCTTCGCTGTTGTTGCCTTTCTGCCTCCTCCAACTTAAGGGGGTCTTAACAAGTGAGCCGGTGGGTGTTTTAATAGGACGGAGGAGGGAGTGGGGGTGAGGGGAGTGGAGGAGGGAGGTGTAGACTGGGGAACCCGGAGGGGAGGGACTGGGCGGGATGGGAGGCGGGGAGGAGTGGGGGGAGAGAGAGAGAGAAATTGGCCATTCAAAGCCCTCTCAGAGCTAGAGGCCGCTTCTAAACTCCAATGAATTCAATTAACTTGATTGTTAACGTGTGCAGAGAAACGCAGAGCACAGATGCTGACCACCGCCTGATGCCTCTCCTCAGGCAGTGGCAGCGGAGCGGGGAGTCCTGCTCTGCAAATATAGCTGAAGTCTGTCTGCGTTACAAGGATTCCCTCGACTTGAAAAACTCCCCGTCGCATATAAGTGATTTGTTTTAAGACCAAGCAATTCTCTTAGGTTAAATCACTGCCCTGGGCGGGATACGGGCTGTGTGTGTGTGTGTGTGTGTGTGTGTGTGTGTGTGTGTGTGTGTGTACGCCCGCGCTACCTGGAGCCTCCACAAACCGCCTAGGACACTAAAAAAAAGAGCGACTAGTCTGCCATTTGTTAACCCTTTCTTCCTGCCAACTCCTAACTTTCTAAGCAAAAGGCAAATGTCAACCTCTCTCCCCTGCAGTTCTCTCTGTGGGTGGGCTGAGCACTGAAATGAGGAAAAAATTCTAAGTTTCTTTTTTTCTTATGATTCCCAGACATGAAAACATGCAAAAGATTTTCGAAAGGAAGTTTATAATAATGATGATAGCAATAAACCTGAGAAAGTGTACGGAAGCAGTCATCTCATAAGACATCTGAAATTACTTTTGCTTCTTGAAAGCCTTTTTTTTAATGTTCCCAAAATACTATTTTAATATTTCAATGACGCCAAGACTGTGCAGTTTATTTTCTCGGTTATTTTTTCTCAACCTAAGGGCATCCGCACCCTTTTTCTTAGATCCTTGCGGTCCCCGCCCCTGCCCCCACCCAAAGCAAAAGGTAAAAGGAAAAAAGTCAATGAGGTATAATGGACACTAGGTGGCGCTGTTTAGGAAAAAATGAAAGCGAATTTACGCAGTAAGGTTAAAATTGAAATCTGCTAAAACCTTGTCTTTTACTTCCTTTTCTGTTCTTCCCCTACTCCTCCTCTCCTTTCTTTCATTTCCCTTCTACGTGCTCTTGATGTGGACTTCGTTTGAGTTCTACCGCATTTTGATGTCTGTCCGGATTATGTGTTCAAAATAAGATCTGAATATCAATTTGGGCAGTAGTTAAAGGTCAGACAAAAACAAGAAAAGTAGAATAAACCGCGAGTGAAGCTCGCAACACGTTGGGCAGGTGTGGATGCGAATAGGGATGCAGAGTTTGCAACTCCCAATTATCAGCAGACCCATCCCCCCTCCCCCGCTCCCCCTCCGAGTCCCCCTACTCCATTCTCACCTCCCCCCACACACCCAAACACACAGCCATTTCACCTCTGGGAGGCATCACTTTGGTGGCTGACTTCATACCACTCTGGGGAGACTCACTTCCTCATTTCCCACACAACTCTCTTGACTTCAGTCTTTGAACTCCACCTGAGGTGATTCAACTGTTGCAAATACTGCCTTAAATTTCAGAGCCTAATTTCATCTCATTTAATCTGACCCGAGCTTCCTGATTTTTTTTAGGATCTAGGCAGTGGTAAATTACTATTTTAAAGTTATTACTCAACTTCTACGCCATGACTTATAATGTACATTAAACTGAGTTGGGAGGAGAGAAATTGTGGGATGCCAAGTGTCTACCGGTAAACTCCCCAGGGGCCTCAAAACTCCCATTTCTATGTCTGTAATGCCTAAATGCCCACAAGTAAAGTTACTCTAAGAGTCACTTGATAGTGTTAAACCGTCCCTACACAGTTTAAGCAGCCGAACACCTAGTAAAACTGGGTTTCTTTATTAAAGAAAAACACATTTGTTGTTTCTCCCTTGTAATTCATAACCCATGAAACAAGGTTACATGTCCCCCGGCTGCAGGCAAGTATAAACTCTGGTTCTGCATCTCTGCCCTTCTGCTTTCCTCTTCCTCACAGAGGCGAGAGAGAAAATTCTAGCATAATTTAAGGCTAGAAATTAAAGTGCCCTATAAACAAAAAAGGGATCCGCAATTCAAAAGCCCTTACACTCAGATCACACCTTTGATATTTATCGTCTTGGGGATTGGAAAGGCACTTCAGTTTTCCAGAAATTCAATTTTGTAGTTGCTAGTGAGAAAAAAACAAAACAAAACAAGGAACATTTATTATTTATGTATTCATATTCTGTGTGTGTCTGTCTGTCTCTCTCTCTCTCTCTCACCACCAGGAGTCTAAAGCAGGAAGATCATAAATTCAAGCCACCTTGGTACTACCTATGTTATAAATAATAAATAAATAAACCATCTTTTAAAATGTTTATAACATCTCATGTTGATACTGAAATTTATTTGGGTACTAGGTTATTCTGATGTCCAAATTATTAATACTACACTATCAAAAACACACAATTAATCCTTAGCACTATGTCTAAGCTCATCCACGAACATATTTCAAAACTGGAGCCTTTCATACACATCTTGAGGAATGCCAATTTCTCACATGAGAATTTTCTTCTGGATGCTTAGTGTTTCCAGCGGTGGCAGCAGTAGCATCAGCAGTAACAGCAGCGGCAAATGCTGTCAGTTGCTGACACAGCAGGCAGGTTTGCTTCATAGGGAAAAAAATCAGGTAGCTGAGCATTGTTAGTCCACAACCACAGTCTCAGCACTTAGAAGAATGAGGCAGCAGGATCTTGAGCTGTAGGCCACTCTGGCCTACTGAGTGATTCCCTACCTTAATACTTAAAAGATTCAATGAAAACAACGAACTGTTAGGAGTTTCCTCATTCAAGTAAAAATGATGTTCCAGGAGCTACATATCCAATACCGAACACAAACACATGGAAGCTTTTCCACTTAGCGACCTTATAATTAAGTGCACAGCAAAAGGCTTTTCCCTGGGCATCCCACATCTTCACATAGATTCTTAAAACCCAGTAAAGTCAGGAGTTAAAATTTGCTCAGCCACTCTCACCACTTCATCTAGAGCTTTCTCCAATGAAACTGCCCTTTGCTCCTGAGTGTTTAGGGGTCACGTCAGGGCAATGATGGTTTTTCTTCCTGAAAGTCTGGCAGGCTACCCAAGAAAACAAGGAGGAAGATGAAAAAGTGTTAGACTCATTATATTTGATAGCCTTGAAGAGTCTTGGGTTCCTTCAAGGATTGAAAAAACACCATTTACTATATATAGGAAATGCTATAGTAGGTGACTCTGTGCTTTTCTCGTTAATTTTATTTGCTGATAGACATGAGATGTTCAACTAGGGACACAGATGTCCACAGGGAATACTTAATGCTCCTTATCACAAAAAGACCCAGAGACTACGACAAATATCAGTAAACTTTTAGCTTATTGCATGAGGTTTAACATGTTTTCTCTAACATTAATGAATCAAAGAACAGAGTTTAGAATGGAGCCCAGAAGACCTTGCCCAGCCTTAAAATTAGCATATGTAAAACATATGTATGAAACAAATGACAGAAAAAGAAATCTGGTGCCCGTCCATCCAACTTTCACTTCCTTAAGTCCATCTCCTTCACTCCCTCCATTCTTCCCATGGCCCTCCATGTCAGACACAGTAAAACCAGTTTGCATCTCTGCATCACTCTCTGAGCAGACATTTAAGATGCTAAGAAGATAAAAGACACCCAGAATTGAACACAGCACTAATGGAACAGATAGACCATGTGCATAAAAGCCAAAATGCTGGAGCTGTATGTCATAAAAGCTCTGGTCCATAGTGCAGCTCCTTTGAGCTGTTACCCTCTCACCCTACACCAGCCAGTTTCCTCTGTCAGAGTTCTTGCTTAATAAATCCTCTTTCTTTGCTTGGTAATGTCTATGTGTCTGCCCCATTCCTTGTTTAGGGACAGAAGAATTAGAACTGCTCTGAAGGAACCCCTCCTCTCTGAACCTTGATATAAATCAGTATCACTAACTTAGTACCGTGAATAAGAACTAAAACACAGCACTTCTCTGGTCTACAAATGGTTACATTAAGAAAGAAAGAAAGAAAGAAAGAAAGAAAGAAAGAAAGAAAGAAAGAAAGAAAGAAAAACAGCTTAAGCTCAGTAATAATGAGAAATAATCAACTTTGAATTTATTGATTTCATGGTTGTTATTATTTAGGTTCCAATTTGGGTGACACCAAGAGGTTCCAAAATCACATAGAAAACAGACTATCAAACTGCTCTTCTTGATAGCTCTTTAATTAAATCATAACTGTAGAGGTTATCACTATATCAATGGTGGTCACTGGATTTGACAGTGTGAATTCTGAGAGATCTAAGCATCCATCACACCCAAGGAAGTAGAGTGAACCTATCAGAAGCATGCTGCTTTATTGACACAGGTTGAGGAGGATTTTTCTTTTCCTCTTAGTTTTTGAAGAGGCCACTTTATATACCTGAGTTACAATTTGCCAGTCCTTGAGCATTTTGAATGAGATTCTGAAGATTATTTGAACTATTTTTTTAAAAGATGTTCAAAGTAAAAGGGAAATAGAAGAAAATCCAAACCCTACTACGCACCCTTTATGAACATCTGTCATTGGCCTTATCCATAAATGAAGAAGAAACCTGGTCCAAACTATTATAAGTCACAGGCTAAATCCCACAAACTAGGTCATTTGAGTCAGTCTTGTTGACACACACTTGCAGTCTGAGAAATTGTGCAGCTGAAACTTGGAAAATCATGAGTTCAAGGCCAACCTGGGCTTCTGGTGAGAAAGAGCAAAACCAAATACATCACCCCCCCACCCCCCACACACACACAGAGTCAGGTAGGTATTCAGAAATAAGTAATGCCAACAATTATGATTTGGCTAACAATTAATCTCCATGTTAAAGGGATCACCACATCACCACATGGATCATTTGTTTTATTTTATTTTATTTTTTATTATTTACATTTATTTTGTGTTTTAGTGTTTTGTGTGTTTGTATGTGTGTGTGTGTTTGTGTGTGTGTGTGTGTGTGTGTGTGTTTGGTGCCCACGGAAGCCAAAAGAGGATGTTATTAACAGTTGTAATCTGATATTTGGGCACTGGGCATTGAGCCCATGTCCTCTAGAAGAGCAAAAAGTGATCTTAACAACTGAGCCATATCTCCAGCCTTGGGTCAATTATTTTAAATGGAAAACAAATCCTTGTGTCTGGCATAGGATCTTGGCATGCTACTTTAATTACAGAGTAATTATTATATGAGGACTTAATTTTTGTGTTATTACTTAATTTTCAAGAATGATCTCCCGCTTTATTTATGTTTCTGATTAGAAGTTCCCTAATGTAGCAGAAATGACATGTTCTTCACTTGGGCATTTCAGAGGCTGACTACAGGGAAGGAAAAGAATATCTTTAAGTGCTACCATGTTAATCAAGAAGGGTAGGTCCTTAAATATGTGAACAAGAGCAGACGCTGCTATTCAGGGAACCTGCAAGATAAGTAATTGTCTTTTGATATTTTAATTGTCTTAATCATAATGACAGAGGGGATGACTTTGGAATGTATATATTTGTTCATAAACAGTTAATAATGTCTTGGCTGTAGAGATGGGCTAAATATCAACATCACAGGAATAATCTTCAATATCACAGTAATTGAATACACAGTTCGTGTCACTAAGAGGGTAGATTTCAAACTTTGTCATCACAGATGTCAAATGTGTAAGAGGAGGGAGGGTTGGCTGGCTCAATTTGACCTGTATACCTTGTTATAAAATATTAAACAACAGCGTTCGTGACCCTCGATTTGACTATATGCCTTGTTTTAAAATATTAAACAACAGCTTTTATGATACACACATTTACAGCCATTTGTCAATATGTAATAAGAACTATAAATAAAAAGAAATCAATAACTTCCCTTAGAAATTCTGAGGTTATGTCATCAATTCATGAAAATCTTAGAAATTTTACATTTTTGGAATGACTAAATTGTTAAATATGAACTCATTTCTTACTTGAGATTATATTTGCTAAACTTAGTTAAAAGGACTTCTCTTGCTATTCATTTTTAAAAAATAAACAAACAAACAAACAAACTGCTTCTGCTCCCAAAATAATGCCCAGGCACTCAAAAGTTAGCATGCAGTTTCAGAAACCCCTGCTGCCTTCCCAACCTGTTCACCCAAATCTTTAAAATCCCTTTCCGAGAGAAACACTGGGATCTCTTTGAAAAGAACATTAAATCCTAAATCTTCCTAATTTTTAGAAACTATGGTATGTGCTTAATAACTTTCTTAAAGGGGGAGAGATACTAACATGCAGCTATTTTCTCTAATGAGGCACACACATTATCTTTTACTTTTTAGAAATTAATTTGGAAGAAAAGAAATGTGAGGGGACTCTAAGTACACTGGGGGAATTCTGGGGGGTGTTAGATTCTTAGAAAATTTATCACAATCTCTTTACTCAGGTATTGGCCTGATTTCACATCTTTAGAACAATGCAAAAGCCCAAGTTCCATCATAAGTTTTCAGGTTAAAAAAAAAAAAACACCTCAAAATTCAAGAGGCAAAAATTTTGGGAGACATGTCTGGACCTACCCTGTAAAGTGAGATTTCCTCCCTTTAAGGAAGAAAGATGCCAGCTCCGCACCCAGTTATGGGAATTACCATTCTGACTGCACCTAAGGGCAACTCTTACTGCTGTCAATCCAACTACCCTTAAGAAATGCCACTCCAGACCTTAGTCACTTCCTAACTATCAGAGTAACTTGGGAATGAAAGCAAGAAAGAATGGTGCTTTTCCAAACACTTCTCTTTTCCTGAATTGTAGAAATGGTCTCTCCTGTAAAATGTTCTTCCTAGTACCTTGAAAGTACCTTAGGTGTCTGAGAGCAACACAGGAATGAAAGCCAAGGATGAATATACATTTGGGTGTTGAGTTTTGTTCTTGGCCCATCTCTACCAAAATGAAACCTGTTGTTTGTTCACACACAAAAGTTGCCAGACTTTTTAAGTAAGTCCTTTAGGAAGTGTTTTCCATGTTAACCACAGAGGTTTTAAGAGTCAAACGTGAAAAGAAATATAAATCTGTATTTTTCAGAGTGGTCAGAGGATGGCCCATAGTACATACTCTAGACTCCTTTACAAAATCCAGATTGTGTTCTCGGGTCTGGAAAATTTATCAGAACCTTAAGTGGCTCCAGGAAACATGCTTAGAAAGTTTGGGAAACCTCCAGGACTCTGAAGTTTGGGGTCTTAAGCTTCAGGTACATTGAAAGGGACAATGAGATGCCCTTTTCCTTTGACTCCTAGCTATTTGTAGTAGCAGCTATTGTCTTTGATAGAGTTTGGCTATCGAAAGAGTAACAGTGTATTGTTTTTTATCAAGATGTTACTTTGAGTTTTGAAGCATTTCCTGTTGATGGCTTTATGCAGGATTTTATACCACAAGGTCTGTGTAATCAGTAGGCAACTTGATAACATATTAATCCTGTGAAACTTTCCAGAGAGTTGGGAGCCAGTGAAATGGAAGGGTTCTAAACTCAACAGTCCCTTTTTGGCATCTCTACACTTGCTCTCTGCACAGTCTTAGGAAATTGCTTAATCTGCCAGAGCCTCAGTTTCTTTATGTAAAATGGATGTGGAAGTCAAAGTTCATTGTGGGACATTAGCAGCAATGCTTTTTTAATGTTCTCATAGGTATGAGAGGAGTGTTAACCATAATGGCTGGAGCTGACGATGACACTGTACGAAATGACATCCCTAAGAATTTGCTCTTTGATTACAGCGAGAATGTTCAGTATTATAAGCTTAAAAAACCAGCCAATGCTTCCTGAACACTGAAAAGCTGAAAATCTGACTTCCAATGCCCGACACACATTCCCATTAAAAGTACCAACGGAGCCTCAGCAACAAGTATGAAGTCCCTAAGGAGCTCGCTATATTAAGAACCCACCAAGTCTCCCTGACAATGTGGGAAGCTCAGTGTTGAAAGCTTCAGATGCTCATTTGAGAGAGCTTTCTGTGACTTGAAAGTCTCCTCAAATACACAAGAAAATTCATCAGCATTGAAACGTGCTGAAGAGGTGAGTGATAGGGTCAGGAAGCGCTGCTTCCAGGGCAGGATTAGTGACTGCCCTGTTTCCCTGATCAGAATCAAAGAGTTTCTGATTCAGTCTGCGTTTTCTCTCTGTGGGTGCTTGGTTGTTCTTCCACCTTTAGATAAAATAACAAGGAAACATTCGCCTGGACACAGGGAGGAGTTCAAAGTTCCTGGCTTCTTTAACATTCAATTTACTGCATTTGTTGCACTGTGCCTCCTGGAATCCACAACCACAGCATGGCTTTAGGTTGGTTATATGAAAGATATTAAGCGATCACTTATTTGTTCATTAGTTTCTTCAGCTAATATTTATTAAATGTATATTCTTTTAAAGCTTTGACTCAGATATCTTAAGTCATACAGAAGTGAATAGCATGAACCAACCAGTGTTTAAGAAATCCTGCTGATAAGAATTTATGTTGCTAAAAGGCAGAAGAGGGTATTTAAGAAAATAACACTTATCAGTAATAACTGTGTGGAAGAGGAGTAGTTAGCTCTATTAACTTATGCCAAGTTTATCTAAATTGTAGGAAATGTTTTAGCTAAACAATGATTCTTCTAACACTGTATTATATAATGTAGAATCCTTCTGCAAGGGGCCAGGAAGAAGGTTCAATGGGTGACAGTAGTTGCAGGCAAGGCTGACTGCCTGAGTTCAATCCACAAAATCCATACAGTAGGAAAGAATCAACTCTAGCAAGTTGTCCTGAGCATCACAAAGATGCTGCACACACACACACACACGCGCACACACACACACACACACACACACATGTATACACACACACACACACGCATACACACACACACACGCATACACACACATGTATACACACACACACGCATACACACACACACACGCATACACACACATGTATACACACACAGAGAGAGATAGACAGACAGACAGACACAGACAGAGAGACAGAGATAGAGAGAAACACAGAAAGAACAAATCAATGCTAAAAATTAAAAGTTAAAAAATTCTGCTAGAAAAATTGACATTTTAGAATAGCTATATAAGTAGGAGGCTCCTACTTTTACCAGAAGAATTTGGATAATAAGTCCTCCACGGTTTCCTTTGTATTTACAATACTCAGACGCTGTTCTATACTAGGCAAGTGTTCTACTGCTGAAAGCTACTTCCATGCCTTGGGTATTTTTTAAAGACAGGATCTCACTTTGTAGCCCAGGCTAGCTTCAAATCTATAACCCTCCACAAGAACCTGTTCGAATTACTAGCATGTGACCTCCCCTCCACCCCAATCTATCCCTTCACTGACTTCTAAAAAGTTAGAACAGCAATGCCCAAGGCTAATAATCTCTTTTTATTTTTGTCTGCTTAGTGAGGTTGAAGTTTATTGAAAATCTTGTAAAACTTACTGAGGTAAGGAAGAAATGTCCTATCTACTAAGTTCATAGAGTTTACTAGTGGCAGTTGTCTTTGATTTATCTTTAACATATAATGTGCTATCCGGTACATAGACTAGAGTAGTATAAACAGTGTTGTGTTTTAAGTAGAAAATGTCCTCCATAGACTCTTATGCTTAAATACTTGCTTCAGAGGCATTGCTTGGGAAGATTATGGAACCTTTAGGAGGTAGGGTTTTGCTAGAGGAAGTACATCTCTAGGATAGGGCCTTGAGACCTGTATAACCTGTCCCTAGTTCTTTTTTTCTTTCTTTGCCACCTGACTGACAGAACAGCCCCATACTGATGCAGCCATGTGAGGCTGATTACCACTCTAGAGACAGTGTGACCTCAGAGAAAGGAGCCAGATAAATGAGGCAGACTAAAGTTTCATGTAATAGCCAACTTTATTCAGAGCATCAGACAGTTTATACTCTGAGGGTTAAGAGGAGTTGCGTGAATAAAACATATAATTCCAATGCCAAGCCACATGTGATGGACAATGTTTTTCCATAGATGTTTATAAACAAATAATAATAGCCAGTTTTAATGAATAATCTGAAAGAAACTCACTCCTATCTGCCCCTAGGAGGTTCACAAAAGCATAATCCAAGAACAATTTGTATTTTTGAAGAAATTGAGGTCACAAGATTCTTGACTTGATTTCTTGGAGTTTTCTCACAAGCATCCAGAATTCTCCTCACATGACTCCATTTCTGGACCATGTTCCAAGAGGAAGCCTCTGGAAATGAGAGGTCAAAGAAAAAAAATTCTCCTTTAAGTTTTTTAAACATTAGAACCAATCCCCAACAATAGATGATAGATAGATAGATAGATAGATAGATAGATAGATAGATAGATAGATAGATAGATAGATAGATAGATAGATAGATAGGGATGATAGATAGATTATAGACAGACAAACAGATGTAGGATGAATAGAATACACAGATATTTTAATAGTATGATACAAAACATACTTTGACAATCACTGTTTCATATTTTGATAGATGATATTTTTGATTTCTACATCTTATAATGACTGACACTATTAAGTTTTGATTAGTCTTTGAGTTTTCAAAGGGAAAAGAAAGCTAAGAAGCTAAATAAGGAAATATATGTGTCAAGAATAGAATGGAAGTTTGATAATGATAAGAAATGTATACCAGATGAAAGTCAGGGCTGCAGTTTAAAATAGATTGTTCTACTTTGCCCCAATTCTGTAACTCAAATATGGTAAGTACTTCTTTCTATAACTGCTATATGACAGGTACTTTGTGTGTGTGTGTGTGTGTGTGTTGCAATTTTCAAGTGAGCAATAACCTTTTCCTTCTCATAGTCATATACATAGGCAAATCAGTAGCAATTTATAGTGTTACCAGATTCACAGAGCAGAGACTTGACCTTGTGGAAATATTATCAGGCCAATCTCTGCCAATTAAAATCATGGAATGATTATGAAGCAAAGAAAGAGATATTGTTCAGTGTTACCACCAGAAAATAAACAAGGGACTAGCATCTTAAGCTCTGTCCTCTGGTCACCAGGGTAACCTTTGGGAATATGTATGAAAGAACTAAGAATGAAGGCAAAGAAGGGGTTTGTATAGCTACATTCTCTGCAGATCTAATGGAGCTGTGGTTTCCTATCCTCAGCTCAGATCATTTTGTAGGAGGACAGCTGACTCCAGAGAAAGTTGGATTGCTTGAGGGAACAATTTGCTGTTCATCGTAAGATGATTACTGCCTTGTAGGAACTTGTCATGTCATAATGAGTCCTGCCTGGGTGAGGACATCCTGAGTTCTCATCATGGCTTCATATGCCCCCAAGACTTGCTGTTTTGTAAACTTGGGAAAAACTCACTCTTATCTTCAATCTGGGGAATGAAACAGCATAGAAAGCTTCAGGTTAATATGCCAGTATTACCAAATTTCAGACAGTTCTTAGATGAATGAACAAGATGTGTGCAATTGAGCAAATACTTGACTCAAGAGTTTAAGATGGCAAAGGAGATAGCTGTAGATCCAACTAAGTCTTGACTTTGGGCAAGAGTCTTTTAGCTTGTGATAGGATGGTAAGAATACTTATGTTAATCTGAATTCATAGTTATGTATTTTAAATCTGTGGTTTTCTCCTTTACATCTCTTCTCAATTCAAATAGAAATATTCAACACTGAGAAATCCCTTCAACAGTATTGTAGAAACAGTCCACACACTTTAGATCCTGTGTTTTTGTGTTCATTCAGTACACACCACTTTGAAGCTTTCTCATTGCCCTGGTTTATTTAGAAATGTGTTGTTCTTTTCTCCATCTTTCTGTTATCAATTTTTAGGTTTATTGCACCATGGCCAGAGAACACAATATATGTCATTTTAATTCATTAAATTTGGAGTGTTTTGCCTTATGGCCCATGATACTCTCTAAGGTGTGTTCTGTGGGTCTGTGGATAGGAATATTCATTTTCATTGTTAATGCTCTGGTCCTTAATATTCATTTTACTGACAGTTTCTGTCATAACAGTTTGAATAAAAAGTCTTACAGCTTCCAGTTGTAACTTTGAACTGGCCTATTTTCTGCTCTAATAACTGTCTTCAAAGACTATAGTTCTGTGGATTGCTGAAAACTTTTTGGACTATGGTATTTTCTGGATAGATCATTATGTTATCCCTATACAATTTCTCTCTCAGAATTTAGTAATGTTTCTTTATCTACATACATAAGGTGATATTGATATAAGCACTCTTGAGTCTTGGCTTTGGGGCAAGACTTTCATAAGTAGAATGTTTCTTCTTAAATCCATATTTTGGTTGTTGTGTGCTCAAGTTAATTATATGTATTATTAATATTAATATATTATAATTAATTAATATATATTATATATACATACATGTGCATGTGAAGTTCAGAGGACTGACTTATCAAGTAGGTTCCCTCCTTCCACCTCTACATAGATCTGAGAAATGAAACTCAGCTCTCCATTCTATTGTGAGGGGATTTTACACACATCATATAAATGGAATTCTGTAGCATATATGTATAGTAATACAGATACAGTTCAATATTTTGTTGTGCTAAGTTATATTTATCTGATGATGGGTGATATAAACATTTTGCTCAAAGATTGTTGAAAGTGTGTTTTCATTGAAGAGACATCTAATCAAATCTTTGCCTAATTTTTAAAATGAAGCTTTTATTCGTAGCTTATGTGTTACAGTCCTTTATATATTTCAGAAATTCATCACTTATGTTTATGGTTTGCAAACATGATCCTTACTCAGCTAGCTGTACTTCCTGTTGGTACCAGGACCTCCAAAACCTGTGACATCACATAGGCAACAGTGCAATCTGGGAACAGCCACCATCTTCCCAGAATCCACCTTTCCTGTGACC
Source organism: Tokudaia tokunoshimensis (assembly GCA_036184795.1). NCBI lineage: Eukaryota > Metazoa > Chordata > Mammalia > Rodentia > Muridae > Tokudaia > Tokudaia tokunoshimensis. The sequence continues at coordinate 18,646,989 of BTHU01000018.1, read as the reverse complement.
ATGTCACCATTCTTATATATAAGAGGACTCCCTCCCTCTCCACTCTCTCTCTTCCCCTCTTCTCTTTCCATTAATACCTTTACCCTTTACCCTCTCAATAAACCTCATGTGGAACTGTTTGGCCTGGCATGGTCTTTCCGGAGCTGCCCCCATCTGCGGATCCCAACACTTCCCAAGTGTGAAGTGTTTTCTTTGTTGAGCAGAGCTTTTAAATCGGAGATAATCTCATGTTTACTCTGAATTGTTATTGTTTACATCTGTAGTAGGATCTGATGAAGATGCTTTATTATGGTTTCTTTTTTACTGTACTATGTCATGTTCTACATTTAAAGCTTCAATCAAGTTTTCAATTGATTTTTATGTGTAATGTGAGTCTAATTCCGTTTTTTGTGTGTGAGCATCAAGGTGTCCCTAGAAAGTTTGTTGGAAGTATTATCTTTTCATTGTGAATTGTAAACGGTATTTAAATGCTATTTAATATTTTTATTAGTTATTGTTAAGATTTTGTCTAAGCTCCACCCCACAATTACCTGGAAACAGCCAGGTATATCCCTCCCCACAGTTACCTGGCAACAGTCAGGTAGGCCTGACCCACTATAAAAGGAGGTACTCAGCCCCTCCTCCCTCTCTTACATCTATCTCTTGCATTTCTTATTCTCTCACTCTCAGCTTCTCTCTTGTTCCCTCTTGGGATCTCCTCCCCTGCCCCCTCTCTCCACGTGGTCATGGCCCGCCTCTACTTCTCTACTCTCTCCTTCTCTCTGCCTTTTCTGCCTCTACTACCCCCTTAACTCCCCTTCTCCATGTCCTGAATAAACTCTATTCTATACTATGCCAGTGTGTGTCTGGTCCCTCAGGGGGAAGGGATGCCTTGGCATGATGGAACATATTCCTAGCCTTTTTCTCTTGTTATGATCACAGCAGTTATTAATATGACAGGGCCAGTATCCCCACTCCAATAATCAAGGCAGAGTCCTATGGAATTTTTAAAAAGTTTTATCACAATTACTGGGCGAATTACCCCTAATCTGTTTCTCCATACTCTAGACTGTTAATTCCCCAGCTCTGCTCCCCAGGTACTTGGTGGCTGGGTCTCTACTGGGTTATTTCCACTCCACTGGCCTGTCCTCAGGATCCACCTCCCTTGGCCTTGTATGCATGATTCATCAGGACTCATGGGGGCCTCTTCCTCTCCCCTTCTGTTTTCTACTCCTCCACCTTCTACCCTGCTGGTCCCGACCAGTGGAAACCTCTCCCTGGTAACTGAAACTTAGCCTAACTCTATTCTCTCCAGTAATTGTCTGTCGCTACATATATTTAACCAAAAACTTTGAATTTAGGATTAAGGTTTACACAACAAAGACTGGTTTATGTAGGAATTTGCTTGTCTAGGAGACAGGAAGAGGAAGCAACCTGATCTTGTGGTAAAGAATTTAGCATTTGAATACATAGCAGCACCAGATCAATCCCTTTCAGTGAATTCTTGGTAGCCTTCTCAAAACAGTCAAGTATATACATGCAGTTTTGCTTCTGGGCTTTATACGCTTGTTCTGTTGATCTGTCTTTATGGTAGGATCAGTAGAGCTTTCTAATATATTTTGAGATAAGATATTGATGCTTTCAGTTTTGTACTTTCATTTAAGGCTGACTTGCTGATTTTTGTCCTTATGAGTCTTAAGATTCCTTGACAGGAGTTGAGCAAGTAGATCCGGAAGCATTGTAATGGTTGAGTACACAGAACTCTTGGGAACGGTGTTCCCAGAGTTCTGTATTCAATCCTAGGCTTCCCCCAATCCCACCACCCCCCTGCAAAAAGCAAACAAACAAAAACAAAATAACAATAGCAAGAACAACAAAACTTGTGAGAAAGATTTTTTTTCCCCCTGAAAATAATGTCATTTTAATTTGACAGAGAACATTTGAGGTACTCTTCCATGTAGGAGCACTTCAGGTCAAGAACAAGAATATAAGATTTGTCACCCTTGAGAGGATAATTGATTGGTCTGTTCATCCCTATCACTTACTATGTTAAAATAGTTTCCCATGCTCTTCATTAATAAAGAAATTTATAGTGAGGCTGGAGAGATTGATCAGCGGTTAAGAGCACCCAACTGCTCTTCCAGAGGTCCTGAGTTGAATCCCCAGCAACCACACGGTGGCTCACAACCATCTGTAATGGGATATGATGCTCTCTTCTGGTGTGTCTGAAGAGAGCAATGGTGTACTCATATACATAAAATAAATAAATCTAAAAAAAAAAAAGAATTTTATTGTGAATTAGTGTTGTTTGGCCTCACACCATCTGACCCCATATAAAGATATGATCATGTGATTTTTATCTATTCATTTGCTGAGATAGTGTACCATATCTATTGACTTTTATGTATTAAGCTACAATTAAATTCCAGGAATGAAATTTATTTGGTCATGATATATGATCCTTTTAACTTGTTGTTGTTTTTTGTTTATTAATTTTGAAGAGGAGTTTATGTTTATATTCTCCAGTGATCCTACGCTATGGTTTTCTTTCACGAAGGCTAGCTTTAGTATCAGAGAAATGCTTCAAAAACTGCATTTAAAAGAATTCCCTTCTTTTCAATGTATTGGAAGCAGGTAAGAAAGACTAGCATTGAATAACTTCTTGCTGAAATTCATTTGTTTCAGATTTGGCAAGTTTCTTTTCTTAACTTTGTGTTTATTGATTCAAACTACATGCTAATTAAAATTTTATTAAATTTTTGTATTTCTTCATCGTTTACTTTGTTTGCTGGTTTATATGTTTCTAATAACGTATCCACTTTCAGGTTGTCTACTGATTTATAACTTCATCAGTCTTCTGCGATCTTTTTATTTCTATTGGAGCAGTAATAAATTCTCATATCTCACTTTCTGATTTTGGTTATTCTAATCACCTTTGTTTTCTTAGTCTAACTAAAGGTCAGGTTTTGATAGCTTTTTTAAAAACCCTCTCTTAGATGCAGTGTTTTTTCACAATTTGTATGTTCTATTCTCTGCTTAATCTTTGTAAAATCTTTCTACTAATTTTGGTATGTCCCAAATGCTACATGATATGTTTATAAAAAGATAAAGAGGCATACGATATGCTCTATGAGGGTGTGATGAGGTATGGGATAAGGGCGTGTCTCAACGGGTCCATGCAGAGGCATCCCTTCCCTCTGAGGGACCAGGCACACAACGGTGGTATAGTATAGAATAGAGTTTATTCAGGAGAGAAAGAAGCAGAGGAGAAGAAGAGAGGCTGGCCATGAGCACACACACAGAGAGAGAGGGTGTAAGGGAATGGGAAGAGAGGAGGAGCAAGAAGGCAGGAGAGCAAAAGAGAGAGGAGGGGGCAAGAAGCCCCTTTTATAGTAGGCCAGGTCTACCCGACTGTTGCCGGGTAACTGGGGTGGAGTCAGTTAGACAGAATGCTAACAGTATAGTTTTTCCTTGAGGTATAGTTAGGTTATGTATATTTTTAAAGATAGAAGTTCTCTTGTAAGTAGACTGTTGTTCGAGCATGTGTTACATGGCGTATACACACATATGAAAATTTCAGGTTCAATTCAATGTGATGACACACAAAATCTGGCATTATTCTAGTCCTAAATTTGGTGAGGTTCATTGTATGACTTGCACAAGACATAATTTGTCCTGGGAAAAGATTTGTGTGAGCTTTAAGAATGTATTGTGTGGTACACCTGGGTAGAAGGGTCTCCAAATATCAGTGTTAGGTTTTGGTCTACAGTTTTATTCAGATTTTCTAGTCTTCCATTCTCCTCTTCCTTCTTTTCCTTCTCTCCTTTCCCCTTTTCCACTATATAGGCTAGCCTAGAGTACACCTTGTGATTCTCTTCCCTAAGCTTCGCTAGTTCTGGAATTACGAGTGTACATTAATAACTTTAGTGCTCTAATGTTTGGTCTTCAATGAAAATTAGTAATGAATGTATAGTATTTGACTTTCCCAGTTGTTCCATTTCTTTGCCTAGGCTTTTATTTTCTCCTTTGTGATTGTTCCTAATTACTCATTTGTCCGCCATTTTAAAATAATTGAAACAACTTTATAATACTATTTTAAAGTCATTTTGAGAGAATTCAGCACATTTGCTCTCTCCCTTGGTGTTGATAGCCACAATTTTCATTTTCATTTATTTGTAGATCTTCCTTGTTCATGGTCTGATGAGTAAACTTAATAGGTCAAGAGACTATGGATTTCATTTGCATCACAATACAGTTTTCCTCTGACATCACTGTGGAGAGAGAAAAGTTTCACAGCTCATCTTAGGCAGAATTAGATTAGGGTAGAACCAGGTTTTCCACTTAAAACCTTATGAAGAATATACTAGTTATTAATTGATGAAGCTGGGATTCAGTGTAGGCCTCCAGCCATGTGATCCTGTCTGGGAAGAGGGAGTCTGGCTTGGCTTTTAGTGTATCCTCACTGACAGGAGAAATGGACAGCCTCTGGCTCACTGAGACAATGGTAAAGCTCTGTGATCAAACACTAACTCTCACGGGTATCATCTCAACACAAAGCTGAGGTAGTGTCTTGTTACTGCCAGATATTGCTGAGGCTCCTGGGTCCCTTAATCACTTCCACTGCCACCTTAGGCAGTGAGGTATCATTACCATCAGGCAGGTAGTACTGCTTTGGTGACAAACTGACAGAAGATGTTAGAGTTGTAACACCTTCTAGACTAAACTCTAAACCCTGATGAAGGGGCAAATCTAGCTCCCCACTGGGCTTTTGCTAGTATAAATGGAAGGATAGCATAGTTATTTCTGTATATCTGGAAGCTTTATTGAATGCTTTCTGTCTTGCTAGCTGCTCTTTTCTTGCTTTCTAGCCAAAGGAAGGAGGCTTTGGTAGAGATTTTTGTTGTCTGAATTAACAGATATTTCTAAGTGATCAACTTGTTTTCTACATTGTGACTTGCAAAGCATATGTACTTATGTTCCTAAAAGAATCACAAGAACTCACTTATATCCCAGGATCTCTAAATAGCCAGCCTCCTTTCTTTACCTTCCCGGCTTTTCTTAGGCTTGTCTTATGTAATTTCCAAGGACTTTAATTAAGCACAGGGAGAACTGTGGAAAACCATGTATATTTTATTTTCTCCAGAAGTAGATGTTTGCTCTAAGATTTAAACTTTATTGAGATTTATTTACTATCTGAAGTGTATGGATATTTTACCTGTACTATGCACATGCCTGGTGCACACATAGGTCAGAAGTGATCAAGTCCCCTGGAACCAGATTGAAATATGGTTGTGAGCCACCATGGGGATACTGGGAATTGAAACTGGGTCCTCTAATAAAGTAGTCAGTGCTCTTAACTACTGAGCCACATCTCTAGCCTTGGTTTATTCTATTTCTCAGAACTATTCAAATTCACATCTTTAGGAAATGCTTCATAAATTAACAAAATTAATGTGTAGGGGGATAAATGAATTTATACAAACTAAGGATTTTTATGCTACCAAATTAAAATGAGAAACTTAATCTTTTTAAATCGTCTGTACTGGAATGGAATTTTAAGTATCTTCTAGGTTCTCATACATTAAAGAAACCCAAACAAGGCATGGCATAAGTGGCTTTATAATGACATGGCTTCTAAAAGAAAAATGTCACTAGTCAGCACACTTCTGCCCATGTTCTCCTCCCTACTAGTGCCATAGCTGTTTAGCAAACTACTTAAAAGTTACTGTGTGTACATGTGTGTGTATATATATATATACATAAAATATATCTCTCAGTATTTTATGATGATTTCAAGTACTGAGTTGGAAGAAGAGTCAGTCACTGCCTACATGGTGCAGAAACTTTATTCCCCACTTAGAATTAATTAATCCAGAGAATTTCATTTGTCCTTCAAAAGTTTTGATTTTCCCACAGTAAGAACTAAATTATACTAAATGAACTGTAAACAGGTTTGATAGAAAACTAAGAAAATTCTACCTGAATTGTGATTTTTTAGTTTAATATTAGTTCTTTTGCAAATTACTTTTGAAATATACAGTTTACGAGAGACGGTGTTTATTTTGCATGCAGGCACACACACCTTTTCTCACTTATATATGGATATTATTGATAACTAAGCTGAGTATGTCCTTGTATCTGCATTTCTGGATAGGAATAGCTTGACATAGAAAGCCATGTAATAGAGATGTTAATGTTATATTGAATTTGGACAGCAGAACAGATACTGTCTGAAAGAGTAAAGATGAGACACCTGACTGCTTTCCAAATTTCAAGAATGAATAATATTTTTTCATAGGCTAGTGTCAAAACAAATTAAAAATGAAAAACAAAAAACCCAAGGAGGAATTCATTTATCTTTCTTGTGAAATGGTTTTAGGAATAAAAAGGAAGGAAAATTCAAAATTTGATCTTTCCTAGGAAACTGGATTGGACTGTATTGATTGATTCTCAAATCTCCTATAGCCTTACATAAAAGCAAAAGAAGATGTGGTTTTGGATAAATAATTTGTTAAAGAGTTGTGTAAAAATGGGAAATCTAATTGTTGATAAACATTTCTGGGCTGTGGGGTTTTTTTTTCTTTTTATTCTTCACTAGCTCAGCTAATTTGAAATATTAAATCCAGTTACTATTATATGACTGAAAGAGATAAGGACCTAAAAATTTTCGAGCATTTCAGTTACATTAAGAAACAGATTTTAAACATTCTAACACAGAAAGTCAATGATTCCATGTATGTTAGATAATCTTTATTTTCTGTGGATACCCTGCCAATCCATGAGCATGGGAGATCTTTCCATCTTCTGAGGTCTTCTTCAACTAAGTATACTATTATATCATCTGTAAATAGTGATACTTTGACTTCTTCCTTTCCAATTTGAATCCCTTTGATTTCCTTTTGTTGTCTAATTGCTCTGGTTAGGACTTCGAGTATGATATTGAACAAGTAGGGAGAGAGTGGCCAGCCTTGTCTAGTCCCTAATTTCAGCAGGATTACTTCAAGTTTCTCTTCATTTAGTTTGATGTAGGCTACTGGTTTGCTGTATATTGTTTTTACTATGTTTAGGTATGGGCCTTGAATTCCTGATCTTTCCAAAACTTTTATCATGAAGAGGGATTGAATTTTGTCAAATGATTTCTCAGCATCTAATGAAATGGTCATTTTTTTTTCATTGACTTTGTTTATATAGTGGATTACATTGATAGATTTCCATATACTGAACCATCCCTGCATCCCTGGGATGAAGCCTATTTGATCATGGTGGATGATCGTTTGATGTGTTTTTGGATTCTGTTGGCATCTTGGTAGATTTTTCCTTTGATGAGCTTAAAGGGTTCTTTCTTTCCTTTTGATTACTTTAGGCTAAAAGTTAGTTTTATTTGATATTAGAATGCCTACACCAGCTTGTTTCTTGGGACCATTTGCTTGGAAAATTGTTTTCCAGCATTTTACTCTGAGGTATTGTCTATCTTCGTACCTGAGGTGAGTTTCCTGTATGCAGCAAAATGTTGGGTCCTGCTTATGTATCCAGTCTGTTAGTCTATGTCTTTTTATTGGAGAATTGAGTCCACTGATAATTATGCTATATTAAAGAGAAGTGATAGTTGCTTCCTGCTATTTTTGTTATTAGAGATGAGTTATGATTGTGTGGCTTTCTTCTTTTTGGTTTGTTAAAAGATTAATTTCTTACTTTTTCTAGTGTATAGTTTCCTTCCTTTTGTTGGTATTTCCCATTCATTATCCTTTGAAGAGCTGGATTTGTGGAAAGATTGTGCAAATTTGGTTTTGTCATGGAATACCTTGGCTTCTCCATCTATGGTAATTGAGAGTTTTGCTAGGTATAGTAGTCTGGGTTGGCATTTGTGTTCCCTTAGAGTCTATATAGCATCTGCCCAGGATCTGCTGGCTTTCATAGTCTCTGGTGAGAAGTCTGGTGTTATTTTGATAGGTCAGCCTTTACATGTTACTTGAACTTTTTCCCTTACTGCTTTTTTTTTTAATTTTAGTTTATTTTCTAAGGTTTTTTTTTTTATTTACATTCAAAATCATTTCCCCTTTCCCATTTCCTCCCTCCCCGAAAGTCCCATAAGTCCCCTTCCCTCCCTTGTTTCCCCATTCAACCCCCTCTCATTTCTCTGTCCTGGCATTCCCCTACATCCAGTCTTTCCAGGACCAGGGGTCTCTCCTTCCATCTTCTTGGAAATCTATTGATATGAGAATTGTGTCTAGGGTATTCCGAGATTCTGGGTTAATATCCCCTTATCAGTGACTGCATACCATGTGTGTTCTTTTGTGATTGGGTTACCTCACTAAGGATGATATTTTCAAGTTCTGACCATTTGCCTAGGAATTTCGTGAATTCATTGTTTTTAATTGCAGAGTAGTATTCCATTGTGTAAATATACCACATCTTCTGAATCCATTCCTCCGTTGAGGGACATCTGGGTTCTTTCCGGCTTCTGGCTATTATAAATAAGGCTGCTATGAACATAGTGGAGCATGTGTCCTTATTGCATGCAGGTAAAGCCTCTGGGTATATGCCCAGGAGTGGTATAGCCGTATCCTCCGGGAGTGTCATGCCCAGTTTTCTGAAGAACCACCAGACTGCTTTCCAGAGTGGTTGTAGCAGCTTGCAATCCCACCAGCAGTGGAGGAGTGTTCTTCTTTCTCCACATCCTCGCCAACAACTGCTGTCTCCTGTGTTTTTGATCTTAGCCATTCTGACTGGTGTGAGATGGAATCTCATGGTTGTTTTGATTTGCATTTCCCTAATGACTAAAGATGATGAACATCTCTTTAGGTGCTTCTCAGCCATTAGATATTCTTCAGGTGAGAACTCTTTGTTTAGCTCTATACCCCATTTTTTAATAGGGTTACTTACCTCTCTGGAGTTTAACTTCTTGAGTTCTTTGTATATATTGGATATTAGCCCTCTGTCGGATGTAGGGTTGGTAAAGATCATTTCCCAGTTAGTTGGTTCCCTTAATGCTTTTAATATTCTTTCTTTGTTTAGTGCCTTTGGTGTTTTAATTATTATGTGACAAGAAGAATTTCTTTTCTGGTTCAATCTATTTGGAGTTCTGTAGGCTTCTTGTATGTTCATGGGCATCTCTTTCTTTAGGTTAGGGAAGTTTTCTTCTATAATTTTGTTGAAGACATTTCCTGACTCTCTAAGTTGGAAATCTTCATTCTCTTCTATACCTATAATCCTTAGGTTTGGTCTTCTCATTTTGTCCTGGATTTCCTGGATGTTTTGGGTTAGAAGTTTTTTGCATTTTGCATTTTCTTTGACTGTTGTGTCAATGCTTTCTATGGTATCTTCTATATCTGAGATTCTCTCTTTTATCTCTTGTATTAGGTTGCTGATGCTTGCATCCATGACTCCTGACTTATTTCCTAGGTTTTCTATGTCAAGAGTTGTTTCCCTTTGTGATTTCTTTATTGTTTCTACTTCCATTTTTAGATCCTAGATGGTTTGGTTCAATTCCTTCACCTGTTTGGTTGTGCTTTCCTGTAATTCTTTAAGGGCTTCTACCTGTTTACCTATGTTCTCCTGTATTTCTTTAAGGGAGTTATTTATGTCCCTCTTGAAGCCCTCTATCAGCATCATGAGCTGATTTTGGATTTTAATCATTTGTATTTTAAATCCAAATCTTGCTTTTCACTGCAGTGGGGTATCCAGGACTTGCTGTTGTGGGAGAATGGGGATCAGATGGTACCATGTTGCCTTGGTTTCTGTTGGTAGTGTTCCTATGTTTGCCTTTTGCCATGTGGTTATCTCTGGTGTTAGTTGTTCTGGTTGTCTCTGCTGCCGTTTGTCCCTCCTGTGGGCCTGCAAGCCTATCTCAGCACCCCTGGGTAACTGGCTCTCCTCTGGCACAAAGGGCTGTGGAGCTGCCCAGCTCCTGGGTGTAATTGGAACTCAGAGAGACCCTGTCCAGCTGCTCTGCCACTCCTGTATTCCCTGTGCTCCTGGCTATACACTCCTGTTCAGTTGCCAGAGAGAAAATAGCTATGCTTATATTTTCATTCCATTGAAATTATTTTCACTCAAGTGCAATTTTTTTACACCACAGCATTCACATAGGTAATGTGTATACTTCATTGACATTGTGTAAATTGGCAGACATGCATAATTGTCACCAAAATTCAATTATAAATCACTTCTATTATCCTGAAAAAGTATTGGGGAGTTTTAAATGCCCAGAAATCAAAGCAGTACAAGCATTGCTTGTTACCTAGTAATCTAAAAATATATATTAACATTTTGAAGAGACTTGATGCAACATTCCAATATTAAACTTGCTAATACCTTTATAGTGAGTCCGATAGATGTATGTTTTAAATAAATAAAGTCTATTACTATATAGACTGTCTTAAATCAAGTGAAATTTTAACTTCTGAAAGATCTTACATCAATAAGCCTAGTAAATGAATAACTAGTTCGAGGTTTCAGTTTTAGAATTGACATGAAGTTTCTAATCGGAAATAGTCACCTTCAAGGATCATTGGGAGAGTTCAAGGGTCAAATGCTTCGCATAGTACAGGTATACAGCACATCCAGTCTCTCCATGAAGGTATATGGTGATAGGTTTCAGTGCTTGTGGTAGAGCTTATAAAAGTATCTATATACTAAGAAGACTTGGCTCCAGAAACCCTGACTATTTAACTGACTTGAGATATTGTTGTGAAATGGGAGGTAATAGTTAATATACCTTACTATACCTTAAGTGTCAAACACTGCTTATAGCATTTTGCTCATTATTATTCATAAATTCATAATTCTTCTAATTAATATTCACTAGTGTTTGTATGAGACCTATGCTGTAGATGAGAATTATGACTTTCAATATATAGATCAAAGCTTATTAAAATTTTTCCATTCATGGTCCATTTTCAATGGAGACATTTTATCAACCCTAGCTACATAACTCAAGCATCTCTGACAATAAACAATAAACATTTTATTTTAGAATAATTATTAGTATAATTACTTATTAAGGACTAAAACAAATGTGCATAAAAGGAGATTGTTGCTTTTCTTCTTTACATATATAACTTTCTTCTTTATATAATATTGCCTGAATATGTCTTTGATATGACAATACATAAAGATGGTTAATAGTTTTCAGAAATGGTCAATATCTTATTTTATAGTCATTATTGGCTTACAGACAATTCCACTAAGCATCTCTCAGCACCTAAAAACACCTTACATTAACATCTACGGCCAAGAATGATAGCTTATAAGACTGCTTGCTGCACCACTATCTGTCTTCTACTCTCTCTCTTTTTCTGTCCCCACTTATCCCTGACCTGTCTCTTCCTCTCTTCCTTTTTTTCTCTCTTCCTTTCTTCCTCTTTTCTTCCTTTCCTCTCTTTCTCTCTTCCTGTCCTTCTCCCCACTTTTTCTCTGCCTCTACCCTTTTTCAGGTCTCCATTCCCCTCCCTTCCCCTCATGATAAATAATAGATCTTTATACTAGGCCTATCATATGGCTTGATTCCTCAGGGGAACATCTTGGCAAGGCCCAACAAGGTACTTCCTCCTTCGTCATTATAAGGCAATATAAAACATAACAGTCATTAATATTGTTTCACATAAATATGTTGTGCAAATAACAAAAGCATATTCAAGACCATTTCATAAATGATTAGAAATGATCTCCTAATACTAACCAAAAATTATTTTAATTTTTTAGAATGTGAGTCAGGCCAGAAATTGAAAACAAAAAATTTAAAAGCAAACACAACACAAGGCAAAGATACACAGATATGATGACAACATATTGTGACAGTTAGTTTTAACTGTCAATTTAGCATAATCTGTAGTGTTCTGAAAAGTAAAGGCCTATCTAGATCATGTTGACCTGAAAGCATGTCTGTGGGGAATTATCTTGATTGCCTTCATTGATGTGGGAATATATTATAGCCTAAAGGTGGGTAGTACCATCCTGTAAGTTGACGTATACCCAGTACAAAGTGTACTTACACAAGCATGTACACATCCAATCTTTCTCTTTTCCTGATTATGGAAGCAACTAGCAGCTTCAGGCTCTGTTAGCCTTGACTTTACAATGATGGACTGGAACCAGGAGTTGTAACTATAAACTAAATTATGTTTTCTCCATTAAAGTTGCTTTAGTCAGGTTTTTTTGTTTTGTGTTTGTTTATTAACTTTTGTTTTTGTTTTGTATCATGGCTGTGAAAATAAGACAAAGAATACCTGTTAGTCCTAGGAAACTATTAATTCTTTGTTTTCCACAATTCAACAATTGCATTTCTGCAAGATCAGAGAACTTGTATATATAGTGAAAGCATTGCAATTACCAGCCCACAGTAGCATATAATAGAAATTCGAATCATCTAACAGCATTCACCGACAGTGCCTAGGGTAACAGAATGCACACTGATTGCACCATTCTCATGTGTTCAGAACCAAGGCTGCACTGATGTCATACAAGTTGGCAGGGCAAGATTGAGGGAACTGGGGATTTGCCTCACTTGATATGAAGCAAGTATGAAGAGTGGTTTCAGATTCCCAGCACCTGATAGAATGAAAATCAAGTAAATAAAGGGCAAGGGATATAAAATTCAGGAACAGCAGTGTGTGCCTATGACTCCACTACTGAGGAGGGAGAGACAGCATCTCTGGGCCTGCCTGGCTAGTTAATTTGTGAGTTCCAGATTCAGCGAAAGACTCTGTCTCAAAACATAAGGTGGAAGAGACTGAAGAAGACACTCAATCCAATGTCAGCCTCTGGCCTCCACAAGCATGTTCCTACGTGTGAAACACAAACACACACACACACACACACACACACACACACACACACACACACACAGAGAGAGAGAGAGAGAGAGAGAGAGAGAGAGAGAGAGATCTAGACCTTAAACGACATACTTCTCAGCCATTAGATATTCTTCAGGTGAGAACTCTTTGTTTAGAGATGTTCCTCATCCTTAGTCATTAGGGAAATGCAAATCACAACAACCCTGAGATTCCATCTCACACCAGTCAGAATGGCTAAGATCAAAAACACAGGAGACAGCAGTTGTTGGCGAGGATGTGGAGAAAGAGGAACACTCCTCCACTGCTGGTGGGATTGCAAGCTGCTACAACCACTCTGGAAAGCAGTCTGGCGGTTCCTCAGAAAACTGGGCATGACACTCTTGGAGGATCCGGCTATGCCACTCCTGGGCATATACCCAGAGGCTTTACCTGCATGCAATAAGGCCACATGCTCCACTATGTTCATAGCAGCCTTATTTATAATAGCCAGAAGCTGGAAAGAACCCAGATGTCCCTCAATGGAGGAATGGATTCAGAAGATGTGGTATATTTACACAATGGAATACTACTCTGCAATTAAAAACAATGAATTCACGAAATTCCTAGGCAAATGGTCAGAACTTGAAAATATCATCCTTAGTGAGGTAACCCAATCACAAAAGAACACACATGGTATGCAGTCACTGATAAGGGGATATTAACCCAGAATCTCGGAATACCCTAGACACAATTCGCATATCAATAGATTTCCAAGAAGATGGAAGGAGAGACCCCTGGTCCTGGAAAGACTGGATATAGGGGAATGCCAGGACAGAGAAGCGAGAGGGAGCTGAATGGGGGAAAGAGGGAGGGAAGGGGACTTATGGGACTTTCCGGGAGGGAGGAAACGGGAAAGGGGAAATGATTTTGAATGTAAATAAAAAAAACTTAGAAAATAAAATAAAATTAAAAAAAATAAAAGCAAAAAAAAAAGACATACTTTGTAGCACACAAAAAGTAAAAGATCTAAACTCTTGAGTGCTAGTTACTTAAAAACTTATTTAAACTTCAAAAATAGCTTCTAGTGAGGATACCCATATCAAAAAGTTAAAATACCATGTCCACAGTTTCATGTCTAGAGAAAAAAGCTCTTTGATCTATAATGATTTTATAGTTTGAACTACAAGAGACACAAGGGTAGGTAGAGGTGTGAGTTGGGGCTGTTGTAGAGAAATCAGAGGAAATACAAGTGGGCAATGGGAGAAAAAAAAAACATAACAGACAACAATGAAAATATTGAGAACATGGTCTTTCCTCAGGATGTACAGGCCAGACAGAAAAGAAAATATGTAGCCAGTTGTTTGAAGTGTTTCCTAAAGGATAGATGAAAGTTGCTTTCCAGGCAGAAAGGGAGCTGGGTCAGTGACAATCAGTTTTCAAACACTAACGCAGTCAACAGACTCAGACATATGTCTCAGTGACAGCTTGCAGACACTCGAAATCCAAGCTGGAAGTTCCGGAGATTAGGCTATAAATTGCATAGGAGGTCTTTAGCTGTCAAAACTAGTATATGTCTTAGCTTGTACTGTCAAAAGATCTATATTATCTTCTTGTGACCAATATCCTATCAATACTTAAAATACACTTTGAACTCTTTAATCTCCTTGTATTTCTTCTACATAAAGTAAATGTGAATGCATACACACTTGTATATTTTAGCAATAAATTAGAAAAACAGAGAAGAAAAATTTACATGTGCACAACCACACACAGGCAAGGGCACATTTTCCCCCCCACAACACAGCCTTGCCCAACTCTAACCTATTTGCCATGTTATTGTATGTTTCAAGAAACCACACAGACAATACTCTTCCAATAAGAGATAAAGAACGTGAATAGCTAAATCAGCAAGGACTGAGAAAGAGTTAGCAAAGGCAAATGATTTCATAAAGTGCTCTGTGTTCCTCGTGAATCAACACCACGGGATCCAAAGAATGGGACAGACTCCTGCAGTGTTCCCTTCACAAGAGATACTGTAAGGAAGTGACCACGAGACAGGATGTTCCTAATCTAGCAGAGATAAGTCATGGAGACCAATGGAGCTAGTAGGTGTGCTGCCAGGGAGGTGTGAACAGGCCACTGTGGATCAGTGAAAGACCCTTGACCTCTGGAGCTTAGACCAAGGAAGGAGCATTGTTAGAGGCCCAGGGCTGGAAAATCCAGGTAGATAGCAGTATGCCCTGTGCTCACTTTGTATCTGAAAGGAAGTTAGGATTCCTGAACCCTGCAATGAAGTGTGAGCACAAAGAAAGCAACCACAGCATTCAGGACATGACATGTTTGAGAGGCCGAGAAGTGAAGTTAGGCTGGAGAGCCCTTAGATAGCTGCTCATGTAACTCTTCTACATGAGAGATAATGTCTAATTTCCAGTTGTCCCTCCTAATCAATCATTTCTCCTGCACTTGATACTTTAGAGTTACACTTCTCAATAAATATGAAAGATCACGTACCCCTCATTCTAGGTTAAGCACTTGACATTTTATTTTGGGAAGCAAAATTTCAGTGAATGTAATTTCCACATTGATTCACTTTGTTGTTATTGTTGTTGTTGAGGAATTAAACAGTTTCATGCAAGGACTTAGATGAGGTATTCTGATAGTCATGGCAGAGTGGTCAGCTCTCCTGAGGGAGGATGAGCAGAAACAGGGGAATTGTACAATATACAGTGGAAAGTGATTTCCACCAGTCTAATTTAGCTTATCTTCTCTGTTATAAAAGTGAGATCTGCATTAGTCATGCTGGCTATAGTATTCATCTTGAAATTCAGCAGTCATCTCTCCCCTCATTACTCAAGTCAGATGATCAACTTTACTTTCATTTATTGATATTAAAACTTAACACCGATGACTCCATTTTGGTTTACTCCATTCTGCAGGAGCCTGGTATAAAAGCTAAGTCCATAACAATGGCTAGCCATGACATTTATTTTAACCATTTCCAACACAATTGGAAGATTCACTTATATTGTTATCATTGTTTGTTAAAGGTAAGGAAATAGAGCTTTAAAGGTTAAGTGATGTGACTGAAGTCCAAAGGTAACAGAAGGTCGAGATTCTAAAGCTACATGCTTAACTCTTGTTGCATACTAATTTTATACTCTGCTCAGCACCTTCGTTATAATAACTGAGAGTGATTCATCTACTTAAGGAAAATCTTACTCATCCCCATTTATAGTAAGAAATGAGGAAAGTACTAGAGCTGATAAGGAAAGCAGTGTTAAACAAGGCCTCTCACTCTTTGGTGTAACTACATGTAATGCGTGATTAAATAGGAAAATGCTCACAGCAAATTTGTTTAGTAATGATCCTATTTTATGAAGAGAAATATGAATTTGACTGGTAGTTTGTGATAATATCATAGGCATGTCTGGCATGTCTGTGCCTCTTCCTTGCTTTTAACTGGTAACATCTCTGTTCAAACTGTTGTCTGCAGATTAGAAATATTAGAAACCATGGCAAGCCAAAAACACTCAGCTCAGAAACCAATGAATATGGGATGCAAGTGTATCTAGGAACAGTGCATGATTGATTCAGGACTAATATGTTTGAGAAATAATTCCTTATAGGAGTCTAGACCTAACTTGAGACTTGCATGTGACTGCCTAGGTTGGCAAGATGATGATTTATTTAAAAACAAAAAAAAGAGATGCTACTGGGTGTCTGTGATCCACGCAGAAATGAGTTTCACTCTCAATTTAAAGTTATCAATTTGTCTTGCTATCAACATGCAATGTCAGCATTGATAATGAGTAATGTTATTTGACATACACAGTCCAACAGGCAGTTGCTTCTCAGCAAACACATCATCTGAAATGGTTTTATCAACTGCAAAATTCTTAAAAGTTTTTTATTATATTTATTCATAAATTTTGTGGAGTGTGCGTGTGTGTGTGTGTGTGTGTGTGTGTGTATGTATGTGAGAGAGAGAGAGAGAGAGAGAGAGATAACATGAATGGAAATCAGAGGACAATCCAAAATAGTTAGTTGTTTCCTTCTGCCACATGTCCTGAGGATTGAAATAAGGTCATTGGGTTTATGGCAAGCAGGGCAAGCATCTTTACCTGGTGAGCAATTTCCCCATTTCCCCACCTCATCCCATCATCTGTTTTGTAGATGATAGAGGTGAGTCTCAGAGAGCTGATTTAAACTCATTCTTCTTACCAAGTCATTTTTATTCACTTGACTGATCACTTTTTATCATGGGAAACTAGTAGGTCATGCATCATTCCATTAAAAAACAAATGAAGGTTTGTGTGACTTGGCATATAGCTTTGTGTATGCCAATACTGTCAATGAACTACTGGTTTTTATAGAGATAACAAAGTAGATGTCAGATCTTTATCCAACATCTCCACTTCTGAAGACATTATGAACGTATACATTACAAATATGCATAGGACTGGTTTGAAACCTCTGAGTTTACCTCCTTTTGTCTTGGTTTCATCACTTGTAACAGAATTGTGGCCTCAAAATCTGGGATATTTTAAGCTTTGTGATAGGATGTTAGGTATCAGTTTCTATGTCTTTTAGGACTAAGATGCCTCTGTCTATGAATGTACTGTATTTTAGGTTTTGATTTGAAAATTTCTTGAAACCTGTCTGAAGAAAGGAACATTTCCTATCTCTTAAGGTTTTCTCCTTCCTGAATTTCACAGTGTCCCCAGTGATAGAGAGGAACAGCACACTCCTAGTATCTTTAGCTGACCTACCATCCTGAGCTTATCAGTGTGTCCTGTTTCGTAGTTCTACTGTCCTAAACAGTGAGATTGGCCACCTGACTGTCGCTTCCCCACAAATCATCACATGTGGAACCCAGAAACGTAACAGAGACAGTTATCTCTTATTCTCAAAAGATAAGGAAATCTCCTAAGGTTCTCATTTGTTGTGAAGCACTTGAGAGCACATTGTAGGGCTTCTGGGAAATCTGCACTTGAAAATGCCTCTCCATGGCAACCAGGCAGAACTTGAAGCCTGTTTTCTCTCATCAACACTCAACTGAGTGTGATGAGACTGGTAGTATGCTTGTCTCTGTCTCCAAGCTGGAATAGGGAAAGGGACATTTCCAGGGGATAAGATAGAATCTAGGTTCACAGAGGATCAAGTCCTAGTGATAACTAGGCTCACTGTTTACTTGTAACAGTCAAGTAAGTTTCCATCAGCCTTGGCATCATTACTACACACATAGTCACTTCTCAGTAATTAAAAACAAAACCCCACAGGAAGCTAAATATCCATGGAGTCCTGGCTTTCACTTTTCTGTATATCAGTAATCTCGAAGCAGCTTAAACAAATAGAATGAAACAAGAGGAGGTATGGGTAACAGCTTGTCTTAAGTTTTCTCTAGCTGTTGGGATTGGTCTCACATTTCAGGTTCACTTATGAAGCCACATACTTGTTCAATTTTAGTTTAACTCCATAAGTTCAGAAATGGTTAATATGACTCATCTGAGAACCAGCCATAGCAACGACCTATGTCTAAATGTTGGTTTTTCATTGTCACTTGATATTAGAATTGAAAAGAAAGGATGTAAGTCATGGTCTCTGCATCCCTGAGTCATTGTTCCTTACCTATGTAACGCCTGTGATCTAGCTGTGATCCATGATTGGAACTTGGCTTGGCTGAGTTAAGATTTCTAAGATAAAGGTTAGAGTGGGACTAGGTATGAGGAAAGCCCTACGTAGTAAGATGAGTAAAAAGAATATCAGCTATTAGCAAGACAAATGTTAAAGGTTACAAGGTGACAGATGTCTCAAAGAAGTATTTGTGTAAGCTGCCATTGTGATAAAATCTTGAGGTCAGTTTTTTCTAACATCCCAAGACAGTGAAATTGTTCACAAAGATGACACACTTTCCAGTCATCCAATTAAAAAAAAAACTATTACTTTCATCTCAGCCCACCAAATATGCCTCAACAGTCTGCTACATAAAATGCTCCCCTTTGAAGGGTTGTAGATCATAAAGAGGGCAGACTGTCTGAGACACCAAGGTCTTGTAGGGAAGACACACACACATATGTATGAGTTTCTAAATCGGCATATTTGGCTGAGTTCTGGTATCATTTCCTCATGTAATCCTGCTGTGGCTTCCCAAATGTGGGTTTATGATCCCTCATCTGGGTACCCACAGGATATGCTAATGTAGCCAAGAATGCCTATTACTAACTGATATCCAGACTCCCTTTCCTAATAACCAAATTCCAGTTTGATTTGTGCTATCATTACTCACAGAGTAATAATACCCTTTCCCACAAACTATCCCTTGGAACTAAATTATCACCACATGTATCAGTGGCTTTTCTGTCCTTGTGACAAAATACCTGGTAGAAGTGATGAAAAGATTTTCCATGAGCTGGTATGGTAGCATATATCAGTAGAGGTAAAGGCTGGAGGGTTATAAGATGAAGATAAACCTGACTGACATCTTAAAATAAAAAAAAAATGAGAGTCCATCATAGTAAGTAGTTCATTTATGACAGAAGGAGTATGTGGTAGAGGTTGTTTGTACTCAGGTTTACCAAGAATCAGAGAGAATGATAAGGAAACAGGGCCTGGCTATAGTCTTCCAGAGCAGCTTTCGAAGGCTCACCACTGCCGCAAGGCTTCACATCTTTAAGATTCATTGTGTCCCACAAGAGTGCCAAACTCCCAGACATCAGACTGTGGGAACGTTTGGTTTGAAACCATAACACCATCTGATTCACTTGTGGCCAAAATGAAGTAAGCAATTTAGTCAGTCTATAGGCTTTGCCTACACTCTCCTTCTCTTAATCCTTGCAGAGCCCTCCTTGAGGCAGGTGAGTGGGTAGAGGTGAGGGGAGATATCCAAGGGCCATCTTGGACCTCATGATTGATGTCTTTGACAATGGGAGCCATGTGCTAACAATAGCAAAGTAGTAACATGAACTTGAAGACCAATAGGGCTTCTTTTAAATGCAGGCAAAGTGTTTCACAACCAATTATTTTGCCATAAAACTTAATCCATCAGTTTCTTCCTCAGTTGCTTAATTCTCTATATATACAGACTTGAATTCCATTACAGTAACAGGGCATAGTCTTTCTGGTCAATTTATGGATTAAATGACCATATTCAGGAATTCACTATGAAAGCAGAACGGTAAACAGGTCATGAAAAATGATCTTCTATATTGGGAAGGTCTTATGGCCAAAATATTAACCAAGGGAAGAGTTTGGTTTGTTTTTTTGTGGCTCTGAGGGGTTTAACTAAGAACTTGGGGCATGCTCAGCAAGCACTGTACCACTGATATATACCCAGAGTCTAAATGGAGATTTGCAGCTTTGAACTACATGTGCACAAAAAGAAGACTAAGGACATGCAAAAGTAGAAACCTTAAAAACAGTTGCTTAGTATCAGGAGAGAGTCTCCCACAAGTAAAAGAGTAAGTTCGAAGTGTGTGTGTGTGTGTGTGTGTGTGTGTGTGTGTGTGTGTGTGTGTGTGGTGGGGAAGCAAACTAGAGCTGTGCCCAAGACACTCTGAGAGCTATATCTTAATTTGATTTGATCTTAAATCTCTCTCTTCTGTGTTCTTCAACGTATTTTTTGCAAAGTTTGCAACCTGCGGCCTCCAATGTCAAGGAGCTATTACTAAGAAATACTAGCAATCTGTAGGAAATCAGGAAGAGATAGGAAATACGTCCCTTCAGATTTTTTAGTGCAGTCCTTAACAAGATGATAACAATGCATCCCTGATTATGTGTTGGAAATGCTGGTGGACTCCTGCCAACATGACAGGAATTCAGGGTTGCCGCAGGGTTGAAAGGTCTAAGGATCACAACCCATCAGATCCTCAGGAGTGTGATTTCATTGCCTAGGCCAGTAAGCTTGTTTGCACAATGAGGAATAGTAGTGTTTTCACTCACTGCATTTGCAAACTGTGACTAAGCTCGACTTTCACCACTTTTATTGCCAATCATTTTATTACCTGTTCATCCGAGACCTTTGCAGATACAGAACTTGAGACAAATGAGACAGAGCTTGTATTAAAGGAATTCATACAAAAGCTATTATCTCTGGGGCAAAATCCGAATGTACATGAGATTCTTGACAGTCTGCCTCGTGCCTACCCATAGCTTCCTTTCACCATACATACGGTTCTGGGGTAAAACTTTTCCTGTTGCTACTTTATAATACTAACTTCCCACATTGAGTTTTATTGGTTCGTTGACCCATTGTTATGCCTGATTCATTCTTAAATAGGTTTGATGTGTGTGATGCGAGATACAAAGTGAACATCTTGCTTACGTGACTGACAGTACATTACCTGTTTATGTAGCACAGTAACGAGAAAGCTGATTACCAGTATATTGGAGCCCTCTATGTGTCTCTTGACCAGTGGCTTCCCCACTCTCTCACAGATATGACACCATATTTCTAATTATACTCTTGCTGTTTTTATAGCTTTGGTGTTTTTTAAATATAATCCCTAGTGTTTCTATAGTGTTTGCTTATCATTTAATATTGTAGTACACAAATATTAAATTTAATGTTTATTTTGCCAGATGTGGTACTGAATGACTTTAATCCTAGCACTTAGGAAGAACAGGCTAGGGGCTCTCTATGAGCTTGAGACCAGCCAGGTCTACATAGTAAGTTCAAGGCCAGCTACAGATACATGATGAAAGTATGTCTCAAAAACTATTTGTCTCATGTCTTTTTCATAATATAGTTGATACTGTTTCTTGATAAGGCATGGCGTTGTTTATTTTTTACTAATATCAATTTTCCCCACTTTTTAGCCTTTGGGCTTTAGAGTTATTTAGATTATCAATCTCCCTCTTTTCACTGCTATTTTTGAATTTTAAATTGGGGAAAGAATGTGACATACAGAATGTATGTGATTGGATATAGTTGTATTTTTCTTACAAGGGCATGAGGAGATGAAACATTTTCTCTTCATGGATATGGTACATTCATTCATAAGTTACTATATTACTACATTAGTTAATACCATTAATTAATATCATTAATAAATAAGCAATAATCATAATTAATATCATTAAATAGTATCATTAGTTAATACAATACTACAACCATAGTCCATCACTAAAAGAAGTTGACACCAGGAGAGTGGGCTATTGCTGTGACAGACAATAAGTAAGACAATAAGCAACACCCCTCCATGACCTCTGCATTAACACCTCCCAGTAGATTCTCACAGTGTTTGATTTGTACAAACTTTATTTACAGATAGACTAAAGATGTGTAAGCACAAATCAAATAAGCCTTTTACTCTCCGTCTTGCTTTTGGTCATGGTGTTCTATCATAGCTACAGTAACTCAAACTAAAAGAACGAGTTCAATGTCATTTCAGCCATATGCTCTTAATTTGGTTCATTTGTTACTACTGAAGACTCTTTGCCACATTTCTTTTTGCTCATTGCCACATAGCATGATTTCAAAGATATATTGGTTTTCTTCTGATTAATCTACTCTACTTGATATTTTTTCTATTTGTAATTGTCTTTGTCAACTCCGCATGGTTTTAAACATTATATCTTATATGTGTACTCCTTTGGGTAATTCGGAAAAACATAACTATTATGTGTGGCTGACAGGGAAAAAAATACAGACTTTACTCCAATAGTAGGAGCTGACAATTTCAAAATCTTGAGAGAAGCAGATGCTATTGTCTGAAATCTGAAGACAGTCTGGAGATCAGCTCTTTTTCTTTAGTTCTCAGTCTTTTTGTTTCTCTCAAAGTCTTCAACAGACTACATTATAGTCACATCTGTGTGTAATAGTTTGCTCTATCAATAGTCTACAGATATAAGCATTCATCATATTTATTTTAAAAATACCATAACAGACACCTGAACAGTCATCTAAGTATTGTAGCTGAGCTACATGAACCATCATAATATGAAACAAGAACACTTTCTTTACATTTTTAATCCTGTTCAAGAATCTTACTCACTCTTAGCTTTTTACATTTTTATAAGCAAGTTACAGTCAGCTTGCTAGTTAGAACATGTGCAAATAATGTTGATTGATCTTGGAACTGTAGTTCCATTTGGATATACTAAATTGAGATGTGGAATGAGAGTGGCGTGGGAGTCAAACGTGATTTCAGGCATGTTAGCCTGCTACACAGAAGGAATGAACACCAGCAAGTCTGGGTGAGAAGAGGCAGAGTTGTGTTCTCAAAATTTTGTGTGCTGGACATGAAAATCTGAGGGTTGTCGCAAGTAGTGTACTTAAAGCCATTTAGACACCGCCTGAATGAATGCAGACAGGGAAGAGAATTGTGAGAATGATGATGTCTAGGACAGTCAAGATTTCAATATACACAAGATACGGGAGACTGAAGAAAGAAGCAGAGAATAGCCGAATAAGTCTACAGTGTCCCTTGGTTAAGAGGAAAAGCAAGGAAGTGGTACCCTAGAGAGCTAGGTAAGAAAATGGTTCAAAGCAGAGTGATCACTGTGCCAGAGATGGCTGAAAAATCAAATTAGGCAAATACATATCACTGTTCTCAAGACATAGGACTTTGGGAGTCACATTGGAGATTTTGGAATCAGGTAGGAACCATATAATCTACATCAATGGAATCTAGAGGTGTGAAATTTAAGACTACTTTATATGTTGACTCATTGCAAATGTTGCCCCCTTCCCAGTCCCCCCTCCAAGAATATTTTACCCCATTCTCCCTTCTCTTTGCCTCTAGGCAAGTGCTTCCTCACCCTCACCCCTACCCTAGCATCTCCCTTCCCAGGGGCAGCAAGTCACTGCAGGACTAGGCACATCCTCTCCCACTGAAGCCAAACAAGACAGTTCTCCACTACATATGTGAGGGGGTGGGGGGGTGTAGATTTGTGGGAGGGGCACAGC
Organism: Tokudaia tokunoshimensis; assembly: GCA_036184795.1. Lineage (NCBI taxonomy): Eukaryota > Metazoa > Chordata > Mammalia > Rodentia > Muridae > Tokudaia > Tokudaia tokunoshimensis. The sequence continues at coordinate 18,623,331 of BTHU01000018.1, read as the reverse complement.
ATAGACCAGCCCATGTATGCTTTTTATTTGGTGACTTAGTCTCTGGGAGCTCCAAGGAGTCCATGATAGTTGACACTGTTAGTCTTCCTTTGGGGTTGCCATCCCCATCAGCTCCATTGATCCTTTCCTTAACTCTTCCATGGGGGTCCCCAATCTCAGTCCAATGGTTGGTTGTAAGTATCTGCATCTGTCTCAGTCAGCTGTAGGCAAAGCCTCTCAGAGAACAGCCATGATAGGCTCCTGTCTGCAATCCCAACATGGCATCAGTAATAGTTTCAGGGTTTGGTGCCCACCCCTGGGATGGAGCCCAAGTTGAGTGGGTCACAGGATAGACTCTTTAAAAATGTTTTGTTTTGTTTTGTTTAATTTTAGTTTAATTAAAATGCTTTTCCCTTCATTTTCCTCCTCCCTAACCCTTCTATATACCCTGCTTCTCTCTTTCAAATCCGTGGTCTCTTATATCATTATTTTATGCATAAACACATTCGTATATACATATATATCCTAGAATAAAACCTGAGACCATATATGTTTCTTGTGTATATGCTTTTAGGACTGACCATTGGGCACTAGACATTCAAGTGGTGTACTCTTTCCTGAGGAGGACCACTTTTTCTGCTCTCAGTTTTTACGCAGTTTAAAGGCTATATTTTTTGAGAACTCTTGTACTGTAAATTGAAAGGATACTGCAAAAAGCAGGTGTTGTGGGAGGATTATGGGTCTTGTTTATGTTTATTGTTTAGATGAAAGAAGCTGCTGCATGCTTCTAGACAGAGGTAACCAATGATTTACAACAAAAGACTGATAAAGCATGGTTTTAAAATAGTTTTTTAATACTCAAACTCAGGGTAGTTGCTTGTATATTTGATTTTCTTGCCTGGAATTCTATACAATAATAATTATCATCTTTTATTTTGTCCAATTACAGTTGTTTTTCAGGCAATGAACAAGACAGAGCCTTATTTAAGTTCGGTGGTCAGTAACAGAACTTTGTAGTTGATTGATGAGCCTTGTAAAGTGTTAATGACCATAGGAAGCTTAATAAATTACTGGCAAGGAGGGCCTTTGTGATGCTGATGCTGGAAAAGGCCTTACTTTACTCTTAAACACAAAGGGATGGTGCTCTACTGATGTAGTTTAGAGACTTGTTTTCCAGTGATTAACCAAAGGGACAGACATTCTTCTCAGACTTTAACCACACAGGATGCCTGATTTTCCAAGTCCTTCCTGTCCTTAATCCACGTAACAGTTAAGCCCTCTGTGTGACCCCTGATGATAAGACAGTACTGCTGTAAATGATCATCAATAAGCAACTATACAATATATGACACACCAGTGATAGTCACAAGCCTTCTTGATCATTAACCATGCAAAGCAACATCCATACCCCTATTTCCCTTATTTCCTACCCATTGCTTTCCTTAAGCACCAAGCTTTCTCAGTTTCCAACTGGAGAGGCAGGCAGTAGCGATTGGAGACTCCCAGGAATCAATCTTCACCAGCAGAAGTGATTGCAACCAGAGCAATACTCTCTCTCTCTCTCTCTCTCTCTCTCTCTCTCTCTCTCTCTCTCTCTCTCTCTCTCTCTCTGACTAGCTCCTAAAGGAAATGCATCCCTATAGGGTCTATTGTATCTGTAGGTAGACTTGAAGAAGTTACACACGAAGTAAATAGGTCCATGGACTGATGAGTATTCATCAAGACTCCTTTATTTCTCATCTACAGCTTTCTGTGAGAAAACCATCAGATGTCTACAGCCCTCTTTCCAACTTTTATGGAGCAAAGCAACATTAATCAGTGAAACTGGAAAGTGCAGGGTGTGTGTATGTGTGTGTGTGTGTGTATGTGTGTGTCTGTGTGTGTGTGTGTGTCTCTGTGTGTGTGTGTCTGTGTGTGTGTGTCTGTTTGTGGGGGTCTGAGCACGTGCTTTTGTGTGTGTTATTTATTTTTTTCAATCAGCACATTTCCTTTCAGAATGAAAATGGAAAATAAATACTGATGATATGAGTGTAGGTTCTATTTTTTTAATAGTAGTTATCACAGGCATTCATCCCCACTTTCACTCATGAAGATTTATATATATATATATACATATATATATGATAACTAAAGAGTTTCTATGCTTTGTGCTACATCCATGCAGAAATGTTAGAAAGTCTCTAAAACGGTTGCTCAGAGGCTATGGAGCTGTGGAGGAAGAAGTGTTTTGAACCTGTGATATGTAAGAAATTCTATTGGGACTTCCTTGTTCTGGATTTTTTTTTTTTTTTGGTGCTCGTGTTGTTGATTTTTCTATAAATCATCATTTTTTTCAGAAATAATTCTTCCAGTAATTAGAGGGTTGCTTTCATTTGTTTTGTTTTCTTCATCTCCACTAGAGTTTGAGAACATGTTCTAGGTACTTTGATTATTGTGTGCTTCCGGTCTCATCAGGCAAACATTTATAAAATACAATTTAGCTACTGTTCTTTGCTGGTTGAATTTTACTCTACCAAGGAGACTTTGCATTGGAAGACAACGTCAAACAAGCAGACAGGAAAATTAGATGGTTGTATTTGATAAATGAGCAATGTAATGTTCAAGTTCATTAAGTCAGTAATGAGAATCAAACATTTGATTTAGAGCAGAGACTTCGGGCCATCGCCCTATCTCCCTTTCACATTTTGGTGAGCATTGGCTTAAAGCCGGAGCTAGATCAGACGGGCAGAGCTATGGTGAATTACTAAGAAACCCAGGAAAGTCCCAGGATAAGGGAGAGATTTGCTTCTATGGGAACCCTGCAGAGAAGCCAGGGGAGAGAAAGGTGATAGATAACAGGGCTTAGCCATCAAGCTGGGACAGCTCTATGTTTTATCATGGCTTTCTGAACGAAAACAACACAGCATCCCCCTCGATACCATGAAAGTGAAACATCTGGATTCTACACTGGTAAATGGCTACTAGTTTTTTTTTCCCCTGCTCTGTCTGGATAGAGAGATTTAAGTGGTGTCATCAAGGATTCCCTCTGCCTGTCTTGGGCTTATCTTGATTAGCTGCTTTTTAAGACCACCTTCTGTCCATGCAACCACAAGGGATAATGATGACAAGAATTTCTCTCACACTTAGGAAAACTGTCTGCCTTTCTTCCAGATGCTGCTTAGATATTGTCAAATTCAAAATCGTTAATATGGTATAAAATCTTTCATGCCTATTGCCTCTCTGTGAGTACAAAGATGTGGAGACCAACAGTCGTTGGGGAGTATTACTGACTCTTTAAAAATTTGAGTGTGGGGGAAAATGGATGTTACAATATAATGTGGTCATGTTGGATAGGAATATTTCTCTTGAGTTACTGTAGACAATTCTCAAAACAACCCCTAATATGCTTTATTATTTTATTTTACATATAATACAGCCATGAAAAATAGGCAGCGAACTGGATGGAAATGTTGTTTGCAGTAACTATATATCTTTGCGTTTCCAGCCTATGGGAAGGGTTCAGTGTTCACCAATTATAATTGATACTGATGCTGATGAGTAGAACAAGGACCCCTTGATATGCATCCCTTCCCTTGATATGCATCCCTTCCCTTGATACCTTCTTCTCTTCCTACATAGACCTTGGCCACCCTAGTTCTTCCCCTACTTATTCTCTGCATCGTTCTTGGTTTTCCAAGTATCATATTTGCTACTCTGATGTGGGTGTCTGCTCTGGGTGAAGTTCTAGGCTTCTTCATATGTGAAGAGCTCACAATACTCTAGGCTTACTTGCTGCTGGATCATTGACCTAAGTGCTTCAGTGGAGAAGGACGATTCTCAAGGACTGCTTTCTGCTTAGCTAGTGTCATTCTAAGTCTTTGGTGAGCATCCAGGCCTTGGAGCCTCATTTGACTAAGAGAGATACTGAGGCAAGGAAAAGTGAAGAAAGACGAGAGAAATTGAAAGCTGTAAAGAACGAAGGACAATGTTTTGAGCACAGGTGGCCTGACGTCTCAAGCCATGTTGTAAAACTGTTTTCTCACTGAAACCCAAGAGACCACACGAGAGAAGAATAGACAGTCGAAGCGGAGTGGGCAGGAGGCCAGAGAGGCATTTTCAAATGTAGAGCACAGAAGTCTTTAAATTGTGTGGTGGTCTCTAGAGAAAAAAAATGGAGAAAGGTGACTCTGGCAAACCGTGGGAAAGGCCATCAACGAGCAGAGGTCTCCAGCGTCCATCAAAGTCAAATGGAGTAAATCATCAGATAAGGTGAGAAAGTCAGGCAGACAAGAAAGTAGGCAGACATCCAGGGAGACAGGGGAGTCATGGGGCCTGTGTGGCAGAGCCACCACCTTGTCCTAGGATATTTGTGTACTCTGTGTGAGATGATTAGGTTCCTTATGGACAAAATGTCTCTTTCCAGCCTTAGAGTCTACAGATGTAAATGTCATTTAGTTTGTAAGTCATCTACTTCTTTGTTGTGTTTAAAACAGTGAGTCTTTTGGAATGAGTCTCAATGGAATACAGGGCCAGGCATCAAATCAGCTCACACTGAATTTTAGATTGATGCATGAATGAAAGTCACCCCTAACCACCAGCAGGATAAGGACAATGAAAAGGCAAACAACAGGATCTCTGTCAATCAGAGAGTATAAGCCTGCAAAATACACACAGTGTCCTTCATATTCCAAGCATTTTCTTCTTTTAGATGCTATATAAAGGATGTTTTGCATCCTTATTTTACATCCTTAACATTTTACATCCTTAACAAAGAAAACATAGGCCACTGGGAATGACATAAAAGGTCAGGAAAAAAAATTACAATTCAGTTGTTAGAAAGGTTACAAGCAATTTGGAAGGTGTGTAGGAGTGTGTGTGTGTGTGTGTGTGTGTGTGTGTGTGTGTGCCACATATGAGTAAGTACCTTCAGAAACCACAATATTTTGGGATCTTTTGATCTTTAGTTAGAGGCAGTTGTGAGCTACTCAATATGGGTGCTAAGGACTGGACTCAGTTCTCTGGACAATCATTAAATGCTCTTAAACACTGAAGCATCTCCTCCAGCTCCAAAAGCATATCATTCAATCCTTCTCCTCTTATTCAATGATTGAAGATATACATATCGATGTGGAATGTTTTTACTGATTAGATTGTAATGATGTGTTTTCTTTTTAAGGTAGAGATAATTCTTTCAGAATATATCCTGTCTATCTCTGTCTCTCTGTCTCTCTGTCTCTCTCTCCCTCTTTCTTTCCCTCTCCCTGTCCTTCTCCCTTGTTTTCAGAAAAGAAAGGGAAGGGGTAACTAATCAGTCAGTGGCCTGAGTCATTCTAGGCACCCAGCCAATGAAATATAGACTAAACAGTACCGAGAATATTAATTTTACCTCACTATATATGCACAGGGCCAGTGATGCATAAAGCCTGCCTTCTAAGGCTGACATTAAAAAAGGTTGTGCAACTGTCTAGATTCCAGCGTCACCAACTGTTGTTTAAAGGAGTTGGAAGGAGATAAGAGAACAGACCTTGGGGAGCAGCTTAAACATGGCCAAGCAGTGATGGCAGAGACAAATGTAGACCTACCCCAGTTTACTGCAGAGAACCACACATCTTCAATGCAGAACATGGAAGAGAAACTGCAAGTCAAGACCTAAAAGAAAAACACAGTTGCTTCCAGATAGCCTAGCAACAGAAAAGGCTGGGTATAAAGAATATTCCAGAATCTATTAGGGATGCAGAATGTAACCTTGTGGTACGGTATATGCTTAACATGTGCATACTATTGATTCAATCCTCAACATCAATAACAATAACAGCCATCATCATCATCATCATCATCATCGTCATCATCGTTTCATCATCATCTTTTCAGTAAACTCTAATAGACATACTGGAAAATTATCAAATTGACTTTGTTACTAAATAAATTTTTTCACCCAGAATATATCCACAGAATCACTATTAAAACTGAGAAACATAACATCCTCTATGCTACAGAAAACACAGCCATATATATCTGTGTTTAAGCAACAATTCTCTCAGGGTGAGTCGCACATTAACCTCTAACGTCACTGGGTTTGAATCATTGTTTGTGGACATTATACAAAGGGACTAAGCAGTGGAATTCACCCTTTCTTATTCCCATACTTTATTTAATACATTAATTATATTATATTAATTATATTATATTAATTATAATACATTATTGTATTATATTAATTCTAATATATTATTAATATATTAATCCTTAATCTGTAGTTTATATTCATTTGCACAACTGCAAAGTATTCTTAATACATATGCAGGTCTCATTTAAAGATTCTACCATTGAAGACATCTTGATGCCAAAAACCAAATTTTTAATGTCTTGCTGATTTTGACTTACTGATATTTCGTTCAAGACCTCTACCTGTATGTTTCTAAGGACAACTAATCTTTAATGTCTTATTTTTGTTATGTTTTGATATATGTGTTAGTCAGATTTTATAACAAGTGTTTGGAAATATCTTTTTCACTCTTGGAAAATTTGCATTAAATTATTATTATTTCTTCCTTATATTTAACTTTTAGAAAAATATCTATTACAGGTCTCCTACTCCTTCTCCTCCTCTGCCTTTGATCCACAACCTAGCAGAGGGCTTTCATCTAATGTAGTCTTGGTCAGAGTTCCATATTTAGTCAAAAATTGCATGAATTATATCTTGCTGACAGCAACACTAACTAAATACATCAATTGCATAACTTTTGTCCATCATGTGTGTCTGTTTCTGTATATATAACTGTGTGTGGGGTGTGTGTGTGTGTGTGTGTGTGTGTGTCTGTGTGTGTGCTTTTATGAGTGAGTTTCTGTATACATACATAGACAGCACATGTCTTTAGCTACATATATAATTCAATGTGCAAATAATATGAGTTTTCATAACCCAGGGATATTTTGTAATCTTCAGGACATTTGTGGTTGTCATAACTGCAGGATGAGAAGTACTTCCAACATTTACTAGCCAGGAAAGACTGCAGCGACTAACCCTAAATTGCACACACAAGACAATTCTACTCTAGGCTTGTCTAGCTGTATTGACCACAAAGAGTAGAATACAACAATTCTTTCCTGTGGCCAGATCCTATTTGTTGTACTCTGAGATCTTTTTGCTATGTGTAATGATATCTCTGCAGAAGGTTAAACCCTTAATCGTTATTACATTTCTTTCTTTGTCAAGTAAGGTTTCTTGCCTTTAAGTCTACTTTGAATGATAATAGCAAACCGAAGTCAAATTTCATCTTTCAGTGTCTAATAACTCTCTATAGTTTTATTTTCAACTATGCTTTAAACTTGAAATTAAAAAGTGATGTTTGGAAACAGTCTAAATGGGGTGGAAAGATGGCTCAGCAATTAAGACCATTTGATGTTCTTGTAGATGACTGGGATTTGGTTCTCAACACTCACAGAGTGACTTACAATCATCCTTATCTCTGACTTCAGGGCCTCCAGCACCCACTTCTTCACCCCAAGAGCATCAGGCAGGCATGTGGTGCACATACACATATGCAGGCAAACACTTATGCCCATCTGATAAGAATGAATAAGTCTTAAAAACAAAACAGAATTATCTTAGAGTGATTATATTAAAACTTGACTTTAGGTCTCTGTGTCTGTTTCCATCAGTTTCTGGATGAAGTCTCTCTAATGACAATCAGGTTAAGCATTAATCTATGAGTATATGGGCCGAATATCACTATGTTTCTTTTTGTTGTTTTGGTTTTTGTTGTTTACTTGTTTTTGTTTTGTTTTTTGTTTGTTTTTGCCATCTGTGTTTGGTAGCTAGGTCTCTAGGCCATTCAGCTTCTGGTCATCCAGGTAGTGTCAGGGATGGGCTCCATCCCATGGAATGGGACTCAAACTGGACCAGTCATACATAGTTAGATATATAGAAAAATGTAAAGATAGTAAGGAACATTCTTAGTAGCTTCATCTGTTTTGGCATTATTTATACTTGCATTGGTGTGATACAACTATAATTTGTGCTACAATAGTTATTATTTATTAAAGTTCAAATAGCTTTGTTTCTCTTATTCCTACCTGCTTTTTTTTCTATTCCAAGATTCTACCCTGATTATCATATTACATTTAGTAATATTCCTAGTCAAGTATTTTATAGAGTGAACCTCACCTGTGACTCATCTGATGTTCTCTTCATGATCAGACTAGATCTAGTGCCTATTTCAGAAAGAATAGAAAGTTCATTTTCATATCACATGAGAATATGTGGAATCAATATTACTTTATCATTGACAATTGAAACCATGATACACTTGACTAGGTTGACTAGACAGGGCACTCATACGCTATGGAAACGTTTCTACCCCTTTCGCATTGTTTCCATCCCTAAGAGGTCACAATGTACACTGCACACATAAAGAACAGGGGAATTAATCCCTACAGAATTTTTAAAGTAACTTTTTCAGTAATCAAGAAATATATATATACATATGCATATATATATATATATATATATATATATATATATATACATACATACATATCATGTTTTATGGTGAAGTCTATGGACATACTATCCTGAACACAATTTTATATTTTTGAAGGTAAAAATACCTATTTAACTTACATATAATCCAGAAAAGAGATTTCTCCTCTCCTGCTCTATTTTTTAATAGCTTATTTGTGCCACTGTAAACTATTGAATATTTGTTTTAATATTTTGAGTTATAATTCATTCATAATTTATTCATTTTATAACTCAAATTGTTTTAGTAATGGTGCAGTACCTTGGTTTTCATAAATACATTTATTCTTTAAAATTCTCTAGTGATTATAAAATGACTTCTTTTTTCTTTCTTTTTATTGTATATTTTCTTTATTTACATTTCAAATGTTATCCCCTTTCCCATCCCCCTCCCCTGCTTCTATGAGGGTGTTCCCCCCACCCACCCACCCACTCCCAACTCCCCACCCTTGATTCCCCCAAAATGAGTCATCAAGCCTTCAGAGGATCAAAGGCCTCTCCTCCCATTGATGCCTGACAAAGCCATCCTCTGCTATATATGCAGTTGGAGCCATGGGTCCCTCCATGTGTACTCCTTGGTTGGTGGTTTAGTCTCTGGGAGCTCGGGGGGCGGGGGTGTCTGGTTGGTTGATGTTATTGTTCTTCCTATGGAATTGCAAACCCCTACAGCTCCTTCAGTCCTTTCCTTAACTCCTCCATTGGGGACCCCATTGGGGACCCCGTGCTCAGTCCAGTGGTTGGGTGCGAGTATCCTTCTCAGTATTTGTCAGGCTCTGGCAGAGCCTCTCAGGAGACAGCTATATCAGGCTCCGGTCAGCACGCATTTCTTGACATCCACAATAGTGTCTGGGTTTGGTGACTGTATATGGGATAGACCCCAAGGAGGGGCAGTCTTTGGATGACATTTCCATTAGTCTCTGCTCCACACTTTGTCTCTGCATTTGCTACCATATTTTGTTCCCCTTTCTAAGAAGGACTGAATCACCCACACATTGGTCATCCTTCTTCTTAAGCTTCATATATTCTGTGAATTGTATCTTGGGTATTCCGAGCTTTTGGGCTAATATCCGCTTATCAGTGTGTGCATACCGTGTATGTTCTTTTGTGATTGGGTTACCTCACTCAGGATATTTTCTAGTTCTATCCATTTGCCTAAAAATTGCACGGATTCATTGTTTTTAATAGCTGAGTAGTACTCTATTGTGTAAATGTACCACATTATCTGTATCCACTCCTCTGTTGAAGGACATCTGTATTCCTTCCAGCTTCTGGCTATTATAATTAAGGCTACTATGAACATAGTGGAACATGTGTTCTTGTTGTATGTTGGAGAATCTTTTGGGTATATGCCCAGGAGTGGTATAGCTGGGTCCTCAAGTAATACTATGTCCAACTTTCTGAGGAACCACCAGACCGATTTCCAGAATGGATGTACCAGCTTGCAATTCGACCAACAATGGATGAGAGTTCCTCTTTTTCCACATCCTCACCAGCATCTGAGGTCACCTGAGTTTTTCATCTTAGCCATTCTGACTGGTATGAGGTGGAATCTCAGGGTCATTTTGATTTGCCTTTCCCTGATGACTAAGGATATTGAACATTTCTTTAGTTACTTCTAGGCTATTTGGTACTCCTCAGTTGAGAATTCTTTGTATAGTTCTGTGACACATTTTTAATAGGGTTATTAGGCTCTCTGGAGTCTAACTTGAGTTCTTTGTATATATTGCCTATTAGCCCTCTATCAGATGTAGGATTAGTAAAGATCTTTTCTGTTGGTTGCTGTTTTGTCCTATTTACAGTGTCCTTTGCCTTACAAAAACTTTGCAATTTTATGAGGTCCCATTTGTCGATTCTTGATCTTAGAGCATAAGCCATTGATGTTCTATTCAGGAAATTTTCCCCTGTGTCCATGTGTTCGAGGCTCTTCCCCACTTTCTCTCTTAGTTTTAGTGTATCTGGTTAATCCACTTGGACTTGAGCTTTGTACAAGGAGGTAAGAATGGGTCGATTTGCATTCTTGTACATACTGACCACCAGTTGAACCAGCACCATTTATTGAAAATGCTGTCTTTTTTCCACTGGATGGTTTTAGCATCTTTGTCAGAGATCAAGTGACTACAGGTGCCTGGGTTCTTTTCTGGGTGTTCAATTCTATTCCATCGATCTACCTGCCTGTCTCTGTACCAATACTATGCAGTTTTTATCACTATTGCTCTATAATATAGCTTGAGGTCAGGAAGGGTGATTTCTCCCAGAAGATCTTTTGTTGTTGAGAACAGTCTTTTTTTTTTTTTAATCCTAGGTTTTTTGTTATTCCAAATGAACTTGAGAATTGCTTTTTCTAACTCTATAAAGAATTGAGTTGGAATTTTGATGGGGATTGCATTGAATCTGTAGATTGCTTTCAGCAAGATGGCCATATAAAATGAATTCTTAATTTGGTGCTATGGATTGAATCAAATGTGCTGTTACTGAACTGTGATCATAGCCTTTTAAATAATATTATTGTTTTGCTGATATGAATTAAACTCATATCATGGATGCATCCTTCAACTGAGCTATTTCCCAGGCAGAAATAAGTTTTTATAGATGTAATTTAAAGTGTGCAGTATAATTTTTAGAACTTATATTTTGATAATCAACAAAAGTTTGCTTCATGTCTCTAAAATAAATTTTCATTATAATGTGTTATAAAACTCCATATTTATCTTCTCAGTACTGGTAGCTGTTTAAATCCCTTAAAATCAACAATAGTTCATTTCCTTACAAAATTTTAAGTAAGAAACTTATTGTTTATAGGATCAATAGTTATTTTTATGCATTTTAGAGATTTTTATTTGTGTTTGTGTGTATATGTGTTTGTTTGTGTGAACGTGAGTTGTGTGCACGTGTGTGTGAGTGTGTGTGTATACGTGTGTGTGTGTGTGTGTGTGTGTGTGTGTGTGTGTGTGTGTGCCAGTGTTTGTTGAATCCAGAAGAATTGATTGTGAGCAAGCTTCTGGCGTGGATGCCAAGAAGTGAACTCAAGTCCTCTATAAAAGCAGTGAATGTCTCCATCCCTAATATTTATTTATACATAACACACATATATTTTAATGTATTCCATTGTTTTTTTTCCTTCTTTTTTAAAATAAACCACTTCTAACATATTTCCTTATTTATATGATACTAAGTTGGCAAGTACTTTATGTCTACATTACAAAAATCCCAATTCATTGTTAGTTTGATGTCAACTATCAGGTTTTTTGTTTGTTTGTTTGTTTTTAATAGTTACTTCAAAAGAGAATTTTTGTCCAGTATTCTCTGCCCATTTGAAAATTTGATTCCTTGTTTTGGTTTGCAGTAGTTTGACTATGATATGCCTGTATGTTTCTGATACGCTTTTTTCTTAAGTGAATTTTCTGAATCGATGCATTGATTTTATTCATGTATTCTGGAAAATTATCATCAGTTGATTTCTATCAGTTGGCATCATCATCATCCTCTTCCCCTTCTCCTCTTCTTCGTTCTCCTCCTGTTCTTTTGTCTGCTCCTCTTTTCATAAACATGAGATAAACATTTTCATAAACAGCTTATGCTCTCCTGGCTGGGCTCAGACTAGTGGACTTAAGGGGTTCATCCTTCCTCCTCGACCTCGCAGACGCTGGAACCACAAGTGTGTGACATCACTACCAAGCTGCCCTTGTTCCTCTCTTCTTTCAGCTATTCTTTATGACTATATATTTATCATTAACATGTGTTTCATTTTATTTGCTTCACTCTTGTCTTCATGTTCTTCCCTTTTCTCTCCATGAAGGTGTGAGGTATTTTTCCCTCCCAGTGGTGGGGCTGTTAGTAGTTTGTGGGAGTTTGTGGGAGTTTTGCTTTTATTCTTGAGATTGAGTTTCATGCACGGCAGTATAGCCTCCTCAAAATCACTATGTCCAGCCAGTGAGGACCTTCAACTTCTGACCCTCTTGATTCCTTCTTTCCAGTGCTAGGATTACAAACATGAGTCACCACACATAGTTTATGGGGTTCTAGAGACTGAATCAGGGACTTTGTAAATGCTAGGCAAACATTTATCAACTAAACCACATCCATAACCAAGTGGTAGATGAAATTTTCTATTTACCTGTTCTAGGAGATTGCTAATTGAAGTTTCCATTTGAATCTGTCTACTGATAATGTTCATAGAACTGTTTAGATTTTGTTTTATTGCTACATGTCCATGCCAGGCAATCAAAGATGTTCTGGACTTCACTATGTGCACCACAGTGTCCTGGACTCCTGGTATTCCTCCTGCGTGATCATGCCACATTCTGGAATTACAGGCCTGGACTCCCATGCTCAGCTTAACTGTATAGTCTTGATTTCCAGGGTATTAATTTGATGCTTAAAATGACTCTAATTACAGCTATTATCTATAGATTTTAATAGTTTTGCTAAAATTTTCCTTTCTAAAACTAATTTTTAAACAGGTGTTATATTCAAACAACATATTTTTTTACAGTAATAATTTGTTGATTCTTTGTGAGTTTCACATCATGCACCCAGTTCAGCTCATCTCTCTGTCCCCTCATATCTGACTTTGTCACTTGCAACCTCGTCCCCTAAATAAAATAGAAACACACACACACACACACACACACACACACAAAATCAATAACAATAACAAAAAAAACAGCAAAGTGTAGAAAACATCTCATTGTAAAAGCTGTAGTATATCACAGTGTGTCCCCCCGTATATTCCTCTGTCTACACAACTTCACTTAAGAGCGTTCATAGCAATGAGTCATTGGTGTGGTTCAAGATCTCTGGGTTCTGTGACACCATCAATATTGAATCCCAATAGGGATGTCTTCCAGTTATTCTGCCGTTTCCCTGTGTTTTGGAGATTCTGCAGCTTTGGAACAGCAGGACTTGCCCTTTCACAAATCCCGCCCATTCACAGATGATATAGATGTTGGGGTGGGCCATCCCAGATCCCTGAATCTGGACCTGAGTGATAGAATTGCTGGTCAGCCCACTAGTTCTCCCTTATCAGCACCCCAGGGCAGCTCTCCAGCACTCCTCTGGCTAGGCCACCCAGTGCCACCATCAGGAGGAAGCAGGGTCAGTTCTCCTACTCTCCTGTCCTTGGGTTTAGTTCATCTGCACCGACTCCTCTAGAGATAGCTCCACTGTGCTGCCCAATCACAGCAGGAGGCGCACTCTTCCAAATGCTGCAGCCGGGTCTGGGTCAGCCCTTCTGCTCTCATACCCTTAGGATTGGCTTACCCAAAGCTTCTTCATCAGAATTAACTCCACTGTGTTACCCAAGCAAGGTGCAGGGACAATTCAATAGCTGGTGAGGTATAGGGCAGGCTCTCTCATTCTCACAACCCCCAGGCTAGCTCTCCTGACTATTGGAGGTGACAAGGATGGCTTGTATCACTTGTGAACCTGTGCCACCCTAGGGCAGACAATTGGCTGGGTCAGCTCTCCCACATTCACACTTTCTGGGCTGTCTCACCCCTACCCCTGCCTTCAGGGCCAGCTTTACTGTGTTGCTGGGGGAGGAGTAGGGTCTGCTCTCCTGAGTCCTGCCAGTGTTAAGAGATGAGGTCAGTTCTCCAGCGTCCTGCATCCAGCAAGGGACAGGACCAATTATATACGGCTCCTGGACATACCGGTGTGTCAAACTGCCTGTCTGCCTCAATGCTGGGGTGCCTGAGTGCCTCCCGCAATCTGTTCCAGGGGAGGCAGAACACAGTTGTAATTAAGGGTCCTGTCCCATGTTTTCCTGGGTGAGAAACATCTCGGGGTGGGGGGATGGGTGCTATGGTTCCTGGCTTCCTGTGTACCCAGAGCTGGGCACTGCAGGGAGTTTGGAAATGAGGTCCAAGTGCCTGTGCTTTTCCTGTGTGCCAGGCAGGAAGGGAATGGTTGGGCCCAGAACTGGGGTGTAATCTTGTTTAGTTCTGAGTGTGTGTCGGGAGTACACAGAGACTGGAAGAGAGAAGGTCTTCTCTGCAAGATTTAGGTATGACTCTTTATGTCAAAGAGCCCCCCATTAGTGATCCTTGATAAAGGAGATGATCTTTGCTTGTCTAAACTGCTTTATTTGACAGCAGATGTGAATGCATACTTTTTACTCTGGGTGAACCAGGGATTAAATACCCCTTTGCAGGAAAGAATACCCAGGAGGGCTAAACACTAGGGGCCTATCTAGATACCTCATTAGCATGGAGAACTCCAGGTTTGTTATGCTATGGTGATTTATCATGGTCCTCTCAGTGGGGTGTTGTGGTTACGTGTCCTAGATCAGGTAGCTTGTCAGGGAGCTGGCCTCACGCCTACCATTCTCAATCCTGAGATTTCCCAGGGTTTAGACATGTTCAACCTTACCACTTCTGTCTGATGGCATAGTCCACTTGCCCCACACAGGTGGTCTCTGGCAACTGCCCTGACCAGGAGCATACCCATACTCTATGGTTTATTATGAGCCATGGACGTTGCCACCAACCCCTGCCCTTGCATAGCTCTGACCTTCAGTGACAGCTTGGGCTGTGACCTCACCACGGCCCCAGGTGGTAGGGCTCCGCTATTCACAACAGGCTGCAATTCTTCATCCTCAAATGTCTAATTCCTTCTTTCTTCACAGTGCTCAAGCTGCTTGACTTTTCTTCCTCTCCCATCTGACCACCACATTCTCACACATTGTGGTGGCCCTAGCTGCAGGCTTGTCAAGCATCTGGCAGGCCTCTGAGTGACATCCTTCACCCATGCAGCATGTGAGCAAGAAGATGTCTATGACCCTCGCGTGCCACACTCTGGAGAGCCTATCTGTGAATGGCAAGACAGTGTACAGGTTTCTATCTATCTTCTTCCTTTTGCTCTGTGCTGCCTGGATTTAAACCAATTTGATTTGATTTCTATGAGTCCTAGGCATAAAACAGCTTTGGCCACCAAAGCTGGGCATCGGGCTAGGATGAACAAAGGACTGCCTATCTATTCTGCCCCTGACTAGTATAAGAACAACACCAATAAGGTATCTCTGTCCATTTCCGGAAAGTGAAAACAAACATTTAAAGGCACAAGAGTGTATGTAGTGGGAAGCATCCTTTTCTACTCAAGTTCTGAGCTTCGCGTGTCTCCATTATTACTGTGCTTTTGTTTGCCAAAATTTTCTGCATGATGATGTAATTTGTCAATATGTCCGGTTTCCATGGACTTATTTGTAATATTTCTTTCAGAAGCTTTTGTACTTTCTCTAGGATATGAATCATCCATGGATATACTTGTATTTTTTTTTCTCCTTGCTAAGAACCAATCTCAGCACAGAGAGAGACTCTGAGAGAAGGGGTCTCTGGGAGTGGCAAAAGAAAAATTGGAAGTCAAATCATGGTCCAAGCTTCTGTTGAGATGTCTTTCCAGACTTCTCTCTCTCTCTCTCTCTCTCTCTCTCTCTCTCTCTCTCTCTCTCTCTCTGTGTGTGTGTGTGTGTGTGTGTGTGTGTGTATGCACGCGCATGCATGTGCACACACTTGCTCTGTTCTAGGCAGTCTTTTCTTTCTATTCTAAGAGCTCTCTGGTTGAGACAGTTCTCTCTGCTAGTAAACACTCTAAAAGCTCTCTGGATAGCTCATGGGTTTTCAGATCAAAGTCAGAAAAAGTTGCTATAAAAATTTTTGGATCATCTGACCAAGGCAGAAATCCTGTTAAGAAAAAATTCTTGAAGAGCTGCTTTTGCTCTCCAGAGATCTCCAGACATCTCAGCTCTAGCTAGAGAAAATTAGAGGTTTTTGATCTGTGGGTCATGACTCCTTTGGGAAGTTACATATCAGATATTGACCATAACCACAAGAAAATTACAGTTACGAAGTAGCAGCAAAATCATTTTATGGTTGAGGGGCCACTACAACATGAAGAACTGTATCAAAATGTCCCATTAGAAAGGTTGAGAACCACTCTCCTAGGAGGTGGAAAGGAACAGAATTCAATGTTCCTTAATTCTCAAATGTATGGGCTCTCATTCTATAAAATGCCGTGCAGCTTCCTTGATTTCTGAATGAGCCAAGTCCTCATTACATCATCTTCCCTTTATATGGTTCTCACTCTGGATGCCTTGGAAATCCCTGAGATTTTTCAGCATGAATTAATCATGTGTTTTTGATGTTTGTGAGCATACATTGGTCCTCTATGAATTAATCATGCTATTCAGAAGTTGAAGCTCAAAGCGTATTTTAAAAACTCCCCTGTTTACTTTGTGTGACCAGTTATAGAAAGAAGTTCAAATTTCTCTGAGTCGTAGGTAGTTTATAGCCTAATGTGGACAACTGAAGTCTAAAGAAACAAATAACTGAAGAGGTTATAACTGTAAATAGCAGTTTATATTTAGTGTAACATTTTCTCCTCCCCTATGTACTCAGAGTTGATATTAAGCTAAATTCTTAACCTTTCCAAAATAAAATTTATCAGTGGTTTGCATGGACAGCTTTTCGTTTATTTTCAATTTGTATCTATTTGTTGGGGTGTGGGGTGGAACATACATGTCACGTTACACATGTGAGAGCAGAGAATACTCCTAGGTGTTCATTATCCCCTTCCACCATGGGATTTCTCATTTCTTCAGTCTTGGAGGCAAGTACCTTTACCTGGAAGTCATCATGTCTCCCCCTCTCTTCTTAAAATAGTTAAATTTTGACTTCGAAGCCCAGACTGGACAAGAATTTGCCACCCACCTCCATCAATACCTGGAATTAGTATCCTTGCACACTCAAAACCTGGGATTGCTAGCTTTTTTTACTACCAGGCTCGGTCACAGTCCCCTTTTCAATTAATTAATTGACGAATTAATTACTTTAGTATATTGTTTAATTGAAAATAGAGTCTTCTCTCATACAGTACACTACAGTTTTCTCTCCCTCACAGCTCTCAGCTTCCCCCTACCTCCCCTCTCCCCCACATCCACTTACCCTCTTTTCCTTTCAGAAAAGAGCAGGCCTTCAAGAGACAACAGCCAAACATGACAAAACAAGATCCAATAAAACAAGCCAAAACTCTCGTATCTATGATGAACACAGCAACCCAAGAGGATCCAAAGAGCTCCAAGAACAGACAAAAGGGTCAGAGACATATAAAGTCACCTTTTTAAAGAGTAACTATTCATAACTAATTCTGAGAAATCCCAAGTAGTCACAGTCACAATAATTTTAGAACATAATGACTTTGGGATTCATATTTTCTAATGTTATATTTAAAGCCACTAAAAATGTAACATTTTCAGTGTATAAGGCAATGCTTACGCATTATGTGTGAGGAGATGGAACTTCTAGAAAAAGTTACTGAATGTTTTCAGGAGATTCGTCATGATGTATTTAGATGTTAGTAAAGTAGTTTTCGATACATATAGGCTTGGCTTTAATTTATGCCCATTATATGCGACCACTGACACAACCGAAAGAAATGCTTTATTATCATCATGGACAGTACTGTTTGAATAACGTCACCAGTAAAACTATCACTTTATCCCCAACATTGACTGACACATTTTGTCTACCTCACTGGTTTTAATGGTTTGATAATATTTTCTTTTGTGTATGTTATTTCTAGAAATTTCATCATTTATTCAACCAATACTGATCACTGTGACAGTAATGTTACCAAAAAGCTGGGTCCTAAAAGATGAACATTTAAATATACCATCCCCTACATGGTTCACTATTTGTTGAGAACATAAGAATCTAGTCATTATCATTCTAATTTGAAATATATTCCTTACTTTATTCTATTTTGATGTCATATGAATTAAATAGATTTTAAAATATGTATAACTTATGTATTATATAAATTTGTTATATATTATTTATTATTATAATAAAATAATAATTATTTTATATACTGTGTAAACTGTTGTAAGGTTAGTTTGGAACTCTCTGTGTAACCCAGGTTGGCTTCCAACTCAAAAGATGCTAGTCTCCTGATAGCTAAAATTGAAGGGTCAGACATCAGGCCCTGTAAACTGTGTACATGAGTATCTATGACTTAGGCTCTTTATCTCTGAGGTTTCTCTTAAAGAGGAAGCAAAAAAAAAACCCAGAATGCACAAGCGGAACGCCTGGCCAGCATCCCGGCTTGGCCACTCATGCCAGAGTGACCGTTTGCAGGCTACCTGAGCCCTTCATTCTCAGTGTCCTCATCTGTCACACAGAGATAATAATAGTACAGATTTTATAAGGTTGTTGAATTATTAAACACATTGATGTTTGCACAGCGCTCAAATGGGAGCTTAGCAAACTGAAGTGTTATGTACGTGTTTAGTAACTATGCAACTTAAAAATGGAAAAATATAAAAATAATTTGATCCCAGAAAAGCCATCTTTCTTTCCTTTGCAAATATTCACAAGCATGACTTTAAAAAAAAAAAAAACAAAAAACCCAACTCCATGTAATGAAATACAGCAATTGATTTAGATTATTATTCTCTTTGGCAGAGAACATCTTTTTTGCATTTATAAGCTCTTTATATAAATATATATATATTATTGAATATAATTTTCATTTACATTTCAAGTGGTAAAACCTTTCCCAGTTTCCTCCCTTCCCAACACCCCCCAACCCCTCCTCCCACTCCCTGCCTCCAAGTATATGCCCCTCCACCCAACCCACGCCCACCTCCCCCCCTCAATTTCCCCTTGTTGGGGCATCTATTTAGCCTTCACCTGACCAAGGACCACTCCTCCCACTGATGCCCAACAAGGCATTCCTGGCAGAGAACATTTTTAAAAGTATTATTTCAATTTTAAGAAAGTCTTTCCAGGGTAGAAATGCACATAAATACAGAGATAAATGTTTAGTTAGGTAAGAGTGTGAATATATGTAGATATAATTAATATATCATATATTTATATATTAAATAAATATATAAATATATTAATATAAATTATATAAATCAAATGAATGTTACATATTTATATATTTAAATATATAAAATAAACACATAATATCATATAGTATATATGCATAAATATATGTGAGTAAATTGACCCCCAAGGATCTCATTCTACACCCATTTTTTTTATGTGACAGAATGAGTTCCTGATAGGTTGCTTAGTTAGTACTCTGTGGTCTTAGTACCTTGCAGTATGAGTACCCCTGTGACCTAAGGCATTTTCCCCTCTTTTTCACTGGCAGGTCAAAATTTAGGGGTACAAAGGAGAAATAGTATTTTGATCTAATTCTGACCCATCTTACTTTCTGTTATTTTCATAAGCAGAATCATGTTTATGTTAGAGTATTTGGCTACAGAGAAGCAGGGTTTTTTTTTTTTAATTTAAAAAAAATTTTTTTTTATGCTTTAAGGCCAAATTTGGCAGGGTGGAGTCCTTCTCTTGGCTTAGAAGCCACATTCATGACCAGTCCCTTGCAGGGAGGACAAATAGCCGATTGTGCTGCAACCAGTTGCTGAACTATTAACAGAGCACAGAAAGCGGAGCCCCAGACAGAGGAGGTTTTAGCAACAGCCTTTGAAGTAGGGTGGAAGGTTCTCCGGTACGGGAGACCCACTTTATCAGGGTAAATATTTTATCCTAACTTTTGAATTCGAGACGCTGCGGCACTAAACTGACTGTTTGGCGGTGCCTGGGATAAGAAGAGCAAACCATTTTGGAAAAAGTAAAGAAAAAAAAAGAAGAGCCCGAGGAATTTTCATTGGTGTCTAGGCGGCTAAATACCGTTAAGTAGCTACAAGGCTGCAGAACTTCCCAGCAAACAATCGTCTGGGTGTTTTATTGACCCGAGTTTGGTTTAGTTGTACTTCTTCGACTGTCTCTTTCAGTGCGGAGGGGGTGGGGGTAGGGTGGTGGAGGAGACCGGAAAAGTTGTGGGTGATGTAGTTCATTTTCCTTGTCTTAAAAAAAAAACCCTGCTCCATGTTTTAAATGCTCCGATATCATACAATGCTCAATCCACTCATCCTGTATTAAGTGGCTCGTGAGCTTCTGGGAAAGGTTGTTAGCTTTACCGACCTTCCTGATTTCCTTTCTCCAGTTCTCTCTCTAAACTACCACCCCAATCAGTCCGAGTCAAAGGGACGCCATTACAAAAGAGCCCCCTCCTGCTGAGTGGAGCCGTTTCACAGCAGGACTCTTGACTCGTCTTTGTTTTGCTTTTGCTTTTGTTCTGTAGCTCCCTTCTTAGACACTTGCATTTGCTTTCTCCACTGCCGAGAAAGTTGCTAACTTCAGGTGTTCCTCAGTCGTGGTTAAAAAAAAAAAAAAAAAAGCTCATTCTGATGTCTTCTTCAGAGTCTGTTTGTTGGCTCACCAAATCTTCCCCAAGTTCTAGAGCCTTTAGCTTTTGAGAAGCACTGATAATTTTCATTGGCATCTTAGCAAACCAAAGTAGGGAAACCAGTTAAAACAACGTGTACCTTTACTGTTGAACAAATCATCTGCAAACAGCTAGTAGGCAACCCATTAAAGAAATACCAGCACTTGACTATTACCTTTGATATAAAATGTACCTTGATTTAAATAAGTAACATTCTTACTAGCTAGATGTGGTAACATAAGCGTAATTCCAGTCCTTGGTATGCAGATGCTAGAGGAAGAAAACTATGATGAAGCCCCCTACATTTGCAAGTTCAAAGCAAGGATGGGCTGTAAGACCCCCTGTCTTCACCCTCATCCCAGAAGTCCGGTGGTCTAAACGGTCTCCATTAACCAAATTTCCTTTCAGAAGCCTCCGAGATTTAATTTATGAATTTGAGAAGAATAACTTTGTGTCTTTACAAAGATTCAGCCATTTTTGCTGTTACTTTTGAAAACCTAGGCATAGAGGGAAGTGATAAAGTAAAAGAGAAAAACAGAGTTGACAAAAAGAAAACCCACAAGCTTAGACTTGTTTAGTCTCCTGACTCTGTGGGGCTGAGGACAGATTTGAGACCTGAGGTCACAAATGACACTAATTACTCTTCACATTTCTTCCTAGGGCTTGGGCTTTGGCGACTGGTAAGACAAAAGGCAAGCTCTTTCATGATTTTCTTAGTATTCAAAAAAGGAAATTTAGAGTAAAGGTGAGATAGTGTTAAACCACAAAAACAAAAATTGTAAGTTAGAAAAAGAAGCAAACAAACAACAATCTTATATCCATGAATCTGCAGATAGACTTCCTCTTATAAAGCCAGTAGGTACAATCAGAGGTTGGGACTGTCCCAAGGTAGCAATTTGGAATCCTTAATTAACACTGGTCAGACTGTAATGGAAAACTCGGGCTAAATAGAGAGATGATTGGATAGAAAGTTGTGATGCCCAACAGTTTGCTTGCTGTCCTGTTATTGTTAATATATTAGCAAGGTTACTGATGGAATGGACTATAGATTCAGACAGGCTCCAGTTTAAATAGAAGGACCTTATTTGGTTATTTCTTTGTCTTATAAATATGAATGAAGATATTTATTCTGTAGTATGCTGTGAGAGTCCAATACATATATAAACTGTTGTGTTAGAATCGCGGCTCATGATCAGACAGACCACACCAGACCAATACAGTTCCTCGTGGGGTTTATTGTGGGCAAGGGGGCGAAGGTGGTGACGAAGTCAAGGGGAAAGAGAGAGCGAGGGGTCAGAGGGGTCTGCCTTTTATTTGGACTGTGATATATATGCTCGCAGGTTAAGGTGGGAGGGAAGCCACGTGGATTCCAAGAATGTATGGCGGTTGCCACGCCACAGATGCGCGGGTCCCTGTCATTGCCTGTGTGTGGTGCCACTGGGTTCAGAGACGATCTGCCAATCGCACACCAACATAAACTATGCCTGATCTTGCTTTCCCTATTCAAGCCATTCCTGCTTAAAAATTTTGTAAAATTCCTAATTGAAGAACCTGAAATATTTTAAACGAAAGCAGCTAACAAATTGAAAAAAATCTTGAAATTTATGGTTTTTTTTAAAAAGACAAAGCAAATATACCGTATCCTTTAACTATTTATCAATTTCTTTTAAACACAGAAGATTCACCGAATAGCTAAAGTTAGGGAATCAAATGGCTTTTGAACTGCTTTGAATAGTGAGAAATTCAACTTCAATACCTTCACAAGAATTAGAAAGCACAAAGATGTTTAGAAAAGTGGGCGCCAACTTGAATATACATATATATTTTATAGGGATGTTGGTAATCCCTTTGAGATATTAGGGTTCTGTGGTTTTTTTTTTTTTTTAATCCCCGGAGAAATCCTGCTGATTTCAGAAGTCAAGTTCCACCTCGTCCTCAGTGCTGGGCTTCTTCCCCTGAGAGCTACCTCAACACTGCCTCCTGGTGGTACAGAGAAGAGATTTTTTTTTCAAGCAAATTAAAAGGTGTAGAGTGAATTGGTTTTTACTAAATAGCAATAATAAAAAGATCTAAAAGAGAAAGGAATTCGGAAAGCCAACAAGGGATAAGACTCAAATCCAGCTGACATATACCTATTACTGAGATAGATGATTATAAACACTGTAATGAGTTGATACAGAAAACATTTTATTAAAGAAGTGTGGTGGGTATTCTTCTGGCAGAGCATGGATTGAAGGAGAAACAGTCAAGTACTGAATAAGTGAAGAAGATGGAGGCTATTTCATCCTGAGTGTTTTGGCAAGGGGCATTGCTTTGCCCTGTAGTCATTCTAGTAAAGTCTTCAATACTCAGGTCATTCAGTCAATGACTAATAAAATGTCAGAGGTGGACAAGATATTAGTGTTTTTAAGCTCAAGTCTCTTTTTGTCTTAAATGTCTGGCCACACATTCCATAGGCAATTAGTGATGGATTCTAGGACAGGAAGAGTAATTTGTCATTGAGCTCTAGTCAAATGTGAGCTACTGTGATGGGTAATAAAGAAATAAAATGATAGACAACTATCGTAATGGAGTCACTGACCCAATGAAAATCAGAACCATTCCCTTTTCCTGTTAACAGATACTTTAAAAAGGGAATTATATTGGAAGCTATCATTTGATTGGTGATATATCAAGATTGAACAGTAAAATTCCTGGAATGTTTGAACCTCTAGCCTAGGCAGAATCTCATCCCTGCAACTTTCAAGAGCAAAGATACCCACTTCAGGTGGAGGTTTTTTGATATTTAAATAATTGTAGCTGGATCTCATCTTCACGCTTCTGGTCAATGTCTATAAAAGTTTGGGTGTGTTGAAAATAAACTACCTAGAATGGAAATTCACTCCAGCCAACATAAAAAAGGGTTTACCTGTCACTGCCTAAAATCATTACACCATTCACGGCTGTAATCATCTAAGCATGAATTCCATGGATTAGAGCACAACATATTTCATCCTAATGATTAATATGACTAAAGACTAATAACTGGACTGTGATCTTTGTTCTAATAGCATAATTGACTCCCAGTGCATTTCAGTCTGCAGAGGTGCTAACTACGTAAAATATAACTGTAGGTAGTTCTTAACTTTATGCTTACTGAACCAGTAAAATACACCTTTTCCTTTCTCACTTGTCCTCTTTCCCAGCACATTGCCAAGGAAAGCAGTATGTCCCCAATGAAACTCTTTCAAAATTCCTTAGTTCTTACCTTTTCCTGGATGGTTAATGGGAAAGTCACTACCAATAATCCCTTTAATAAGCAATTTAAGGATTTAGGCTTTTAACATAAATGTAATATAGGGTTTAAATGACACACAACTTATTTTTCCATTATAGCAAACATTCTTGCCAAGTATTTCAAGTACCTCCTTGTTTTTACAAGTCAAAGATGTACCCCTTTGTCCCTACTTTTTTTTTTAAAAATCAGTGGCAGATACCTATCATATGAATAAGAATGACTTTTAGGATAAATCATTTTTTTTATTGTTTTAAATCTTAATTATGTGGTAAAAGATACTGATGGCTCAGACATGATCACCAGAAAAGGCACCAACTAAGATAATCCAGATAAAGTGTTCAGCACAATACTAAGTACTCGTAATTTCAATAAATGGTAGCAGTTTCTTTTACAATTGGACGAGGCCACTGGCATATGAACTGATACAGAGAAGCTGGCAGAAGTACAGCTTGTCAGGTAATTATCAGGGCATACACTGGCTGTAAGCAGAGGTTCAACTAGGGGAATGGCTCTTGAGGTGCTATTAAGACAAATACTGTACAAAGTCCAAGCAGGCACATGGCTATCAGAGTAGTTACTAAGGACATCACAGATACAGGCTTCTGGAGAACTATCCTCAGGATCTAAAACTATGACAACACTGGAGTGGAAAACACAAAGAAACCTTATAGTGTAAGAGTATAATTTTGGTGTAAGATGGAAATCTGTCATTAGAGATTTTGGGAATAAAGTAGTCTGTTCAAGGCAATACACAAATAATGAAAATGTAACTATGGAAACTGGGATAACAATCAAAGCCAACCAGACTGAAATAACTCTTGCAATGATATTGCTCTCCTTTGGGCATAGGAGGAAACCCCTCCTGAATTTTCCAGCACAGACCTCTACACACATTTGGGGGTCTACCAGCACAGACAGCAACAGTAAGAAGAAAGCCATATGGTCAGTTCTTCAGTGGAGGATCAAAAGAGTTAAGGAAAAATCCTGCAAGTTCCATAAAAGTCAGTAACAATAGAAAATATACAAAAGCATGTGGTAGACTGCATATCTTTCAAGATGTATGGAATTACTTATACATTACTCCTTCCTTTTTTCCTTCTTAATCTTTCTTCTTTTATATGACCAGAAAATACACATTCTTGTATGACTCAAAATACATACACTAACCCAACTCTGCTCCCTCCCATGAATCTTGGCAAGAGGAATGCTGAACTCTCCACTCACTTGGAAGAATAAATCACTTAAAATGGATAGACTTTCAAGTATTGCTAAGATTATTTATGTCCAGACATAGATATTACAAGGGATAGATTTTTGGCTAATGTCTAGGGACAGGATATATGCGTAGATGATGTTATAACTGTATGATTGAAATCTATGAAACAGAAAAGCTCACAATCTAAACACATCAGCTCCTGACTTCTCAATCCTTGATCAAAATAGAATGACACCTGTCACTGCTACTATAGTCATAGACAAGAGTTCTTACTCTAGGGTAATCGGTACCAGTAGACTAGACTAGTTCCTAAGCTATCTACAGTCCAATTAGAGAGATGAGATTGGGTTAAACAGGGGGTGGATTTACTATGTGTTTTCATACAAGTGAAAAAAGGATCCATTTTAAGAGTACAGCCAATGGCTGCCATCTTTACAGAGAAAGAATTACGTCACAGTCAGGAGGTGTGCATAACTGGTCTTGGTCAAACTGTAGGTCTTTGTGCATCACTGTTTCAGGTCCAGTTCTGCAAGGGACTGCTGGCTCAGGAAAATCTTAATTGCCAATAGGAGGATTCTGCTGTGTCATGACATGCTCCCTTGAAAGCTCACTCCTAGTTCCTCATGAGACGATTGCCATAAGGCTCACAGTCACTAGAGTTTGAGATATTCTAGAAAGAAGAAATGCTTCAGAGATGGACTAGTCAAGAGAGCAAAACGGAGTTATCAGGCATAATACCTGCTCCTTCTTTAAATTTTGATGGTCTATGGAACTATAAGACATAATACTTTGCAGAGATAATGGGAGAATCTCAGAAAAGATGTACAGGCTCTTTTTTTGACTGTACATCTTTTTAATCTCTTCACAGAAGGGACACAAGGAAATTCCTGCTCAGTCTTGCCATGGGTCTTTGGAATAAACTGACAAAGATTAACTAGAGGAAAAGAAGTATAAGTTAGTAAACAAATGAGGAAGAATTGTGGTGGAAGGGAAGATCACAGGAGTGCAATTAACCCAGTGTTGAGCCCTATTCAGAAACACAAACATCCTTTTCAAATGGGTACCTGCATCCAGGTAATTGTATCTACTGCCAGGTCACAGAGGCGACTGACTCCTCATGCCTTCCCTACGTAGAAATGTGATAATAGGTGGATAATAGTGCTTCACTGTACCTGCTACTTAGTTGCTTCTTCTTCTCATTATTATTGTTGTTGTTGTTGATGATGATGATGATGATGATGATGATGAAGAAGAAGAATGTAAAGGCATGGCCATCATCTGTGCGACTATGGCACTTGTTTCTCTGAACATGAATTCTGTCAAATAATTATACTCCCGGTAGGATATTTGACTGATGCAAATGAGTCTAATTGTACAGTTTATTTTATTTTTATTTTTATTTTTTACTTTTTTTTAACAGAACGAGTCTTCTACTCAGTAAGCTGCTTGAGTCCTTTTCGGCTACCCTGGAGTCTGGAAAATGAGAAGATGGTGCATTTTGTATTAGGAGTGGGAAGGGGTCTCCATAAACTATATGATATTTTTTTGGTGAAAGAAAGTTCCTTTGTGTGATAGCTTTATATAGAAATTATTTTCTAACGTAGAAACTAGGGCCATAACAGAGGAATTCGAGACTACTCTCAAATGAAAAGAAAATGATGGCATCACAGAGGAAGGATCGTCAGCAATTTCCTAGAGCTACATTGATGCCAATGACTGTGGGCTGTTTTCACTCTTAGGTGGAGTTAAACGGTCTAATACTGATGTCTGCCTGGATGTCCTGCTGCTGTGGATTTGGCAAAGGATAGAACACAAGCACCCCCGTTAAAATAAATGTAAGGGGAGACTGTTCTTTGTTATTATTGTTTCAAGGGTTGCTTTGGGATTCCTAATGTCTTCCCACTCAAATAGCTATTTTTATGATGCTGAACCGAAAGCCATGCACTCTTTCCTGAAACACAGCACGTGTTTCTTGCTTTCATAAATGATTCTCACAGATCCATGTGGTTTCCCCATGGAAGAATTCCCTTGTCAATGCAACATCATTTCACACTGTTCATCTTGATAATCCTGCCTCCTTGTGTGTCTCTGCTGTTTGTTTCTAGAAAAACTTTGGCAGTAGCCAAGACAAAGTCAAAAGTAGACTTTCTACCCACCTTTTCTCCCCCCGCCCCCCCCACACACCCCATTTGTCCTTGGTTGGTGAGGAAATTGATAACATATTTATTCAGCAGGTATATCTGATTTCTTCTTCACAATTACAAAATTATTTTTTTCTTCCATTCAGATTAGATAGGGCTGAAGACCTCCAGTCCACAGAAGAGAGTTCGCTACTTGCCTAGCATGAACCTCCTATTTTTCAGGTGGCAAAAGAGAACTCTAGGTGGCTGGGGAGAAGATTCAGCAGTTAAAAGTGCATGTCACTCATCCAGAGGAGCAGCTCATAACCACCTCTAACTCCAGTACAGGGAGACTTTGCCTGTCTTCTGCAGTAACTGATATATGAACATATCTGATCCTGTCCAAATTATTGATTGATTGATTGATTAAATAATTAAAAACAACGGTCGGCTATAAGTCACAAAGTTATCAGGACACTATTACCATTAATGTGAACCAGAAAAACCCTGGACTTGTTTCCACTTTCCATTTCATTTACTATTACCCCTCTGCAACCCTAATAATGATCACATTGGAACTAGATCAAGAATTCTGCCATTGATCAAGTGTGGTGGCACATGCCTCTAATCCCAGCATTCAGGAAGGAGAAGCAGGTATATCTCTGTAATTTTGAGGACACCCTGATCTACAAAGTGAGTTCCAGAACAGCCAGGGCTATATAGAGAAACCTTGTCTCAACAAAACAAGCCAAAACAAAACAAAACAACAGCAACCAAAATTCTGCCATCTATTTATATATCTAGCTTCTAGATACTCTCTCACTTGTCCCTTTGGTGAATGTTAGGATACCAGCAAATAATAAATAAATTCTATCTATATTTCTCCTTCTAGCTTGTTATAAGAAGAAACTGTGAAAATTTGTTGGATATTTTAAATACTTTTAATAACATTTAATAATAAATTAAAAATTTATAAAAAATAAAAAATGCTAATAAATTAATGATTAAAAAACCTTTTTAGTGAAGTTTAAAGAACTTGGTTATTTAAAAACTAAGACTCATTAGGGAAATAGTTCTTCCCAACACGTAACCCTTATTGCATTCTTAGATTTCCTTCAATAACTTGGGCCATGGTTAGTTTGTCCGAGGATAAGAGTTTTCCTTTCACAAATTATTTTTTGTGTGAAAATTACAGTTATTTCACAAAAATGCGGATGGAAAAGATTTCTCCTCTTCCAAGGAACACTTAACAGTGTTTGGAGAAGTTTTGGTTGTTACTAACTGGGGGGTGTATTGAGAGGCAATTTTTGTATCTAGTGTATGTTAGTAACACAGAACAGTTTCCCGTAACAGAGACTTCCCAGGCTAAAATGTCAGTGGTGCTGTCCCAAACAAACTCATACGCTTCCCGAAGAGCCTGTGAGAGCTGTGCCTGGTATCAATCTCACAGCAGCCATAGGAACTAAAACCATCACCGCGAACTCACTTCGAAAAGGCACTTCTTCAAGCAGCAGACTTGTCTGTAAGTTTAGAATCACGAAGTAGAATCACCCTACAGCAAAACCCCTGTGGGTATAAAGGTTAGTACATCAATGAATTCAGTGCCATAAACATAGGGTAGAGATGTGGGCACTTTGTCAGGCTTGGCCATGAACCTACATCCTTGCTTAATGGGTAAACAGCCATTTTAACAAAGGTCTGGCAAGAAAGGAGCTCGGACAGCATCAGCGGCGTGTGGGTCTAGCTCGAGCAGCAGAGGTAGCAATCCCATATAGGACATCTGTGGTGGGAACGGCCCAAGTGCGGAGAGGGAACACTGGCAGGACGTTCGTGTTGGCACCAGAGCAAGAGCAGGAGACTGCCTGGCTAGCGGGCGCGGGCAGGGAGAACCCGCTCAGAAGGCGGTACCATTCTGGCGTCGACCTCCGGGTACCTGTGGGCCGTTTGGCTAAGACGCTGTTGCTGAGATGAAAGGAGGCCTGGTTGAAACTCAGCATCTTTCTCTGGCGGCTGCAAACGCTGAGGCTAGCTCCATGTGGTGAACTTAATAAGAGATGGTTCATAGCTTTGATGCTTTATTATTAAGAAAATAGAAAGATAAAAGGAGATAGAAAAATAAAGAGATGATAGAGAGATGAGAAAAGCCATGACACGTGGAAAGGGGAGAAAATAGAGAGGAGAAAGAGAGAGAGAGGGAGGGAGGGAAGGAGAGAGAGAGAAAGAGAGAGAGGGAGGGAGGGAGAGAGGGAGGGAGAGGGAGGGAGGGAGGGAGGGAGAGAGAGAGAGAGAGAGAGAGAGAGAGAGAGAGAGAGAGAGAGAGAGAATACGCAGAGGGGCTTCATTTATAGAGGGGCGAGTAAGGCCTGGCCGCAGCCAGGTGACTGCAGAGGCCTGGCTACATGTGACTGATGGCTACAGGATTATGGAGTTGACCTTGTCTTACACCAAGGTCCCACAGGTTCCTTCCTATTCATCTCTCACTGTTAAGATCTGATGTTATTTTTGTGATTTTCATCCTTCTAATGAATACTGGGCTACTATATTTTCCTTAACTTATATGAAAGGGGTAGGGTTAATACAGAGAGGAACTGAAGGACTTGGATCTCCCGCAGTGCCCTGAAAGCTTATTTTTGCTAAGGACTTAACTCTTTAGTTTCTTTTATCTCTGCTTTTGTTTTGTTTTTGTTTTTGTTTGTTTGTTTTCTTATTTCATCTGCTATAATAAACAATCTGAATACTATGAGATAATTGATCCAGTTTAATTTGGAAATTGTGCTTTGGCATGATTGCCCATATGCTATGTTTACAGCTTTCAGAGGTAACAAAGTACCATGTCATTTCTATGAGTTAATTTATTCAGCTATTCTATTCTCTGCTTCAGAAGAACATCTGCTACCTGGGTTTGCTTTGGTGTTGTTGACCCAGAGGGATCAGACTCTAGAGAGTATAGGATGGTTTTGCAAAACTCCAGGGTACCTATCTCAGGACTGAGTATCTGAACATAAATTTGTTTATAAAATGAGATTGGAGTGGCCAGCTGCTACAGTCTTTGAAGAAGGTGCTATTTAGAAGAGTTGACATAGTTCTGTCCAGGTAAATAATAAAAGGGGGCGGGATCACATTTTCTGAATTTTAACACTACAAAGCTTCTTTGGAACTAGCCTTGACAATGTAGAAAGGAGGCAGACCCCGTCATTTTACCATTTAGTGTGATAGGCATGGAATCAAATCGTGAAGACTTAAAACACAGTCATTCATGGAATAGAATTCAAGTCTGAATGGCTGACTCTTGGATCCTGTGAGTTGGACATAGCATCTGGAATGTGGTAGACATCTGCCTCCAGGAGACACAAAAAAATGTTTATCACAAAAATAAATAAAGAAATGACTTATCACATCTAACTTTGACATCTGTTTTGTTTTTTTTTTCTGGAGCTATCGTGCATTTGAATGTAAAAGACTGCCACTTAACTAACACATGGCCAGAATAGCCTAGAATGGGCTTAGAATTAAGAACAGCACTGCTCTCCAAAGACCATAATGCTCAGCTCAGTGACCTGGGGTCAGGCTCGGATGCTTTGTGTTGATGTGACCCTTGCTTCATCTCTTTTTTCTTTTTTCAACTCTGCTGTCATAAAATATTAAGATTCCTTTGCAGTTATGCTCTCATGAAGCTCTATGTCAACTTTACATGTGGAGGCCTGCTTCTTTTGGACAGTACACAGACTTAAAATCCTATGTGAAATCCAATTAAGGACTGGAGGAGAAGATCTTGGACTCATTCCCACCAAAACCACACCTGTGTTTTTGTTATTATATAAACAGTACAAATAAATGGGGGCAGCATCTGTGCTCCAGTCCACGGATAAGGCTTCTGGATTGAATAAACAAATACAGGAGACCAAGCTAGTAATAAGAGCCAAAGCCCAAACCACAAACTGGAAGTTCCAATGCTTTCCTAGTGCTGTATATCAGTGTCGTGAACCTCCTTCGCTCAAATAGAAATGGAGTACAGATTACACAGGATCTGAATAAATCTAAAACAACTGTCATCTGCTATGGGGGTAAAAAATCATAGAACAGTAAAATGAAGATTAAGTTGAGTTCATCTTACCTGGATAGGAGTCCCTGTTGGTTGTTTGCTAAGTAGTCACACAGTGGGATTCTTTACTTCCTGAAAACACTCTGTTTCTCTGAATACAGATGAATGTACATAATCTAATCCTTCCCAGGTTTGACTTATTTAGAGTTTCTATTGTGATAAAACATCATAACCAAGGCAACACGAGAAGTGTAAGACTGAAGAGCCTTAACTTACTGGAGACCCCTGAGTGAACCATGTGGAGATGGGAATCAATGCAAAATGCAAGAGGAATTTTATTTAATATCTAGCATGCTGGGGTCACCCTGCACATGGAGAGAGAATGACCATGTACAGACAGAGCAGCAGGCCTTTTATACAGTTCTCAGGGCAGCAGCCATTAGGCACAATGTGATTGGCAGAACAGTGTGACCTTTAAACTAACTGGTTGTTAGGGAATGAGGTAGGTGGCCAACCAACTCTGGGCTTTCTCTAGTCACAGGAATCTCCCTGTGGTCTGAGGAATGTAATTTAGCCTCTCCCTTCTGGGAGGGGCAAGTGTTCCATGACTTTTCTAAAGTTTCTAAGCTAACTCTTTCAGAAGAAAAGGGGGTATTTCAGCTTTTAACTCTCAGGTTATCTCTAGTCATTACTGGGGGAAACTAGGGCAGGAACTCAAGGCAGGAACTTGGAGGCAGGAACTAAAGTGGAAGCCATGGAGGAATGCTGCTTACTGGCTTGCTCCCTGCAGTTTCCTCAGCCTGTTTTCATATGCTATTCAGGACCAGAGGTTGCACTGCCTACAGTGAGCTGGGCCTTCCCACAGCAACCATTAATCAGGAAAATGTCCCCACAGGCTTGTGTACAGACAGATATTATGGAGGAATTTTTTTTTAATATGACTAGGTTGTGTCAAGTTGACAAAAATTAACCAGACAAAATATCAAGTCTTTTACTCCCCAGTAGGATCTTTTGTTTTCCCTCTTTAGTTTTCGAAATTTTGCCTCTGGGTAACATTTTATAAGTTGTGCTTTGGCAAGTAAGAAGTTGAAGAAATAGCTTTAGTGCTAATAAAATAAAGTTTTATTGACTTAGAAGCATGATGCTGTTCAGGCTCTTTT
Source organism: Tokudaia tokunoshimensis (assembly GCA_036184795.1). Lineage (NCBI taxonomy): Eukaryota > Metazoa > Chordata > Mammalia > Rodentia > Muridae > Tokudaia > Tokudaia tokunoshimensis. The sequence goes on along the minus strand of BTHU01000018.1, from coordinate 18,590,743 downwards.
TGTTCACAGGTAGAATGTAATGGTGATCTCAGTGGTTCCACTACAAACTTGAATACTATTACATGTTTCGTAAGTTGACTGGAGCATTATGATTGGAACTGAATCTTGGAAAAATATGTGGGTAACTTTTATTAAAGCAGAAATACTTTGCCTCTAGGTAAGAAACCACAGAAGGAAAACATACAGGAAAACAGAAACAACATTGAAGCCAAATGCTTATCTTCATAAGTTGTTTAGAAGACAAATTATTCTTCCTAGACATACCAAGGCCAATATTGAAGAATGAAGAAAATACAGGGATGGTTATAAAGAGATAAAGGTATACACAATTTAAAATATTAAGTGAAAAATACTAATGTGTTATCTGATAATTCAAATTTTACACAGAGATACTTTGAACCTCACCTCTGAAATTTCGTAGTTTCATAAATGACAAAGAGAATAGTGAGGCAGAATTTATTAGATTAATATTGAGGTTTATACTATTCATAGAAGCTAAAAGTACACTACACAGTTGGCATACTTAAACCTCAACTCCTCAAAAAGATAATGTGAGTTTTATAGCCAAAATAAGAACACAATCCAACTTTATAATCAGATATCAGTCTAGAAGAGAGACAAGAATAGGGAAGAAACCTCTGCCATGTTAAAAATGGGCTTCCAAGAGACATCAAAATTGAATTCTACTCGGAGCCTGGCCTAACTGGATAGTGTTTTTGGAGACTGAAATGGAGGACTGTGACATCTCAATGCAGCACTGTGATGTCACAGCGGAGTCTGTGATGTCTCCATGCAGTACTGTGACGTCACAGTGAGCACTGTGACGTCTCAATATAGAATTGTGGTATCACAATGGAGCACTGTGATTTCTCAATGCAGCTCTGTGGTGTCATGGTAGAGCATTATGATGTCTCAATGCAGCACAGTGATGTCACAGTGGAGCACTGTGATGTCTCAATGCAGCCCTGTGATGTCACAGTGGAGCACAGTGACATCTCAATGTACCACTCTGATGTAGCAGTGGAGCACTGTAAAGTCTCAATGCAGCACTGTGATGCCACAGTGAGCAATGTGACATCTAAATATAGCACTGTGATGTCACAGTGGAGCACTGTGACCTCTCATTGCAGCAGTGTTTTGTCAGAGAGGAACATTGTGACATCTCAATGCAGCCAGGTGATGTTACAGTGGAGCACTGTAATGTCACAGAAGAGCGCTGTCATGTCTCAATGCAGCACTATGATATCGCAGAGGAGCACTGTGAGTTCTCAATGTAGCACTGTGACGTCACAATGCAGCACTGTGATGTCACAGTGTAGCATTGTGAGGACTCAATGCAGCTTTGTGATGTCACAGTGAACAATGTGACATCTATATATAGCATTGTGATGACACAGTGGAGCACTGTGACCACTTATTGCAGCAGTGTTATGTCACAGAAGAACATTGTGACATCTCAATGCAGCCATGTGATGACACAGTGGAGCAAGGTGAGTTGTCAATGTAGCACTGTGACATCTCAATGCAGCACGGTGATGTCACAGAGGAGCCCTGTGTTGTCCCAATACAGCACTATGATGTCACAGTGGACACTGTGATGTCTCAATTTAGCACCGTGATGTCACAGTGAATATTGTGACATCTTAATACAGCACTGTAATGTCACATTGGAGCACTGGGATGTCACAGTGGAGCAGTGTGATGTCTCAATATAGCCCTGTGATGTAACAATGGAGCACTGTGACGTCTCCTTGCAAACCTCTGATGTCACAGTGGAGCACTGTGACATCTCAATGCATAATCTTGATGTCACAGTGAATACTGTAAAGTCTCAATGCATCACTGTGATGTCACAGTGAGCACTGTGACGTCTCAATACATCATTGAGATTTCACAGTGGAGTAATGTTATATCTCAAAGCAACACTGTGATGTCACAGTGGAACAAAGGGACATCTCAATGCAGCAGTGTGAAGTCACAGAGGAGCACAGTGACACCTGAATTCAGAAGTGTGAAGACACAGTAGAGCACTGTGACATCTCAGTGCAGCACTCTGATGTTACAGGGAAGCACTGTGATGTCTCCTTGCAACCCTCTGATGTCACAGTGTAGCATTATGACATCTCAATGCAACACTGTAATTTCACAGTGGAGCACTGTAACGTCTCAATGCAGCACTGTGATGTCAAGGTGGAGCTCTGTGATGTCTCCTTGCAAACCTCTGATGTCACAGTGGAGCACTGTGACATCTCAATGCAGCACTGTGATGTCACAATGGAGCACTGTGTTGTCACAGTGGATCAATGTGATATCAAATTGGAGGACTGTGACGTCACACTGAGTAGTGAGACACCACAGTGAACACTGTGACGTCTCAATTTAGGACTGTGATATAATGGTGGAGCTCTGTGACATCTCTATGCAGAACTGTGATTTCACAGTGGAGCATTGTGTGGTCTTAATGCACCACTGTGATGTCACAGTGGAACACTGTGACGTCTCAATATAGCACTGTGATGTCACAGTGGAGCCTTCTGACGTCTCACTGCAGCACTGTGATGTCACAGAGGAGCACTGTGCCTTCTCAATTCAGTGTGATTTCACAGTGGAGCACTGTGTTGTCTCAACGCAGCAATGTAATGTCAAGGTGGAGCACTGTGATGTCTCAATTCAGCACTGTGATGTCACAATGGAGCACTGTGATGTCACAAAGGAGCACTCTGGCATCTCAATGCAGCACTGTGATGTCACATGGGAGCACTGTGACATCTCCTTGCAACCCTCTGGTGTCACAGTGGAGCATGAGATGTCTCAATGCAGCATGGTGATATTACAGTGGGGGACTGAGATGTCACAGAGGAGCACTGTGGCATCTCAATGCAGCACTCTGATGTCACAGTGGAGCACTATGACGTCTCCATATAGACCTGTGATGTCAAGGTGGAGCACTGTGTTGTCTCAATGCAGAACCGTGATGTCACAGTGAATATTGTGACATCTCAATACAGCATTGAGATGTCACAGTGGAGCACTGTTATGTCTCAAAGCAGCACTGTGATGTCACAGTGGAGCACCGTGACATTTCAATGTAGCAGTGTGATGTGACAGACGATCATTGTGACATCGCAATGTAGCATTGTAATGTCACATTGGAGCACTGTGATGTCTCAATGCAGCATTATGATGTCACAGCGGAGCACTCTGATGTCACAATGTAGCACTGTGATGTCACAGTGGAGAACTGTGACGTCTCAAGGCAGCACTGTGATGCCACAGAGGAGCAATGTGACAACTCACTGCAGCACTGTATGTCACAGTGGAGCACAGTGGTGTCTCAATGCAGCACTGTGATGTCAAAGTGGAGCACTGTGATATCTCAATATAGCACTGTGATTTTACCATGGAGCACTCTGATGCCACAAAGGAGCATCACTTTGACGTCACAGTGAGCACTGTGACTTCTCAATACAGCATTGAGATTTCACAGTGGAGCAATGATATATCTCAAAGCAGCACTGTGATATCATAGTGGAACAATAGGACGCCTCAATGCAGCAGTGTGATGTCACAGAGAGCACTGTGACATCTCAGTGCAGCACTGTGACATCTCAATGCAGCACTGTGATATCTCAATGCAGCACTGTGATGTCTCAATGCAGCAATGTGCTATCACAGTGGAGCAATGTGACGTCTCAATGCAGCATTGTAATGTCACAGTGGAGCACTGGGATGTCTCAATACAGAATTGTATGGTCAGAGTGGAGCACTGTTGGTCACAGTAGAGCACAGTGATGTCCCCTTACAGCGCTGTGATGTCACAGTGCAGCACTTTAACATCTTAATGCAGCACTGTGATGTCACAGTGTAGCATAAGACATCTCAATGCAGCCCTATGATATCACAATGGAGGACTGTGATGTCATAATGGAGCAGTGTGACATCTCAATGCAGCACTGTGACTTCAAAATGGAGCACTGTGATGTCACAGTTGAGCAGTGTGAGGTTTCAAGACAGTACTATGATGTCACAATGGATCACTGTGACATATCCTTGCAGCCCTGTGATGTCACAGTGGAGCAGTGTTATGACTCAATGCACCACTGTGATGTCACAATGCAGCACTGTCATGTCAAAGTTCAATACTGTGAAATTTCAATGCAGGACTGTGATGTCACAGTGGAGTACTGAGATGCCTCACTTCATCACCGTGATGTCACAGTGAGCACTGTGACGTCTCAATACAGCACTGTGATGTCACAGTGGATCACTGTGACGTATCAATGCAGCACTGTAATGTCAGAGTGAGCACTGTAACTTCTAAATATAGCATTGTTATGTCACAGTGGAGCACTGTAACATCTCATTTCAGCAGTGTGATGTCACAGAGGACCATTGTGACATCTCAATACAGCACTGTGATGTCACAGTGGAGCACTGTGATGTCTCAAGGCAGCACAGTAATGACTCAGTGGAGCACTGTTTCAATGCAGCAGTGTGATGTCACAGAGGAGCTCTGTGACATATCAACGTAGCACTGTGATGTCACAGAGGAGCACTTTGACGTCTCAATGTAACATTTTGATATCACAGTGAAGCACTATTATGTCTCAATGCAGCACTGTGATGTCACAGTGAAGCAATGATATCAAGATCCAGCATTGTGATATCAGATTGGAGCACTTTGATGTCTCAATGCAGCCTTGTGATGTAACAATGGAGGACTGTGATGTCTGAATGGAGCAGTGTGACATCTCAATGCAGCCCTGTGACTTCAAAATGGAGCACAGTGATGTCACAGTTGAACAGTGTGAGGTTTCAAGACAGCACTGTGATGTCACAGTGGATCACTGTGACATATCTTTGCGGCCCTGTGATGTCACAGTGGAGCAGTGTGATGACTCAATGCACCACTGTGATGTCACAGTGAGCACTGTGACGTGCCAACCATCAGGCTGAACTCAGGGAACCTGGTGGAGGAGCTGTCAGAAGGACTGGAGGAGAAGAGGGGGATTGCAACCTCATTAGAAGAACAACGTAGGCCGACCTGACCACCCAGTTCTCCCAAAGTCTAGACCACCAACCAAGGAGTGAGTGTACCTAAATGGATCTTTGTCTCCAGATACATATGTAGCAGAGGATGGCCTTGTCCTCTACAGGGAGTGTTGATGCCCCAGAGTGGGGGGATGCTGGAGTGGTGGGGCAGTAGAGTGTGGGTGGGTGAGGGAGTACCTTCATATAGGCAAAAGGGAGTGGGGAAGGCAGATGTGAGTTTGGGGGAGTGGCGGAGGGTTAACCGGGAAGTGGGATATCATTAGAGATGTAAACGGATAGAATGAATAATTAAAGAAAAAAAATTAAAAAAAAAGATGTAATTCACCCACAGCCAGCTTCTCACAACAATGTGTAACTCCATCTCTAGGGGATCTGACATCTTTTGGTCTATGCAGTCATAGTACTCATGTACACAAACCCACATACATATACACATATAAAATAAAAATACATAACATGCTAATATGGATGAGGAAAAAACTCATAAGGCCTCAATTCTTCACCAAGAATTACAGGTAACTAAGGAATGCTGACAGCAGAAAAAATAGTCTTCTCCAGGGAAAAGCACACCACTGGTCATATGATAAATGGTCAGCCCTGATTGTACTTATGTATTCAGGAATATATATGCATATTATATGCTATTATATATATGTATATATTGTTTCATATATAATATTATTTAATTATAATATAATTAATTGTATAATTATTATTAAATGATTTAATTATTTTAATTGATAATTGATTAATAATTGATAATTATTAAATTATTTTATTAAAATTAAAATAATTATACAGGTATATTTATATAATATTATATATTTTTCATGTGTACAATAAATATGTAGCAAAAATTAAAGAAAAAATAGGCCATGAATTTGAAAGACAGCAAGGAAGGGTACATGAGAATGTTTTTGCAATTATAATATCAAATTTTTTGATTGTTTTATGAAATGAAATCTCAAAAAGAAAAAAGAAACAGTTAGCATAGGAAGAAAGGGTTTACTTATGCCACAGTTTGAGCATACAGTCCATCACTGTAGGAAAGATATGTTCACAGAAATGGGAGGAATCATTGCCAGGAAACAGAGGAATGCTTGTGTTTGGCTCACATTCTCTATTTATTAACCATCACAGTGGTATACATCAGAGAGAGGGAGAGGGAGAGAGAGAAAGAGAGAAAGAGAGAGAGGAGATAGATAGACAGATAGATAGATATTGATAGATATTGTGGTGGTTTGACTATGCTTAGCCCAGGGAGTGGCACTTTTATGAGAAGTGTTCCTTGTTGGAGTAGTTGTGTACTTGTTGGAGGAAGTATGTCTCTGTGGGGGAGGGCTTTGAGACCTTCCTACTAGTGCCTGAAACCAGTCTTCCTTTAGATGAAGATATAGAACTCTCAGCTTCTCCAGCCCAATGTGCACCTAGATGGCACCATGCATCCCACCAAGATGATAATGGACTGAACCTCTGAACCTATAAGCCAGCTCCAATTAAATGTTGTCCTTATGAGAGTTGCCTTGGTCATGGTGTCTCTTCACAGCAATAAAACCCTAACTCTAACTCTGTGTGTGTGTGTGTGTGTGTGTGTGTGTGTGTGTGTGTGTGTGTGTGTCAGAAAACAAAGAAAAGGAAGCATCAGAGAAGCAAGTCATATCTAAAAATATTGTTTTGGGGTGTGCCAAAAGGCTGTGTATTCAAGGCTTGATGTTAAGTGAAATGCTCAAAGGTAGGGATTTTGGGAAGAAATTGGATCATAGTGGAACTGTACCAGTGGATTTAAAATTGAATGAACTGTATAGACGTGCTGGAAACTGTGAATGCACCTTTAGAAAGCACATTTGCTTTTGGTCTGCATTTTTGTTGCTGTTGGTGGTGGTGGTGGTGGTAGTGATGGTGGTTTTGTGTGTGTGTGTGTGTGTGTGTGTGTGTGTTTTCCATCGTAGGAAAACTAACTTAATTATAGCTATTATAATTTTACAACAGGATAGACACTGTGGAAGAGAGAATTAGTAAATATATACATGGAAATTTTCAAGGAATCATTGAAGAGAGATGATATAGAAAATTTAAAAATGATGGTTAAAACTGTGGAGAGCAGAATAAGAATAGTGTGTGTAAGTGTGTGTGTGTGTGTGTGTGTGGTGTTGTTAATATGAACATAGAAAGGTTAGAAAACAGGATATGCCCTTTTCCCCTAGAAAAAGAATTTTGATATTGCTAAATATTTATTTCAGAAAAGCAGTCACCCTCACAAAATATATGTCATTTGCCAGTGTAAATAAATCCACCAGTAGATTTATTTTTTATCTAAAACTGTACCCAACACAAAGATCTGAAATTAACCAGAAAAAAAACAGGACAAAGTGCCTTTAAGGGAAGTAAATTGGACTGAGATCAGTTTCTGTCCATAGGTAATAATGGAAGCCTAGAGACGTGAGTGCAATGTCATGCTAATGCTAAATTGGAAATGTCAATAAAAGGACCATTAGTTTCTTTTCATAGTGTTACAGCCAAATATGCGACAAAAGACTCTTAAATGGTAGAGTGTTTATCTTTGCTCATAGTTCAGTTGAATGTTTACATTGTAGAAAACAGTGTGGTAGTAGGAACTTTGGGTTCATGTTGCTGACCAGAATTCATAGAAAGGGGTATGCTAGGCTTAGCTGATTTTCCCTTCTGTCCCCTGCCTCCCATTTTCATCAGTCCAGGTCCCTATGCATGAGATGGTTCCACCCAACATTTAGAGTATGTCTGTCTTCTCTCCTCAGTTCAATCTCTCTGGAAAACTTTCAGAAATACACTCCAAATTGTGCTTCATTTGGGTGTTTCTTAATTCAACCAAGAAAACAATAGAAATTAACCATCATAAATCAGTCTCTTGTCAACTTTTGTCATGCTCATAGAAAGAGAAAGTGGTGAGAGAATATTTTCTACGGTGGTGAGAAAGGGAAGGGGGTGCCCCAGTGGGCCCATGCAGAGGCATCCCTTCCCCCTGGGGGACCAGACACATGAAGGTATAGTATAGATTAGAGTTTATTCAGGGCATGGGGAGGGGCATTAAGAGGGTAGTAGAGGCAGAGAAAGGCAGAGAGAAGGAGATAGTAGAGAAGCAGAGGCCAGCCGTGACTAAGTAGAGAGGGGAAGGGGAAAGGGAAGAGCCCAAGAGAGGGCAAGAGAGAGGCTAAGAGAGTAAGAGGCAAGAGAAGCAAGAGAGGGAAGAGAAGAAAGAAGCCCCTTTTATAGTGAGCAAGACCTACCTGGCTGTTGTCAGGTAACGGTGAGGTAGAGTTTAGACAGGATCCTAATATTCCCCTGTTTTAGTTTAACTAAAAAAAAATTAGAAAGAGGCAATGGTGAAGCAGGAATAGGGTCATCATGGCATCTGGCTGCTTCATGCTGACATTGGGGCAGTGTGTCTCTGGGTAACCTAGATAAATGGGAGATGTTTGTCCAGTCTTAGGAGAGTTGGCTGCTTCCTTGTTATCCAGGGTCTGTGGAGCCATCTGAGGATAGGTCAGAACAGGTCCAGTAGAAGCAGTCTGTGTCTGGGAGGAGACTGGAGCATCTGAATGTTGCTTCTCTGGAGCTGTCTTGGATGTAACAAGGGACTGGACTTGACAAGATGTTGAAACACATTAGTGTAGATAGGGAATAAGATTAAGTATGTTTGGGAGAAAGAAAAAAATTTTTCTTACAATGTACAATTGAAACCCAGAGGAATCCCTTTGGAATAGGTAGTATGTGGGAACTCTGGACAGATGTACTTATCTGGATGGAGCCTATTTGGTCCATGAGAGGTAGATCTGGGTAGGTTTCCTGTAGCTAACAAGTTTACTAAAGAGATAACAACATGAGTTAAACACATGAACAGTCTTTAAGATGAGCATTTTGTGGAGCAGAAGGAACAAGATTAAAAAGTTGGATCGTATAGTGGAATGTTTATTACTAGAGTTAGGCAAATTTATAGGAAATCAGATAATGTTAAGACAGTGGCATAGCAAGAAGAGGAGATATTAAGGATTTAATAAATGGGAACAGAATTTAGGTACGGAGATAACTGTCTAGCTGTCAATGTAGTCAGAAGTCTGAGGAATAAAAAAATAATTTAGCAGTTACATATTAAGAAATGATAGATTCCAGTAGCCAGCAGTTCTCTGTGGTCTCTGGTCTCCATGGCAGCTTGGGCTGTCAATCTGTCTTTCAAGTGCAGAAGACACAGGAATTTTTCTCTGTGGAATGGATACACATGACATGAGAAATGGCTTACCATTGTTTAGCTAAGTCACTTGACTCAAGAGTATCCAGTCTTGTCCACTGCATATTTTAGTGATTATCATATCACACACAATCTAGGAATCATCCTGTAGTGGTGTCCATATCTTCAGAGACAAACTGTTAGAGGCTACTGGGAATTCTGTCTGTTATGAATTTAATAATTAACAAGCTTCTGGCAAGACTGAGCGTGATACAGAAGAGCAGTAGTCAAGACAGGCTAGGAATGAGAATCTTAAATAACTTTGACAGGTTGTGTAGGTAGAGGAAAGTATATTGTTGTATTAGCAAAGAGACATGTGGCTAGGACCAGAATAAGAGCTGGCAGCAGTGGCATAAAATCGTGGTGACAGAAAATGAGTTTGTCCATGCCAGTTTAGGCCTGTGACACAAACTGAGCATGCAGGCTATGAGAACAAGCCAGGGGTGTGGGAGCACGGATAGGTAAGCGCTTGGGTCATTTTTTTTCCATTTACCAGACTGCTGGCAGAATGTGTGAAGATCCCTTAAAATATATGGTTGAAGACAATTTAGCACCCATTGGGTGAGAGGGGTTACTGGATAATCCGTACCAGCGTCCCAGAGGACTTCCAGTAACATGGTTACAGCCAAGCTAGAAATTCAGGTCATCACAAGAAATCTCTAAGGGCTGGCGGTGACATTTCCCGGAAAATCAGAAAGCAATTCAACCTAGTACTAGGAAATTTTGGCTGCTGCTTGAGTCCAAATGGATTTAGACTTCTTTTGAGAAAGGAAGTCGTTCTAACTTGTAGGTCAGCCAGGAGGCTGGTCTTAAATAATCAATATGGCTATGGCGGTGTGTGTGTGTTTGTGAGGTTTCATGGTCTGGTAGCAGAAAATGTGGGCCTGTCTGACAGAGGCTGGCGACTAAGTGGCAGCAACTGCTGTGGGAACTCTCTCTCACACGACTGGCACTGGCTTGGGAGGGAGAGAGTGAGATCGCCTTGCCCCTCTCTATTTCCCCCCTACACACCTCCACCCTCTGAGAGGCCTTGGTGGGACAGCAGGGCTATGCTGTAGGAACCGCCACCTCTACTATAAAAGGAGCTGCTTGCCCCTACTCCATCTCTTGCTTCTCTTGCCTCTTACTCTCTTAGCCTCTCTCTTGTCCTCTCTTGGGCTCTTCCCTTCCCTCTTCCCCTCCCCCCTCTGTCCACATGGTCATGGCCGGCCTCTACTTCTCTACTCTCTCCTTTTCTCTGTCTTTCTCTGCCTCTACTACCCTCTTAACTCCCCTCCCCATGCCCTGAATAAACTCTATACTATACCATCATGTGTCTGGTCCCTCAGGGGGAAGGGATGCCTCTGCATGGGACCACTGAGGCACCTCCTTCACTGACACTGCCATAGAACATGTTCTTTACTTCTTTCTCTTTTTTATGATCACAACATTGGTGTACTTAATCTTACTCCCTATCTATACTAATGTGTTTCAACATCTTGTCAAGTCCAGGCACTTACTACACCCAGGACAGTTCCAGAGAAGCAACCTGCAGATACTCCAATCTCCTCTCAGACACAGACTGCTTCTACTGGACCTGTACTGACCTATCCTCAGATGGCTCCACAGACCATGGAAAGCAAGGAAACAGTCAACTCTCCTAAGACTGGACAAACAATAGAAGTTGTCATTGGAAGTCTTCCAACCAAAAAAAGCACAGGTCCAGATGGTTTTTGTGCAGAATTCTATCAGACCTTCAAAGAAGACCTAACACCAATACTCTTCAAACTATTCCACAAAATAGAAACAGAAGGAACACTACCCAACTCGTTCTATGAAGCCATAATTACGCTAATACCAAAATCACACAAAGATCCGACAAAGAAAGAGAATCTCAGGCCAATCTCTCTTATGAATATTGATGCAAAAATACTCAATAAATTTCTTGCCAACCAAATCCAAGAACACATCAAAACGATCATTCACCACGATCAAGTAAGCTTCATCCCAGGGATGCAGGGATGGTTCAATATAAGGAAGTCCATCAATGTAATCCACTACATAAACAATCTCAAATTAAAAAACTACATGGTCATTTCATTAGATGCTGAGAAAGCATTTGACAAAATTCAGCATCCTTTCATGTTAAAGGTCTTGGAAAGATCAGGAATTCGAGGACCATATCTAAACATAGTAAAAGCAATTAACAACAAACCGGTAGCCAACATCAATCTAAATGGAGAGAAACTTGAAGCAATCCCACTAAAATCAGGGACTAGACAAGGCTGCCCTCTCTCTCCATATCTTTTCAATATAGTACTTGAAGTTCTAGCTAGAGCAATTAGACAACAAAAGGCGGTCAAAGGGATACAAATTGGAAAGGAAGAAGTCAAACTATCACTATTTGCAGACGATATGATAGTATACTTAAGTGACCCAAAGAACTCCACCAGAGAACTCCTACAGCTGATAAACAATTTCAGCAAAGTGGCTGGATATAAAATCAACTCAAGCAAGTCAGTAGCCTTCCTATATGCAAAGGATAAACAGGCTGAGAAAGAAGTAAGAGAAATGATACCCTTCACGATAGCCACAAACAATATAAAGTATCTCGGTGTGACGCTAACCAAACAAGTGAAAGATCTGTATGACAAGAACTTCAAGTCTCCGAAGAAAGAAATTAAAGAAGACCTCAGAAGACAGAAAAATCTGCCATGCTCATGGATTGGCAGGATTAATATAGTAAAAATGACCATCTTGCCAAAAGCAATATACAGATTCAATGCAATCCCCATCAAAATCTCAACTCAATTTTTCATAGAGTTAGAAAGAGCAATTCAAAAATTCATCTGGAATAACAGAAAACCCAGGATAGCTAAAACTATTCTCAAGAGTAAAAGAACTTCTGGGGGAATCAATATCCCGGACCTCAAGCTGTACTACAGAACAATAGTGTTAAAAACTGCATGGTACTGGTACAGTGACAGGCATGTAGATCAATGGATCAGAATTGAAGACCCAGAAATGAATCCACACTCCTATGGTCACTTGATCTTTGACAAAGGAGCTAAAACCATCCAGTGGAAAAAAGATAGCCTTTTCAACAAATGGTGTTGGTTCAACTGGAGATCAACATGCAGAAGAATGCAAATTGACCCATTCTTATCTCCTTGCACTAAGCTCAATTCCAAGTGAATCAAGGACCTCCACATAAAACCAGACACACTGAAACTATTAGAAAGGAAACTAGGGAAGAACCTTGAACATACGGGCACAGGGGAGAATTTCCTGAATAGAACTCCAATAGCTTATGCTCTAAGATCAAGAATTGACAAATGGGACCTCATAAAATTACAAAGTTTCTGTAAGGCAAAAGACACTGTCAAAAAGACAAAGTGGCAACAAACTAACTGGGAAATGATCTTTACCAACCCTACATCCGACAGAGGGCTAATATCCAATATATACAAAGAACTCAAGAGCTTAAACTCCAGAGAGCCAAGTAACCCTATTAAAAAATGGGGTACAGAGCTACACAAAGAGTTCTCACCTGAAGAAAATCTAATGGCTGAGAAGCACCTAAAGAGATGTTCATCATCCTTAGTCATTAGGGAAATGCAAATCAAAACAACCCTGAGATTCCACCTAATACCAGTTAGAATAGCTAAGATCAAAAACACAGGAGACAGCAGTTGTTGGCGAGGATGTGGAGAAAGGGGAACACTCCTCCACTGCTGGTGGAGTTGCAAGCTGGTACAACCACTCTGGAAAGCAGTCTGGCGGTTCCTCAGAAAACTGGGCATGACACTCCCGGAGGATCCGGCTATACCACTCCTGGGCATATACCCAGAGGCTTTACCTGCATGCAATAAGGACACATGCTCCACTATGTTCATAGCAGCTTTATTTATAATAGCGTGAAACTGGAAAGGACCCAGATGTCCCTCAATGGAGGAATGGATTCAGAAGATGTGGTGTATTTACACAATGGAATACTACTCTGCAATTAAAAACAATGAATTCACGAAATTCCTAGGCAAATGGTCAGAACTGGAAAATATCATCCTTAGTGAGGTAACCCAATCACAAAAGAACACACTTGGTATGCAGTCACTGATAAGGGGATATTAACCCTGAATCTTGGAATACCCTAGACACAATTCGCATATCAATAGATTTCCAAGAAGATGGAAGGAGAGACCCCTGGTCCTGGAAAGACTGGATGAGGGGAATGCCAGGACAGAGAAGCGAGAGGGGGTTGAATGGGGAAAAGAGGGAGGGAAGGGGGCTTATGGGACTTTCCGGGAGGGAGGAAACGGGAAAGGGGAAATGATTTGGAATGTAAATAAAAAATCTTAGAAAATAAACTTAAAAAAATGTTTCTCAGGAAAAAATAAAGACTGGACAAACATCCCCCATACCCATCTCTCTAGGTTCCCCAGAGACATGACGCCCCCAATGTCAACATGAAGCGGCCAGATATCACGAAAACCTTATTCCTGCTTCATCATCACCTTCTAATTTTTCTTTTTTAAATTAAGCCAAATGGAGGAATGTTAGGATTCTGTGTAACCTCCTCCCCACAATTACCTGGCAACAGCCAGGTAGGCCTGAACTACTATAAAAGGAGCTGCTTGCCCCCTCCTCCCTCTCTTGTTTCTATTATTCTCTCATTCTCTTAGCTTCTCTCTTGCCTTCTTGGGCTCTTCTCTCTCCCCCTCCCCTCTCTCCTCTCTCTACTTGGTCATGGCCGGCCTCTAATTCTTACTCTCTCTTTCTCTCTGCCTTTCTCTGCCTCTACTACCCCTTAACTCCCCTCCCCATGCCATGAATAAACTCTATTCTACACTATAGCTTCCTGTGTCTGGTCCCTGAGGGGAAAAGGATGCCTCTACATGGGGCCACTGAGGCACCCCCTTCCCCCACACCACTGTAGAACATATTCCTATGCCTATTTCTCTTTTAATGATCACAGCAACTTTATATATACAAACTTTAACAATTATGAACACAGTATCCTATTCCTGGGCCCAAGAGTCTGATGGTCATTTCATAATGCAAACAAAGTAAACTCAATTCAATTTCAAAAAGTGTCCATAGTCTTCTATAGTTTTAACACTGTTCAAAAGTCAAAAATTATTTTTGAGACCAGAGGTAATATCGTAACTGTGAACCTCTATGAAACTTAAAAACCAGCTTTAATGGGCTGGAGATATGGCTCAGCAGATAGAGAGTTCGCTGATTTGTAGAGGATCTAACTTCAGTTTTCAGCACCTGACATCTTGTAGCTCACAGCTGTCTGTGACTCCAGCTCTCAATGTGGTCCAATGCCCTTTTCTGTTCTCCATGGTCACCTGTACACATGTGCAAAAATGCACAGACATACTTTTTAAAGAACATTACCTACTTCCAATAAACAAAGGCACATAATAAAAATTCTCATTCCAAACAGGCGCATAAGGACAAAATGATCACAAACAAGATTAAAAGTCAGAAGGAATAACTCCAAACTCTGCAACTCCATGTCAGACACGTGGACAAAGACTCAAGATTCGTGCCCCTCATTCCTATCACTTTGAGTCTATGTGCCCTCTCTTCTGAGTTGGCTTTATTCAGTATCTGAAGCTTCCTCTGAAAACATACTATTTTCCTGAAATCTCCAAAATTCTGGAAATATCCACTGCAACATGAGATTTATATTTATTTGTAGCTTTCTCACAGCCTACTCAAGATCTTCAGGTCAGGAATCTGACCATTCTACATGTTGCCTGGCCACAGTGGCTTTGCGAATCCTATCATAAACCCATGTGTCTCCATAGCTCTTGAATTTTGTATGTGAGAAAAATGAACGCTGGGCAGAAAACTGCAAATTTTGCTCTCAGTCTTAAGATGCATCCTGGCTCCTTTGGACCACAGAATCAATGTCCTCTGGGTACCTTTGCTACTGAACCCAAGATGGCAATCTGGGACAGAGTTATAATGTCATTCTCAGTTTAGTCTTTCTCCTTCCAGGTTAGTTTGTGTTTTCAAAAGCTGTAGCTTTTACTTGGCTGGGTTTGCTTGTGGGACATTTTTGCTCTTGTCTATAAGCAAGGTGACAGGTTTCTTCTTTAGCAATTATAGTTACTTTGTCCCTCTCTGACTCAACTGCATCTTTTGCTATGAAAAAATAATCATGTTACTCTTTGAAAGTCATGTGCACTTGCAACTTCTACATAATTACTGAGCCCATAACTTTTTAAATAATCTAGTTCAAGTTGTCAGAAACAGGAAGGACATAGCCAGATAGATTTTTCCAGGATGTCTCACCATAGGATTTTAGCTCAGTGCTTGATAGAGACATTGTTTCCCCACCACATGTCTATCAGCATTCAAACTTCTCATCTCCCACTGAAATGGTTCCTTAGTCTCTGTTTACAACATTTGAGGGTATCAGTAATCATAGCTTTATATTTTTTCACACTCATCCTACACATTAACTCTAAAGGCCTATAAACCATAAGGTCAGATTTATTATACCAAAGATGTCATTTCTAATTCCAATTTTATATAGTAGTTATCTTTCTCGTTGTTGTGGACCAAGTACCTGCAAAACGCTATTTAAGGGTATGAATGCTTATTATGGTTCATGGTTTAAAGGCACGTAATATACTGTGGTGAAAAAGTTCCAGAGAGGGAACAGTTTGTTTTATGACACACCAGGCATAAGAAAAATGGAAAGGCTATTTCTCAAATGTCTTTTTCCTTTCTCCTTTATTTACTCAGGATTCCAGTCTCTGAGATGACTCTGCTTACACCCACAGTGGGCTCTTAGGAAACAACCTCACAGATGCTTCTGCAGGTGTGCCTTATTAATGCCATAAGTATTACTTATTATCTAATCAACTGACAATGGAAAATGCACACCGCAAGTTCATCTCTTATTAATTTGATATCCAAACAAATCATTTGAAGTCACAATCCAACCAACACTTAAACCAGTAGAAACACAATTTAAATGTGAACAAAGTTTAGAGACAATTTCATCACTATGAAGCATGTGAAACACTGAAAAACAAAACTGCTCATAGAAATATCATGCAAAAAACATGAGCCAAGAGAGAACAATCAGAATTATAGAATGTAGATACATTAATGTTTAGACTTGGCTAGGTAAAATTTAACAACCTTTAAAATATTAGAAACCAAAGGGTAAATATGTTGAACTCATATGGGGGTGATTTTGAACAAGCATTGAATTTTAAAACAATCTTGGCTCATGGTATATAAGAAACAAGAGAGAATTTAAGGGTCTGACGTGAAGAAATGAAAAGACAGAGTGAATCATGTTGGGAAGATTTTTTGAAAAATGGGCTCTTTATTTGTCAGAGAATTGATAAAAGTACTGAGTTGATATAAACTTTGCTTAAAAAGTTATTATAGAAACTTTTAGAATATTTTAATATTATAGAAAATATTAAAAGAAACAGATGAAAACTAATAAAATAATGAACAGGAAATGGATAATTAAATCCATTTCTAGATCATAATGGAAATGCACTTTTGTCTGTCTAATCCATATACAAAAGACAGATAACCCCAGAAGAACAGATGTACAGCTGAGATAGAATTTTTATTTATTTATTTATTTATTTTTTTTTTTTTTGCTTTTGGTTTTTTCGAGACAGGGTTTCTCTGTGTAGCCCTGGCTATCCTGGAACTCACTCTGTAGACCAGGCTGGCCTCGAACTCAGAAATCCACCTGCCTCTGCCTCTTTCCTTCGAGCCGGAATCTTATTTATTTTGTGAAATAAGATTTCCTGTTTAGTACAAGCAGGCCTGGATCTTGAAATTTTTCTGCTTCAGACTTTCAAGTTCTGATATTGTAAGAATACATCATTGTGTAAGACAAGAATAGAATTCTTCATTAAAATAGCAAGTGTGGAGGCTTGAAGAAGAATGGTCCCCATAGACTCAAATATTTTAAATGCTTAGGACGTGGCACTAAGAAGCATGGTCTTGCTGAAGGAAGCATGTCATGGAGGAGGGAAGGGTCTTTGAGGTCTTGCAACCCCTTGCCAAGACCAGAGTCACTCTCTTCCTACTGCCTGTGGATTTATATTTAAAACTATCAGATACTTTGGCTGCCTTCATGCCACCATGTTCCTTGTTATGAGATTAATGGTCTAAACATCTGAAACTGTAAGCAAGCCTTATTTAAATGCACTCCTCTATAAGAGCTGCCATTGTCAGGGTGTCTCCTCACAGCAATAGAACAGTGACTAAGATAGCCAGTCAAATTGATAATACTTCAAGTACTTTCCCCTTTTCTTATATTGGCGATCAAACTGGAGGTCTCATTTATGTTAAGAAAGTATTTTCCAATGTGGTATATTTACACAATGGAGTACTATTCAGCTATTAAGATGGATGAATTCATGAAATTCTTAGGCAAATGAATGGAACTACAAAATATCATCCTGAGTGAGATAACCCAATCACAAAAGAACACACACGGTATGCACTCACTGATAGTGGATATTAGCCCCAAAGCTCTGAATACCCAAGATACAATTCACAGACCACATGAATCTTGAGTAGAATGAAAACCAAAGTGTGGGTGATTCAGTTCTTCTGAGAAGGGGAACAGAATACTCACAGGAGCAAATATGTAGATAAAGTATAGAGAAGAGACTGAAGGAAAGGCCATCCAGAGACTGTACCACCTAGGGATTCATCCCATATACAGTCACCAAACCCAGATACTATTGTGGATGCCAAGAAATGCTCACTGAAAAGAGCCTGATATGGCTGTCTTCTGAAAGGCTCGGCTAGAGCCTTACAAATACAGAGGCAGATGCTCACAGCTAACCATTAGACTGAGTGCGGGGTCCCCAATGGAGGAGTTAGAGAAAGGACTGTAGGAGCTGAAGGGGTTTGAAACCTCATAGGAAGAATAACAATATCAACCCACCATACCCCTCAGAGCTCCCAGGGACTAAGCCATCAACCACAGGGTACACATGGCTCTTGTCAGGCATAAAGGAGAGGGGAGGTTCTTGATCCTATAGATGCTCGATAGATGTCCTATAAATGTTGTAGGGGAATCGAGGGTGGGGAGGTGGAAGGGGGTTGGGTGGAAGAAAACCCTCATCGAAGTAGGGAGAAGGAGGATGGGATAGGGGCTACCCAGGAGGGAGGGAAATTGGGAAAGCAGATAACATTTGAAATGTAAATAAAGAATATATCCAATAAAAAAATGAAAGTATTTTCCACTGAACTATATTATACTCTTCAGTTATTAAAAAATAAAGAAAAAAGGGAATAAGTGAGAAAAGTCATAAAAGGTAATAGGATGTATATGGAATACATCACTGATTTCATTAAATTAAAAAAAAACAATATTTCTAAAACCATAGGCAAGGATATTGTATTTTGAAATGGTTTAATACTGCTAGCAAGCAAGATATCTTAAATATCAGAACCCAGAAATAATGTCATAAGAATTAAATCAAAGTAAAGTTGGTTTGACTATACTAGTATCAATGTAGTAGATTTAATGTTCCATTTATTACTGGAGAGAAGACAGAGATTTCACAATAAATGTATCAGTTGGCCAAGACCCAATCATTCCAAATAGGTACCTACTAAATGACAGTCACTCAAAGCATATGAAAAAGGAGACAGATCTGAAATATTCTGCCATCTTTATAAATTTGTATTGTTTGCAAACAATAAAAATGCCAACATTGCCGAGCAGTGGTGGTGCACGCCTTTAATCCCAGCACTTGGGAGGCAAAGGCAGGCAGATTTCTGAGTTCAAGGCCAGCATGGTCTACAGAGTGAGTTCCAGGACAGCCAGGGCTGCACAGAGAAACCCTGTTTCAAAAAACAAACAAAAATCAAACCAAACCAAACCAAAACAAAATGCCAACACTAAGAATTCAGATATGGACACATAATTTATGGGCTGCAAGAATTCATATACAGAGCAGTCACACAGGCAGAATCTTATTACTTTCAGTCTTTCTAATTGCCAGAAGGAAGTCAAAGACTCTATATACATTCTAGTGCAGGTATTCACAGGTCATGACTCACTGGAGGTTAGTTACTTTGGGGTGCTTCCAAAATCAGACTATCACACCTCAATCTGTTAGCTCTTTCTATCTTGCCTGTTAAAGCAGCAAATACTCTAGAAGATAAGACTACTGAACGAATAAGTCGAAGCTATCCGCTCTCAGGGATACAGTAGTCTACTAGAAGACAAAAACACATTAAAAAAATAATAAGCAAAGAGCGTGTGAGCTGCCCGAGGAATAAGCAAGAAATATGAGGGGAAAACAGCTGCCCAGTATCAGGGATTGGATGTCAGGAAGACTGCAGTCTGGAAGGCAAGCTTGGGCTGGCCCTGCAAGGAGAATTTCTCATTCACAGATGTTGAGAGTAGAAAAGACATCTCAAGTTCAGTGTGCTGCCTGAGGAAAGCCCACGGGATAGGAAGTGCCGAGGAAGGACAACAGGGAGTGACTTTGAAAATCACATATCATGGGGTCATCAATGTAGCTTAATTAATGGAGTGCCTTCCTAGAAGCGGAGGAGGGCTGGGCCCCCAGCACTGAAGCAAGAAAATCATTCTCTGTTACACAGTGATTTTGAAGGTTGCCCGAACACTCAAGACCACACCAACAAACAAGAGAGAATAATGAGAGACCTAGCAGAACTGGCTCCTTGGTTTTCATTGTAGTCACCATTTTGTGCCTTCTTGTTTTTCCATCTAGACTGCCAGGTTCTTGAACAGGATAGTTTATTCATTTTACCACCTTCCTCGCCTCTACACCAAAATGTCTCTAGCAGGCACTCCTCCCTATGCCTGGCGAACTCTTGTGACTTGAGTCAGTGAGCCAGTAAAGATTACTTTTGGGGTGTGTCTGAGTGGGGTGGGGTATTGATGTCTTCTCTTCAGCCAAGGGACCACCTGTCACCCCACCCAGACCTTGTGTGTGCTGCAGTGTGGCCTCTCTCACCCACCCATCTCTGCTGTGTGCTGCCGCACCCACCCATCCTCAGCTGTGGTTGCGTCAATGGGAGGATGAAGGGATGCCCCTGTCCCCGCGCACATGGTTTTGTTTGCGATCTGAGGGGCCCCAGGAGAAAACACAGGGGCCAGCCAACAATGCTCACGTTTCCTGGTTTTCTGTGTTAAGTCCTGCAGGAGGGCGATCTGCGTGACTAAGGGATCTAACACACTAGAGTGCTGTTTGCTGAGGCTATGACTCTGTCTGTTTGCTGCTGTGTTGTAAGCTTTGCTCCCCAGGCAGCATGGGAGGGGTTTGGGTTGCTTCTTTCATTCTCTTTAGAGATGAAAGGTCAGTGAGCAATTGTGGGAACACCCCCTACCCTTGCCAAGTGGGGAGTGTTTAGGCTGCTCCTGGCAGGAAAAGTCCACTGACTCACTTGGGACAGAAGTAGGCGGAGGGGTGCAAAACCCTCAACCCCTAAACAAAGCAATAGCATCTCCAGACTGCAGACCTTGACTCATGAAGCAACATTGATACACTCAGATGACCCTGTTTTCATTTGGCACTACACTCACCGGTAACCTCTTCTGTGAGGTGTCTTGGGGCAGTGCCTGTCTATTAACACCCTCAGAAGCAACGCTGGGAGTCAGAGCAGGAAAAAGAATACGGGGGAGGGGGAGGGAGGAAAGAGAAAAAGGTAGGGCAGGAAAGAAGGAAGGAGAGAGAGGCAGGAGAGGAAGCTTGATTGCCCCTGGCTATTTATCATTTCTTTGTACCATTGATATTATTTCCAAATCCTCACAAAGGAAAGGGAAAAAAGCAGATAATCCAAAAGTCACTCCTATGTCTTGTCTGTCACTGATAAAAATTTAGAATTTTAAAAAGTAATTGTTTATGTTTGTAAATAACACTTAGAAGGCAGATGAAAAGTGAAAGTATACAACAAGGCTTTTGGTTGGCTTTGTTTGGTTTTCTCTCTAAGTAAGGAGGATAAACCGAGTAAAATATATTGCCCAAAATTAAGGGAAATGCTTGGCAGAAGTATGGTAGTGGGCATCAAGAGATGAGAGCAGGCATTCTTGCAAATGGCTTCCTCTTTCCAGCTGGTAGGATCTGGGCCAAGAGAACATTACGTGTCCTCTTTACCTCTCTGGAAGTCTAAGCTGCTCAGATGATCCTCTTCCCAGAAGGAATTTGTAGTTCTGTATCTTTAAAAGCATCCCTCTTGTTTCTCAGTCTGCAAAACAGGAGGAGTATGTATGAACAGGCTGCACTCGGATTCCCCAAGGAAACTTTTAAGTTGAAGGGTGGGGGCACTGAGCGAGTTCCAGGAAGCAGAAGACACAGGGTGTAGGTGTCTGCAGTCTGGAAAGGGTCAGTGGATTTGGAGTGAGGCACAGACATCTGGCATCTGGTTGCACGTTCTATCTCATTAATTCTAGGGATTTGTTCCTCTGGAGGTTTGACTTAAGATGTTGTGGGAGGGTCTGTTAATGCTGGAGTTTTCTTTGCAGGCAACAGTACTAAGGTCCCAGTTATCTTCCTAGCAGGAAGAGCTGCCTCCAAAGGAAATATGAAACCTCTCACAGAAGAGGTGGGAGAGGGAAGGGAGAATACATGGGTGCTGAGAACAACTAACTGGTTGGTGTTGTGATCATAAAAAGGGAAAGAGGTTTAGAGAATATGGTATGCGGTGATGTGGATGTGGGGGAAGGGGGTTCCCCAGTCGAGGCATCCCTTCCCCCAAGGGACCAGGCACACACCGACATAGTATAGAATAGAGTTTATTCAGGGCATGGGATGGGAGTTAAGGGGGGTAGTGAAGGCAGAGAAAGGCAGAGAGAGGGAAAAAGTAGAGAAGCAGAGGCCGGCCATGACCACGTGGAGAGAGGGGGGAGGGGAGGAGAACCCAAGACGGGGGGGGGGGGGGCAAGAGAGGCTGAGAGTGAAAGAGGTAAGAGAGAGATAAGAAGTAAGAAAGGAGTAAGAAAGAGGGGAGAAAGAGGGGGTAAGAGAAGTAAGAGAGGAATAAGAGAGAGAGGAGGGGCCGAGCACCCTCTTTTATAGTGGGCCAGGCCTACCTGGCTGTTACCGGGTAACTGTGGGGAGGGGAATACCTGGCTGTTGCCAGGTAATTGTGGAGTGGAGCTTAGACAGAACCTTGACAGTTGGCTGGTCATACCAAAGCCCCTGGGAACTAATAGGATGGAGTTTGTTGCTCTCCATCTGAGAAACAGCTCACAATTCAAGTGGAATCAATAATAGTTTACTCTGGAATCAAACATGTATGACCATGGCTTGGGGACATAGATTTAGGTTACTCCAAATTACATGTTCCAAAGTATGGACCATAACTTGAAGTCCATGAAGTCTTTATAGTGACAGAACAACAATAATAAATAATCTCATAAATCAAGATGTAAGAAAATGCAATGATAGAAATTTCAGGTTTACTTCAAGAAGAAGGAACCTCTGTTATGGTTCCCCTAGAACCTCTCTGATGGAATTCTTTGCTGTTGAACTGGTGGAAATTAATAGTTGATACATTCTGAAAGATTTTGTCTGATAGTCACAAGGATGTTTGGTTAAACCCATAGATGGGCAAGAAATGTTTATTAAGGGACAATGGTAAGGGGGCTTCTACAATAATCCAGTCTCTCCATTTTGAGGTTCTAAACAGTCAGTTAGTGGAAGGTTCAGGTTAAGTCATGGCTTGTTTCCAGGAACTTTCATCCACACAGTCCTGACTTTAAGACCAACTCACAGGGCCAAGTCATCTAGCAGGAGGTGAGTCCACAGTAACTTGGAAACTTACAAAGTCACAGAGACTACTAGACATGATTCTTGACTTCTGAGTATTTAAAACTGCTATCAAGATAAAATACTTCTGTACATAGAAACACGTACATCAAAAGGTCTGATGACTTGTTACTAAGATTACATACCACAAATTTCCTGTGTGTTCCTGTTGGATTTGATTGAGAATGGCATTCATTGCCTAATAAGGAGTGGAATTTGAAATTCACCCTGAATCTTTTGGAGATCTGTGATGGCCATTCTTGGATATTACCTTAATACAATTCAGTCTTTTATTCAACATTTTCTGAGTCAAGCTCCTGTCTTGAGTTCCTATCTTAGTTTCCTTTGAAGATGGACCATAGCCTGTAAGATATTAACATTAGTGGGACACATCTAAATAATAATAGAAAGCCATACTAGAATTTTACATGATATTCAAGTAAGATACTAGACCTAGAATCAAAGTCAATATTAGCTTTGAGGCTATTTGTAAAAAATAAATACTTTTGCATTTGAGAAAGACATGAGTTCATATGCTGGCTATGGGTCCCAGACAGCGGTGATAATTGAGAAAGTATTGGAAACTTAGGAGATGGGACTTAGTTGCCAGAAGTTATGTCTAGAATGTTCAGGTTTTCAGAGTGGTATATGGAGACTGTGGGCCTAAAAGATAGGCCCACAAAGTTAGGCCTTTGATTGTATTCCCCTAAGAAGGGATAATGGAATTCTTAAAAGATTCAGGTTAGTTCTCATGTGGGCAAGTTATTATAAAGTGAAAACAATACAAAACAAAACAATAAACCCCAACACTGAATACTAAATGGTAGATCTCTCTTCCCCATTTTTACCTTTCCTTGCCTCTCTACTCCCTTCCCCCTGAGCACTCCTACTTTTCTCCATTTTAGTCAAAAGTTGGTATATATAATGACGGAGACAGAAGCTTCATGATATTGTTATAAATTTGAGCCCTTCTAAAACCAGGAGATAAATTTAGGGACCCAAATTCCTAAATGCTAAGGAATTTAAGAGTAAGTTCCAGTGTGAAGATGAAGGCCCAAGGACCCAGACTGGGCTGAGAGATATTGGTATAGATACTACAATATAAAAGTCTTGAAAGTCCATTGACCAAGACCAGTAAAATATGTGTGTCATACATCAGTAGAAAATTCAGAGGAGTCATGCATGTTCATAGCAGAGCAGTTATCAAGCTACCAGTAATCTTCCATGGCCCTAGAAAAGACCTCAAAGCTGAAATTACTAAACAATTGAAAGAGGGGAGAGGAAGAAGAGGGAGGGAAGAAGAGGGAGTGAGAAAGTGAGAAAGACCAACAGGAAACAGATACAGAGAAAGAGAAACAAAGAGAGAACTAGAGAGAAGGGGGAGGAGAGAGAGAGAGAGAGAGAGAGAGAGAGAGAGAGAGAGAGAGAGAGAGAGAGAGAGAGAGAGAGAGAGAGAGAGAGAAAGAGAAAGAGAGAAAGAATTTACTATTTACACTCTATGCATCTTTTTGTTCTGAGATTAGGTGATATCCACCCATACTGGTGAGATGGTGTCCACACCCCTGAGCATGGATGGCCCTTACTCATTTTATATAGTTACTGTTCTTCTCTAGAATGGCCTCCACAGGTATAGTTTTACCAGCTCTTTGTCCTGTTCTAAGTTGGTCAAGTTGACTTTTAAATTTAAGCACCACACTTCTAAAGGAAACTTTGAGAGGTAAAATTGAATCCAGCGAACCTGTGCAAAGGTATTGGATAGGAAGACTTGGGAACCGGGGCAACAGAAGGTGGAACTGAACTATCTGCTGTCTTTTATTGAATACATCTTAAATATCTGGGGAAGATGTTGAAAGGGGAAGATTCTGGACAGCTTGGAACTTTTCTCTATGTTGGCAGTGGTTGGACATTTTTTAGCTTCTATCTTTTCTATAATCATCCTGAACTACCAGAGACTTGGTGATTGCTCCCCTAAAAACACATGTGTCTCATCCTAGATAGCCATGGAGTCGGGCTGTGCTGACAAGGAAACACCTATTCTCTAGTTGTTCTGGTGACCTTTCAGTCAGTGCTGAGAGCCCAAGACAACAATGGCTAGGTCTATCACGAGCGATTGATATCCTATCACATTCATCCTGTCAACAAGTCTCCTCGTTATTCATTGCCTTGAAAAGAGAAAGATGTTTGTATCTGCATTGGGCAGTCAAAGGCCTTTTCTGTGACTAAAGAAAATAAAATGTCATATATTCTCTTACCTTTGTGAAGGCATGAAAAGTCTTTCAACTTTTAAAATCATCAAATATAAATACACAAATTCCTAATTTTCATTTTTTTGTTTTGTCAATAGAACGTAAAATCTAAATTATGTCCTTATCAATAACCATCTGTGTTGGACTGTTATGATTTAAGTGTTAGCATTTCCATTCCCTAAAGCAGAGCTACTTATTAGAAGTGAATTATTGTGAAAATAATAGAACAAAACCAAAGAAACTTTTTGCATAGTTGAGGAAACTGATAAATCTTGGTTCTAATGGGATGAGAGTTTCTCTGTTTCTCTCTTTGTTTCTCTTTCTCTGTATCTGTCTCCTGTTGGTCTTTCTTTCTTTCTCCCTCCTTCTTCCCTCCCTCTTCTTCCTATCCCCTCTTTCAATGGTTTAGCAATTTCAGTTTTGAGGTTTTTTTCTAGGGCCATCAACTTGACATCAACTTGAGCTTTTAATCCTTCTGGTAGATGCTGGACCACTGAGAAGCACAGGATTACTGTAGATGTGAAGGACTCTGGTTGCTTTGTGTACGAGCTGGGACCAGGATGTGGAAAGACTGTACACTCATTCTTAAAACATGGACTCCTCTGTCCCTCTTTTACTGAGGCATTTTCTCAGATTCTATCAGCTTTTCACATTATAATACCCTGAATTATGGGCTAAAACTCCTTAGGCTAGGATACAGGATGGAAATAATTGATTGCAAACCTCCAAAAGGAGAGGTTGGGCCATGGCCTTGATGAGTGGAGCTTCTCTCATTCTTTCTTTCTTTCTTTCTTTCTTTCTTTCTTTCTTTCTCTCTTTCTTTCTTTCTTTCTTTCTTTCCTTCTCTCTCTCTCTCTCTCCCTCTTTCTCTCTCTTCCATTCTTTCCCCCTCCCTCCCTACTTCCTTCCTTCCTTTCTTTCTTTCTTTCTTTCTTTCTTCTTTTTCCTTCCTTCCTTCCTTCCTCCCTCCCTCCCTTCCTTCCCTTCTTTTCTTTTTTTTTAATTATTTATTTTATTTTTTTAATTTACATTCCAAATCATTTCCCCTTTCCCGTTTCCTCCCTCCCCGAAAGTCCCATAAGCCCCCTTCCCTCCCTCTTTTCTCCATTCAACCCCCTCTCGTTTCTCTGTCCTGGCGTTCCCCTACATCCAGTCTTTCCAGGACCAGGGGTCTCTCCTTCCATCTTCTTAGAAATCTATTGATATGCGGATTGTGTCTAGGGTATTCCGAGATTCTGGGTCAATATCCCCTTATCAGTGACTGCATACCATGTGTGTTCTTTTGTGATTGGGTTACCTCACTAAGGATGATATTTTCAAGATCTGACCATTTGCCTACGAATTTCATGAATTCATTGTTTTTAATTGCAGAGTAGTATTCCATTGTGTAGATATACCACATCTTCTGAATCCATTCTTCCGTTGAGGGACATCTGGGTTCTTTCCAGCTTCTGGCTATTATAAATAAGGCTGCTATGAACATAGTGGAGCATGTGTCCTTATTGCATGCAGGTAAAGCCTCTGGGTATATGCCCAGGAGTGGTATAGCCGGATCCTCCGCCTTCCCTTCTTTTCATTCATTCTTTCTTTCTCTTTCTTTTCTAAAAAGAACAGCAACTTTTCTGGTTCCAACAGGCACTACAATATACAGGAAAACCTGCTTCTCATTTCTCCTGAAGCATGTTTTCAATTTAGGATCTGAATTTGCAGATTGACTTGTGAATATCTAAGGGAGTCAATGTCACCATGACATAATGTTCCCTAAAGGCTGGTGAGCAGTCAGAAGAGAAATGGGCTGTCATTAGCTGGCTGTCAGTGGCCAAAAGGGTGGAAGTGGTCATGGAAACCAACATGGAAAAATGGGTGGAAGCAAGGTATTGCAGGGAATGGGAGCAACTCAAGAGAAGAAACTCACAAGGATGAAATCAGAGCAGGGACTGGACAGAAAAAGATGGAAAGTTCACAGATGACTTAGAATATACTTAAAAGCTCTCTCAGTGTCAATACTGATCCTAAAAAGTACCTTCAGAAATGTAATTACAAACAAGGAGTTTAGGAACTAGAACAGAAAGAGAAAGTTTTCTATACTTGAAGAAATTACATTTGAGTGTTTGTTTATTCTTCGTGGTAGTATCAGTGACCAAAGAGAGTAGCCATGAAAGCAACAGCAACTACTGCCATCTGTGACGTCCATATTTCATGTCTCCTTGTTTGGCAGTCACCTTGCCAGACTATGTAGGACATCTTATATAACCATTTGTTGGGAGATCATTGTTTTATGTGAGAAAACAATAAAAAATCGACAGGTTTAAACTTCCCCTTTCCTGATGTGTTCTTAGGCAGCAACTCAAGATGTACTTGACTCTACTTGAATGGGAACAAGGAGCCACTGGAGTATGAACAGAAGGTACATGAGGACAGAGGAAGGGTGAGCCTGCTGGATGTATTTAGTCAGTGAAGATTACAGTACTGGAATCTGTTTAGTTTGTGAATTTAAATCATGTATGCATGTTTTCTTTCTTTTCCCATACCACCCCAGAAACTTCTTTGTTTCACCTGAGTGAACTGTCTAAATGTCATTGTAGGTTCCCTTACAGCAGAAATACATACCTGTGTATCTCCAAGGAGATACTCTGATAGAGTTTGTCTTACTTACACAATGTTAGCAATGATACAAAGAAGCCTACTTCTTTTGGAGTTGGGAATCCTCAAGGAAGGCTTTTTCTTAGAGTATATTTCTGTGCTGGGTGTGGAGGAGTTGTTTGGAGGGAAAACTGTCCCTTTTCGGTATTTAGCTCAAGAGCCTTCTATGAAAACAGAATAACTTGCTAAGAACAGCATTTTGTTCAAGAGATTGACTGTTGTGGGTCATAGAAGTTCCCTTACTGTAGAGATGCACTGGTCATTTAAAATTCTATCTAAAGAAATGCTTTCTGAAAAAGACGCAGTGTACAACTCTATGGTGGATGCTTTCACAAATTCCTCGAGTTCATTCATCACAGCTCCTCCTAATACCAAAGTTCCACCACTTTGTTGTAACATGTTTCCTTGTGAAAGTGTTTGTATTTAACTTGGAGGAAATTCAAACCTCAAATCAGGTAGATCATGAGCTATGTATCAGCCATATTTTATATGGCGTGTGTGTGTATGTTTCTTCATAGCCTCTTGATTTACTTTAAAGATCTCTGCCAGAATTTTGATTTTCTGCATTGTGTTAAAACAAGGGATGATATTTGCTTCTTAAAGTTTTTTGGTTGTTTTGGGTTTTTTTTTGTTTTGTTTTGTTTTTTCTTTCAAATCTTAGATGTCAGACTTTAAACAGGGTATCTTTTGCTTAACCAGAAATCCAATACTCAAAAAAAAAAAAACCCAAAAAACCAAAAACAAACCGATAGACAGTTTCTGTTTTGAGAGTCTGTTAAAAGCTAAGCAAGGAGAGCTAGAATGATGAACTAGTACATCAAGAGAATTATACGGGTAACATCTCTCAATCAGAAAAATCCTCACTTTCCCCGCTGTCAAGAACATTTCTGTATGTCAGTAGGAAGCAACTTCCCACACTGGGTTAACTAGTTTCTAATATTCAGCATTCTCTCATCATAAATGTATCATAATTTTTATAAATTTGGATTATCTTTAAGTTTTATTAGCTTTATTATTTTGCTGTTTTTATATTCTATATGACTTAAAGGTAGCTGCGGGTCCTTGGTTAATACCCCACCATCCTGTCATCTCTTGAGAAAGACATTTGTCCAAATCTGTCTAACTTAGCTTTTAGAGACTGTTAATCCACACAGCCTTAAGTATCTGAAGCCTTTTTCTCTTTCATGTGTCTTTCATCATGTGTATGCATGTGTTCATGCATGCGTTCATGTGTGTTTGTGTGTGTGTCTTTGTGTTCATGTGTCTGTGTGAATATGAGTGTGTGTACTTGTGTGCATGGGCATGTGTATGTCAGCTATGCACATGCTTCTGAGTACATGCAGATGTCAGAGGACAACTTTTAAAAGTTCACTATCTCCTTCCATTGTGGAGAGCTTTTGGGGGCCTATTCTAGGTACTTGGCTGGAATTCCAGGACAAGGAAGTAAGCTCAAAGCCGGAATCTGACTTTGGGCTAGGACTCAGGAAATAAACTCAGATTAAGAACATTTACATTTCAGAGCTCAGAGCTGGCTCATCTGAGGCACGTGTGTCAGTCCTTTTGTCTTGGTCATTCTGATTAGCCCCTAGAAAGGTGTTTATGGGATTTTGTTTATTGCCTTGCTTGTTCCTTGACCCAGAATTGATCTTATTATTTTGCATGTAAAGTGGTATAAAACAGCACAGGCCTTTAATCCCAGCACTTGGGAGGCAGAGGCAGGCAGATTTATGAGTTCGAGGCCAGCCTGGTCTACAGTGTGAGTTCCAGACAGCCAGGGCTACACAGAGAAACCCTGTCTTGAAAAACCAAACCAAAAAAAAAAAAAAAGTGGTATAAAAGCAGACTGGAAAAAAATAAACCTGCTTCAGCCTCAGAAGTGACTGGTGTCATCTACAGTACTGTCTAATTGTCTTTTTTCCTTTTTAATGTTCATTCCTGCCCTGAAGAACCTGTTGATTGACTGAGCTGGCTTGGTCATTCCATATCAGTCCCAGGGATTGAACGCTGGTCCTTAAGTTTAAGTGACTCCAACCACTGAGCAATCTTGCTGCCTCTCTACTGTCTTTCTAAACCAGAAGCACCTGCTATAGACTACACAAGATACCTGCTATCTGTGTCAGATACACTGTCTAGAATAGTTATATGGAACCACATGCTACTTATTGGCTTTTGTATTATTAGCAAGAAATATTGTGTTCCAAGGTAATCATTAGAATAAAAGCATGACAGAAAACATAGAACTGATGAATGCATTTCATCCTGCATGGAATATATTGAAGAGAAACAGAGGTCTCCAATTAAAACAACAGTAGTATCTATTCTCAGTTTGTTTCATTTGGAACATTACTGAGGGGGAGAGGTTAAGTCTGCACAATCTCATAGCACAATCCAAAATTTTAGCTTCAGTTAATCTCATTTTCTATGTCTCATACTTGCATACACGGTCAACTACCTCCAGTTTGCATCCTTAGCATTTTTAATTTTAGCATGTATAGAAGTGTCAAGGATTTACTCTTACAACTTTTAAAAAATACTTTAAGTTGGTAATTGTGAATATAAAATGCAGTAGGAGACGTGTACAACATCTGAGCATGTTTTCAAGCAGTTGGCTGTCTTACTAGGTCATTTGGTATGGAGAAATCTAAGTGACTGTAACCAGTGAGGCTTTCTTGTCTGGAAGCAGGGTATTCAACGTCACAGGTATTCTGTGCTTACATAATGAAAACACCAAACAGGCTCTACACATTGGTAACTTACGTACCTGTTACCACATTCAAAGATCTACAGTTAGTTAATGTGGATGGGAGCTATTGTGTTCAGCGCAGGCGACTTGCGACGGCAACGGCGCGGGGCAGCGGGAGCACAAGAGACCACACCTGGCCAAACCATTCCACATGGGGTTTATCAGTGGGGGAGGGGACGGACAAGGACGCCGGCGGGAAGAAAGAGGGAAAAAGAGAAAGAGAGGGAGGCACTACCCAAATATATACGAATGATGACGTAACCACAGGTAAAGTAGACCCAGTGAATTCTGGGTATATAGCATCCGTTGCCTTGGTGACAGGCCTACCTGTTGGCTGTCCCCTATGACATCACATCACAGGAGGTCTAGGTACTAACAAGAACTAATCTGCTGAATGCCAAACAAAGTAGCAGAACTGCCAAAAACAAACAAACAAACAAACAAAAAACCTCTATTGGCAAGGGACATTGATATACATCAATAAATTGCTGTTGTTTCAAAATCCATTTACTGTTCCTCACTCTTAGGATGTGTAAGAAAACATGTTGGGACTCAGGCCTTGCTGAGTTGAATGAGTCTCAGGAAATCCTGAATCTACAATAACACGACTTTTCTTCAAAAGTCCCCTTCATTTCTTTTCTCTCCTCCTCTCAACAGCCTAATTGAACAGAGCACTGTTCTCCTCTTTCAGTTAATAAAACTTATTCCTATTCTTTGTGCTTCGTTATTCTCTATGGATGATCCAACTGTTGTAAATGTGGTTTGGCCACCGGCTGCCTTTGAAGAAGTTCTTCAGAAGTCAGGGACTAATGGTATAAAACCTGGAGCTGCCTGGTTTCTTGTAAGAGTGTTTGCCTAAGATTGAGATCTCAGATAAGTCTCTAGTCGCTGTCTGGGAAAGGAAATGGCCTGAGACTGCTCAGAGCAATGTCTAGTGCGGAGCTGCTGAAAGCAGATTTCTCTGCTTACAGGAAAGGTCCTAATTTGATTTCCTCTACAAATATTGAGGAAGTATCTTCATTTAATACCATGGGAGTTATATTTTGAGTCATGGGTATACATCTTCAAGATTCTTTTTCAGATCTCCACTCTTAAGACTCTGGAAATCAGATGACAAGAAAGGAATCAACAAGGGTAAGACAAATAAGTTTCTAGTGCCAAGACTCAGGCCAGGCTCCCCAGTTCTGAGGTCAAAGTTCACCACTCAAAGTGACCCCTCATATTCTACTTAAGTGCACTTCTTCTGAGGGGTTGAAAGCACCTGGCAGATATTAAGCCTTTTGCACAGTGAAAGCAGACACAGACATTATCCAGGGAAGAACTACACTTGATTTAAGTTCTCTGCTCCATTCAATTTAATAACACACTGCTTTTGTTTTCTTGTATGTTTTCATTGATCCCTATGTACACACTCTGTATCCAGCCACCTAACCTGTAGAAGGACAGAATTATCTTCTTGGCATCACTTCTGTGCACACGAAACTTGAGAATCTGCCCAATGTCACCCTAAAGTCATTAATGCATGAGATTGGGTACTCTAATCATTTGTGCTCATTAAGAAATTCTTCTCATTTTTCTAACTATTTATTTTTCTCAGTTTTTCATTGATCCAGCATAGTCTAGACAATGTGCAAAGATTAATTCGGAGAAAGTGTTCAAAAGAACATGGAAAATAATTGAACTGCCGTGGCGAAATGAAAGTGTTTATAGTGACACTGTAGTTCAACGTCTTCATTTTACTGATGAGGACAGGGTAGCCAGACAATGGCAAATCCTTCATTACTGGTAGGAAATGGAAATGCCTTTGATTACTTTCCTTTGAAGCTGGACCTTAGCTGCAGCACTGATTAGAACAAGTTCTGGGCTTGGGAATTGCTCCTGTTCAGGACCCACTTGCTTATGAACTGCTCTGCGACCCTGGAACATAGTCCTCAGAAAAGGAGAGTTATGTATTAAAGGAACCATGTCTCCCAGTC
Organism: Tokudaia tokunoshimensis; assembly: GCA_036184795.1. Lineage (NCBI taxonomy): Eukaryota > Metazoa > Chordata > Mammalia > Rodentia > Muridae > Tokudaia > Tokudaia tokunoshimensis. The sequence goes on along the minus strand of BTHU01000018.1, from coordinate 18,558,047 downwards.
CCAGAGGACCAAAATGGCCCACTAGTCTTCCTCACACGCTATGACTATGTTTTTATCTTCAACTTAGTTGTGTCTCTAAAGTCCATGCATTATATGTAGTTGATAAATGACGACTAATCTCTTTTATACAACAAACCCAGGGGTCTTCCATGTTTTCTTCTGGAGCAGGTGAAAAGTAGACTAAAGAGATCATGTTGCTTCTGACAGAGAGTTATGTAGCAAAAGTTTGGTATAACACTCTAGAGTTATACCAAATGGTTGGTATAACCATTCTTCTAGAGATAAACTTTGCCTCTTCCACATTGCACTCACTGCTGGACTCCCAAACTTCTAATTAATTATAGTCCAGACACCTTTCATATTTGACACTGACTTTGGTATTGTGGGTATTTTCTGAAGTACAACTCTCTGTCTTGCTTCTTCAATGATACATAAAGCCCATTAAAGTAGGGACTGCATATTTTATATCAGTAAATGTCTAACATGTTGCATATAAAATAGGTGTGTAAATAATACTTCAGCATTTTCACTGAAAATTATGATTTTGATGTGAAAGTTATGGTTCCAAAAAGACATTCCTTTCTCCCTTTGATCCTTTTATTCATCCTCCCCAAATTCACAGCGGCAATGGTTGCTTGAGTGTACCAAGTGTTAGAGAAACCCACATAGATTTGTTCATCTAGCACGGCAGTTCTCATAACTACACTGTCATGTCTTAGCCCCAATTTCAAGTTAGAAACCGGAAGCTCTGAGAACCTCTATCACTTGGCTGTGATCTCCTAAGCAGAAAGAGGGTCACAGGATGTCCAGGGTCCACCTGTTCATGAACTCTTCTGCTCCCTTGGTACTTACTCCTCAGAAAAAGGAGCATTATGTATTAAAGAAAACATGCCTTTAGTATGCTCAAAGTAGGATGCTGGAGTCAGAAGGGCATCTCCATCCTCCTTGATAAGCCTTCATCCTTTTAAGATGACTCAGCACTGCTATATTACGCAAACAAACATACTAAAGCTTCTGAGAGAAGTCAATGAGTGGCTAGACACCCTGCTAGAGCAGATATTATTTATTTTGGCCACTAGAGTTTCACTTTCAGGGATTCCTCTCTTTACCTGACAATACTCGGGGTTCCTCATTTCCATCCACTCCCAGCTTCATCCCTTTAAACTCACTCATATGAAAGTCGAAATGACCACTAACGATGGCCATATTCATTTTTCCATAACACTTGTCAATCGCTGGTTGGCAAAGTCAAAACTCAACATAGGCAACTCCTGGCTGGCAGAAGCTTACATACACACCAAAGAATGTGAGAGCATCAAAATGTGATCCTTCCCTAAAGGGTCACAAGATAAAACAGTAAATACGATTTTAGAAAACTTTGCCTGATCCCTTGGCAAAACTCTAATATTGTGTTCAGCTTTTCCAGGCTCATTTCACTACAGTTGTAGTCTGCATGAAATAGAATATAGACTGAGAATCCCAGGGTGGCTATAATCCAAAGTCCAGGAGCTCCTCTCTCCTTGGTAACAGCAAAACAAACAGGTACAGGGCAGGTGTGATGGGAAGAAGAAAGTCATAGCTAATAGGTTATGCCTAAGGGTCAAAAGTACCAGTAAAAATACAGATTATATACCACACCTATCTCATATATTTAATCAATTAAATTGTATTACTTTGAATTTTAAAAGGTAAGGTAATTTCACTTTTTTTGTTACATGCTATAAATAGAAACCAGAGCTTAATACAGCGCTCTCCACTGTAGTACCATCCTGTGGGTGAGGATACAGATTGAAGAAGAAAGAATGAGCCTGAGCACCTGTATTCAGCTCTCCCTTGGCTGTGACCATTCATCACAAGCTCCTGTGTCCATGACTTCCCAGCCATGATGGGGATACCCTTAGATGGTGAACCAAAACAAACCCCTTCTTTCTTAACTTGCTTCTGTCAGGGTGTTTCATCACAGTGACATGACAATAAATGCCAAGCTGCTCTCAATAAATCACTCTCATGCTGCATCTTCTAATGGAAAAGTCTACCCTATTTAAGAATAACCTTTTTTGTTATTTTAGTTTCCAATATCATTTTTCTTTCTTTGTTATTCTACTCAAAATTCATTTGTGTCATCTCTTCTACTGTGTGTCCTCTGTCGCTGTGGGAAGGAGAGGATAGAATTTACCCAAATATGAGTATTAGAAATGGAAACCCAAGTGATAGGGCTTGGCTGATGTCACCAAACGGCCAATGAGGAGTCAGTCTTCTGGCGCCTTCTCTTTGACACTACCTGTCACCTCCCCTCACCTCATTCGCTTTCTGAGCATTATTTTATCCTCCATTGTCAACTTCTACCCACCCAATGGGAGCATTGTGGCTTTGCTGCTCATAGAAGGAAATGGCAGCAGAGCTATTCACTCCTGTGTCTTAAGTGCTGACAACAGTTCCCACACAGTTCTCTAGATGTTTGCTACTTAAAAGAAAATGTATTACAATCAACAAGAAGAATGACAAGCATCCTTGTTTAATCACTGCATTTTAATTTTAGGATTTTTTTTCTCTTGTATTTCTAAGCACTGGGAATAGAAGCCAGGGCCTTAGCCTACCACTGAGCTATAATAGTTCTACTCCTTAAGTTGATTAAAGGAGATCTTTACATGTTTAACTCGTAAACCTGGTGTTACTGAATTCTGGTGACCTCCAAGGCAGAGACATTTCTGGCATTTTTTCCTGACTGGGAACCTCTCTCTCACACACTGTCTGTGTTCCCATACATCCCATAAGTTTGATCTTATTGTTTGTTGAAATTTCCCATCAGCATCAAAAGGTAGAAGCCTCAGAGAGGAATTATGTAGTTTCCTTCTTTTGTACCATCAAGCTCTACAGTTTTTGGGAAGATACTTCCTTTGTTTACTTTCCTAACCATTTACACCATTTAACTTATGTGTCTCCTACCAAATTCCTTATTTCACGTGGTTTAATTGAAGACACTCAGGTTCAGCAATAAATTCTGTTCCTTGTTTGATTGGCTTCTTACCAACCCACAAAAATCTCACTAATAATGAAAGTTCTAATGCTTAGTTGTGAGGCTCTGGTTGACCCTCTTCTGAAGTTGTCACATCAACAATATGATACAAACTCTAGAGACAGACAAAGTTAGTGAGAAGGAAAGGGGCATGGAGGTTTTCTTGAACATTATTTGATCTCTCAGTGCTAAACAGAAGCCCTTTATTTTACCATGTAATCTTCATGTCTCCACTATGCCATTCTAAAACACTATCCTCAGAGAATTTAAAATTTAAACCATTGCAGTTGTGCTGAACTAAATAAATATCTGTGTTATTTTGACCAAGAGTATTTATTAATTACTTCCTAATATTTCCATCCTTTTCCACACTGAATAATAAATGCCTCACTGCAGAGCAGTATAGTGGGAATAAAATGAATAGCCTGATGCCCGGCCATAGGTTGGTATTTGACATGCAGTAATTTCTTCTATATTCTGGTAAGTGAAAGGATATATGTATAGGTCATTGAATGTACTCATAGGACATATTTCTCACACGGATACAGATATTCTTCACTATGCTTGGTTAGAATAAAGGTTGAGGAAGCATTGTCAGCTCCTGCCCACAACAGTGACTAACAATAAGCTAGTCAATTTTGTACAATAGAGTTTACTCACAGCAAAACGAAGAGCTTTGATTGACGACCTTTGAATAATCCCAGAGAATCTTGGCTTCTCACTTATTTACCTATAGCTTATCATTTTAAGGTCATAGGTGAATGCCATTTTATACTAGGGTTCTTCATGTGAGGAGAGAAGATAAGAATACTTGCCTGATATGATACTAAGTTTAGCATCCCTATCCCTTTTATGGGAACTAAGACATTTTTTTTTCAATCTGTGCCTTTGTAAATTCTTCATTGACAGGAAAAGAAAAAAAATGTCTGTCTGCAGTACTTGAGTTTTCGCCCCTTCATTTAGAAAATGGGAACTATATGCACACACACGCACACACACACACACACACACACACACGCACACACACATATACACGCGCGTGCGTATGAGAGAGAGAGAGAGAGAAAACACATAAAGTAGTTAGTTAATAATATTCATATATATATGAGTCTAGAAATAAATGGCTGTGTTTATGCTAAAATTGCTTAGAAAATAGCTTCAGAATCCATGTAAGAGCACAGGCGTTGGGAAGACAGTCTCTCAGGTCCTTCAATCCAAATGAAAAATCTTATTTGGAAATACAGAATTTTAGGAAACACAAAACTGAGCACTTGAACCAAAAAGTAAAAACAGGTATAAAATATGAACCATTTCCTAGCTAACGGAATTTATTAAACACAGAAATACACCATGCCAAAGAGAAAGCTTTTAGGACAGAGTCTTAGGAATATAATGTCTTTTGTGCTTACTGTTGCAAAATATTTTTCTTTTCTGTTTTGGGGGGATTATAATATAACTGCACCATTTCCAATGTTTCCTGTTCTTTTTCCTGTATCCAATTCATTGTACCCACCCCCTTGCTCTTATCCAAATTAATGCCTTCTTTTACTTTAGTTGCTCTCTCTCTCTCTCTCTCTCTCTCTCTCTCTCTCTCTCTCTCTCTCTCTCTCTGTGTGTGTGTGTGTGTGTGTGTGTGCATTCTCAGGGCGGATCATTTGGTTGGAACACAATCAATTGTTGTACTCTTCCCTGGGAATACTATTTCTCCAGGTGTAGGCTTTTCTAAGTTGCCTATAGTTCCTTGTGAAATCTTGAGTTTCCCTCTTGCATATTGGCATGTCTACTGCATGTTTCTTGTTGAGACCATGGCCAAGTAGCCATATTCTTCTGACTTCACTAGTGTAGTGTCTTTGACATTTCTAGGAGACAAATTCTCACACAAAACTTGGTGTTTCTTTGGCTCTTACAATCTTTCTGCTTCCTTTTCTGCAATGATTTCCTGAGCCCTAGGTACAGTTGTGATGTAGATGTGTCTGCTGGGACTAAACTCTATAACTGCATTTTGTGGCTCTCTATCATGGTCTCTATTCAAGGCAAATAGAGGGTTCCTTGATGAGGGTGTGAACTACAATTATCTGTGGGAATAAAGACAAATACTTAGAATGTAGTTAGGGATTATGCTAGTTTAGAAGAGTTGTAATTGTAAATTCACAAAGATTCATGGCTCTAATAGCCCTAGTTCCTTGGCTAGGTTTCTATTACCGGAAATTATTTTTCTTTTCTTTTCTTTTCTTTTCTTTTCTTTTCTTTTCTTTTCTTTTCTTTTCTTTTCTTTCCTTTCCTTTTCTTTTCTTTTCTGTTCTGTTCTTTTCTTTTTTTCTTCTTTCTTTTCTTTCTTTCTTTCTTTTCTTTTCTTTTTCTTTTTTTTTTTTGTTGCTGTTGTTGAATGGATCTTAAGTCCAATTATAGAGTTCTTGGTTACTACTAAGATATGCATGCCACAATTGCACCCTTAGGATTATGGTGCCATGTTAGTAATCATTGTGGTTCATAGGCATCAAAGCTGGATAGGACTACTGGGTAAAGCCTAAATGGTCATTTCAATTTTCCTTTCATCTTTATGTGAAATTAAATGTGCTGGTATGTATTTATGTCATAAATGGGAGCATGGTAGCTTCTTCTTCTTCTTAGCATAAGAGCTTATAGGGCAGTTTATGAGAATAGACATGTTCTAGTTCACCTCTCGTTAACATGGCTGCTAGTTTAATTAATATCTGTCACCTTTATTAATGATGTAGACTTTAGCCCACAGTATACAGAAAGCTTATGACTAACAGGCTCATCTCTAGTATGTCCATATAAACAACTCTTCCCATTTGATAGATTGAATGGTTACTGAGTCAAGTGCGGAGGTTTTAAAATGAATTTTCCCCCAAATTATGCTATATCATATAATCCATCTAATGGGGTTCAAACCCATTATCGTGAACATAAGCTAGAAATTATTCTAATGTCAGTAATCTGTGTCCTTTGTAAAAACATGAATATTCTACAAAATGGTATCAAAAAAAGTGGTATGGATGGCATGTAAATTAGTGGTAAAACATGCCTGGCAGAAGTAAGGCCATGGACCTTAATCTTGAGTACTGCAAAACAATAATGACAATAACAATAACAAAAGAGAGAAAAAACAAGAATACAGGTATATAAGAGAAATTCAAGAAATGTGCTGAAAATGTCTAAAGGATAATATTCTATGTATGGTATGCCTGCTTCTGTGCTACAAATCATACACAATATGAGCATGATTTTTGTGTGAGAATCTATTCCCAGAGAAAACTCTTGGCCTTACATCAAAAGTCTAATGCATTCATTTTTTTAAGAGCTTTAAATTAGATTAAACATGTATGCATCTTTCTCATGATTATTTTTTAAGCTGCTGATGAATTGGCCTACTGTGGATTTTAAGATGAGGAGTCTCCCACTATATTACAAGGAACTCAGGAAAAATACTGTAATTCAGAGATAAATTGGATTTCTCCTTGTTCAAAAATCTAATTAAAATGTATGCTGAACTTCACTCTTGTGTTCTATAAAAACTCAAAACAATAGATCACATTCCTTATAATTGATAGTTTTTCTGGGCAGCCTCTGAGTTTGGCTCCTGAATCTATGTCCAGTTCCAAACTATGATCACGCTTCACTCATTGTTGCATAAATGTAGAAGAAATGAAAAATACACTTCAGCATTAGACGTTCTTAAACAGCAATTCTTACTAATAATGTTTATGTATTATTTTGAATCTTAAAAATAACTTTGCAAAATGGTATTAATTCCATTATGTCCTTTAAAATCAAGTGAGGCTAGGAGTTATAATGTATGTGAAAATTAAAACTCAGCTAGTGTGTGTGTGTGTGTGTGTGTGTGTGTACATGTCCCTAGATTGTAGAAAAGTAAATGACAAGATCTATGTTTTAACTTGTATCATTATGTCTCCTAAATTTAAGTTTTTTGCAGTGTGTAAGTAGCATATTAAGGGAACATAAGACTTCCTTGAGTGTATACAAATGAGCCATCCATCTCACATTAAGAGGAAAACATCCTTCTAGCACAAGTATAAAATAGTGTAATGTTACAGCTTCAATTGATAAGTTGTTTTTGGCCTCCAAGAATTCACCAGTGCTTCATATTTTTTGTTTGCTCCCATACTCTATCCATTTTTTCATTGTGGAAATATTGCATGTGATTTTATATTCTCACAATCTATCTAAATCATTATATGTATACATATATATGTATATATATGTATATATATATATGTCTATGTATGTCTGTCTCTATATATATTGTAGTTATTGATATTAACACAGAGATAACAAAAGCATACTTTCCAGTTGGTGGCTGAAGGTGGTGTGTGTGTGTGTGTGTGTGTGTGTGTGTGTGTGTGTGTGTGTCTATTTCATCTACTTCAAGAAGTTTCTCCTATATGGGTTGAGTAAAGCACTATTTATGGGTATTGCAGTATGTTAGTAGAAGGCATCTCATTGAGGTTTCTTTACCAGAGTAATTGTAATTCACACACATATGCAAACACACATATAACAACACTATTCTAAGAAAGAAGCTATCAACTCAAGAGTGGAGGGCATGGAAGGAGTTCCAGTCAGGTAGCTGGGAGAGCCTGGGAGGAGGAAGGGGAGGGGAGAATTATGTAATTCTATTTCAATTAAATAGAAAATCAAAAGAATATTCAGAAAAATAGTCATAATGTATTGAGTTTTTCCTTTATAGGAGGCCAAGTGGTGCACTGTATCCATAATACAGAAGTTAGTTCATGACCTTGGCATCCAGACTGAGGTATTAAGGATTAGAAATATACAAAAAAAACCCCACAAAACCCCAAAATCCAAATCAAAAATCAAAACAAACAAGCAAGAGACAAAAACGCTCAACAATACAAAAAAAAAAAGAAAGTCAAAACAGAACAAAAGAACAAAAAGTCCACAAAAGAACCACAGAGTTCATCCTGTGCTAATCAACCTCTTCTGGGCATATGACCTGGCCCACAGTGTAGGCAGTTCACCCAATGATGCTCTATGGGAGAAAACTGACCCTACCCTTGCCGGTGGTCATCAACTGCAAATAGCTTTCTGATTAGGATTGGACCCTATGTCTGCTTCCTCTCTCAGCATAGGGACCCCATCTGGCATGAACTTGCGCAGGTCTTGTGTATGCTGCCTCAGTTTCTGTGAGTCTATATGTTGGTCTTATATACATGGAGATTTCCTAGGAGTTATCCACAACCTCTGTCTCTGGCTTTTGCAGTCTTTCTATCTTCTCTTTAATCTAGTTCCCTGGGCTCACAGGGCGCCAGTTTGATGAAGACATCTCATTTAGGATAGAGAGCTCTAAGGTCTCTCACTGTCTGCCCATTGCCCAGTTGTGGATCTCTTGGTTAATTCTCAGATACTTCAAGAAGAAGTCTATGGGCTGAGTGTGGCACCAGTCTGTGGTTATATCACTATATACAGAGACTGTGACTTAAAGTAAAAGAAGTCAAAGCAAAGCCAAACAAAACCAGAATTAATAATGGTAAAACCCTAAAATGAAACAACCACTAAGAAATAGCATAATTTGAACTCAGGAATTCTGACTCATAAGCCCACGATTTTAGGGCCATCTATTTAGTGAAGAGCCGTGCACTTAGTCACAGGGAGCACAGGCTTCTTAGTTTCATTCAGCTCTAGTGTACACATTATTTCCCAAAGTCAAACTTTCTCATGAGCCAGGAGTAATTTTTGGTCTACTAGACACATGGTACTTTGATCTAAACCAAAAGCTGTATTATAATACTAAAAAACATGGAGGAAAAATAATAAAGATATTGTTAAGAAACTACAAAAGAAAATGAATATGTTGACTCAGAAAAATGAAGGCACTTACATTGAAAGAAGTCTCAATGCAACATCTCTCTTCTCTTTACAAATTCCTTGCCATTTGCAACAGAATCCTTAAATGCCAAAATAGAGACAGAGCAAACTGTCTTTTCTATTCTTGTTTATGAGTTAGTATTGGTCTTCGGTTTTCCTAATTTCATATTTTTAAAGTCACAGATTCCACGTGAAGGCACTGCCAGTAAGTCAGTTCCAGTAAAGTCCAGAAGAAAAGGAAAGGCATAAATGAATTTTTTTCTCAGAAGGAATAAAGTATTATGTGGTTCTCTAAAACTTCTCCATGAATTATTCCTGCTATCCTTGTTTTCTACAGTGTATAAGTAGACACTTAACCATCATCATAAAAATTCAGAGAATTGTTTAATAATTCCTAATAAAATGACCTGCCAACTTGTATTGAGTAACTGATAGATGGGTTTTTAACAACTTCAAGTGTTAACATATTTTGGCATCTGATGCTTTACCTGGCACAAAAATGACTTCTTTGCTGCTGTTGCTAACTCTCTTCTTTTCTATCCAGTGGTGACGAGAATCTGCTTCTTATTATTTTAATGTTTACGATTGGCTCTATAAGAAAACTCTTAAGAGTTATTATAAAGTCAGTAAGTAGTATATACCACAGAAATGCTAGAAAGGATCACAAAACATGCTGAAAACTTGAGGGCATAGTACAAGGCCTAGATGCTTGATAGTTCCACCAAAATAAAAATGATTGAACAAAGTACCAACATAATGTTTGTGAAGGAATAGGTGATGAATTCTCATACTGATTATACCCTCTAAGTACATGACAGTGCATAAAGTTTCCTTTATGATTTACGTTGTCACAATGCACCTACTGCAAGTATTTAGAAAACGTAAGTTACATGTTAAATAGTCATAGCAACATATCAAAGCTACTGGGTGCACCATAGAGTTGAACTGAAAGGGATCTGGAATAACACTCTGGTCTCCCACAGAGTTCAACTGTCTACATTTCTGATTGAGTTTCTCTGGGAAATTGCTTTGAGTCTCATATCCATTTCACTGTGAAGCAGGGGTTGTCATACTTCTTCATGGGGATACTTTGATATTCCAATAACTGGGCTATTGTCAGCAGCATGGTGACATCCATGATTGAAACTGTAATCTGCCTTGCTGTGTGCTCTCTTCTCACCCTAGCTTGCTTAGCCAGTTCTGGAGCTGGCAGCCAGGGCTTAGAGCATGGCAGTCCACTGCTTTTCTACAGAACATTTCACCAGTTCCTCATACCATCTCTACCTGTTAGACATTTAGCTTTTTGAAAACTCAGGGAAAACAATGTTTTCCAGGACATTTACTCATACTATATATACTTTTTTCATATATATATGTATATATATATATATATGTTCTGTTTACCCATGGTTCTCATTTTTCTTTCTTTTACTCTTACTCTCAATGATGTTTTAGGTTGCAAGATGAAGGAGATTCCCTGCTGGAGGCAGTAAATGAATATAAACTACCTTGGTTGCATAAATCATAACAAATAGTTTTCCTTTGTTTAAGTGACTTTAGTTAGCTTTTCTGTTACTTTTCAATAAAATGGTAGCCAAGTAGTGATCTAGTCTTGGCTGACTTGGAACTCACTATGTAGACTAGGTTGACCTTAAACTCACAGAGATCTGCCTTCCTCTGCCTCCTGAACACTGATATTAAAGGTCACTGAAGGGCGGGAGTAGGGGTATGACTCTCATTCCTAAATTGTAGTCAGTCACCCCTAATCTAGAGACAAGGCTGCTTACAGAGGCTATGGGTGTGATAAATATAACCAGAAAGGGTGCTTAAGTAATAAGCACCTCCTATGATTATGACACTGATGATGGTTGGCACAAGAGTGATTGGACCACTGTGAACCAGGAATGACATTATGACTTACCCATGATGCCTCAGCCAGAAATACCTTGTACTTCCAAGTGTTAATTTTAACCTGCTTTCTGTATATGATGTCTACCTCCATTGTTCCATTTAGCAAACCTTTGTGATTCAAGATAAATCATACTTTGCTATGTTTTATGACTTTAACATTATAAACATATCGAGCCCATCCTCAAATGTTGGACTGGACTTGGAGGCTTGGAGGAGGGAGCTGTTTACATGAAGTGATTGGCTGCCATCACAGATACAGAGTGGGGATCGAAAATTCAGGGTCACCTTAAACCTACATGCCTCCATATAAAGGTCACTTCCCAGATCATTGATCTGATCTCTGCCTGTTATTTAACTATTTTTCAGAGATTTTGTAGTTATTTTGCTGCAAGTTTTTATTTTAAAATACAAGATTATTTTTGCCACATTCCTGTTTCCTTTAAGTAACTTTAATTTCGTCTGGGATAAAAAACAATGATGTTTGACAGACAGTGTCATATTTCCCTTCCTTTATCTTGTTAAGAAGAATGAAGCAGTGATTGTAATAATTTCTTCTTTTTAATTTAAAGTTGTGATGTTTTCTGTGATCACATATATTCTAAAGTATTACATACTTAATATAAAAATTTGCACATCATCAAGAGTGTCTCTAACTTCTCTACCTCCCTCCTTCATTTCTCTTCTTTCCTAAAATCCTAGAAACTTTTCTAGCTAAAGTTAGACTCTTCCAGGAACACAGAGAACATTCTGAGACTATGGCAATATGGTGATCATAAGTTGCTGGGTTGGATATTTGGTTGGCAGGATGACATTTCAGGTTATCTTCAGTGATATTGCTTTATCAATAATCAATACTTTTACTGAGATGTGAAGGCCTCTACTCAAAACAGTTTATTAGGTTTCCATGGTGGTTTTAGGCTATAAAAATAAGAAGTCTGCCAATGCTGTTGGAAAACAGAATGGACTGTTTCACAAGAGGGTACATCTTTTCTATATAAGGACTTGAAAAGGTCAGCCTACACTAAGAGGAGAAAGACCCAACCATGTTTTATGGAGCTCTTGGGAGAAAGGGAAAAAAGAGAGCAAGAGAGAAACTTCCAAGTGGTTGTACAGATGAGACACCATTGTGTAGCTTACAGCTTGCAGCTGGTTGCAATCAGGCCTTATACAGTGAGTTCTCTGTGTCAAATGTGCACATGTGTGCCATCTTTTGCAGGCACTGTTTACTCTCATTCTTGAATACAGGTTATCATTGTGATGCTAACCCATTTTTTATTAGTCTGATTTTAATCAAAGAAAGGATTTTTAGTGGATCTTTTCTTGTGGGTTAAAAAAAAACTAAAAAAAATACTAAAAGATATTTCTTTGCTGATTTATTTACATTTAAGTATTAATTTTGGAAGTCATGGCCTCTGTGATGTGCTACTTAGGGATTTTTTTTCTGTTATTTTACATGTCTATTTGATAGGGTATAGAGTTAATAGATAATGATGGTAATATTTTCAGAGAAGACCATCACCGTTAAAGTTAAATAATCCTAAATTAGCACCAAAACCAATTTTTGCTTCTACTTTTAAAAGAAAATGTAAATACAATTCTTTTAAGGGATAGTCTCATGAAAAGTAGCTATTTTGGTAGATTACAAAAAAAATGTTCACTTAAGTGTATATTTAAGATACACTCTACAGAATCTCTGAAGTTTACATTATGTAGTCAAAGAGTGAATGTTACATTACATGAAAAAAGGTGTGATTATTGTCTTCAGCCTCTTGAAACAAGGAATTTATCGTACATTAGCTGGGTAAACCTTATATATCTCAGTTTTTTTGGGTTTGTTTGTTTGTTTTGTTTTTGCTTTTTAAATAAGAATGACCTTTTATGCTAGAGGGAGCTTAGACAAAGACAGACAGAGGCAAAGAAGATTTCAAGATGAAACATAGAAAAAGATGTAGCCATTAGTCAAGCAATGAGAACAGACCCCAGCAGTCGAAAAGGGCCAAAATGGATGCTCCCTTGAGGCCTGGAAGAAACATAACCCTGCTGGAACACCAAGTTCCTGCTTCTGACTCCAGCACTGTGACAGAACAAAAGTCTGCTGTCTGAGTCACCAGGTTTGTGGTAATTTATTAAAACAGCCTCAGCAAAGAATACAATGAACCTTAAAGACATAGAAGACAAAGGCAAGGCATGAGTTCTCCAGTGTATGCCCAGCACAGGAGTGGTTGACATCTACTGTCCAGTGCTTATTGGTTAACATTGTTAACACTTTCTATATGGTAGAATCTATTGTCTACCTCAATCCAGAACCTAAGCTACAGTGCAGTAGCCCTTCTATGTATGATTTTGATTGATTGGGAAGATGCAGATCTGTGATTAAAATTCAAGGTTCCTTCTGGCATCTGAATTACTAGACATTCTCCATCCCTCACTTCCTTGGCTTTTGTGCCTTCATGTTTGTGTCCCAACAATAACACTGGTGTAACCTGGCAGCAGTAATGTAGATGTCACCACTGTGACAGACTATCTGATACAAGCAACTTGACGGAAAAATAAGCTTTATTTTATCCCCCAATTTCAGAGTTTTCAGTCCACGGTCAGCTTGGTCTAGTGCTCTGGAGCCTGTCAACAGACACATAACAGGGACTGTGATAGAGTAGGGCGGTACACATCATGGCTGCAAAGACTCAGGAAGAGATAGGAGGGGCTAGGTATAACATAATTCATTCCATGGCATGCCTCCTCTTTTTCTATCATTTCCTAATGGTGGTCCACATGAGTTCATCAATGGCTCGATCTTTTATTGGGCTTGATGCCTATGACCTAATCAGTTGTTTCCCCCAAGCTTAAAAACTGACAACCAAGTCTATGCACATGGATCTCCGGGGAGTCTGGAAAATTTGAAACAAATTATTAGGTAGTTGGGCATGCCGTTTACTTCCACTGGATTCATAAATAAGTGAAATAAAATGTGAATTATATTAAAAGGCCAAACAAGAGAAAATATTTATTCCCTATTGTTGAAGTCTTTTCTGTTTCCATCAAATAAGGATGAAACTTAATTTATGAATTATTAAAATTGATTTAACCTGGAGGTGTCACTTAGGTATATGTACATCTGTAGTTATTGCATATATACATTATCTGTGTACAGATAGAAATCACAGCATACATATTCATGTAAAATGTTTATGTTCCTATACACCAATACACTTATGTATTCATGTGGATGCTTGATATGATATTTGCTTTTCTTCCATCAAAAAATTTATAAAGCTGAGTGTGGTACCATCAACTCACAGTTTTCTGTTATGAAGTTAGATGCATGAACGATTGAAAAGCTCAAAGAAAGGAACTGTAATTCTGAGCCCTCTTGACTAACTCATCGACTTTGACTGGGCTGCTCTTTGTCCTACAGTGGGCTTATAGGAATCTCTTAACCTTGTAGCTAATGCTTCAGGGGCCGACACCCTTTGTATAACACTGCTCCAAATATAGATGGTTTACAAGCAGTGGCAGCTCATGATTTGCTTGCTAGGCCATCCATGGACCTGTGTTGTATTACGCTAATTTCTGGAACTTTTAGCAAAACCAAGTATAGTACCTAACAGAGGAAAGCTAGTGAGGAAAATATTAATTCGAACTCCTTTGTTGACAGAGCATCTCATAGACTCACATGGAACTTCTGAAATCACTGAAACCTATTATTTCCACTTTAAAAATGTGATTTTTTTAAATAGTTCCATTCAATAAAAACGAATTGCTTGGTAACAGCACTGGTGAGTTTCTTCCGACCCAGTGCTGTGTACCAAATGTGGAAATATTTCCAAAGGTCCCTAGATATTAAATGTGGATTCTGCGAATACCACGGAGAAGCATTCAGACTTCGAAGGGGTAAAGTTTGAAGAGAAGATGTTGTCAATTTGTTTCTTAATGCTCTGGGTCAGAGATCATCAAAACTTTTTTTTTTGTAAAGGGCTAAGTACTAAACAGTTTGGAACTGGAGGCCATATTCCTTTCCTCTTACGTTGTCTTTGTCCCTCTGTCTGTCTGTCTGTGTCTCAGTCCTTATCTGTCTTTCTCTGTCTCTTTCTCTGTTTCTGTCTCCCTCTCTGTCTCTGTCTCCCTCTCTGTCTGTGTCTGTCTGTCTGTCTGTCTGTCTGTCTGTCTGTCTCTCTCTCTCTCTCTCTGTGTGTGTGTGTGTGTGTGTGTGTGTGTGTGTGTATGATCATGTTGATGATGCAAATTGAAACCGGGGCCTTCCAAATGCTAGCCAATCCTTATACCATTAACCTATACTAAACCATATCTTAAGTCATCTCTTCTCCCTTTGTTTCTTAAAAATTTCAAGATAGATCCTTAACAAGTGTTTCAGTTTAACCTTGAAGTCAATATGAAGCTGAGATTGCAGGCCTGTGCCCCTAGGCCCAGTTCCTATATGCTCTTAACAACTGCTAAATGCCACTGTAGCTCAGAGCAGCTGCAAAAAGTATGTACTCCAGAGGCAAGGCAAAGTCCTAATAAAACATTATTTATGCTGAAATCTGAATGTAAGAATTCATTCTTTGTTCTTTTATTTTTAGTAGTAAAAGCAATGTAAAATCTTCTCTTTGAGTCCCCCGGTCCTAGAAAAAACATAAGAAAGATTTCTTTAGCCCGTTAGTCATAGTTTGTTAAGTACTGCTTACCAAACTGAACACAGTCCAAATGCATAGGAACTTCCTGTGGAGTTTCAGCCTGGGAAGAAGGGGTCCCACAAATTGCATCCTTCTGATAGCCAAATGACTTTTTTTCTTAGAAAGAAGATGGCCTCTTCTCCAGGAGCTATGCTCAGTTCTAACTACATGGGGCAAAGGTAACTGAATTACAGACCAAAATGAGCAAAGGAACTTTCATTTCCTCCCTATTGCAGGAACACCAGGCAGTGTAGGTATTTTACCACCACTCACGGACAGTTGTTCCAAATAAACATAGCTCTTTGAAGGTCAAATATAACAGAAGACTGAGCATCCAAAATGAGCTTCCAAATGAGCTGATTTCCTCATTTTCATAGTCCTAAATGAGACTAACTTGCTTCTTTTACATATGTGCCATTTCATTATTAAGACCCACCAAGCAATCTTTCATTTTGCAAGCCATTTCATTTTGCACAAACAGACATGAGGTTGGACCATTTATGCTACTACAAAGATTTCATTCAGTGACTGATTTCATCTCTTCTAAAAAAAAAATAGTATTACTTATACGTTGTAAGTAATAGGGTGTGAGCCCTCCTTGGTTATCAGGAATCTTGGGGCTTTATTCTGAGCTGCCGCCTGACCAACTCAAAACAATTTGGTGAATGTTTTTCATTCATTCCTTCTTTGGCAAACTGCTCTGTGCAAACCAGAAACTAGGACTTTTAACCTTCATCCAGGTGGGACAATCAAGCTCTCCTTAATTTATGTTTAATTTTCGTGCTTACCTACACAAAACCTACATCCTTCTTTTTCTCAGAAAGATACCACCAGACTGTGTCTTTACTTCCTTGTCCTAAATACGGTGTTTTGGGGGCTGCCTTCTACTGGAGTAACTTGACATATATATATATATATATATATATATATATATATGTATGTGTGTATAGCTAATAACATGTTTCGATGGTTAACTATGATTTTGCAGCAGGAAAAGAATATGATCTCTTAGCTTTGGTTCCTCCTTTAAACATGAAGTCAGAAGGAACATATGTAGGGTATTACAATGACTTACTGTGATTGTTAAGATAAGAATCATCTAGAGAAGCTTGGGAAGGATAACACGTTTGGGGATTCCCTGTCCTGTTTTAGGGTTATGATGAAGAAAGGTGGCAGGTAAGTCTCTTAGGTGGTGTAGAATCTATAGAATCCCCAAAGAAAAGGCAAATCACCAACTTAGGTACCTATCCTCCCCAACTACTTAGACAAAAAGTGAAATCAGTGGGATCATAATAATAATATCTTAGCTATGCCTTTGCATTGGTCTAGCTTGGCCAATGAGCAAACTATCCAAGGGAGAAAAAACATCTTAAATTACGACCTCTGTGAATAACGCTTATAAGTATCATTGTAATATTTTGAAACAGTCCAAACTTCCCAGAAATTTGATTTTGGGGAAAATTATAATTGAGAAATGCATATTCAGCTGAACTATAGAATTTTAGATAATTGGTTTTGATAAGGCATTCTTAGAAAATTTTTAAAATCTCTTTGGTAAAAATAACAATTAAATACAAAATTAGCCTTCCATATCTATGAGTCCAGTGAAAAGATATAACTTATCACTGATTAAAATGACTTAAATAAGCAAATAAATAAGTGAATAAATGCATAAGCATATTAACAAATAAATAAGTTCATAGATAAAGTAGAAAAGTTTGGGAGAGATAATTTTTTTTTCTTTTCAGCATTATTGTATTCCCCTTACCAACATAACTCAAACCAAGACTTTGTCACAAACAAAGCCACCCTGGCAGTCTTTTCAGAAATTACTGAAGTTTCTTTATTTCTTGCTTTATTACATTGGTTCTATCTTTTCCCCTGTTACTGCATCCAATGATGTCGCAAGCTTCAGTTTTCATCATAAGAAAATAAATGATTGCTGAATTAAATGTGAGTGCCGTGGAGCGTCTGGGTATAACCATTTCTCTGTACTCTTTCCTTTGTTATGCTAGGGAATAACTTAGCAAAACCAAGAATTAGTCAGCTAGAATAAAATCTCAAACCAGAGGAAAAATACTTGTCTCTCTAACAGAGACAAGTTGAGCTGTTGGCATTCTCCAGGAATATATTTAGGCATCTTTGCTTGATAATAAGGAGACAATTGGGTGACGACTCAGAAAACTGGTCTTTCTCTCTTTTTTTTTTTTGATATATTTTTTTAATTGAATATAATCTTCATTTACATTTCAAGTGGTAAAATCTCCCTATCCAAGGGAGAAAAAACATCTTAAATTACGACCTCTGTGAATAACGCTTATAAGTATCATTGTAATATTTTGAAACAGTCCAAACTTCCCAGAAATTTGATTTTGGGGAAAATTATAATTGAGAAATGCATATTCAGCATATTCAGCATATTCAGCTACGAACATAATGGAGCATGTGTCCTTATTACATGTTGGAGCATCTTCTCAGTAAAATCTTTCCCAGTTTCCCCCTCCCCAACCACCCCCAGCCCCTCCTCCCACTCCCTGCCTCCAAGTATATGCCCCTCCACCCGACCCATTCCCACCTCCCCCCCCCTCAACTTCCCCTTGTTGGGGCATCTATTTACCCTTCACCTGACCAAGGACCACTCCTCCCACTGATGCCTGACAAGGCATTTCTCTGCTACATTTTTGGCTGGAACCATGTGTACCCCTTGCTGGTTCAATCCCTGGGAGTCCTGGGGCGTCTGGGTGGTCAACATCATCGTTCTTCCCGTGGGGTTGTAAACCCCTTCAACTTCTCCGGACCGCCCTCCAACTCCTCCATTGGGGACCCCACTCCCAGACCAATGGTTGGCTACTAGCATCTGCTTCTTTATGTATAAGACTCTGGCAGGGCCCCTCTGAAGACAACCATGGCATGCTCCTTTTGATAAGCGTTTCTTGTTGTCCATAGTAGTGTTGGGGTTTGGTAACTGTTTATAAGGTGAATCCCCAGGTAGGGCAGTCTCTGGGTGGCCTTTACTTCAGTCCCCGCTCCACACTTTGCCTCCATTATTGCTCCTGTAAGTGTATTGCTCCCTCAGAGGAACCAAAGCACTCCCCACTTCAGTCCTCCACCTTCTTGAGCTTCCTGTGGTCTGTGAATTGTAACTTGTTTATTTTGAGCTTTTGGGCTAACATCCACTTATCAGTGAGTGCAAACTATGTGCATTCTTTTGTGATTGGGTTACCTCGCTCAGGATGACACTTTCTACTTCCATCCATTTGCCTAAGAATTTCATGAATTCATTGTTTTTAATAACTGAATAGTACTCCATTGTGTATAAATACCAGTTTCTGTATCCATTCCTCAGTTGAAGGACATCTGGGTTCTTTCCAGCTTCTGGCTATTATGAATAAGGCAGCTACGAACATAATGGAGCATGTGTCCTTATTACATGTTGGAGCATCTTCTCAGTATATACCCAGGAGTGTTATAGCTGGGTCCTCAGGTAGTACTATGTCTAATTTTCTGAGGAATCACCAAACTGATTTCCAGAGTGGTTTTGCCAGCTTGCAATCCCACCAACAATGGAGAAGTGTTCCTCTTTCCCCATATTGTCTCCAGCATCTGCTGGACCCTGAGTTTTTCATCTTAGTCATTCTGACTGGTGTGAGGTGGAATCTCAGTGTTGTTTTGATTTGCATTTCCCTGATAACTAAGGATGCTAAATGTTTCTTTAGGTGCTTTAGAGCCATTAGTGTTTCCTCACTTGAGAATTCTCTGTTTAGCTCTGTACCCCATTTTTTAATAGGGTTATTTGACTCTCTTGAGCCTAACTTCTTGAGTTCTTTGCATACCTTGGATATTAGCCCTCTATCAGATGTAGGATTGGTAAAGATCTTTTCCCAATTTGTTGGTTGCCTTTTTGTCCTACTGACCATGTCCTTTGACTTACAGAATTTGCAGCTTCCTGAGGTCCCATTTGTCGATTCTTGTTCTTAGAGCGTAAGCCATTGGTGTTCTGTTCAGGAACTTTTCCCCTGTGCCCATGTGTTCAAGATTCTTCCCCGCTTTCTCCTCTATAAGTTTCAGTGTGTCTGGTTTTATGTGTAGGTCCTTGATCCATTTAGACTTGAGCTTTGTACAAGGAGATAAGAATGGGGCGATTTGCATTTTTCTGCATGTTGACCTCCAGTTGATCCAGCACCATTTGTTAAAAATGCTGTCTTTTTTCCACTGGATGATTTTAGCTCCTTTGTCAAATATCAAGTGACCATAAGTGTGTGGGTTCATATCTGGGTCTTCAATTCTATTCCAGTGATATTCCTGCCTGTCACCATACCAATACCAAACAGTTTTTTTTTTTAATCACTATTGCTCTGTAGTAGAGCTTGAGGTCAGGGATGGTGATTCCCCCAGGAGATCTTTTGTTGTGGAGAATAAGAAAACTGGTCTCTTATTCTGAGGTTGGCATCACCTACTTCCAGGAACAGTGCACTACCATCTTCTTATTTGAAGCTTTCGTTTCTGTACAGTAAAGTTGATTAGACTGTCTCTTGGGCCTTTTATCTCTTAGAATATGCAGATAAACAGACCTAAATCAGTTCTCTGATAAATGCCCTTTCAGATAAACATGTTTTTATCTAAAGTGTTCCCAAACCAAGTCCCTTCTTTCTGTCTGCATTTGTGGGAATTCACTTTGCCTGGGAATGGTGGGAACTCACTTTCTCTGGGAATGATGGAAAAACAAGTTTGGGGGAAATGACACTTTTTAAAATAGGACAGCTACTAGTTTATAAAGCCTACATTGGCCACAAAGTAACCTAGGGACTTGGGCAGTATTCCTTAGGACACTATATACTTCAAGTTTGTTGACATTTCATCCCACTAAACAATCAACTCCTCAAAAAGAAGTTTCCAAGGAATTACTGGCTCATTGAAGAGCCATTGAAGTAACCCACCTTTCTTTCATGGATATACAGTAATTGTTTGAATCTTAGACAATCTCTATAAACTCAAGCCACTAGTGGAACTAGGGACTAATAAGTGAACTCAAACAGACTTAATAGACAAAGAACTTTCCCATCTTCTAACAGAGATCGTATTGTTCTTGCCAAAAATCATGTTCTTTACTCTGGGCCCCAGAAGCCTAGGTGTGGCAGGGAGAACTTGCATAAATTAAAGGCCATGACACTGCTGGGTCTATTCAACTTAAGTAACTTTTCAGAACTGAATTCCTCCACTTCCATTCTAACCATGCAGATACTTGATGCTCCTGGGCTGGGGGAATTCCTAAGGGAGCCCCATCCTCTCAGAGGAGAAGTGGAGAGGGGGATGGGGAACGGACACTGTGACCAGGAGGGGAGCAGCAATCGGGATGTAAAAAAAAAATTAATGAGCCTATGATCTATTGTTCCCCAAACTCTAAGAAGCCCTTGTACTCCAATTCCAATTCAGAACACTTACTAAGTCCCAAGATCAGTAGTCTTACATTTCTGAGAGCTGGTACATGAATGGTTTTAATAATCAAATTGAGATCTAATTGTATATCTTTTCCTATAAGAATAACAATTTAATGAGACTAAGTCCAGTTGGGCAAAATCTGCTACCAATAAATAATCAAATGGTCTGGTCCCTACTCTGCCTTTGTCTCATCCCAGTCCTACTCTACCATGTTCTGTCTTCCGTCATGTCCTATCTCCATGTGCTCCATCTCTCCGAGCTTTGTATACATTTACTTTAGTGCCAAGGAAGTAATTCTGTTGACAAACTATGATAGCTCGTGCTAATAAGTTGGTTAACGTTAAAATCTTCCATGCTCTTCCTCATTCTGACTTCCTGATGGCACTATCACCCCTCCCACATCACCATTTCTGCTATGCCACTTCCTGGCACCGTGTATTATTAATTTTAGGAATGATAGGAAAATCATGAAGACTCATTTCACCAAATTTCTCAATGTCAGCAGCAGCAGCTAAACTGCTCCTAAACATTCTCATTTCCTGCTTTCTTCATGATCATAGAAAGACTTGTGCCAGCCAACCAGATGAGATCCATATTGGAAGAAAACAAAGCAGGATGTATGGGAGACTCAAACCTACCCTAGTAATTTCAGAATGTATTAATTTGTATAGAAAGGAAATAAATATTTAGCACATGGTTTTCACTATATATAATATCAGAGTTTCTTATTGATCCTCTGGAAGGAAAATACAATTTTGACCTTCAATTTTTTCATAATAGAACCAAATTTCCAAATAATAAGAGAATTGTTTTAAACGCACTTTTAGGGAAAAAAGGAGTCTTTATAATCCTCCTCCCTTGCGCACTTATAGTTGCAAAATTATTCAGACAGAATGAAGGGAAAGCCTGCTTCTCCTCCGGGTAGGTCACCATCATGGTGGTGTCTGGATTGGATTAAGGATTCCAAGTAGACTTTCACTGCTTGTGTGAAACAGAAACAGAAGCAGGGATCTAGTGAGATTGTAAACACTCTGAACAGGGGAAAAATTTCAGGACCTGTAAGCTCCCCACAGGAGTTGGTGGGATTGAGAGGAACCGTGGGGGAGGGGGAGGTTCTGTCCCTCCTGCAGCCTTACTCCTGCAAAAAAAAAAGATGTTTTTTAAATGTGTAACACCAAGGGGACCACACCCTGACATTTTGTTTTACCAGATTTTCATAGCCAGACTGGGACTAGTGAATAAGAAAAAAAAATCAATAAAGTTACATTCTGAGCTCTTTGTCCCTGTGTTGCAAATAAATAACAGGGATGTAAAAAGCAACATGTCTAATATATATATATATATATATATATATATATATATATATATATATATTTGTTTTTCAAAGGACACACAAAATAAACCAACATTTTGGTCAACATGAACTTTATTAGGGTCAATTACTTTTGTTCCTCCAGGGGATCAAATAACGAGTTCAAGACCAGACCTTTAGCCCTGAGCGCACTTCATCAAGATTTCATCCACCATTGAAAATAGCATGTTCCTCTCTCAGCCCACTTTATTTTCTTAAACATATTGATAAGGTAGATCATATGCGCATTAATTGTAGATTATAAGTAGTACACACCCAGTTAAACTCCTCTAAGTAGTAACATACAAGATTGGTTTCATTGGCATTCTTTCTCCTTACCGTGAATCAAAGGAAATTTTGAACACTGGTTTAATGAAATTTTGAAACTGTTTCTTAAAGGCTAAAAGACAGTAGATAATGAAGTCATATTTCTTATTTTCTAATCTAATAGGTATCATACCAAGTCACTTACAATCTAGGGTACAATATTTTTTTCCCCTGAAAAAATGACAAAGATCTAAAAAAAAAAAAAGCTTGGAAGAAACTAATTTCAAACAGTGGCTCATTTCTCTACAATTGTAATGAAGAAGGAAATCATTGGATCAACTTGGATTTCAAGCAAGAAAGAAGCAGCATGTGGGACAGAAAGCAAGCTTACCATCAAAGACACCACGGACATTTTGAAAATAAGCCAAATGCTTCTGTTGTACACTTTCCAGTGGCGGAGATGGAGAAGATAAAATGCAAGCTTAGATCCACACACTGTACATGCATTTTCTTAGATGCATAGATAGATTGGTCCTATGCATTGAATGATCTAGTTACAAACTGCTGTAAGACTTCAGGAAGAGTTAATATTGACATATGCTAATCATAGGACGGTTAGGTGACTTCAGCCACAATTTACCCACTTGTAAGTTAAGGGCAAATGAACATTCCAGGCAAGGAGACCCAGAAAACATAGCTTTGAAAAATGTAAGCACAACATCTTAGAGAGGCCACAAACAACTTAGTTTTACTGGCAGCAGAGGTCAATGGAATCTACAGAATCCATAGTTAAGAGAGTTCTTGTGGAGAGCCTCTGGAAGGTGCCTAAAGGATTGGAATAGGATATTTGTTTGATAGGAAGTGGGAAAGTATACTTCCTGGGTCAGAGTGAGATGTAATAATGTTGCAAAGATGCAGAGGTAAAAGGAATACATTTGACGCTCAGGTTAGAGATGATATTGCTGGACAAATCTTGGTGGGTTTTCCACATCTCATCCTTCAGTTCAGTCTTTCTTTCCTGCTTTCAGCTGACCTCACCCTTCCATGGCCCTTAATGACCCAGTGTTCCATGATCCATTTAACCTGAAAAGTCTTTTAGATCATGCTCATGAATATTTTATGCTCGGTTTTCAACACACTAACACACACTAGCGCTCATCACAATGGTTTGATAAATGCGGAGGGAGTGGGCGATTACATAGGGTAATTATGAAATTAAAAGTTTCAGTTAGTTGATCGTCTGCATTATTTCTAGTACACTAGACACAAGAAGCCACTATCTCTGATTCCACCTTTTCTTATACTTCCCAAGTCAAAGCAGTCACTAAGATCTCTAAGTAACCTGTACTGCATTTGTAATTTACTTTCTGCATGACGATTGATGATGTCAGAAAAAACAAACAAAAAGGTTTATTGTTCTTTCAATGAGTTCATTATATGCTGTCTGAGAATTTAGAGTGACAAACAGCAACCATTTTATTCTCATAATATCCCAGGTAAGATGTTTAGGCAGTGCTCATTTAGACTGTTCTCAGTTAAAACCTTCCAAACCCCCTCACTGTGAAGGCAGGCAAGATATGGTCATCTTAAGATATAACTAGCAAGATGTTGAAAATGTTGACAGTCTCCAGGAAGCTCATCGCTTGCTGAGAGCTGGGTCATGCTTTCAGTGTCACTCCAGACAGTGTCAGGATGGCCAGATTTTGTGTGTGGTTTTGAACCTTTTCCCAGATAGGTAGCCCCACAAGAGTCATCATGAAGATCATTCTCTTAGTAATTTGGTCTCGAAAATCTTGTGAATGTCTTCTGCCTCACACTGTGGACTGAAACTTCCATGTTCTCCTCCTCAAAGTAGAGGAGGAAAACAGAAGATAAGAACATAGGAGTCATAGTTTGGTCAGCCGCATCTTTTGTGACATCAGCTAAATTGCTCATGCCTATTTTGATCTTAATTACCTTGAAGGTTGCCAAAATCTTTGTCTTACTTCTTAAAGCCCTTTTACAGCATTACTTCCTTCTTCAACAGTTTTCTGTGGTTTCCTTATTTCTTCCTGAACAAACTATAACTCTTAACTTCATTTCACATTCCTAATATTTTCCAGCATGATTGTTATGCAAATTATATTATGATAAAATTTGATGCTTCTTAACATTTCCTTGTCTTTCTGCTTCTGTTATTATTTTTCACTTAAAATTACTTATTTATGTCTTACTTAAAGTGAAATACCCTCATTTTACTCAGAAGACTTGAGATATATCTGAGCTGAAAACCTCTTCCCTGAGGTCTAGATTTCATAGGACCGGAAGGGGCTGTGAAAGTTGCCAAGAGGGGAGCCCTCGCTAGCCTACCCAGCTGTGACATCTATAACTGGAACAATGCTTTTATTATTTTTGTGGAACTTTCTTCTCTCGAGAATATCTGTTCTTCAAACCTTCAATAGCAAATTAATATCCACCCTTCAAGATCTAAGCAACCAAATGAAAACAACAAAACAATAATTCAAATGTTATATAAAACTCTCAAAGTCCACTTCAGAATGGAAATGCAAAGAAAAACATTTAATAACAATAATTTTTATAATCATAATAATAATTATAATGATTTTTCTGAAATACTACTTCTTTACTGTTCCTTCTACTTTCCTGTGATATTGCCATTTTCTTGGTGTTATATTAATCCCACTTGTGATTGTGATCATGGTTTACTAGAGGAAAGAGGTTTTAGTAAACTTTATTTTGAACTGTGAAAAAGAGAATGGTTTCCTTAAAATAGACATTCTCTCATGTAGTTAAATATCAAACATTTGGAGCAAGACAGAAACAGAGTGGACAGTAGAACAATAGATACCTGAATACTTCAGAATTAATGAGGATATATCACTTTTAGAATTATTTGTAATTTTTCAAGCCATTTGATCGATACATGGAGACTCCTTACATATTGTTTCTTATTTGGTACACCTTGATATTCTTCAATCTGGAAGTTAAAAGGTAAAACTTGATGTTGTGTTGTTGGTTTGTTTTACTTTATTGGTATTATCTTTTGAAATTAGCACTTGCTCTATAGCCTTACTGGCCTGAAACTTACTATATAGACAAGGCTACCCTTGGACTTTCAATGATCCTTCAGCCACTGCTACCTGAATGCACTGGTAATGGATCTGCACCAGCATACTAAGCAAAATAATGTTTTATCAAAGGAACATCATGTGTACACACCTATTCTCTTTACATTTGTTAGTTCAGTCCCTGCTATGTCAGGAGGCTTTCAGATATGATGTATATCACGAGGAAGCTAACATTCTAGGATGAAACAAAAATTTAATAAAATATGAAAAAGGGAAAGAAGAGAATTACTTTTTCTACCAAAGTGCAAAACAGTGTGAGAAAAAAAAGAAAATAGTTCTTTGTGGGACAGTTAGGGTGGGCTTCATGAAAGCCTGAATTACATAATTAGAAGCAAGGAAAGAAAATAAAGCAAAGAACACAGACAGGGCAAATAATTAAAGCAAGAATAAAATCCATTAAAATATTAAAAGCATAAAAACCCATCTGCCACATGAGAAGCAGAGAAAAAAAACAGTTCTTTGGAATACATTGAAATGAGAGGTTGATTAAGACAATGTTAGAAAGGCAAGGGCTAGAGTATCTAAGGACTTTAGAGAGCTAATGATAAGGAATCTGCATTCATCTTAAGTGGGATTGAAAGGCTTCAGGGGAATTTTAAATGTAAAATGCATTCAGTTACCATGAAGAATTAGCCATGAAATATTATCTTCAAAATAGATCTTCCCATGTACATATAATATGATAAAATATGTAATGTTCATAATTTCTAGTTCAAGCCATAAAGCAGCACAAAAGTCAGTTTTTATGCTCATACATTAGTCTCCATGTTCAAGAAAAATTAGTAGGAGAAACAGTGCATTTAAAATAATATATAAATCACTGTAGACCTAATCATGACCTAGCATTAGAAGCAACTATCTTGGTGGCCAGTGATCAGTCACTGTATAGTGTGGTTGTCAACAGCAAAGTCCTTTTCCTGAAATGACCATTAGCAATTATCTAGAACATTCTTTGGTCACTGAAAACCAGGAAAAAATATTGGGTAATGTGTTTAAGTGACTTTCATTGAGAAAGCTAATTGCAGCTTTTAGACATGCAGAATCAGTTGGATGAAAAAAAGGCAACATTGCTCCATGTCCAGATGTTTTATCAACATAATATGGAGCAAGCAGACATTGGGAAACAAGCTGTACACACAACACCATCATAGACAGTGGATTTCCAGGAAAGAGACTTTTAAGTTAACAAATTTATTTAGAAAAAGTAAAGACTTACTATGATAGCTTTCATACTAAATGACTCTTCCCATATTCACAGTCTCTCCCAAGTAATTTCATACTTTCAAAGTTTAAATGTTTCCTTTTCTATTTAGTAATTCTTTGAACTAATTTTACATTTCCATCGTGATCTGTCTACTGCCACCATCCATATTGTGACTATCAGAGATCAGGGAAATGGAATAAATGATAGTTATACAGTAATGTTTCCTCCCTTTCCTCTGCCCTCTCCTTGAGATAGTAGCTGAGGTTGACTTTGAACCTCTGATTCTCCTTCTTCTACTTCTTGCATGCTGCAAGTACAGGTAGATGCCATCCCACCTGTTTGTAGGCAGCCCTGTGAACCAAACCCGGCAAATGTTTGTAACTGCGATGTGAGAGATTCTCATACCTTTTTGCTTTCACAGGCATAAGCATGTATATCTATATAGATACCTATGCACATAATCACAGGGGCACATGCGTGCATGAATGAATAAAGAAAATAAATCTTCATTTAAAATGTATACTTTAATAAATGACAAACTCCATAAACACAGTGAAGTGTAGCGTAGCACTGTACTTATGTAGTAAGGAAGATGACTTAAGTATTACTAGGACCTCTGTGCTCAGGGTTCTGATGTGATCATTTGTTCTTAAAGTTCTTGGTACATAGCTTCTCTAAGAATAGAATTAAAAATTTTCCAATTCACTTTGTATACCTCACCAGATTTCTAACTAGAATGAATTCAAAATAATTATATTATTAAAAACAAGTGTAGTTGTTTGAAAGATAAATGTCCCCCACAGTCTCGCATATTTGAATACTTAGTCTCCAGGTAGTGGCACTGTTTTTAGAAATTATGAAACCCTTCCTAGCTGAAGGAAGCTTTTCATCAGGGATGGGTTTTGAGAATTTATAATCTCAAACCAGTTTCAGTTTGTTCTCTCTTTTCTGCTTCTGTATTTATATTCAGCCTCTTCTGAGCTTTCTAATCCTGCATTCATGTCTTTTCCATGCTTATAGACTTAAGCCCAGTGATGGAACCATATACTAAAATTAACTCTTCCTTAAGTTGCTTCTGGTCAGGGTTTACTTTCACAGCATCAAAAAAGCAATGAGTGCACGTTATCAGTTAGTCACATTTGATATATATTGCTTTTTATCTCTCAAAGAAAATTCCATGAGGTTTTTTTGATGCATTGTTTATTTTGATTATTGGTCTATTCCTAGAACCATCCCTGATTTGTGTTATATACTTATCAAGCTCCTGTGGGGACTCAACTAGCCTGCACCAACTGACAGGACAGATAATGAATAAAATATCAAGGGATGAATAGTGTTCTTATCCTTTACTTTCTATTTATTTGTGATATTAGAACTTTTAATACAGAGTCACTTTGACAGTTATTAGGAAAATCTAGAAATAGGAAGAAAAAGACATAGTACCTTTAGTTCAACTCATTAACACATTCTGTACTAACTTTCCCTACTCAATAAAATCCACTTGTACTCAAAATTAGGTTAATTACATTCATCACCACTGTGTTTGTGGGGCTTGATTCTAAATGCAATTCTACATTCCCTATAATTTCTAAGGAAATATTCTTGATAATTATTCATGATGAGTTGAAAAGAATAGTTACCGTGGGGTTTGTTTATTTATTTATTTATTTATTTATTTATTTATTTTGGTTTTTTGAGACAGGGTTTCTCTGTGTAGTCCTGTTGTCCAGAAACCCTGTAGACCAGGCTGGCCTCAAACTCAGAAATCCACTTGCCTCTGCCTCCCAAGTTCTGGGATTAAAGGCATGTGCCACCACTGCCTGGCAAGGGGTTTCTATTTTTAACATCTAATAAAGCTATAGTTGGCCCCAATATAACTCAAAGACTTAGTCTCTGGTCATACATACCTAATGTTTATGTATGATTATGTCCTTCTAAAGTATACCAGACTGACAATATCATTCATGCTTCTTTTTCAAAACAAAGACTGCCTAAATATAGAGAAAAAATTAGATGCATTGTCTTAAGGATCTACTTTTAACCTATGGCTCCATTAGCTCTGGTCCTATAATCCTAAATAAGACAAGGTCAGCACAGTCTGCAATGCAGAATTACAGATACCAAGTTCTCACTCATTTGTAGAAACTAAAAGTTTATTTATTCAAAGAACTCAGCGAAACAGAGATCACAAGAGGTGAAAGGGCAGAAGGTAAGTAAGTATGAAGAGATGTTTGAATAGGCCATTCTAAAACAGTATGGAGAAGGAGACATAGGTTCTGGTTTTCTGGCATAACAGAACAATCTAAGATATAATTCAACATAAATTAAAAAGCATAACATGAAACTTCTCACCAAACAGAAATAATGATTGTTTCAGGAACTGAAAGTATATGATACCTACATTTGATCATTACACATTGTATACATGTATCAAATTATCACATGATATTTGAAAGATATGTTCCAAAAACTAACTATTTAGCATTGGCTACAAGAGGTTAGTATGCATTTTATATGGGAAACCTGGGATCACACAAAAATTGCCTTTCAGCTTGATCGTATAATCAGGTTTATCATGCTATAGCCTTAAGAAAAATGAAAAGGAGAGCAAATTTTGTAGGTAATGAGAACATTGAGAAAAGGACATGTTGAGAGCAGGGTTGTAACAGACTAGGTAAGCATTGGCTCAATGAACTTTTCAAGGAAGTTCCACATAAATGCTGTACTGTCTTATTGGCCTTACATAAAACAAACAGAATTACACACCTTTCATACAGTCAGGCATGCATCCATCCATCAGTAAAATTTAGCTGAGCACATACTGGATAACGAACACAATGGTAGGCCATAGAGAACTTTGATTGCTTAAGATACAGCACGCCCCATTTGAAAGAGTCTGTGCTGGGAATTTAATAAGGTCAAGTGTCTCTTGCTTCCTTTCCCAGGACAGCTCTTGTCAAGCTCACTTGGAGCTTTCCCTTCATTTCCTGGAGGGACCCAGCCAGTGTCAAAGCTGCCAGGATTCCACAGCAGTTTGCACAATGTGACTCTGACTTGCTGGAGCGGCTCACGTGCCCAGCTGCTTGGAAGGCAATATGGAAGGCAGCTGTGTAAGCCCACAGGCCTGGTTTGACCACCCAGGAGCTCTCCCTAGAGGGGAGAAGCTGGAGCTACAGCCCACCTGGCTACTACAGCACACAGGAGGTACACCATGGTGGAAAAGACCTACAAATGATCATCTTTAGTACTGAACAGCGAACTTCAGGACGTTTGAGGACAGTGTGAAATTCAAAGAAACTTTAGGTGCTAAGGTTTAGCATTTAGTCATTCCTGTTACTGGGAAGGTAAACAAGATATAGCTTAGTTCATATAGAAGATATAGAGTATAATATCTGTGACTGTGGGCTACTAACATCTGGGGTTGAGCCACCTTGTCTAATTAAGAAAACCAATCTCATAGAGTTATCAGGAGAACTAATGGGAGAAAAGTACATGAAGTAATTGTTTTCCTATAATACTGTAAGGGTCAATGACATTGACTTAAGTATTTTTATTTCCCTCCCCTTTTTAAGTTGTCTAACTTTCATACTTATTGCTGTCCTTGGACTTTTGATTAATTTTTACCAAGCAAGTTGTGTTTGTTTGTTTGTTTGCTTAAACAGAATACAGAGAAGCCTAAGAATCTAAAAGACTTGTTCCTTGTCTCTATGGCCTCTTAGACTATAGAGGGAAATGAGAAGGTACTCAGCATCACTGTGCACAGGCTATGTATCAGGATCTGAAGGGGTTTCACAGACTCTACAGCACTCAGTCACCACAGCTCAACATGAAATGTTTTCTCTAAAGTTCCTGTGTAGCCTTAGTTAGTCTACTGGTGAAGTCCAAACTGAGGTGTGATTTAGTTATAAAGATGTCAATTCATCAATGGGTTAATAATTCATTGAAGAATTCAAACTGAATGGGCTGTTGGAGGTATGGCCTGTTAGGACGAATAGGTCAGTGATGACTCTGAAAGATCTGTCTTGTGCTTGGTCTTTTCTCTCTGTTTCCTGTCATGCAGTGAGCCACTATATTCTACCACATTCTTCCTACCATGGTACCATGACTTATCACACAGGCCCAAAAGGACAGAGCTAAGTAATTATGTATTGAAGTTCCTGAAACAGTGAACTGAAATAAATCCTCTGTCCTCATGTTGTCTCCTTAAATGTTTTATTTTGTCTCAGCAACAAGAAGAAGCTAACATATATGAAACACCCACAAAGCACACATGAAATTGGGCTTTCCGAAATCTCCTAGGTGACTTTAAATTGAACCAGATTGGCAAAGACAACTAACTGCCCTATAGCTAGATAAATGGAAGGATGGTTTTAAGTTAAGCTAGTCATGTCATGTTCCTCCAATTAATCAATCAGCTATCTTTTATGTGTAATTAGAGTAAGTGATTAGTAGATTAATAGGTTTGGCAATTTTTTATTTTCTAATTTGGAAAATATAAATATAATACGTGGTACTATAAAACACTGTTCAAATCAACTTTTGGAAAATGAACCTATTGCTGCTATAAAACTAAGTTTTCTCCTTTCTGTTTTATTGGTTGTTAACGTTTTGTTGTACATACCAATTTGTGTAGATATATGTATATATCTATATCTATATGTGTATATATACATATATATATATCCATATTTCCCTCTATAATTTTTAGTTTGCACAAACAAGGACCCTGTATTACATATATTAGAATTTCAAGCAACACATAGTTAGTAGGTCTGGCATATATTAGAAGGTTAATGTTTAATAAATGAATGAGTAAATTGGAAATATATATAGCGATATTTTAATATATCCATACAGGTAGATGATAGTGAAAAGTGAAGAAGAAATGATACAATGAGTGTATATTAAAGAAATTGTAACAACTTCTAACTATTCATCTCCCTTTATCTGTGACAAATAAATGCAGGCAAAGAACATGAAATTTGACAGATTCATATTCTTATGTCAACACTTGAAGTCATGGAGATCTGGAGCCCTCAAAGATGTGAGAGAAACAAGAGTAACAGTCAAATTGTAATATAATTGAATAATATTAAAATAGTCTGTCTTTTTCAAGGTTCTCCAGAGAAGCAGAACTAATAAGAGAAAAAGTTTATACCAAGGGCTGGTCATGTAACTGGGGAGGTAGGCAGTTCCCAAGGTCTTGTAAGACAGAGCCACAGGATGGATAACTAGCATTGCCAATATGATTTCAGTTCTTAAGCCATCCATCCAGATGGAATCCCTGAAATAGCTGGGGATTCAGCTCAAGTCCAAAGTCAAGAAACAATTTATGTCCCATTTGAAATGCAGTCACATATAAGCCATTCTCTTTAAATTGAGGTCATTGTTGTGGCTTTATGAAGACATTCTGACATGAGGCCCACCCATGGCAGGGGAGTTCACTACTTAGTTTTGCCAATTTCACAAACACTAGAGTGATTTTAGAAGAGGGAGCTTCAACTGCTACCATCAGAATTGCCTGTGGGATTTTCTTGGTTAATGATTGATGTAGAAAGGTCCAGCCCACTCTGGGCCGTCCCATCCCTAGTCAGGTGGGCAAACCAATAAGGACAATTTCTCTATGGTTTCTGTTTCAGTTACTGCTTACAGATTCTTGTCCTGAGCTCCCACCCTGGTTTCCTTTGATGATGGGTTAAAATAATCTTTTACCTCCCTGAACCTGGTTTTGGTCAGTGCTTTATCATAGCAACAGAAAGCCAACTAGAAGAAGACATTCTGATTTAGTCTACCAAATTTGATGTTAAATTCATTCAAAATCACCTAAAGAATTCCTTACAAAGTTGTTTATTGACACATCTGGACACACAATAGACAACCAGTTCGACATCTACAACTACAGCAGTTCACAGTGCCCTTGGACAGTGATTGAATTGAACTTGATAAATCTCTGTAAACTAAGGTGAAGGAAACTGTGACAAACACTAAGAAAAATGGCTTTCTTAAGTGCTGTCTAATAGGAAATAGATACATCCGACAGAGGGCTAATATCCAATATATACAAAGAACTCAAGAAGTTAAACTCCAGAGAGGCAAGTAACCCTATTAAAAAATGGGGTACAGAGCTAAACAAAGAGTTCTCACCTGAAGAATATCTAATGGCTGAGAAGCACCTAAAGAGATGTTCATCATCCTTAGTCATTAGGGAAATGCAAATCAAAACAACCCTGAGATTCCATCTCACACCAGTCAGGATGGCTAAGATCAAAAACACAGGAGACAGCAGTTGTTGGCGAGGATGTGGAGAAAGAGGAACACTCCTCCACTGCTGGTGGAATTGCAGGCTGGTACAACCACTCTGGAAAGCAGTCTGGCGGTTCCTCAGAAAACTGGGCATGACACTCCCAGAGGATCCGACTATACCACTCCTGGGCATACACCCAGAGGCTTTACCTGCATGCAATAAGGACACATGCTCCACTATGTTCATAGCAGCCTTATTTATAATAGCCAGAAGCTGGAAAGAACCCAGATGTCCCTCAACGGAGGAATGGAGTCAGAAGATGTGGTATATCTACACAATGGAATACTACTCTGCAATTAAAAACAATGAATTCACGAAATTCCTAGGTCAGAACTTGAAAATATCATCCTTAGTGAGGTAACCCAACCACAAAAGAACACACATGGTATGCAGTCACTGATAAGGGGATATTGACCCAGAATCTCGGAATACCCTAGACACAATCCGCATATCAATAGATTTCTAAGAAGATGGAAGGAGAGACCCCTGGTCCTGGAAAGACTGGATGTAGGGGAACGCCAGGACAGAGTAACGAGAGGGGGTTGAATGGAGAAAAGAGGGAGGGAAGGGGGCTTATGGGACTTTCGGGGAGGGAGGAAACGGGAAAGGGGAAATGATTTGGAATGTTAATTAAAAAAATAAAATAAAATAAATAATAAAAAAAAAAGAAAAGTAGAAGATTATGTTGGGAAAGTGAGTAGATGTGAAAAAAATGGAATGGTTTTGAGAATTTGAATTGAAGAAATTGAAAATCCTTTGGAAACCTTAACTTTAACCCTAACCCTAACCCTAACCATTGACACTTTCCCTGAGCCAATATGGCCCACGATCAACCAGAAGAAACCACGAGAGGAGAGAGAGAGAGAGAGAGAGAGAGAGAGAGAGAGAGAGAGAGAGAGAGAGAGAGAGAGAGAGGAAGAAGAAGAAGAAGGAGGAGGCAGAGGAGGAGGAGGAGGAGGAGGAGGAGGAGGAGGAACCACATACTACATACAGCAGCAGCAGAGGCAGCTTGGCGACAACCCAAACGATAACTTCCTAACCACAAGCTGGTATTCCCAATGAGCCATACTTCTAGTGGAAAACAGTAGGAAAATGGACAGGAACATCTGTGTGTTTGACATTTTATCTTTCATTAAACTCTACTTTCACCAATGCCTGAAAGATAAGAAATCAGGATGTGAAAATCCTACTGGGTTTCCCATATTTGCTTTTTCCCTAGAACAACAAGAAATATCAGTCAAGATGCTGTACACAGGACTGTGGTGTAAAATGTCTGACTTGCTCTTATAGTGTTTATTTAACAAATTCTTGCTAGTTCCATTTTAAAAGGCTGATATTGGACCTCTTAAATGATAATTACTATTAGACACATGAACACTGCACCCAGCATCTAAACCCCCAACTCCTCCCATTTTCCAAAAGAAACTCTTCACAGTTGTCCTTTAATGCTCAAAAAGAATGAGAAATTGAGATGGAA
The DNA here is from genome assembly GCA_036184795.1 of Tokudaia tokunoshimensis. NCBI lineage: Eukaryota > Metazoa > Chordata > Mammalia > Rodentia > Muridae > Tokudaia > Tokudaia tokunoshimensis. The sequence continues at coordinate 18,523,406 of BTHU01000018.1, read as the reverse complement.
AGTAGAGAAATCTTACCTAAATAAAATGATCTTATAGCCAGCTACATCACTATCAAGATCAAGATCAAGGTGGGAATTGAGCATTAGCTCTGTGATAGAAGGAGCAGGTGGGAAGAGCTGCCCATCTTTGGATGTCTTCACTTTACCTCTTCCATTTATCCTTATACGTGCTTGGTGATGCTCTTCAGAGGCTGAGAATGTAGGCTTTTGTTGATATCTAAAAGGAGTGAGTCAAAGGGACCTGAAAACTAAACAGTTACATCTCTAATAAAAATCTCTTCATTTCAGAAAATGGTATTTATGGGTAGAATATTGCCTGTTATTCGTATATAAATAAAATCATATATTTTGTGAAAGCAAAATCGATTTTGTGAAAACAAAAAGGAAAAAGAAACATGTTAAAAAAAAGACTATCTGTGAGACAATTATTTCACTGAAAGTCAGGTGCAAGTTTTAACAATTGCTGAACCAAATCAAATGTATCTTGCTGTTTCTCATGCTGATCCTGCAACTTCTATGCTCATTACAATTTTATTATAATTAAAAACATCAGGAAAAAAAATCACGAGAAGAAAATCAAATAAAATAACTCTCTAGCCCCAGCACAGAATTGACTTTTGAACTCAAAACCTTGATTTGAATGTCAACCATACCATTTAGTAGGTGTGAGATTTTAAGCTTATTTAATTCTTTTCAACAATCAAGGTCTTATTAATAAAATGGCATTTTAAACCTTATTATACATTTCTAAAATTAAAACACTGTACAGAACTTACATATGTGATGCTTATCTTTTTTATCACAATGTCTCATAAGATTATCATTATTGCCTGATTGATGAGTTTAATTTGCCTAAAGCTATCTCAGTAATTGCTTCACTCTTCTCCACTTAAGGTGGCATGGCTCCCATGAATTATAAAAAGGGGCTTGCCAGTTGTAGTCTTTTTTTTTTTTAAAGTCCCATAAGCCCCCTTCCCTCCCTCTTTTCTCCATTCAACCCCCTCTCGTTACTCTGTCCTGGCGTTCCCCGTCTTTTAAATGATCGACTTTGATCTCAGAGTCAAATGAACAGTGTGTAAAGAGCTTTGCCTTTCTTTTGGGAAAGCTACAGGGTTATCTTTGTAAGGCTACCAACAAAGACTTGTAGAAAGTGTGAGCCTATCTGTTTTATAGATTCCAGTCTTCTTCCTGGCAGTGTTTTTCCCCCCAAACAAAGCATTTTCCCACAGGAAAGTCTGTTGGTAAAGTCTGTCTTCCCATAGCTACCGTTTAGTGCCACTGCTCTTTTCTAGGCTCAGTAGAAATCCCCAGAAATGTACTTCTAAGAAAAAAGTATAATTCTCTGGAACTATGTTTGGCATGAGAAATAACCACCATTGTTATAGTTCTTGTTAGTAACATTGGCATAAATAACCTCATGTCAGCCAATACTTCTTTACGTATTCAGATGTGTTGTTCTTGATGATCTCAATGTGGGCAAAATTCCTTCAAAGACAAAATTAGGAAGGTGGAGTAAAAGATCTGTGGTTTCCAGGCTTAGAGCCAAGTTTGAAGTGGGAGGGGGCATCAGGAAAGAGGTGGGCAGAGAAGCAGAGGATCTTACAGGGTCCAGTGGAGCTGTTGGTGGGGATTGTTCTGAATCTTGACTGTAGTGGTTGATGCTTGAACTTGCGCATGTGGCAGCACTGAGCAATGTGTACACTTGTATACATAGACAAGGGTACAGGTAAAGCTGACATAATCTAACCAAAGTTAATGTGTTTCATCCATGCCAATTTCTTTGGTTGCTAATCTGTGCCATGGTATGCAGAATGTTACCACTAGTAAACACAAAGAGGACACATTCTCAGAATTAAGTTCCACTGCATTTGGATCTACTGTTTTCTCTAGAAGCTTGAATACAAAACACACTATTTAACTTTATTTATCTGCCTTGATGCATGATAACTATGTTAGGAAGTGAACAGGTTTAGGTCATTTCACATATTAATAACACCTTGAGCTGTGTGTGATACCAGATAACAGCCTTTTTACCTTTACCAAAGCCTGTAACAAAGAACTAACTGCTGCCTCCCCATCCTATGACAAACACATTAGGCAAATGTGCACATGTGTCATTGAACAAATGAGGAAAAATGTCCCCTCTGAAGGACAGGAAAAGCTTGAGCGTGTCCTTTCCTCTGTGTGTCTGGGAGACAGTCAGCAGCCCCTTGGGTCTACCAGGATACCGATCCCACCAAGGCTAGCAAGCTGCCACCAACGAAGACAGTGGTCCTCAACAAGTCTGGGATCAATTAGGAAAAGTGAACTTCTAACCTTCATGAACCGTCACTGCTGAGGCCTAGCCTGGCTGATCTCTGAGCTCCCAGGGGTTAATCACAGCTGTCCATGGTTGACAGGGTCTCCCTCCTTTTTTTTTCCCCCTAACACATCAAATTGCTTCCTCTGGAGGAGAGAGTTCCTGCTCTCTCTATTTTTACAGTAGAAGGAAGAAAAGATAAGACTAGACTTATTTATGAATAGCTGCCTATGACTCAAACAGTGGTTGGCATTTATTGGGTATCTAATACCTTTTTATCAAACACTTAACTGAAATAAACTTTAAAAGCATTTTTCTGTTCATATGTCTGTGTCTTTTCACCAGAAAGTAAATCAGCCCTCAGTTTGAATACTAGCAATGAATCAAATATTCCCTCCCTCCCTCCCTTCCCCTGCTCCCATGTGCATGTGTGTACCTAGACATTTTTATATCATTCATTTCAAATATTCTATTGTAGAGAGTCATTGTAATGCCATATAGCCTTTAGGCATAATTCAGCTGCCTGCAATTCACCTACACCGAGCTGAGGAATTCCAGCCACACCTCCCCCCACCTGGCCGAGCTGAAGCTCCGGGAACAAGACTTTGTCTTCAAAGGAGCTGCAGTTTCCTGCGAAAGGGGGTCAGTCGCCATCTCCTGCAGAGTAGCAGACCCTGTGGAAGTAGCATCTTCCTGAGAACTGTTATGGCAACATCTCTCAGCCTGGCAGAGACCTGCTGACGAGACTCACAGCTTTGGGAGGGAGGGTCACGCCCACAGCACATATATTGTAGCTCTTATCCCCAAAGTAAAGAAGAAAGAATTTGTACAGCCATGCACTAACGTCTCTGTGTGTTCTTTTCTCTCGACCCCCTGTCGTTTTATTTTTCAGCTCTCCCTCCATGTAGAACTTGCTCGTGAGCAATTCCCGGGAAGCTTCATTCTATATAAAGGATGATATTCTCAGTACCTACTTAGTAGATTGGGCTATTGTGAAATACATAGCTGTTAAAAGGTAGAACTACATGTATATATGGCCAATTCGAGCCCAGATATTGTAGTCAAACCTAATCAGCTTGTAGTCCCAAACCTAATCTTTCTTTGGACTAAGCATTCATTATACAGAGGTGTGCAATCAAAAGGAAGGCAAATGTCCTAGTTTGGATATTAACCAATTATTCATTATAAATTAATAAAAAAATTTCACAGCTCCTTACTTTTTACCATCTTATAACAGAAAAACTGGAAAAACAACAACAACCCTAATTTAAAAATAAAGCAAAGTTTTCAAATGGTAAGTTTTGTGGCAAGCAGTGAACTCTGGCTTTTCCTTGTCTTCTTTGGAATCTGGCTCTAGGTTAAACATATATTGTTAGGTCTCCTGCATCAATATAAAGTTTGCATCAGTGAGAATTTTAGTGCAGTATTAAAGCTGACTATCCATTGAGGTGCTGACATAGAGCTAATTCATCAGTCAAGTGGAGTCTCTGTCTCAACAGGTTCATAGGAAGGAAACATAAGATATTTTATGTCAGGTACAGTTTGTCCCAACCTGCCTGCTCCAATTGTTGGAGGTTCTACATGAAGACCAAGCTGCATATATACTACATATGTGTTTCTGTGGTGGGGTAGGTCCAGCCCATGCTTACTCTTTGGTTAGTGGTTCAGTCTCTGGGAGTCTCCAAGACTTCAGGTTAGTTGACTCTGTTGGTCTTCTGGTAGAGTTCCTATCCTTTTTTGGTCCCTCAATTTTCTCCCAACTCTATGACAAGACTCCCAAACTCCATCAATTTTTTTGGTTCTGGGTCTATGCATCTGTTTCCATAGGCTGCTGGGTGGAGTTCTCAGAGGACAGTTATTCCAGGCTCCTGTCTTTAAGCAAAACAGACTGCCATTAATAGTGTCAAGGATTGTTTCTTGCCCATGGGATCGGTCTCAAGTCGGGCCAGTCGTTTGTTGACCATTCCCTCAATTTCTGCTCCATCTTTGTCCCTTTACATCTTGTAGACAGGACACATTTTGGGTAGGTTTTGTGGGTGGGTTGGTGTCCTTATCCCTCCACTTGGAGTCCTGTCTGGCTACAGGAGGCAAGCACTTTAGGCTCCATATCTTCTACTGCTATGTGTCTCAGCTAAAGTCACCTCCATAGACTCTCTGAGGCCTTCCCCATCCCAGCTCTCTGACACATCCCAGGGACACCTCCCCTCCCTGCCCACAGCTGATTTCTGTTCTCTTTCTCTCTGTTCTCCCTGATTCCCCTCCCCATCCCCACTTCCACCCAGTTCCTCCATCCAACTTTGATGTCTATTATTTTATTTCCTCTCCTAAGTAAGATTTAAGCATCCTTCCTTGGGCACTCCTTACTTGGCTTCTTTGGGTTTGTGGCTTGTAGCATGGTTATCCTGTACTTTATGGTTAATACTTATAAGTGAGTACATCACATGCATGCCCTTTTTGGTCTTGATTATCTCACTAGGATGACATTTTCTAGTTCTATACATTTGCTTGCAAAATTAATGATGCCCTTGTTTTTAATAGCTGAGTTGTATTCCATTGTGTACATTCGAAGAACAATGCTCTAATGGGAAGTTGACTGGGCTTATAATTTTGGGCCGTGATCTATTCAAATAATTTCATTTATTTTCTTCTCATGTTAATCCACCCATTAACTTACCCCACATCTGATTTTTGATCATTAGTAAAAGAGGACTGGACACTAGACCCTGTAGAAAACATGAAATTCTAACACTGTAGGCAACTATTACCTACCAAACAATAATTATAGAACATCTCTCCATAGCATTCCATGTCCCATGCTTAGTAATAGCTAGTGCTTATTAATACTAATGCAATGTGCAATAACCTTAAGCTTTAGTCCTTTCCTATAAGAAATGTATTATGATGGCAAAGATAATGAGACAGTAAAGATTAAGGATTCAAAAGAAGGATGCATTAGTTTTGGGATCAGAGTTATCCAGCTTATTTTATAGTAGAGAGGTTACCTTAGGTGATTATTTAGTAGTGTGATTTTCTATTTTAACTGCCCATGTGCCCAGATTCCATGGACCAGATTGAGATCTGAGAAACTGTTGTAAGAAATAGTCACAGCAATGCTTAAGATTGGGTCAGTGCCAGTGCCAAACAATACAGCAGAATAAATATGAGCTTCAATAAGGTTGAATGAAATCATTGAAGAAGTTAAGAAAGAAGGCTTGAACATGTGTAAATCCCTTTATTCTTCCCTTCCTCCAATCTGGCCAAGCAAAGTTCCAGAGAGAAAAGTGTAAATAAGAATCTTCCAGAATATAAATAGGTTTGTTAACGAGGGATAGTTTTATCACTCTTCATTGACATCTAGAGTTCAAACCAGATATTAATTTTATAAAAATATTATAAATAAGGGCTTGGCTATTAAGAGCATTTGTTGGTCTGACAGAAGACCTGAGTTTGATCTTTAGCCCTTCATGGTAGCTCACAATCTGTAATTCCACTTCCAGCTGCCCTCTGACCTCTGTATTCATCAGGAAGACATGTGGTATTCATGCAGACAGGCAGACAAAACACTCATACACACAGAGTAAATAAATCCAAAAAAGTTTAAATAATTACTAATGATATGCATGATTATTTACTATAGTGCTGACCTCCATCAACATCTGTGTGTTCTATCCCCTCCCCCAACTCCATTTCTCTTTTCTTCTCTCACTTACTAAACTAGGCTACATTCCAGGCTGTGCTTATTCATTCTGAGTCTTATGGACCACAGGAGCTTTACATGAAGTGAGCTAATTAAACCAATTACTGTAATTACAATGACTGTAATAGGGATGTGCAAAGAAGTTTGCAAGTTAAGTCAACCACTAATGTATGGCTTTGCAAAATCACTTAACCACTCTATCAGCTTCTCTGCCAAGCTAGACTGAATGGATGAGTCTAAAACCTAGACAATTCTGTCCTTTGTTGTTTCAAAATTGCTAATAGAAAGGATTTGTTTGCAAACCAAAACTGAATACATTCTTAGCAATCTTACAGGTGCCATTTTATACCCGTACTTCAGTGGACACTAGAATTCTTGGCATGTTGAAAATAAGCAACATCTTTCTCTAGGCAGACACATGCTCTCCAGGGCTATTTCCACAATAACATTTATTTTAGAAATGATATGCTTAGTCTGCTCTGAAAACTACAACCCCACTGATTAGGCAGCTGGCCCTGCGAATTATTGTTTGGGTTTATAATTATAGCTATTTAATTACTGAACAATCTTATAATAGTTTTAAAACAAGATGGTTGTGTACCCAGAGCAATTTCAAGCTTGTTTCTTGTCTTTATCCCTTTTCATTTTTAAAAGAGAACTCAAAATAATTCTATTCTATCCTTAAACCCCAGAGTACAATTAGCTTGTCCCATTGCAGGCGCAAACACAAGAGGTCCAGGAGACTCCCTTTTGGTTGAAGTAAGGAACCACTGGCACGATTTGTTTTAGTTCGATAAACACAGAGGGCTGTTCTGTTCTGAGACCTCTTTTCCTCCACTTGGAAAGGGGGTGTTCATTTCCAGCTGTGGGGAATTACTCACAGGAGATTTAAACAGTGAAGAAAGAAAACATCCTCCTTTCTTTTTGAACCCGCCCAGCCCACCAAGGATTATGGACTTAGCCAATGGAAAGATGGGACTCGGTTCACTGCAAATGACCCTTGAAGGACAGCTACTATATCTGAAAGGATTTACAAAGAACCATTAACAGTATCTGGGTGCTTCCAGGTCTTTGCTTCTTGAGTTATATACTGATTCAGTTGGAGTTGGAGCCAGGATGACCAGAGTCGCATTAAAACAAAAACAAAAACAAAAACCTAACCTGGAACCTGGAAAAAAAAAATGTGAGCTTTTTCTAAAATCACAAACTCTGCTATGGATTCAGCAGGGACTTTAATCTCACTTTTAGCCAATGAAAAATTCAAGTTTTCTTACTTTAATTTTAGATGAGTGGTGGAAAACAAATTCTAAGATCTCTCTCTCTCTCTCTCTCTCTCTCTCTCTCTCTCTCTCTTTCTCTCTCTCTCTCTCTCTCTCTGTGTGTGTGTGTGTGTGTAATATAATTAAATGCATTCAATTTCTTTGCAAACTCTTTGTTATATATATCCAGCAGGGTATAAAGTGCAACACCTATCTCTAGACCTCTGAGTCATTAAAATCAAGTGCATGACGGCATACAGTACATCCTACAGGCATATAGAGTGGAGGTAGAAGAGACTGTGGCTGAGGTCTAGTAATAAATAAATGCAGAAGTAAAGATGACAAATTAGTATGTTCTACCACTAGTATTGCAGTTAAAATATACATAAAAATTCCATGTCAAAGAAATGCTAAATGTTTTCTTTTTGACCAACTATAAAAACATGTAAGTGACATTGTTTACTATTCCATCTTTTGTACATGGTAAAGTTTCTATTAATTCCCCGAGTTGCCCTTGACATTTTTCTTGCAATATTATTATATCAATATTGGATTAAGTTTTAGATATTTGCTATGGCTAGTTATGGTTGGATTGACATCAAATGTAATTAACAAGATTGTTGGTAGAGAACCCATTAAGCAGTTAAGACTTTTATAGTCTTCCATTTAGAATGTCAACAAATAGTTGGTCTTTAACTTTAGTTCATATGTTTTTGGAAAACACATATACATTTGGAGACACATATGCATAGTTTTGAAAGCTGATTTATGGAAAGGAAATTTACTATTGCTATGAAAGAAAATGCTTGTTAGGTCAATTGCCTAGTAGAGATGCAGAAAGATAACAATATGGATTCTAAGGGGAATTGAAGTGACAATGTAATACTTTCTTTGAATCTTTTGCATTAAGAGCAAAATGACTTTAAGAGGCAATTACCCCTTTCTGTTCCTTCTCTCAACTTTACCTTCCTTTTAACTTCATTTATTTATAAACTCACTTTCATACTTAATTTTTCAATTTATTTATTTAATTATTCATTTATTTTGTGTGCATGTAGTATATGACAACTATATACAAAATATAGTACAGGAGAATATTAATGTGTCCAACACAAGATATTAGTAAGTATTAAAAACAGTAGACATGCCGATTATCTTAACATAAACATGCTCTGCATGTACATATTGAGATGTCACACTATATCCCACAAATATGTGGAGTTATTAAACACAATTAAAATTAAAATTTAATTAAAATTAAAAGAATTTTCTGAGTTGAATGAGTAAATTCAGTTACATGTCTTAATTGTATAAAATGAGAAAATTGGCCCTTTCCCTCAGAGAAAAGACCTGGAACAGGAAAGACCCCGGCTATTTGTTGTGTTAAACTCTCCATTGCCTTATCAATATTTGGGGAAGCCCTGTCCTGGTACTGTGAGTGTCCACAAGTAGTTCTACATACAACTTTGTCCTCTGGGAAGGCTGTTGAGTTACTGAATATAGTTAGAAAGGTTACTAAATAAAGCCAACTAGAAGACTTTAAAAGATGATTATTCGGTAATCCAAAAGATTAAAAACTGTCCATTCATGTTTAGAAAATGTACACTATTTACCCCAAGCTTGCAGCTGTTATATTATCTTGAGAAAATACAACAAAATTCCTCTTTTGCCAGGTTGTCTCGATTGCCTAACTTTGATGATTCAGACAGAATCCCAGAATAGGTATTTATAAAGGCAATGATGAAAAGAAGCAGAACCTCAGACCTGAGCTTGGTGCTCACTCTTCCAAGTGTCTGAACTCCAGCCCTGTCAATTTTTCATAGTCTTAGCTTGCCAGCCTACAGAGGGAGATTCTTTCTCCAGATTAAACCATCATAGGCATTTCTCTACAATACATTCTGTTCTGTTGCCATCTCCATCTATTTCCAAAAGCAGAATGATGGAAGCCCCCAATCAAATAATTAAACCAGAAAACTTAAGCTCCCAGATAAAAGGAGAGGAAGGGAGAAGAGAAAATACGTTTTCCCAGGAGTGTTCACACCCTCACAGATCCGGTTTCCAAAGCAGGTTTTCTTTGAATAGTGTTTAGATTTGCCAACAGGCTATTAGGATATAAGACTCTGCACACAATTCTCCAAAAAAAGGATCTGAGGTTTGCTATAATTTTCTCATTTTCCCATAGATGGATTGAGCCAAGAGGAAAGGGTAAGAGTGGGCAAAAGATTGTGGGAGCTGGAAAAAAAAATGCTTTCTGGATCTTGTCCAGTTGTCTTCAAAGGATAACCTCTTCCAAACAGAGCGAACCTTCAGGAGGAGATTATGCAAAGTGCCTGCCTTCCAACACTCCTGAGACCCTGCCACCCTAGTCCTTTCAGATTTGAGGATTAAGAAAACGAGAGGAATGAAAGCACGTATTTATTCATGGCCCATGTCAATAATTATTCTTCTGGACTGTTCTGGGCTGGATTCTGGGGCTTTATTGGTAGTGTGATCACTGCTTGTATGTTGTTGGGGGTGGTACGCCTCTGTATTATCTGATAATTCTGTGCTTATTTTTCCACTGTGACACTCAGTTGTGTAACCCCTGGCCAGATTTCCTTAGCTAAATGATAGAAATCGGCGTTGGAAAAGACCTATTAGGTCATTTTACCCTCACTCCTGCCAGTGACTCTGTTGTCTCTAAGCTAGATGAAGCGCCCGCCCCTTCCTTTGGGAGATTAGTTTCTACAATCCAATTAATTCACACTGCCAACTCATTTTCTCTAACATTCAATTCACAATTAGCAGCATTGTTTTTCTTAATTCAACTCATTATTTGCTTGTTGTTTTCAGATTTTAATCCACTGATAATCTCATTTTCCAATTTCTTCCTGAAGCTGTCTTTTTATTTCATTTTTCTTCTCTTAGAGTCTTTTTCATTTATTTAGTGTTTAATAATGGAGTTTATCCATTATTATTATTTGCATGACTTTGTAGTTCTTTGTTTAAAAGATAATGAAAGTTTTCTATTTCCTAAATTGGCCTATTTTATTAATGGGGTGGAGTGGGGTGGGTGACACAGTGAAATTAAACAGATAATCATGATGCCTGAAATTTTTGTTTAGGAAAAATTAGTCTTTCCCCAATATTTTGCTCCAAATTTCCCAGAAGCATTTGGCAAAACTATTAGTGGCCTGAAATATGTATAGACAATTCTGTATCTTAGTCTTTCAGTTTTGTGTGTGACTGTGTGTGTGTATGTGTGTGTGTGTGTGTGTGTGTGTGTGTGTGTGTGTGTGTGTGTGTATGAGGGTGAGAGAAAAAAAGACAAGCAGACAGACAGACAGAAAATATGTGTTTGCATGTGTCAGAGTTTCTACTGTGAAAATGATTTTGGCTACAGAGAGCAGATGGTCAGTAGAGGCAAATCTAAGAGATGTAAGGGAATAAAACTATATTGCTGGCCTTGAGAACTGATGAAATGTGGCCTCCAATTAGCAAATCTTACTTGCTGAAGAGATGAACCCATCGTAGGATGAGGTGAACCTTGGTGTATCCATGCTGCAAATCCTCAAGTAGACCTCTCTCTGTAACAAGGTTTTGCCCTCCTGAAAATTTCTTTCTTCATTGCCTAAGTCCATGGTTTCATTCCTGCATTTCCTGGCCTCTCTCTTTTACAGGCTTCATTTTGGCTGATACCTTTCCCTGCCTTCCTAACAATGTCACATCTGCCTCCTCCTCATGATGTCCTGCTTGTCTGAGGGAGGATCCTTTTTCTTAGTTCTGCCCTCTGACTAAGCTCTCTCTTGTAGCTCTTCCCTTCCCTGAGGAACCAAAACCATCTCCTGCCCAAACTCTCACTTTTATTCTTCCTAATTAGTAGCTAAGATACCCTGTCCTTTCAAGTTTAAGTTCAACTCTGTCAGGTCAGTGTTCTGACTTAGAGTAGAGTGCTTGCATGATTATTTCAGGAAATTTTATACAGAATCATCCCTTAAACACAAGAAAATATGTAATGTCCCACAAAACTCCTGTCTGCTAGCACCAAGGCCTCCACTTACGGTGCTGCCACTATGTTGTGCTTTTTAACTCAGTTCCTTTGTTGATGCTAAGATTCTTGTTTCTTGATTTTAGGGTTTAAATCTATTTGCTTGGATTTAGAAATTGTCTGTGGATAGTTGGACTCTATAGCTGAACTTTATTCTTTCCCATATATTGCCATTTATAACATTTCCCCCAATTATGAACATCCACTTGTTTGTTAGCTTGGTTATTTGGAAGGTTTTAAACTCTATGATGCCTGAAAATGAGACTTGTTGGTTGCTTCCTTCTGATGTGGCTAGTGTGTGACTCAAAGACATTAAAAACCACAATTGTAACAATAGAAGTGGGCAAAGTAAGTCAACCCCTTATTGATATCAGTTAATTGCCCTGGTGATGTAAACATTCACACCTGTGGTCATATAATTTGACTTACATTAGAAAGTTGTTGCTTGGTTATCTATGTCAGCTAGTGTATCTGTAGTTTGATGGCTTCGAGTACCAGTATTAGTTTTACTTCAAAAGAAGCTCTACTCATACAATTCAGGAGCAAATGTCATCAAAACAAGTGGGAAGTGTGTTTGAATAGTGAATAGAAGTCACAAGAACATAGTTGCCAGAGAGGCAAGGCTGTCTAGGGTTCTTTGACCCTACCCTACACTTTTCAGATGCTACTAAAAGATCTAGATACCCAAGGAACCGCATACCAACTTTCATATACAAAAATCTCCAAAACTCTATCAGCATGCTAAACCGGGTGTTCTGGTCCTGGCTCATGGAGGAGACAGATGCTTTCATGTTTTCTTTTCACATAGTTTAAGTTAGGGAAACTCACCCCTCCAACTCTTCATCTAAATCATTACATCCCCCAGTCAGAAAGGGAGATGAATGACCGGAATCTTAGTTAACTATTTTCCCATTATTGCCTTTAAAAAACACCATGACCAAGGCGATTTATGAAAGAAATTGAGGCTTATAGTTTCAGAACGTGAATCTGTGACTGCCACAGTAGGGAGCATGAGAATAGGTAAGGAGGCATGACATTGGGGCAACAGCCAAGACATCAAGACATCCTTATCAGCAAGCACAAGGCAGAGAGAAAGAGAACTGGAAATGGTGTGGGATATTTTTTTCAAACAGTTCCACCAACTGGAGAAAAATATTCCAATATATGAGTCTATGGGGGTCACTCTCATTTAAATCATCACACTGGACAAGCAAACAACTAATCAAATCAGTATATCAGCCATAAACAGCTACTAGTCTTACAGTGATATCAAACAATTTGACACCAAGGCATACTATTTTCATCTGCAAAGCTCAAGAACCGTGGAGTTGAGTCACCAAAACAAATTCTCATTATGTTATTCTCAAATGTTGCCCAGCCATAAGCTAGAGTGAGATATGAGATCTTTTCAGTATGTCTTTGTTTGAGGCTGCTAGGCAAAGTGTTCTGCATCATACAAATGTCAGAGAACTTAACCACATTTTTTCATATCGTGTGTCTTATTTAAGGTTTTACTGCTGTGAACAGACACCATGACCAAGGCAATTCTTATAAGAACAACATTTAATTGAGGCTAGCTTACAGGTTCAGAGATTAGGTCCATTTACTATATTGTGTTGGGCAACATTTGCAGATATCTTGAAGTAATGCTGCCTGTAGGATGCATGTTGGGTATACTTTCAATGACTTGGGGCATACCAGTGGGGTATTGTACCATCTTCCTTTTTACCATGTTAACTTCTAAGTTATTACTTCTGTGGGACTTTTCTGCTAGATATCTGCATTTCTAGACTGTATTCCTCTTGAGAGGTTTTATTGGTCACTGGTTTGGTGAATCAGTCTTTTTCTGATAATACTGGTTATCATGGCACAGTATTAGACTGGAAGCCTAGAAGCAGAGGTTGAGACTCCTATTCTTATGAAAGCAATACATAAGCAGAATCTCCCAACCAGGGTCAAAGTGCAGCAGTATAAAGAAAGGGAAAGTGCTGTGCAAGAAAGAGATTGTAGTCAAGGTATAGCCTTGGCAAGATCCTGGAGAAAATACCTTTCAATCATTAACCACGTGGCTAGGTTTTCCTTTCAAGGCAAGAAGGTAACTCTTTACATACCATATTAATTGGCCATTGCTTTTCAATTACTCTCTAGGGAATGTGTATAGCTCTTAAAGTGCCGTAACTGACATCGGGGGCTGCACAATCCACAAGAAATAGGCATCTGCGACCCGTTGACTGCTGACTCTCACAGAAACTGGATTTGAATTAGATCAGAAAATGAAAGGGAAAATGGGCGGATCCTGCAGATTTAAAATAAAAGCCACTAAACTCGGCTGAATTCAATCATGAGTTATTTGTCTTTCCTCCCTCACTCCATATACAAAAAAAATTCAGAAAAGGAGCACTAACCAGAAATAATTTTCAAGGTATGATGGTATGAATACTCTTGGCCCAGGGAATGGTACTATTAGGAGGTGTGGCCTTGTTAGAGTAGGTGTGGCCTTGTTGGATGAAGTGTGTCACTGTGGGCATGGGTTTTAAGACCCTCATCCTAGCTCCCTGGAAGCCAGTCTTCTTCTTTTTGCCTTTGGAACAAGATGTTGAACTCTCAGCTCTGCCTACACCATGTCTGCCTGGATGCTGCATGCCCACCTTAATGATAATGAACCTAATCTCTGAACCTGTAAGCTAGCCCCAATTAAATGTTGTTCTTATAAGAATTGCCTTGGTCATGGTGTCTGTTCACAGCAGTAAAACTCTAAATAAGACACACGATATGAAAAATTGTGGTTAAGTTCTCTGACATTTGTATGATGCCGAATACTTTGCCTAGCAGCCTCAAACAAAGACATACTGAAAAGGTCTCATATCTAACTCTAGCTTATGGCTGTATATTACCATTCCAAAGCTAACAGGGTTTTCTTTTCTTTCTTTTTAAAAATAACTTATTTATTTTATCGATGTGAGCACACTGTAGCTGTCTTCAGATTCATTAGAAGAGGGCATCAGACCCCATTACAGATGGTTGTGAGCCACCATGTGGTTGTTGGGAATTGAACTCAGGACCTCTGGAAGAGCAGCCAGTGCTCCTATCCACTAAGCTCTCTCTCCAGCCCAAAAGTTTTTCTTGGATGTGACTCTGCCAAGTACTGGTCTGTGATACCTTTCTGAAACATCATTTAGTCACGTCACATAGACTTTCAAACACAGACATCTTGCTTTTTTGAGAAGAGGATTCTAAGAATGATTCATCAATAACAAAATAACCACAATCACTGTGTTTTAAAATGTCCCTATGCCCAATTATCCAAAATATGCATCAGGGTGTAATCATTATTATTATTTTCTGTAGTCTTTGAACAAACACATGCATAGACAAGTTTATAACTTAACCAAGGAAACACAGCTAGTAAAACAATCTAGGTATGAGTTTTTTTTCATTATTTTTGGGTGTGTCATAATGACTTCAGCATCTCACAGCTGATTGTGTTTTTACTGTGACTATGAACTGAGGGTCAGTGGAGTCACTGGCTTTGCTTGTAAATTTCTTGTTTTCCCCTCTATGTGTTGAAATCTCAAAATCTAGTAATGTTTTGCTTTTCAAAGTTAACGATGTTTCAAGTGTGCCATTACCAGTAGAACAAGCTCATAGCTCATGTGACTGAGGCTACGCTGAAATCAGCTTTGTTTTACCCAGGACTTTTTGAGGCTTGCTGTCAAGAGCAAACATGAGTGTTCTACAAAATAAACATGATAAGCTGATAACCCAAGAAAATACATTTAAATTCACTTACATTATGCCTGTCTTGTTTGAACACAATAGAAAAGTAACATTGACTATGATGCCTTTCTATTGCTGTGATAAAATGCCGTTACCCAAAGCATCTTATGGAAAGATGAGTTTGTTTTGGCTTATGAGTCTGGGTTGAGAATTCGTAATGGTAGATGAGGCATGGCAGCAGGCGGCTGGAGCAATAAGTTGAGTGATCACATCTCCATTCACAAGCAGGAGGTAAATAGAGTAAACTATAGGGCTAGTACTGTAGTAGGGTTAGACTATAAACTCTCAAGGTCTACCTTCAGTGATTTATTTCTTCTAGCAAGGACTGACCTCCTAAAGATGCCAGAACTACTGCCACCCTAACAGAGGCATCAACTGCAAGTAAAGTGTTCAAATATATGAGCCCATGGAGGGAAATTTCTCATTTAAACTATCATAGCACTGACAATGCTCCAGGTACTTCAACTAACAGAGGACAATTTGCTGTTGCCTTAGCTTTGCTTTAGGTCTGGATCCTGTTGATTGTAGATCCTACACCTTTACTCTTGGATTCTACAAATTGTATAATAGGTGCAGTTTTTTTTTAATTTTTATTTTCTATATTCTTTATTTCCCCTTTCCCAGTTCCCCCCTCCCCAAAAGTCCCATAAGCCCTCTTCCCTCCCCCTGATCCCCATTTGCCTAAGAATTTCATGAATTCATTGTTTTTAACTGCTGAGTAGTATTCCATTGTGTAAATATACATGGAAAATATCTCTGATAAAATTGAAGAAATATGTAGAAAAACACGTTAAAATTGACTATTTCGTGGAAAAATTATCCAGATAAAATGGTAAGCATAAAAATATTCCTAAGTTGATTGAAAGTGGAATTATAAACATTTTCTGATAAAATTGAAGATCTACAAGGAAAATATTTCTGATAAAACTCAAGAAATATATAGAAAAGCACATTATAACTGACAATTTCATGAAAAATTATACAGATAAAATGGTAGGCATAAAATATTCCTAAATTGATTGAAAGTAGAATTAAAAACATTTTCTGTTAAAATTAAAGATTTACATGGAAACTATCTCTGATAAAATTGAAGAAATTTATGCAGATAAATTGGTAGGAATAAAAATATTCCTAAGTTGATTGAAAGTAGAATTATAACCATTTTCTCATAAAATTGAAGATTTACATGGAAAATATTTCTGATAAGATTGAAAAAAATATATGGAAAAACATTAAAATTGAAGATTATCATGGAAAATCGTACAGATAAAATGGTAGGCATAAAAATATTTCTAAGTTGGTTGAAAGTGAAATTATAACCATTTTCTGATAAAATTGAAGATTTACATGGAAAATATCTCTGATAAAATTGAAGAAATATATAAAAACAGGTTAAGATTGAGTATTTCATGGCAAAAATTATACAGAAAAAATGGTAAGCATAAAATATTCCTAAATTTTTTGAAGGTGGAATTATAAATATTTTCTGATAAAATTAATGATCTACAAGGAAAATATTTCTGATAGAATTCAAGAAATATATAGAAAAACATGTTAAAACTATTTCATGGAAAATTATACAGATAAAGTGGAAGGTATAAAAATGTTCCTAAGTTGACTGAAAGTAAAATTGTAGACATTGTCTGATAAAATTGAAGATTTACATGGAAAATATTTCTGATAAAATTGAAGAAAAATATAGAAAAACATTAAAATTGAAGATTATCATGAACAATTATACAGATAAAATGGTAGGCATAAAAGTATTCCTAAGTTTTTGAAAGTGGAATTATAAAAATTTTCTGACAAAATTGAAGATTTTCATGGAAAATATTTCTGATAAATTGAAGAAATATATAGAAAAAAATGTTAAAATTAGACATTATCATGGAAAATACTACAGTTAAAGTGGTAGACATAAAAAACATTACTAAATTGAAAGAGGAATCACAAACATTTTTTGATAAAATTGAAGATTAACATGAAAAATATTTCTGTTAGACTATATTTTTGGTTGGAGAATTGAGTCCATTGATGTTATAAGATATTAAGGAATAGTGATTGTTGCTTCCTGTTATTTTTGATGTTCTTTTTACGTTTGTGGGGTTACTTTCTTTTGGGTTTGTTGGAAAAAGATTACTTTCTTGCTTTTTCTAGCATTTTGTGTTGGCGTTTTCCATCTATTATCCTTTGTAGGGCTGGATTTGGGGAAAGATATTGTGTAAATTTGGTTTTACCATGGAATATCTTGTTTTCTCCATCTATGGTAATTGAGAGTTTTGCTGGGTATAGTACTTTGGGCTGGCATTTGTGTTCTCTTAGGGTCTGTATGAAATCTGCCCAGGATCTTCTGGTTTTCATCATCTCAGGTGAGAAGTCTGGTGTAATTCTGCCTTTATAGGTTACTTGACCTTTTTCCCTTACTGCTTTTAATATTCTTTGTTTAGTACATTTGGTGTTTTGATTATTATGTGCCGGGAGGACTTTCTGGTCTGGTCCAGTCTATTTGGAGTTCTGTAGGCTTCTTGTATGTTCATGGACATCTCTTTCTTCAGGTTAGGGAAGTTTTCTTCTATAATTTTGTTGAAGATATTTACTGGCCCTTTAAATTGGAAATCTTTGCTCTCTTCTATACCTATAATCCTTAGGTTTGGTCTTCTCATTGTGTCCTGGATTTCCTGGTTGTTTTGGCTCAGGAGCTTTTTCGCATTTTACATTTTCTTTAACTGTTGAGTCAGTGTTTTCTATGGTATCTTCAGCCCCTGAGATTCTTTCTTCTATCTCTTGTATTCTGTTGTTGATGCTTGCATCTATGACTCCTGAATTCTTTCTAAGATTTTCTATCTCCAGAGATGTCTCACTTCGTGATTTTTTTATTGTTTCTACTTCCATTTTTAGAACCTGGATGGTTTTGTTCAGTTCCTTCACTTGCTTGTGTTCTCCTGTAATTCTTTCAGGGATTTTTGTGTTTCCTCTTTAAGGGCCTCTACCTATTCACCCATGCTCCCCTGTATTTCTTTCAGGGATTTTTGTGTTTCCTCTTTAAGGGCCTTTACCATTTGACCCATGTTCTCCTGTATTTCTTTAAGGGAGTTATTTATGTCCTTCTTGATGTCCTCTAACAGCATCATGAGAAGAGATTTTAAATCCAACTCTTGCTTTTCCAGTGTGTTGGGGTACTCCTGGGAGACCAACTCTCTTCTGGCAGGGTCTGTGCACAGAAGGCTGTGGAGCTGTCTGGTCCCCTGAAGCAAATGGTGGCAGGAAGGGAAGATTCCTGTCCCAGCAGCTCCACTGATTGTATGCCTTGTGCCCTCCTAGCTGTACCCCTCCAGAGAGAAGGTGGAGATCTCACTTCAGCACTCAGAAGTGAAATTGCTGCTGAGAGATCACTCTCTCCTGGTGGGCTAAGCACAGAAGGCTTTGGAGCTGCCTGGTTCCCTGCTGCAATTGGCAGCTGGAAGGGAAGTCTCCTGTCCCAACTGCTCCTGTGAGATACTTTTCTCAATAGGTGTAGTTTTAAGGTTCTGTCTACTTTACCAACACTGCTCATTGGTCTACATTGGACATATAGAAACTTTTTTTTTTCATAGAAATTTCACAATTGCAATAGGACTCCATTTCTTCTGAAGTCTTGAAATTTATGAGAATGTCAGCCCTCCAGTGGCAGCAGTCTTAATTTTAACTTTATGAGCATAATTGTGTTGTAAGAGCATAGCTATATGGAGAAAGAGATAAATTGAGAGAACAGAATGATAATGTAAGGGCTTGAATTCACATGTATAAATTTATTCGTTGTATTTTATTTTGTAGCTTGATTAGCTGTTATGTATTATTTTATTCCTTTTTGAGGTGATCTAGGTTTACTGTGCAATTTGTGTTGTGCTTGCTATGTATGTATGTATGTATATATATATATATGTATATATACATACAAAGGACAGATATGAATTCTGAATTTTCTGACATCAAAATCATTAGTTAAATGGAATTGCCTTCAGCATAGTCCTATATTAATTAAAAATGCTATAGTTCATCATTAAGATGTCTAAATAAGCATCACACAAATATTTGACACATGATAATGCATATGCCTTAGCTCATAATTTTTAGTCTGTCATACCATTGAAATGTGTGGTGGCTTCAGCAAGAAGAACTTACCTTCTAATAATGTTGGGCAACTAATGATGATGGTAGTCTATATTGATTTGGAAGCCTCTGGAGTCGCCCTGAATGAAATCTTAAAGAGAAAGAATCTAGGTCTGAAAATTGGGTGTTGCTATTTTTGCTGTTTGTTTTCTGTTTTCTTTTTCTTTTCCTTAAAAAAAAAACAAACTGATGTGTTCCACGAGCAGTGTTGTTCATGTGAGATACCTCTGTTCAACCCTCCTTTACATTTTGTTCTATTTAGCTTAAAAACTAGTGGTGTTTCAGACTTCCTCATACATTCTTAGTTTTATTAAACCTAGCCTCTCCTCATTTCCAACCCCCTCTTTCCCCATCGCCACTTATCCAAGTATCTTCCCTCTCCTTTCTTTTCATATCATATATGTTCTACTGTCTCATTTTGTTACATTTTACTTGGGTTGCAAGACTAGAGGTTCCCAGGAAGCTGTTCCATGCACACTTCACTTTGGTGAAATATTCTCCTGTCCCCCTGCATCTCTGTCACTCCACTACCTGGATGAATCTTGGGTCCCCAGTGTTCTCCTTCTCTATTTGCATCTTACTTATAATCTACCACCCCTTCATCAAGTGTTCTATCAGGCACTCTTGCATTATTAGCTTCCTAACTTTCATATGCACTCCAGGTTAAGCACACAAAGCATAAGTTTTATTTTTTTGTTGTTGTTATTTTAGATTTATTTATTGTTATATGTAAGTACACTGTAACTGTTTCAGACACACCAGAAGAGGGATTATGGATGGCTGTGAGCCGCCATGTGGTTGTTGGGATTTGAACGTGGGATCTTTGGAAGTGCGGTCAGTGCTCTTAACCACTGAGACATCTCACCAGCCAAAGCATATGGTTTTTAAAGCTAGCACTTACATGAGAGAGAACATGCAAGGTTTGTCTTTTAGGTATATATTTCATAATTATAATTTGTTTAAATTCCATCCATTTAATCACAACTTTCATTTTCTTTAGAGCTGTGCAATACTCCATTGTGTGGGTGGATTGAGTTTTTATTAACCACTCACCATTTGGTAGATATTTATGTTAATAACATGTTCTAACTGTTGTGACTAGATCAGCAATGAACACTGGTGTGCAAGTATTTCTACAGTAAGAGATAAAATCCATTGAATATATTCCTGGGACTGTAGAGCAGGGTCATAAGGCAGTTATATTTCGAGGTTTTTGAGAAACCTCCAGATTTATTTATAAAGTGGCTTCACTAATTAATGTCCCCACCAACAGTGTATAAGGGTTAGAGCATCTACACCAACTTGGATTTTCATTTGCATTCCTGATAATGGCCATGCTGACTTCAGTGAGATAAAAATCTTAAAATGCTATAAGTCTATATTTCTCTGGTAGCTAAAGATTTTGGACCTTTATGAAGTGGTTATCAACAATGTGTATTTTTTTTTGTTTGTTTAGTTTTTGAGAATTTTCTATTTAGAGTCATAACCCATTTTAAATTAGGTTGTTTATATTCTGGATGTTTAGTTTACATTTTTTTTCTTATTGTTTTTCTCAAGAAAGGGTTTCTCTGTGTAATTCTAGCTGTCCTGGAACTCATTCTTTAGACCAGCATGTCCTCAAACTCACAGTGATCTACCTGCCTCTGCCTCCCAAGTGCTTGGATTAAAGGCATGTGCCGCTATAGGGCCTGGATTATAGCTTTTTGTTTGTTGGTTGGCTTGTATGTATGTGTGTTTTGTTTTGTTTTGTATTTAGTATATTCTAGCACTAATCTGCTGTGAGATGTTTATCTGAAGAATACATTCTCCCATTTTGTATGATGCCTTCTTACTTGATTGACAAGTATTTGGGATGTATTGAAAACCTAACAAAATAAAATGCACAGATGAGTAAGAAATATTGTGATCACTCCAGAAGTGGCATGATGCAGCCAGAGAAAAGGAATATCCAGACTCAGTGGAAGCAGGAAGCAGTGAGGAACACAAGGTTTGTTACAGCGTTTAATGAGGAGTATGGCTCCCCTATCATTTCAATGTAAGACTTTGGTTACAAGAGCTGTGATGGGACATTTTCCTGTTGTTTTAAACTATCTAGTTGTGGTATCTTGAAGCAAGTAATATATATTCCTTTTACACATGTAAGAATAAGGCATTGAAGACTCAATCAACTTGCCTCTGCCTGAATGTAAAATTATAACCTAGGCATTCTTAGTATTTGTTTTTAGCCTTAGTTGAATACTACACTCATCTCTGTCTCTGCCTCCATAGAAATACACAAACAGTTTTTTTGTGTAAAAACACAAACATTTGCCTAGGAATTTTCCTCTTAGCACCACTTTCATTGTGTCCCATAAATTAGGGTATGTTGTGCCTTCATTTTCATTAAATTTTAAAAAGTCTTTGATTTCTTTCTTTATTTCCTGCTTGACCAAGTTATCATTGAGTAGAGCATTGTGTAGCTTCCATGTGTATGTGGGCTTTCTGTTGTTTTTGTTGCTATTGAAGACCATCCTTATTCCATAGTGATTGTAACCCAGTCACAAAAGAACACACATGATAAGCAGTCACTGATAAGGGGATATTAACCCAGAATCTTGGAATACCCTAGACACAATTCACATATCAATAGATTTCCAAGAAGATGGAAGGAGAGACCCCTGGTCCTGGAAAGACTGGATGTAGGGGAATGCCAAGACAGAGAAGCGAGAGGGGGTTGAATGGGAAACAGAGGGAGGGAAGGGGGCTTATGGAACTTTCATGGAGGGAGGAAATGGGAAAGGGGAAATCATTTGGAATGTAAATAAAAAAACTTAGAAAAAAAAAAAGAAATACACAAACAGTTGTTAAGTGCATGCATTTAGTCCTAGCAGTTGCTGATACTGAGTTTTAATGTTAAAATATTTGCTTCCTACAGAACAAAGTGAGGAAAACTTTCTAAGAAGATCAAGCCACTATGGAGCAAGGGAATTGTTAATATGAGGAGCCTTAGAGAATTGATTTAAACAGGCATGGATCTGAAAGTTTCTAGAAAGTCAACAGAAGGCAAAGCAGAAGAAAACCTGTTCTGGCCCAGGATATTCTGACAGATCTTGAAAAACAGAAATTATTAAGGACTAGCTTATTCTGTCTATACAGAACTGTAACTAGCCTGTAACTTGTGTCCTCTCAAGAATGATACAGATCTGCAGGAGACATAGGCAATTTTTGCCCACTGGCCACCTAGCCACAATGTATAGCCTCACCTGGAATTTCTTCTTTGAATCCACAAAAGTGAGCTGCTAGGAGCAGATATGTCTCAGTAACAAAAGGATAAATAACATCAAATTTCACATCCTGTGGATTCAAGACATTTTTGAAAACCATCTATGTAAAGTAACCTGGACTCTTGTCCATTAATTGCTCTCAGCTATTTCTAATTAAACTATCTAAAAATGCCCTAACAATAAACTCAGAGCCAAGAATTTGCTATCTGGCCCTTAACTCACAGGTTTAATCATCTCAGATCAGTTTGTAATGGCATTTATAGAAGGACTGGGTCGAAGCCTTACACTTTTAAAATTTTTGTATCAATAGAAGAAATTTATACCAATGAAAACCTTGATTTTTGCATCAAAATGAATTCTGTGCTAAAATAAGAAATTATGACTTCAACTTAGTAACTATCCTAAAGATTTCTACCAAATGAGATTATGTCTACACAATCAATTCTATCTATTTCCTCTCTGTTCCAATTATGACCATTTCTAAATTCCTCAGAAAGGCAACCTTAGAATAACCACCTCCAGTCTCAAAGCCCAGGGAACTGGGACGACGACTCTTCATAACTTCTTCAAGCTGAATATGGGCATTTGAGATTATCTTTGAAGGAGGAGGAGGGTAAGGAAAATGGGGAAGTTCGTTGGTCTTAAGAAGGCCATACCAACAATTGTTTTAGTCTTTGATGTCTGTGTCCTGACTGGATCCCAACCTGTCTGAAAGTCCAAGAGATCAGGAGTTCAAAGCAGGTCAATTCAGCATGTCTGACAATGAGACTCACCAAGACGGTATATTCTGTAATATATAAATCTCTAAACAAAATTTTGGTACCATAAGGATAACTTTTTTCTTTGGTTCTCTGGAATCTAGTCCTCTGGGGAGGGGGTGTCTCCCTCTATCAAATCTGATTCATATAGCTCTGGAAATATCCAGAGCCTAATCACCTTTTCTAAAAACACAAAGACAAAACCTTTATCCCAAATCAGTATACTCTTCAGCCAACAACCAGGAAAACCTATAGCTTGCTCTCTGTCCCAGAGGAAAAATAAAACAATGACAATACTAAAAATCATATCCATTTTGATAGTAAAAACAATTTAAAACCAATGAAGTAAACTAAAACAAATACTGTATGAGCCTATTTAGGCTTTTCTAACTTGTCATGTCAGGATATTAACCCAAAATTCCCTTGGAGTCCACATTAGAGAATATGAATCTCCTGCAGACTTTATTATAGCATCTTTAAAACAATTGATTCACACTTCTATCTATACCTGCTTATAAGCAGGCAGTTTGTCAAACCAGGATTTAAACCCAAACTTTCGTGGAGCCCAACTTAGACAGAATATGAGTATCCTGCAAGATTCATTAGAGCAATATATCTTTATACCATCTTTAAAGCAATTAATTCAAACTTTCACTAATATATACCTATAGAAAGCAGATAGTTTTTTACTTGTTAAACCCTTTGCCTAGAGCAGCCATCCTGTTATATCATCTATCTCTTGGACTCTCTACCTGGAGCCACAGACATTTATTTTATTAATACCTGTTATTATATATATCTGTTATGTTCTCTACCTGGAGTTACAGACTTCTATTAATTAATACCTGTTCATAGCAGGCAATTATCACTGTGCTCTCTACTTGGAGTCAGTGATTAATTTTCCCTGTACTCTCTACTTGGAGTCAGTGACTAATTTTCCCTGTCCTAGTTCCGAATCACTGGGGAAATTCCTCATGTGATTTGGACAAAACTTGTATATAAATCTATTCTAAAAGCAAAAACAAACAAACAAACAAAAAAACAAAAAAAACCCCCAACTTTATACTTTCATATTTAAATCCAATATCTGCCCCAAGATGTAGGCAGTTTCCATTCTCTGGTTCTCTGACTCAGGGCAGCCATCTTATCTCTACAGCAGAAGACTTCAGAGCCCTCTTTGTTTTGAGGTTGCAATGCTTCAGTCCATGTGACTCGTCCCAATGCCAATTTTCTCTCACTTAGAAAATAAAACTCTAACTCTCAGGCTAATAATCTTAAATTTATAGTGGATTCTTGGGTGCCACCTGTTTCAGGAAATATTAAAAAATAATCCACACTATAGCCACCAAGTCAATGGCGGACACTGGTGGGCATGTTCTCATCTCATGAACACTCTCTGACTTAGAACTCTGAAATCTCTGCACCCAGCTTGCTAAGTTCCCACTGGCAGGTCTTTACCACACCAACCCCACATTTTAAAGCTCCTACAACCTTTTAGGGTGCACTTCTTGCAAACCCACTCTTTGCCACTGTACCTTTCTCTCTGGAACCCAGTTGAGCCACCATGTTGAAGGAAAACATCACACAAACAATTCAGAATCAATGGTAACTCAATCACTGGGCACAACAACTAGAATCCTAATCCTGAAAGTCATATTAAATCTAAATCCTCCAGAGGCAAAACCTGGCACATTTACCATCTAAACCAAGGATCACTAGTAGGTACATCTTGTCCTCCAGATGCTCCTATCCAAAAGCCTGTATCTCTCTCCTGCCTCTTCTCTTCCTGCCTCTGACCTGGAAGTCCTGCCTACTCACCTAGTGATTGGTTTCTTTATTCATTAGAAGGGTCACATGAAGTCCTGAATACTTGATTCACTCCTTGTCCAGAAAACCCCTCTTAGAGAAATTGAATTAACATCAAACTACAAACAGCACCAGGGCTATCCACTATAGAAACCTGGTGGAAAATGTTCTGTGCCAGGGATGAGATAATAAACTCCTCAGATTTGAGGAGGTTTAATTTATGGGGCACTCTTTGACCCCAAGATTATACAGATCTCTTAAAGATTTGCTGTAGAAAACAACATGGAGTCTAGGTTAGAGTGGATTGATATCAAAGTCAGACTACCTAGAATCATGACTGTGATATGCATATACATCAGCATTTCAGATGCATTTCAGGGAAGTAAACTGAGTTATATTCAATGACTAGTGGATGTCAGGAGCAAAGGGAAGGAGGAGCATGAGCTGCCATACAGACTTCTAGTTCAGAGAACTGGGTTGATGGTAATTTCATGGGGTGTGGTTGGTAATGGTATGTGTAAACAAAAATGCCACTAGTGGCTGATAAAAAGAGAAATAATGAAATAGACTCTTCTTTCATATAATACATCCTGACCATGGTTTCCTCTCCCTCCACTCCTCCCAGCTACCTCGCTCACCTCTCCTCTCCCCCAGATCTACTCTTGCTTCATTTCCATTTCAGAAAAGAGCAGGTTTCCAAGAGATGACAGCAAACACAACAAAACAAGATGCAATAAGACAAGGCAAAAGTCCTCACACTGAAACTGGACAAAGCCATCCAATAGGCAGACGTCTCAAGAGCAACCAAAAGAGTCAGAGATATACCAATTCCCACTGTTATGATTTCCCCTAAACCACCAAACTAACAGCCATAACATGTATACAGAGGAACTGGTGCAGATCCATGTAGAGACCTCCAATTTATACTCTCTGCATAAAGTCCAGCTATGGGTCTAGGCAAGGCACTGATCTATGAGTATAGCAGAATATCATTGGAATCATTTTGGTGATATTACTACTACTACTACTACTACTACTACTACTACTACTACTACTACTATTTTGTCAGTTATGTTTGGCTCTTACCCTAGGTCTATGGGCTATCCACTATACAGTCTCTGGGTCCTGGCCATACAGGCAGTAGAGGACATGGGTTCCCTCTTATGGCATGGGCCTCAAGTGAAACCAAACATTGGTTGGCTACTTCCACAAGTTCTGCTCCACCAATGCCCCAACACATCTGGCAGGTAGGACAGATTGTAGGTGGAGGTTTTTGTGGCTTGATTGTTGTCCGTGTTTCTTCTTCTGCAGAGTACCTTTTTGCACCAAATAAAGAGACTAGAATGTAAGAATGATGGCCCCATTCCTGTACCAGCTCAACTTCTCTATGTGCAGTGAGCTATGTGGATGATATTCTTGACAAAGGGGATCCATTGTTAGTTTTTAGAGAGGGACTTTCTCCCCTGACATAAGCCTGGGTTGTTTAGGAATCTCCATGGTAACATTCAGTCAGCATTCCAAAGGAATGCAATCCAGTCCAAACACTGGAAGTCCTGGCTGGCTGCAAAAGATGGCCAGTTCAAACTCCATATTCCTAGGAGTCTTTACTAAGGTCACCCTAATAGATTCCAGAAAGTTTCTACTGCACTAGGCTTGTGCACACATGCCCGTTGCTCCCCAATTCCATCTCTTTCTCCCTGCATTCTCTTCCTCCATCCCTTCCACCCCTTGCCTGATCTTTCTTGCTCCAGTCACCACCTGCAATTTTTTTTTTTATTTCTTCTTTCCAGGGAGATACATGTGCTCCCCCCAGAGCCTCCTCTTTACCCAACCTCTCTGCAACTTTGTTTTGTAGCATCATTATCAATTGCTTAACAGCTAATATTTATTTATAACAGAATACATGTCATATTTGTCATGTTCTGTCTGGGTTGCCTCACTAAGGATGTTTTTTTCCTAGTTTCATCCATGTGATTGCACAGTTCATGTGTCACTTCAACAGCTCAGTAATACTACATTATGAAAATGTACCATATTTTCTTTATCCATTCTCTTCTTAATGTACATCTAGGTTGTTTCCAGTTTCTATTATGAATAAGACAATAATAAACATAGTCGAGCTAGTGTTCTTGTGCTAGAATAGAGTGTCCTTTGAGTATATGCAAAGGAGTGGTATAGCTGAGTCCTAAGTTAGGTCAATTACCACTTTTCTGAGGAACCACCATATTTATTTCCATAATGGCTGTACAAGTTGGCAGTCCCACCAGCAGTGGAGGAGTGTTCCCTTGCTCTACATCCTCGCTGGCAAGAGTTGTCACTTGTGTTATTGGTCACCATTGTGACAGGTGTTAAAATGGAATCTCAAAATAGTTTTGATTTGCATTTCCCTGATTGCTAAGTTTTAGATTCCTCTGTTGAACATTCTGTTTACACTGATTCCCATCTTTAAAAATTGGATTATTTGGTTTGTTGATGTCTAATTTCTTGAGTTGTTTATATATTTTGGATATTAGCCCTCCATCTAATATGGAGGTGGTGGAAATCTTTTTCCATCCTATAGGCTACCTCTTTGTCTAATTGCCTGTGCCCTTTGCCTTATAGAAGCTTTCCAGCATAGTAGTACCATTTATTAGTCACTGACCTCAGTGCCCTATCACTGTTCTATTTAGGAAGTTTTCTCCTGTACCAAATCATCTAAAGCTGTTCCCCACCTTCTCTTCTATCAGGCTCAGTGTGTCTGGTTTTATGTTGAGATCTTTGATCCACTTGGATGTGAGTTTTGTACAGGGTGTTAA
This sequence comes from Tokudaia tokunoshimensis, assembly GCA_036184795.1. NCBI lineage: Eukaryota > Metazoa > Chordata > Mammalia > Rodentia > Muridae > Tokudaia > Tokudaia tokunoshimensis. Next base: position 18,495,576 of record BTHU01000018.1, on the reverse strand, counting down.
ATATGAATCTGTTCGCATACTTTGACATACAGACATCTAGTTTGACTAGCGCTCTTTGTTAAAGAAGCTTTCTTTTTTCCAGTATGTATTTCTCGCTTCTTTATAAAACTCAGGTGTTTACAGGTGTATGAATTTTTGTTTGGGTTTTCAATTTGATTTGATTGATCAATATGTCTGTTTCTATGCCCATATCATTAAAGTACTATAGTACAACTTGATCAGGGATGGTAGTATAACTTGAAATCAGGGACTGTGATACCTCCAGCAATTTTTTTATTGTTCAGCATTGTTTTAGCTATCCTGCTTTTTGTTTGTTTGGTTGTTTTGTTTTTGTTTATCCATATAAAATTGGAAATTGTTCCTTCAAGGTCAGTAAATAACTAGGTTAGAATTTTGATGGGAATTGCATTGAATCTGTAGGTTGCTTTTGGTAGGATGGTCATTTTACTATGTTAATCTGATAAATCAGTGATCATGGAAGAACTTTCTATCTTCTTCAATTTTTTTCTTCAAAGACTTGAAGTTTTTATCATACAAGTCTTTCACTTGATTAGAGTTACCCCAGGATATTTTCTATTATTTGAGACTATCATGAGAGGTATTGTTTGCTTGATTTCATTCTCAATCCATTTGCCATTTGTATATAGGAAGGCTATTGATTGTGGTCAGCTATTTTGCTTAAAGTGTTTTTCAGCTGCAGTTCTCTAGCAGAAATTGTTACTATTACTTATGGATCCTATTATATCATCTGCAAAGAAGGGTACTGTGATCTCCTCATTTCCAATGTGTATCCTCTTGATCTCCTTCAGTTGTCTTATTGCTCTAGCTAAAACTCCAAGTACTACACTTAACAGAGATACAGAGAATACACAACCTTGTATTGTTCCTGATATTAGTGGAATTGCTTTACATTTCTTTACATTTAATTTGATGCTGGCAATAGTTTTGTGGTTAACTGTCTTTATTATGTTTAGGTAAATCCCTTTTATACATTATCTCTCCATGCCTTTTATCATGAAAGGGTATGGGATTTTGTCAAAGGCCTTTCTTGCATCTTATGGGATGATCATGTGAAGTTTTTTCCTTTCACTTTAATTATATGGTGTATTACATTTACTGATTTTTTGTGTGTTGAAACATCCCTGCATCCCTGGGATGAAACCTACTTGATCATGATGGATTATATATTTTTATGTATTCCTGGGTTTGGTTTGCAAGTATTTTATCGAGTATTTTTACATCTATCTTCATAAGGGAAATTGGTCTGTAAGTCTTTTTCTTTGTAGGGTATTTATATAGTTTGAGTATCAGTATACTGTATACTCACAAAATGAATTGTGTAATATTCATACTGTTTCTATTTTGTGGAATAATTTGGAGGAATATTGGCATTTGCTCTTCTTTACGATATGGAAGTATGGTAGAATTCTAGAATTAGTAAAATTATCTGGCCTAGGACTGACCTACTACCTACCTTCCTTCCTCTCTTCCTTCCTTCCTTCCTTTCTTCCTTCCTTTTTCCCTTTCTCCCTTCCTACCTTCCTTCCTTCCCTTCTTCTTCTTCTTCTTCTTCTTCTTCTTCTTCTTCTTCTTCTTCTTCTTCTTCTTCTTCTTCTTCTTCTTCTTCTTCTTCTTCTCCTTCTTCTTCTTCTCCTCCCTCCCCTCCCCCTCCTCCTCCTCCTCTTCTTCTTCTTCTTCTTCTTCTTCTTCTTCTTCTTCTTCTTCTTCTCCTCCCTCCCCTCCCCCTCCTCCTCCTCCTCCTCCTCTTCTTCTTCTTCTTCTTCTTCTTCTTCTTCTTCTTCTTCTTCTTCTTCTTCTTCTTCTTCTTCTTCTTCTCCTCCCTCCCCTCCCCCTCCTCCTCCTCCTCCTCTTCTTCTTCTTCTTCTCCCTCCCCTCCCCCTCCCCCCTCCTCCTCCTCTTTCTCCTCCTCTTTCTTCTTCTTCTGCTTCTTTTTCAAAGACTATTTTAAATGACCATTTCTATTTTACTAAGAGTTACAGGTCTATTTAATTTGTCTATCTGATCCTGACTTTCATGAATGGTACCTATTGAGAACATTTTCCATTTCTTTCAGATTTTCACTTTTAGTAGAGAAAAGGTATACTGGATAGTTTTGTGTGTCAACATGACACATGATAGAGTCATCAGAGAGGAAGGAGCCCCAGTTGAGACAATGCCTCCATGAGATCCCGCTGTAAGGGATTTTCTCAATTAGTGATCCATGGGAGAGAGTCCTGCCCATGGTCAGTGGTGCCATCCATGGGCTGGTAGTCCTAGGTTTTATAAGAAATCAGGATTAGCATGCCATGGAAAGCAAGTCAGTAAGAAGCACCCCTCCATGGCTTCTTAGTATTAGTTCCTGCCTCCAGGTTGCAACCTTGCTTGAGTCCTGTCATGACTTCCTCCAGTGATGAATTATGATCTGGAAGTATAAGCAAAACAAGCCCTTTCTTCTCCAATACACTTTTTGGCCATAGTGTTTCGTCAAATTAATAGAAACCCTGATAATAGGTTTCTAAAAAATATACTTGTGATTCTCTGAATTTACTTGGTGTTTGTTGTTATTTCCCCCTTTTTTGTTTGGTTCTATTAATTTGGATATTCTCTGTCTTTTAGTTAGTTTTGATAAGAGTTTATCTATCTTGTTTATTTCCTCAAAGAGTCAACTCTTTGCTTCATTGGTCCCCTGTATTTGTTCTCTTTGTTTTCTAATGTATTGATTTCAGCACTTAGTTTGATTGTATCTTGCTGTCTACTTTTCTGGCTGTGTTTTGTTCTTTTTTGTTTAGGACTTTCAGGTGTTCAATTGCTGGTATGATCTGTCTCTATTTTTTTTTAAAATTTAGGTACTTAATGCTATGACCTTTCCTCTTAGCATCACTTTCATTGTATGTCATACATTTTGTATTATAAATATGCATTCATTTTCATTGAATTCTAGAAAGTTTTTCATTTATTTCTGATTTGAGCCACTTTTTCATTGAGTAGAGTGTTGTTCAGATTGCATTAGTTTGCAAGCTTTCTGTCATTTCTAATATTGATATCTATTATTGATATCTAACCTTAATTCGTGATGGTCTGATATGATTCAGGGAGTTAGTTAAGTTTTCCTGTATCTGTTGAGACTTGCTTTATGTCTAAGTATATAGTCAATTTTTGATAATGTTCTCTGAGAAGAAGTAATAATATTTTCTGTTTTGGTGGACTGTTCTGTAAATATCTGTTTAGTTCATTTGGTTTACAACATAAGTTAGTGCCAGCATTTCTCTTTTTAGTTTTTTTCTAGATGGGCTATTGAAGTTTCTCACTATCAGTGTGTGAGGATTAATATGAGATTTAATCTACAGTAGTATTTTACAAACATGGGTGCCCTTGTGTTTTGGGGCTTGTGTAGATATTAAGAATTGAAATATCATCTCAGTGATTTTTTTCCTTTGATGAATATGTAGTGGTCTTCCCTATGTTTTTTTTAATTAATTTTGGTTTGAAGTCTATTTTGTTAAATATAAAATGATTAAACCTGCTTGCTTCTTAGGTACATTTTTTTGTGTGTGTGAACTAATATTTTAGAACCCTTTAGTCTGAGGTAATGTTTATCCTTTGATGTTAATGTGTGTTTCTTTTGAGGAACAAAACAACAGGTTTTGTTTTCATATATATTTTGTTAGTCTGGTCTTTTGGGGATGAAATTGAGGCCAATGATACTGACACATACTAATGACCAATGGTTGTTAATTTTGTTATTTCGTTGTTAGTGGTGGGGGTAGTGTGTGTGTGTGTGTGTGTGTGTGTGTGTGTGTGTGTGTTCATGTCTGTTTCCCTTCTTTAGGATTTGACAATGTGAGATTCCTTATTTCCTACATTTTCATGTATGTGGTTAACCTCCTTGGTTTGGATTTTTCCTTGTGGCACCTTCATAATGCTGGACTTGTGGATATTGTTTAAATTTGATTTTAACACAAAATATAGTTTTTATCTCCATTTACAGAGCTTGAAAGTTTTACTGAGTATAATAATCTGGGCTGACATCTGTGGTCTCTTAGAGTCTGCTGCACATTAGAGTCTCCATTGAGAAATCAGGTGTAGTTCTTTTTTTTTTTTAATTTTTATTGATTCTTTGTGAATTTAATATCATGCACCCAATCTCACTCATCTCCCAGTCCCTTAGGTCCTGCCCTCTGCCCTTGCAACCTCCCAACAAAAGAAAAAAGAATCTTATTGTGGAACCTGTACTATGTCACAGTGTTACACATAGTATACCCTCACCCTTTTGTTCACACTTCTTTGCTTGCAAATGTTCATTGCAATGAGTCATTGGTCTGGTTTGAGGATTCTGATTTCTGTCACACTATCAATACTGGATCCTCAATGGGATTCCCCTGGGATATCCTGTTTCTCAGTGTGTGTCATCGAGACCCTGAAGCTTCACATCTGTGGAGTCAGCCCTTTCACATGCTCCAGAAATTCATCAATGGGATCGATGTTGGGGTGGGCCAACTCCAAGCCCTGGATCTGGGCCTGGATGGTGACTGAGCTGACCGTCCTGCAGCTGTCTGACACTCATATCACTCCAGCACTTTACTGACTAGCTCATCGAGTGCTGTAGGCAGCAAGGGGCAGAGGCAGCTCTCCTCTAAGGACTGATTCACTTACCACCCCAGCAACTAGGGCCAGTTCTACACTACTGGCCAGTGGAGACACAAGACCTACTTCACCAAACACTGTAATTGGTGAGGTGCAGGGCCAGTTCTTCTGCTCTCAAAATCCCGGATCCAGCTCTGTCTCCTGTTGCAGGTGGCAAGGGGCAAGAGAGGAAAGTCATGGGTAACTTTAATAAGTCTGCCTTCATATGTTACCTGGTCTTTTTCTTCCACAACTTTTCATATACTTTCTTCAGTCTGTAAGTTCAGTGTTTTGATTATTACATGGCAGGGTCCTTTCTATTCTGGTCAATTTCTTGTACATTCATATGCATTTTTTTCTTTAGGTTAGGATAACTTTCTTCTATGATTTTGCTGCAAGTTTTTATCTGGGCTTTTGATCTGATATTGTCCTTCCTCTAATCCAATTATTCGTAGGTTTGGTCTTTCCATAGTGTCTCAGATTTCCTGGATGTTTGTGTCAAGAATTCTTTAGGTTTAAGATTTCTGTTGTATTCCATTTTTTTAATTGTTTCTTCAACACCTGAGATTCTCTCTTCCATCTCTTGTATTCTGTTGGTACAGCTCACCTCTGTAGTTTCTGTTTGAATTCCTAAATTTTTTGTTTACAGGTTGCCTCTGTTTTCGTTTAGTTTATTGTTTCTATTTCCATTTTCAGGTCTTGACCAGTTTTGTTTGTTTCCTTCATTTTTTTCCTTGCTTTCTTTAAGGGAAATATTCATTTCCTTCAACTGTTTAAGAAACTTGAAAGAAATATATTCTTGTGTATGAAATGCCATGCAACACTGTGTGAAAGAAAGAGAAAATACTAATTAAAATATATTATTTCCCATAAAGTTGGTAACAAAGTAGAAAGCCTTTGAATATTGGTATTTTTCTCCTGGTGGTAGTAAGGAAGGTTTTCAAAAATACATGCTTTTTAGTCCTAATACTTTACATACATTACAATGTAAGAAAACATAACAAAGAATATTTATTTGCATATTACTTTACATAAAATCAGACAAGTTTTTTTTAAGTTTTAGAATGAAAAGAGGCAGATAATTCTCGTCTTCTAATGACTCATACAAATAGACTAAGAACTGTTCATAGGGTTAATTTTTTTGCATATTAGAGTTAATATTTCATTATATAGCTCAAGCTGTCCTCTAACTAATGACTTTCCTTCTTCCCAAGGGTTGGGATTACAATTGTACAGTAACATGTTGTGACACCTACTATTTTTTTAAGTTTTAAAGTTTGTCTGAAGAATATGTATAAACATTCTAAGAGAAAGTATAAATTACCTCTGGAATATCTTCAACAAGATTTCAAATATTGAGGCACTTGAAGAATCAGAAGTTTAGAATAACTTACTCTGTGGGAAACTGTACAATCGGTAAATTCTAGATCATTTCTGATTTCACTCTTATGCATTGTTTGAGGCTTAAATTTCTGTCATTTATTTATCTGATATCTTTTGAAAAAAATATATGTATATTATTCTTCTAATCACCAGAAATGCAAAGGTACTATGAGAGTTTTATGGTAATGTGAGATAGAATATTCTTAAGAGACTGGGGTAATCTTCCACTTGCTACTCTATATGCCGTGTTGCAATCATTCTCGTATAAGATGCCACATTTAATTCTCAGAATCATTCCATGAACTGTCTTTTGGTTATGATTAACAGTGTGTGAAGTATGTGAAAAGGGTTCCAGAATGTCAGAAAAAGAACCATCTGTTTATGGTCCACAGGGCTAATCTAAAACTTTGTGACTCAGTAGAGTGTCTGTAGTGTATTGCCTTGTCTACAAAAGTCACCGTGGTATGACCCATCCAGAAAGCAAGGGTAGAATGCATTGGTTTACGTATATTTAACAGAGACCCAATGACCAAGAGTAAATTTCCATCACAGCATGTGAATTCACCTTAGGAACAATGTGTCAGTGAATGTGTATCCTAGAACGAGAGGTGTCTGTGGTAGAGACCTCACTTGGTCTTGTGATGCTTGTGATGCTTGGCACTAATGAACCATCACGTTGAGCAGACGTGACCTCCAGAGTGGTAGTACACGACAAAGAAGTCATTGAACTCATCAGATTTCAGTTGTGTGATTTTCTTTGTCCAGAACAATCTATACAACCTTAGATTCTGGATCAGTTTGAAGGTTAGGATGCAGTAGACACAGAGACTGTACTTATTATTATTAATCAAATTGTGGCCAAGTGAAAAGAAAAGTAAATTACGGGAGGCAAATAAAACTGATAACTCGAAACTGATGCGGCTTGGCTTCGTTATTAGTGTCTTAACTCCTGTTCACAGGCTCTATCTTTTGCCCTGAACTCTGTGTCTCTACAGGAACATACAGTGCAGGTTTCAGAGTTACCATTAAGAATTCCATCTTCTCCATGTCAGCACCAGTTAGCTACAACTCTGCCTCAGTGCATTGTTCCACACCTCGTACTCATTTTGTAATCTAAGATGAAGAAGGGCTTCTGCTCGGCTATAAGTCAATAATGTGACAGTGCATAAAGCTGGCACGTATGACAGTTTGCCAATGACATACAAATCATTTCAACATAATACCACTCACTGACCAGAAAGAGTGTCACACAGCCAATCCTGTCTTAATGAAGTAGAAATATGGTTTTCACGCTGTTTGCTGTGTCAGTCTCATAGCAATATGGAAGTATGTATAGCCTTCTTAATTGAAAAAAAAAGACACATAATGAAACAAATTTGTATAATCTAAAACCTTGATATTTCCAATGATTTGGGGGGAGTTGTTTCTTTGCATTATTATGGGAATCAGAAAATAGAAACCAGTCCGCTCAAAATTAATGAGACAAGATTTTTACTGGAAACTAAAGCCTTTCTTTTCGAAATGTACAAATATGGCTTTATCTTCCCTGTCCAGTGGGATGCCCTCACAGCCGTCATGCATGAGCTGTCCAATGATGATGATTCTTCTACACATTCCAAATGTCCACTTGTGGTGGCCACTGTGTTCAATGGTGGGAGAGAATGACTATTGTACACCTGCCAATGAAAATGTGGTTCAGTGGAATGAGGCCCTTGCCACCACAAAGGAGTTTGAGTGATTCATAAAGGAAATGTTCTGATTTTTCTTCTCAGTGAGTCAAAACTGATGACTCTAAGCACATGAGATTTCAGTATATTGTACTTCAAGAATCAGGAGAAAATGTATCACCTTGTCCTGAGCATCTAGCAAAGTACTCAGGAGACTATGGGTTGGAACAATGTTTCTTTTCAAAAGAAGTCTTAGGTTTTTTAGTTGTTATGTATTTTTGGAAATTCTGGGAAATTGACACATGGTAGGTAAATATTCTCCCACAGAGCTATATCCCAGTCTCTTAACTGTCTTCAGAAAAATGAGGAAAATACAGATTTTGGAGTTGTATATTCATACAAACATAGTAAATGGGTTTTAAACACACTTTATGTACTGACCAAGATATATTCTGATAACTGGTAGATAAGCACCCTGTATTTGAAAACATTTTATATATTAGTTTCATTATTCTTTTTTCTTTTAAAGATTTATTTATTTATTATATGTAAGTACATGGTAGCTGTCTTCAGATACCCCAGAAGAGGGCCTCAGATCTCATTACAGATGGTTGTAAGCCACCATGTGGTTGCTAGGATTTGAACTCAGGACCTTCGGAAGAGCAGTCAGTGCTCTTCATTGCTGAGCCATCTCTCCAGCCCAGTTTCATTATTCTTGCTGAGACTACTGTGGCAGGCAAATATTAAGACTTTGAAAAATCTCTAGACACTTACATCGTATCTTAAAGTTTTTGGGAGTCTTATATTTATAATCCGAAAGATTACATACAAATATGTAATCAGTTTATTTTACTAGTATTGTATGTGGTTTTATATATAGTATATTAAATAATTAATAAAAATTATTATTATTCTACTTAGACATGTTAAGGTTCACTATTAAAATGATTTTAATCTATACTATTTCCCATGTGAAAGTCTTTTGCTAAGTTTATTAGTTATTGGATAAAAAGTATTTGTACTTACTTATTGGAGTATTTACTACATTGTTTTACAAATATCATCTTGGTTTGAAAAGGAGCAGCTAGCTTGCTTACTACAATTAGACGCTACTCTTTCGTACCTTTATTTTGTGTGTGTGTGTGTGTGTGTGTGTGTGTGTATGGATGCCTGTATACAGACTTCTGAGACAGGGATCATATAAACCAGGCTATCTGAGGCTTGCTATTTGGCCAAGAATGACTTTGAACTCCTGATTTTTCCTAACTAATCCCTCAGTTTGTCTGTTGCTTTGGAAATGTAAATGGTGGGAGAATGTGCAAATAGCAGAAGGGAAGCACTCTGGGATTAGCTAGACTTGCTTTTTTAGCAAAAAGAATGAGGCTTATATACTTACTTGTCTCCTGAATATACATATTCTGCTGGACACTTCATTCAAATATTTGTCCTGTGCCTAGGGATGTAGCTCAGTGAAAGGTTATCTGTCTGACCTCCGTGAGGCCCTGGGTCGATGTTATAGTGCAGCAAAAAAAAAAAAAAAAGAAAAGAAAAAGTCTCATTACTTCGTAGTATGAATTGCTAAATATATTTGCAAGCTTCAGTGCTAATCTGCAGATCTTCAGTAACATGCATTCTAAAAGTATCTTAAAATATTCTTAGTAATGTAATACTTTATTTGAAGGGTTCCTAAACATGACTTTGAGATGACTTCTCATACATACACAACACAGAGAGCTTCAGTTGCAACCTGTATAATTCACTCATTCATGAAATTAGTCACTAGTTTATCAATAGTAAACAGTGACCCTAAGATCCTAAAACCCTGTCTAAAATGGTGAATTATAGTGATACAGATCTGAAAAGCCATTATAGAGATCCTAAATATTTTCCCTATAAACTTACAAAAATCACACCAAGAAAGATTTGTATCTCTGGGAACATCCTTTCCCTCCCACTACACTTTGATCTTCATAGACTAATTAAGACCTTCTGCTTCAAGCACAAAAAAAAAAAAACAAAAAAAAACCCCCAAAAACAACCAAAAAACCAACCATCTAGGCCACATTTACATTTTTGGGCTATCATTGAATATTTCATGGACGTTAGGAATGGCATTCCTTTATGAACTCTTTATGAACTAGATGACTGGTAAAGCCATTCTCTTCAGGTAAATGGTGCAAATCTTCAGAAGTCCTGGCACTTTAGAACAAAACAGACTTTATATTATTCTTTCCATCTCTACTCTTTATTTTAACTAGAACAGGGATTCTCAACCTGTGGGCCACGGACCTTTTGGGGGTTGTGTATCAGACATTCTGTATATCAGATATTTACATCATGGCTCATAACAGTAGCAAAATTTGCAGTTATGAAGTAGAAACTAAATAATTTTATTGCTGGGGGGTCACCACGACATGGATTCATATTGAAAGTTTGCAGCATTAGGAAGTTTGAGAACCTCTGATCTAGAGACTAACATTTTGGAGGTCAACCAGCCACTGGTAAATTTGTAGGCTGAAACAATTTGTCTTTTATTTATAGATTACATGGTACAAGTGTTCCAGTTACTCGGTATGAGCCAGTGAGATGTGTCTAGGAGGATCCTGCATGTGTCCAGCCTTGTGTCACAGATTCTCGGTGGGTTTTCTCTGACAGCTTCCATGTGGGATGCAAAGAAGGTCTGAAATGGAAGAAGATCGAAAATGTGAGGCTTGGGTGGGACCCAAATCTTCCAGATGTGACTGTTTTCATACTTTCAATGTGAATTCAAGGACCTACCCTCCTTCTTGACAGAGATGGCAAGTGCCTCATCTCATAATCAGAAAAACATGGTCACTAGAGTGAGGATATCAGCAAACAGCTTTGCCTGCAGGCTTCTCTGGAGGCACTCTGCATAAGGAACCCAAGTGTCACTTTTCTTTGTTCCCTTTGAGATGTCAAAGACATGTCAGACTACCTTATTTATTTCTAAGTAAAGAAATTTGACTCCATCTTCTACGTATTTCTCTGTGAGAACCAATTTAATCTCTGAATAAACAAGAAACTTATATGAGGAAATTACTTTCAAGTGAGTAAATGTTTGTCTGACTGGAAGTCCCTCTTTCTACTGGCTTCACTCAAGTCTACAGGCACAGGCTTAGTGGTGGGAGGAAGTGTTTTAAGCAAAATTCCTGTGGTCATTTTTTCCATTTTCAGGCAATGGGTCACTTAGTGTGCCTGGAGAGTTGCCAAGTAGTTTACTTTTCTGCATCATTTAAGCTAATTCTTTATAAGTCATATTTCCTACCCAAATGGGAAAATAGACAAATGACAAAGAATGAAGGGGGAAAAAAACCCAGGCCAAAGGGAACAAAACCATGACAACTGGTTGAAAGCCATTATGTTGACTCTAGTAAAGGAATTGATATAATAAAAGGAAATGTATAGTTTACCCTTATTTCCTTTGAAATAAAAATCCATTAAAAGTTGTATTATTAATTAGTAGAAGTAGAATGTAAGCTTTTACCTCCCTTTAATTTAGTGTCATATATTTTAAATATTGGAAAAGTGCTTTGGGTAGTCAGATTTGAAACTCAAATAATTCTAGTTTTATATCATATATATACATATATGTATATGTATAGTTACAGGATTTGTTCTTCCAGTGGCTGTGTTCCCAGGTTAACTATGTTGCCATTACTTAATGCTTAGTGGTTTTCCTTGTATAGATCTGTTGATTTCCCCTTCCCTCCTTATCAAATGATCAGCTTGCTTTAGTAACAGATCTTAAGTGTGAATAAGAAACCAGATATTCCCTAAATGGAATCTCTAAATGTGTGGGAAAGGATCAGTGAGCTTGAGGAACAAGATCAGTGAGCGCGATCCACTGGTGAAAGTGATGGCTATCAGCCATGATAACTTGAGTTTTATCCTTGGATTCCATGTAAAACTGGAAGGAGAGAGTTGGCTTCATGAAGTTGTCCTTTGCCATCTGAATGTGCACAATGGCATGTGTACACAAATATTTGTGCAAGTATGTACATTCTCATGCACACACACAAGTGCACACAAATGCACAAACATATACATACACATGCGCATACACATGTACATGTGCACCCATGAATATAATTTTTTTAATGTAGAACTATAAAATTTCCACACTACAGTTAGGCAAAGATGTTTTGCTACACCTTTGTGATTTTTAATATTTAGGAATGAAACACCATTTCAGATATAACTAAGTAAATTTAAGTATCTATCGATAATCCTGTAAATTATCTGCTTTTTTACTGTTAAAAAAGGCTTTGGAGTGGTAAGTGTAAAGGATTAAAGTGGTACAGGGGTTCCCCAGCTTTCACAAGGACTTGGGTTCAGTCTTCAGCCATCACAAAGAAACAAATATGAAATGATGCTCCTAAATAACTTTGAATATCGTGGACTCTGTGTGATTTCAGCGATTGACCTACGTGACTAGTAAGGGAATGAAGAAATGACAAACATAGGGACACACAGAAAAGTTGAGGCTGGTGGATTCTCAGATGACAAGCTGTTTTACCCTAGACACTCAATATGCTTATGATGCACAGTTGTGCAGGAAGGCAGGGTTATTGCAAACAACAGAACAAGTAGGCAGGGTAATTACATACAGATAAATGAGTACAATAGCTAGTCAATCTCGGTAGGTGCAGTCTCTGTAAAGGAATAGTGTTCAGGGTGGGAAGCTATAATGGACATTTTCTACACACACTGTTAACATTTACACTTGGTCCAAAGGAAGGCACTGGCACTCTGATAACTGAAGCATCATTGTCCTTGCTGTGGGCATGCTCATCCCAAGCAATACACATTCATTCAAAACTTTACTCACCCCTCACTGTGTACAAAACTTCTGGAATATAGAGTGAGAAAATACAGTACAATAAAGATATAAGGACCAGTGAAATGGCTCTGGGAGTATTAAAGGTATTGCTGCTAAGACTGAGACCCTGAGTTCAATCCAAGGACACACATGCATTGAGAAGAGAATATATACCCAAAAGATGTCTTCTGATCTCTTTACATGTTCCATAGCATATAAACACTCTTCTCACAAGTGAATAAATGTGTGTGTGTGTGTGTGTGTGTGTGTGTGTGTGTGCCTGCGCACACAGAAATTCTGAAAGTGACTGTCACAAAATACCTAGAAAAGTCAGAACTCAGTGGTGGAGTGAGCCCTTTTTCTCTTGGGGTAAATGGGAAAAATGAGTCAGGTCAGGTATTATTTTTGTATGCTTAGTCTGGTGTCATCTGAATAGAACTCTTGGGTAGTAATAAATGAAACAAATGTACCAAAAAAATGATAACACTGCTGGGAAGATAACTCAGTCAGTAAAATGCTTGCCTGATAAGCAGGACAACCTAAGTTTGACAGGCTTCACCCCCAGCATTCGCATAAAGGAAGGATGTCATGCTATAACCTTGTAAGCCCAGAGCTGAGAAATCAGGGCCAGGAGGAAGCCTCCTGTTGCTAGCCATTTAGCCTGGTTAGTTGACTAGCATCAGGTCTGCCTCTATCTCCAAATCAAGGTATATGGATCCTAAGGAAGGGCTGGAGAGATGGCTCAGTGGGTAAGAGCACCGACTGCTTTTCCAAAGGTCCTGAGTTCAAATCCCAGCACCCATATGGTGGCTTACAACCATCCTCAAAGAGATCTGACTCTCTGGATCCTAAGGAAGAATATCCAAGGCTAATCTTTGGCTTCCACTACATAGGCACACATTCATCTGCATCAGCGCGTGCGCGCGCACACACACACACACACACACACACACACACACACACACCAAGAATTCTCTTTGCTCACCAGAATTACAGATATGTCTTTGCATTTTCATACTTCTGCTCATGTATTTCATCTCCAATGTGTTGATATTGTTTTAGTAGTGGAAGAACATTAAAAGCTAAATCAAACGAAGAAAGATCACCCAATGTAGATGTGGAGCATACGTGTTCTCTCTCCTTGCTATCAAAAAAATCTTCTCCTCACTTTGCGTCAGCAGGCCTGTTCACATATAACAAACACCTTTGTGCTCCTGTAACTTACGGAATTGTCTCCACCACTCCCCTCTAATAGGCCTCCCCTTCAAAGTCAAGTAGACACAGTTCGGCTTTCAGCTCTCTATTTACTTTCATTCCTATAGGCAAAGAGAGCTCTCTCTCTCCTTCTGGAAGGGAGGTTTTCAGAAGTCCCTGCGTGTCCTTCACGTTCACACAGTCTCATCTGGAGCTGCTTCTTAGGCATCGCCTATTCATTGGCTGGGGCAGAATACTTAAAGATAGCTTTGTCTCCCTGTTCCTGTTGGTTGGCAGATGCCTCTGAAAGGGACAGAAAAGCCCATCCACTCTTGGACCGTAAGCTAGCCATTCATGTATTGAAGTTACTGGAGGCTGATGTAATGATAGCAACCATTCATGCGAGAGACAAGAGAACTCTGTATGTAATACAGAAGACTGGGGTGATTTTTAACTAGCCATTCCTCAGATAGAAAGGATGCCACAGGGCTCTGATTGGCTGGATTTTGATGGATTCTGAGGGGGCTATGAGGTGGTCTGAGCTGGTGTAAAACTTCTGGGGAATGAGTTCCTTTTCACTTTTTATCTGACAATTAAAACTCCAACTTCCGATATCTTGGCCTGAAGTTAAGCAGAGTATTTTAGAGACTAATAATGTTAAAATTTAACATTCTGATAAAAGTGAATCATAGGACACTTTAAATCCTTGAGGTCAACATGGCCAATCACTTTTTTTAATACAAAAATCCCTACACCTATGCATTGATTACTGGAAAACTATCTGTATACTGGTCACTGTTTTTTGCTCCAGGATCAAAGTTATAATGTGTTTGATGGTTCTGGAAATTAAGATCTTGATGAGTTAACTGTGGGAATAGCTCCTGTAATCATCAGGATTTAAGAGAGAAGATATAAGAAGCCATGTGTTAGGATGCTCATACTCAAAGACTTACAAGTAGGTAGAGTTATTGTTTAAAGGCTGGTAGTTCTTTTTAAAGAATACTTGGTATCTGTACACTATTAAAAGAGTTACCCCAGAAGCCTGGGCTCTCGTTAGGGCTTTCGAGAGTCAATATCCACCGCCCCCCCTCACCCCCCCACATTTTTCCAGCACCCCATTTAACAAATATTACATCATTAAAATACATTAGATACTTGAACATTTGTTAGTCCATACATTCAAAATGTGAACCAAAATCTGAATGTTCTCCAATTAATACCTGTCTGGTAGATACTTTCTCTCAAATATCAGGACATTTTGACCTAAAGTTTTCAGATATTGTGAAATTTCTATTTGAATATTAGCTGGTGAGAATTAGGATGCCATTTTCAGAGCCTGGGCAGATCCATTGGGCTTCACTAATCTTTTTTTTCTAGAATCTGCTGTGTTAGACATTCGCCAGGAATCTAATGTGGGAGTCAAAGTGAGTATAGACTCATAGGTAGAGAAGTCCTTCAGTGACTAGATTTATAATCTTCATATAAAAATGAAGAAGAGATTGACTCTAGGGAAAATATATTTCCAGGGGTAAGGAAAATATAACTCTGTTTCAGAGCAGTCAGTCCAAAAGAGTTTAACACTGATCAATTAGTGTTACTTCAAATAAAAGTATCATGGTTTCACTAAGAAATACATGATAAAGTCGGAGTTTTTGGTAAAAGGGCTGAGGAAAAACAGTAAATATTACTCCTTACATTAGTCAGGCAGTCACATCATCTTAAAGCTGCATTATCTGGTGTCTATCACCCTTCTTCAGTTCAACTGTTTGTGAATCAATCACAAATAAGGCAAGTGATATCAACATGGATTTTACATCTCAGTCTCATTTAGAAGTTGTGATCCTTAGAGACTTACCCTTTTGTTTGTTTGTTTGTGTACTCTCCATGGTTGTTCAAACTCTAGTGTAAACACAAATCAAGACAAGCTGGCATGGTCATACCATAGCATCCAAATGAACAATCTTGAATATCTGCCTTCTTTCCTTCTTGATTCATGTCTATCTCTATCTCTTCCTAAAACTAAATCATATTTTAAGCATTAAGTGTCCTCTGCGTTGTTATCATCCTAACTTGAACCTTCTCTCTATAATGATGAATGAAAGGAATTAGATTTGCATGAGAATAGATGCCCTATGTTGATATGAGATTTAAGAATAACTCCTCTACTCCCCAAATCAAATACTTATAATCTAACCTCTTGAAATGGTATATGTCTTACATCACATGGTAAAAATTATTATAGATGTAATTAAGTCCATGGACCTAAAATAGGAAGAGTATCCTGGTTGACCCAATATAATAATATTTAAACAAGTATGCATCAGGAAGATGTAATGGACAGGGAATGTATGTGGGAAATGAAAGAAGGAGAAGCCAGAGTGTTGGGGGAGGATTAGGGGCACTTGTGCTGGCTTTGAGACATGGGGGACCTACATGGAAGAACTGAGGACCCAGACAAAGTCGAACCTTCCGGCACTAAAATGACTCATCTGACACAAAGCAATCAGGATGAAGACTGAAGGCACAGTGCTGGAACTAGAAGCAAGCAGACACTGTCAGTGATGTGTGGAAGCTTAGTAGTACGTTCTTCTTAATACCCTGAGTTACTGAGCTTTTCTGCCCATCTAACCACCATGATCAGCCAGCTTAAGGAAAAGGTTTATCTTGGTTAACAGTTTTGGAGTCAATACTAGGTTGAATTTGTTGCTTTTGAGACTGTGACAAGACATCATGGCAGTGACATGGCAGTGGAAGAAGCTGCTCATGTCACAGTGACTAGGAAGTTTCATGAAAGAGGAGAGGCTGAAACTGTAATATTCCTTCAAGGGTACTCCTCCAAAGACCTAATTATGGAACTACTGGGCCCCGTCTGCCAAAAATTCTACCTCTTCAAAGAGCACCAAAGGCTAGAAACCAAGTTCTAAATACACAGGCCTCTGGAACACACTGACTTGCATCAGGCTGACTGACCTCTTGATTTCAGCCTTGAGAATTTAATGGGGCAATTCAGTAGTTTTGATGTATACAGTGATGAAATGATAGAAATGTGTATACTACTAAGTTCAAATTAGTAGAAAGAAAGTGACATCATCAATATAATACTTACATGGCAGACATCTGAATAAAAACAAGAGATATGAACTAGAAGAAGAAATTGTGGCAATCCAAACAGCAGGTGGGTTTCAAATAGAACCATTTGCAAAAGATGCTCTGTGTGGCCCCAATTTTAGTTTATTTTGTAAATAGATGGGTAATTGATTTATTAAAGCAGGTAATGCTCAACAAATGTCTTTCTCATAAGGTTGAAATCAATATCTAAATTGCAGGCATAATTGAGGTGACATACAGAGAAAAGAGATTAGAAAAGGAGGATATAAAGCCAGACCCATAAGTAATCAATAATCAATGATTGTTTGTCTAGGCCTGTAATCAGAGACACACCTGTGACTATAAGACAAGTGTATTTGGAAGCTTCTTTCTCTTTAAAAACTCTGTGTGTGTGTGTGTGTGTGTGTGTGTGTGTGCGCGCGCGCGCGTGCGTGCGTGCGTGCGCGTGCATGCATATGTGCTTGTATTATAAAGAAATAAAGCCATTGACAGACTTTCAAAACTCTACTTAGCTGTTTTCAGAGTCTACACAAGGTACTTTTATGATACACCTTGGATTCTCAGCACCCATATCATGGTAACATCATTGTCTTCACAGAAAGGATTAACTAAGTCAGATCTCACTACTTTGCAAGTGACTGTATGAGATGAACATGAACTAGACATTCAAGAAAGGTTTTTCACACATTCTAGACTTTTATATGAAAATGGAAGCATTTTATGTCAGTTTTACAATTTCTTTTTTTTTATTTTCTATATTTTTTTTATTTACATTCTGAATGACTTCCCCTTTCCCATTTCCACCCTCCCCGAAGTTTTACAGTTTCTAAGGTTTTACTTTGATATCACTTTTAGACCCAGGTCTCTATGCTTTTCCACATTAAAAGAGAAAAAAGTAAAGAGAGAAGTATTTAAAATTAAGGCATAATAAAACTATTTGTGCTTCCTGCATTTTTGTTTTATTACTGTTATTTATTTTTAAATTTTGGCACCAGGCAAATAGCAGGCTAAGACTTGACAATGAAGAAAGTATGTTAAGCCTCATAAACAGAAAGAGAAAAAGAAAGAAAGAAAGAAAGAAAGAAAAGAAAAGAAGAAAGAAAGAAACAAAAATGAATGTGAGCTTCTAAGAAACAGCAACCAAAGCATGTCCAAAATTTGGAAACTAGTAGACCTGGGCCACCAAGTTCTGGAAATATGCAGAAATGTGACTAGAATCAAAGGAGTAAGGAAATCCCCAGTGACTCTTGCTGTTTCCTTGATTTGCTGGGGATTTCTCCAACAGTTCTGAGTGGGAAGGATTCCAGGAAGCCTTCTTCCTCTAAGACTGCTGATGGCTGCTTGTCATCACAGACAATCCAGCCAGAAATCTCTCAAGTTTCGACCCAGTTAATCCTTTGGAAATTACCACTCCCCATTCCTCTCTTTTGGTCTCTCTGTCTGTCTCTCTTTTTCTGTCTCTCTGTCTGTCTCTGAACTGTCTGAGTCTCTCTCTCTCTCTCTCTCTCTCTCTCTCTCTCTCTCTCTCTCTCTCTCTCTCTCTCTCTCTCTCTCTCTTTCTGTCTTAGTTCCGGAATCTCTGGTGTCACCAATGGTATATAACCACTAAAGCACCTTACTACTGAGTATCAACAGTCCTCATTTTTACTTTTGCTTTGAGATAGGATCTCATTAAGTTCCCCAGGCTTCCTTTGAACTTGTTCTGTAGCCTAGGAAGCCTTGCAGTTCTCCTGTTTCATGTTTTGTACTCTCTAGGATTTCAACAGTGCTTCATCACTAGACTAGATCTCTTAAAATTTCAATTTAATTGATGGCCTTTCTCATTAATTTAGTATGGAGAATAGTCTTAAAATGTTTATGTACTCATGGGTACTTAGTTTCTGTCCCTTGTGAAATAATCTCTACGTGGTCAGAAACCTTATACTCTTTAAGCAATCTCTAGTACTTGACTAGTCTTTAGAAAAAAGTTGGTACCCAAGAAATGTTTATCCAGTAGATATTTTCAAGATCACACAACAATATAAATTAAAGTCTGTGTCTTGAACATTTTACTTTGCCATAATTATTCAGAACTGTAGCTTGAGTAATTTGAAGACATTTCATATGCCTTTTATAGAAAAATAGTCCACCTCAGTTTTGCTTTTCCTAATCTTATAAAAGTAGAAAGCAGTGGTAGTTGATTGGCAGATAATATGACTAGTTGAAAAAGGATTGCTTCAAAAATATAATATCAAATAGTATCAAATAGGCATATGTCAAGAATGCAGTACCTTAGTTTTTTTTATAAGTTATATCAGGAATCTGCTATAGAAAGAATCATCATGAGGCAGATCCACCAGAACAGTTCACAACCGGAGCTCAAACTGAATTCCATCAGACTACCATGGAAGAGTATGTCTGGACGTAGTCCCCTCATTGGTCAGTCAGAAGCCAGAGAGGGTATCCTTTCATGTGCCAGTACATTGGCTTGTAGGTTTTAAGGTTAGACCTCTCTTAGATTGCTATAAGAATTTAATGAAATGCAACTCGTATTTGCCCAGATACTTCCTTAATCACAATGTTGTCCCTACTTTTAGTCATGCTTGTTTCATCAAGGAAGCTCAAAGTTTTTCCATCTTTCAGCTGAAGTGACACAGGAGCAGTGCATACTGAGAATCGTAATGATTATTTTTATTTGATTGTCTGAACAATTTTATATAATGCATGTGCATTTTTCTTTCAGCTTCTGAAGAATTCCCTTTGTATTCCTGCCCTCATATATTCCTTTGTTTTTTTTTTTTTCTTCTTTTACTCTATTCCATGCAAGGTGTTAAAACCAGGACCCTACACATGCTAGACAATTGGTCTAACACTGATCTATATCCCTGTCTGTTTGAATAGAAGTTTTGTTGATGTATCTAACAAAATATTTATGTAGTTTAATAGTCAAAAGTTAGAAATAAACTGAACTCTGAGATTTCTGCATTTCCTCCCTGATTCTCTCCTCTCTTCTCTGCTTTCTCCTTTGATAACTCATTTTTAATACATTTTGGCTGATTTTCTCCATTTTTGATATTTAAAACATATTATACTCATATGTAAAGATATTTACTCATATTTCCTCAATATTATATCTACAGTTTATGCCCTTTGTGTTTTACTTAATAGTATAATTTTCTTATGAGTATACTGAAGAGATAAGAAATATGTATGGCTTATTCCTTCATAATATCATGTATGATAACTATAATATATTTATTTCAACCCATGTCTGGTACTGATGTACAGTTGAATGTGTGACATTTTTTGATCATATTGGAGCAATGTATATCTTTAGATGTGGAGTCCTTTATGGATTGACAAATATTTGGACTACCCTCTAAGAAGCAAAGATTGAACATCAAAATGTAAATACATATGTAAAATTGTTAGTTATACAACAGTTTCTCATCTACTAAATTTACGCCATTCTACAATGTCATGGCCATGTGTAAGATATGCTGGTCCCATATTCCCTTGACAGTAGTTACATCTCTAAACTTTTGAATGCTTTACTAATAAAAAAAAAAAGAAATAGTGTCTTGGTGTAGTTTAATTGAATGTCTTTTGCTTGGGTCATTAATTTGCAGGTGTTGTGAAATATTTGTTCATATGTTTTGTTCATTTTAAATCAAGATTTTAGTTTTTTCTTTTAAATACTTAGAAAATCTTCATATATCCCTAAAATAACTATTTATGGCAAAACTTATAAAAATTTTCCATAGTTTTATATTTTCAATTTTTCATTCATTTTATTTATATAAAATGACCTTGTAATTTTTTTTGTACTCCATACTCAAACTTTTGGAGTCTCTCTAAATCAGTGCTTCTTAACATGTGGGTCATGTCCCTCTTTAGAGTTGAACAACCTTCCACAGGAATTACAAATTAGATATCCTATGTGTCAAATACTTAGATTCCTATTCATAACAGTAGCAAGATTTACAGCTGTGAAGTAGTGACAAAAGCAATTTTATGGTTGGAGGTCACCACAAGTTGAGGAACTGCATTAAAGGGTCGTAGCATTAGGAAGATTGAGAACCACTGCCATGAATGAATACTCACCTGAGGGTTTCTCTAGAGTGCTAGACAGTGGGAAAATTACACAAGACATTTCAGTGATCTCAGTACCGCAAACTGATATAAATTTAAATGGAGATCAAACTCCAGTTACTATAAAGGCTAGGCAGTCAGTGATGGCTTTAAGCAACAGATATTTGATTAGCCAGCTTAATAAAGAAAACAACCAAGCTGTTAGCTGTACAGTGCCCTCTGGTGGTTGAGATTCATGGCTGTAGCTTCTAAAAATTATGCCTCAGAACATTAATAAACAAATATCCCACATTTTTTATCTCTTTCCTTCTTGCAACCCCTTTGCTAGAAAATGTATGTGTGCTCTGTCTCATTGATGACCAAGAAAAGCAATGTTGATTTGTATGCTGAAGTTCTTGTTTTCTTCAAAAAATGACACTGGTTTAGAGGTTAGTTCATTAACTTAATCCAGACCATATGTTGGTTGCTAGGGGTTCTGTGATTTAGATACATTTGATTCATTTCCATTTTCTACTCTGGATGTAGAATATGAACAAATCACCACACGTAGGGGGCTTTAAAGATAATCTAGTACACAGAATATGTGACAAAGGAAGATGGAAAGAAAGGAGGGGGAGAAGAAGAGAGGTGAATAAAAGGGACAAGAGAGAAAGGGAGGGGAGGGAGAGGAAAGGGAGGGAGAGGAAGGGGAAAAAAGGAAAGGAAAGGAAGGGGAGGGACAGGAATAGGAAGTATCGAAGGTGGAAAGGAAGAGCAGAGAGAAAGTCACACAGTTCAATATCAGAAATATATCCACTAGAATGTATAAGCCACGGAAGGATTTGCTTGATTTAAAGTTTCAATCATGGAAATGAATGTTTGACATTCTTTAATTCAGTAGCTGGCCCTCCATGATCTTCACAGCCCAACACTGAGGCAAGAGGATAATCTTTACTGAACTTGACAACTCACTGACCAGCCTTTATAAAAACAGACCTAATTGCTTGCCTTGCATCCTGCTTTCAACTTTCTTCTCTAGTTACAAATATCAATTAAATTCTAACAACAAAGAGTCTTATTGTAGTTGTCAAATAATCCCTTTCAGGAGAATTTCCCTCCCTGACTCTCCAAGGGTGAAACTTGAAATTCTTTCAGCTACAATTCTTTGCCACCATTTCCCTTAAGGTCAGTTGTGAAGGGTTTGCCAGGATAAGAAATCTGCTTACCATTGAGGATATTTTCCTATACAATGAGACAGCCTCTGCAGAAGCATCAGTGTTGTGGTGATGGGCCATTAGAACCTTGAGGCTGTGTATAATTTCACCATGCCAACTAGCAGCCATGTGAGGTCAGTTTATGAGAAAGATAATCTGATTTTGAAGTTGTTGAAAACACGATAGTCTGTGGACGACAAAGAGGAAAACCGCGATCCTTTAACAAAGAATTCAGAAAGGTGATGTGAGCTCTGTTTTAGGTAATATTTTGTTATACTAGGACCATGTAAAGAAAAATGCGGCATATGGACCAGGATACACTGAATCCAATCCAGGAATATACAAAGATACTGTGCTATCCAAGGGCAGGATAAGGTGGAGCTATCTCAGGCATCAGATTTACTAGATGTCTTTTCATTTAGAGGAAACATATTTTTTTCAATTTACACAAAAAACCTTCTCTGTCAACCATTTTTGCTAATTTTTTCTAAGTTTCAATGTACCATGGTTTGGAAAAACATCAACAGTGAGTCACTGCTGTCATGTTAACATTACAAGCTTCATGTCTATAAGACAGAAGGTGGAACAGTCTCCCTCATTCTCATGTGCACATCCTCTATCAGTCAACATTTCAATACAGTCTTCATACTGTTTGTGATTAAATCAGTGACTCAAATATGCTGTCCCTAGCTTTTCAACATTATTATCATTCTGTGAACATGGTTTTGTTGTCTTAGTTATGAAGTTGTATTATTAGCTACTTCCTTAGTCAATCAAATCTTTTCCGTAAAGTCTCCCCTCTTAGGTCATCTCCACAAACCAGAGAGATTGGCCACAACCTTGTCTTTGTCTTTTGTAAACCTCCCCTAAATTCTTCACAGGCTAAAGAAAGGAAATTTTCTCCCAAACCAAGTCCCGTGCAGTTAAATGTTGCAAAATGTGACAGTCACAGTCCACCATTTTTAATTCACTCCTCCTGGACAGAGTCAAACTTCGTCAAGCCACTGAAAGAAGGGATACCCACCACAGTCAAGAAACTAACTGAGAAAATATATCTGTCAGAGCCTCTAGCCACCCAGAAGGAGTGAGGAGAATCTTAATCCTTAGTGAACCATGAAACCTGGGTCAGGCAGCTTACATCTGGGGATTTGTTTGCCTATGCAAATTCCATCATAAATCACCTAATCTTCTTCGAAAAGGCCAGGGTAAGTGCTGAGGTACCAGCAAAACAGAGTTATCACTGGGTGACTAGGGTTCAGGATTCACAAGTGGATGATTCCATTGATTGCTTTAGTCTTTAATGAAGTTAGCTGTTTTAACTCCCATTTGCCAGAGCCCAGCATATCAGATTCCCCTTATTCTTGGCATTAGAGGACACTGAGATTAGAAGACAGTTTTAAAGGCGTCTGCTTGATCCTAAGAATTTATTGCAAACGGAAATTCTCCTAGTTGGTACTTAACATTTTCTCTTTAACCCATCTCCTTGCATCAATGACTTCACTGTTAATACTCCAAAAGCTAGTTTTGGTGGGGAGCATGGTGACAGGGGTGGGGTGGGTGGAGGGTTGGTCAGAGGATAAGCCACCTTTGCCTGTAATCGCTGACCATGGAGTTGTGTTTCACACAGTGTTGCCAAACTCTCCAGAGACATTCCTCTGCTCACGTCATCAGTTTCCTGTTGCCTTGGTGAGGAGTCACAACATGTGTTTCCTACAAAATCCTTTCTGTTCTAGAAATATTTAATGACCTCTCTCTGTCTCTCTCTCTGTCTCTCTCTCTCTCTCTCTCTCTCTGTCTCTCTGTGTCTCTCTCTCTGTCTCTCTGTCTCTGTCTCTGTCTCTGTCTCTGTCTCTCTCTCTCTCTCTTGGCTCCAACTAGCATTACAGGGGTGCAAAAAGACAGGTGATATCAAAAGAGAGAGTAACAAGCCAAAGACAAGAGGGAGAGACAGATGAAGAACACACCTAAGGAGATATGCCATAGGTAATATCACAGCCTGCTTTTCTGAACATGGAAGCAAACGTAAGTCTAGATTTAGAGTTGAAAGACTCATGCTCCATCTGTCTCTGACTCATACTAGTTATTCAAGCTTAGGGATATCATTTCCCTTCTGTAAGTCTCAGTTTGCTCACAAAGACAAGAGAAAATCCTTATTCTTGTGAGCACGCACATGCATACACACACACACACACACACACACACACAGGAGGAGGAGGAGAGAGAGAGAGAGAGAGAGAGAGAGAGAGAGAGAGAGAGAGAGAGAGAGAGAGAGAGAGAGAATCTAAAGATAGGGAACTGTAGAAAAATTCTGAAAAGTTATTGAATCAAATATGTTGAGTCTGGTTTTGGGAAGATAAGAGACTGTCAGTTCCCTAGATGCCACCTAACACCCATGATGCGATCATTTCCGCTGTTGCATAAATCCATTCAGGTTGTGATCTTTACCATAGCACATTCCGTTTGTGCGTCTTTAAATAACTTAGTTAATCTGCAAGTGTCATTTTTCTCATAGTAAATCAGAGATAACATTCACTTCTCCATGAGACTCCTAGTGTTACTGTGGAGAGATGAGCCAGAAAGGTATATAATGAAATGAGTTGAAACATGAAGCCTTTATTCTAGTCCCAGCAAAGAGATTTTATCATCACTAGAACACAGGCACCTGAACTCCTGTGTCCTTCTACTCAGGAAGGTTCTAGAAAGAGCTAGCCACCAAGGGAATTTATGAATTTATGTTGTTCTTCATGGGAAGCAATCTGGTGAATTACTAAAATAAGAATGCTGGGGAAACATCATTCAGACTTGGCCCTTTCATTTCCAAAATGTCTAGTTTAGGTAATCTTGGTGCTTCACTACACTGCAGTTCATTTTCCTATTGGGATGAAAACAAACTCCCAGATGAGTTTTAAAGCATCAATGAGATGATGCATATGAAGACCTGAGAGCAACAGAAGCATGGTATGCACTCATAGTACTTGCAGCTACTGTAAATTATCCCCTTCCCAGCCTCTGCCCAATTTGCACCCTTTTCTCTGAGGATTATCTACAAAGAGAAGTTTGTCTCTGGGGTCCAGGCGTGAGTAGTCAAACTGATAATTATCTCTGAGCTTGCCTACCAGGATTTGCCTCATCCACAGACAAACCCCCTTTGGTCCTAGAGGTTCAAAAGTTAATTGCTCTAAATTTCCCTGAGCCAATTTGGTTGATCGTAATTCTAAAGATTTAATTTCTCTCTCTCTCTCTCTCTCTCTCTCTCTCTCTCTCTCTCTCTCTCTCTCTCTCTCTCTCTCCTGAGATCCTTTGGGATATATGACTGTAGTGGTCTTTTCTTGAGAATGTTACTTGTGAGTTTAAGTTGAAAACATGAAAGACTGAGGCAAAATTTAGGTACCCATATTTACGTTTATTGAAAAACAGCATGAGTAGTAAGAAGAACAGGTAGCATGGAGGGGAGGTAGAAACAGGTAGATTTTTAGAGTGCACTGGCCAGCCAGACTAGTCAATAAGTGCTGGGTTCACTGACAGTCCTTTCTCAAAAATTGAGGTGAGAGATGGTTCTGTGGTTAAAAATGCATGTTGTTTTGACAGTAGTCCCAAAGTTAGTTCCTAGCACAAAAATTAGGCAGTCTATAACTGCCTGTTACTTGAGTAGATCTGACACTGCTGGCCTCTGTCAGCACCCATTCTCACATGCTCCTACACTGACACCATGCACAGTCATGTATTTTAAAATAATTTGAACAAAACAGTGATTCTATTTGTTAATATAGATATCTTATTTAAAAGTGGGTCAAGAGACACAGATATCAGATATTGATTGACTTCTGGCTTCCATACTAATGAGCACAGACAAGCATGTGTACACACACACACACACGCACACACACACACAATTAAAATAAAAGCTGGGAGGTGATTGACAGGAATCTCATTTCTGCAGCTTTTAATTACACCACCAGTTATCCCAGGCCTACTTCCTGACTTCCTGTGTGATGTGTTATGGCAGTCATGTGGAGACTACATTACCAACTTACCTCATTATTCTCTGCTCTCATAAGAATGAAACCACGTTATCCTGCCAATTATGCTGATATTTGACCAGCTATGTGTGAGATGACCATGATTCAAAATACAATTTTATGATAGAACCATTCACAATTTAATGACTGATATATAATAATATATAACATTTCCACATTAAAATTTTTGATGCTTGCCACATCAATTTTCATACATATATATTTATGTATATATATATATTCCTTATAAAAGATTTGTGAAAGAAATTATGTCATTATTTCAAAGATCAAGGAACTTGAGATGACAAATGATTCCAGTTTAGAGAGGAAATGTCATGGTCTTAGTAGCACATGGCCTAATTTCGTATTTGAAATGAGTTCATTTTCTGGTCTTAGAAAATTCATACCATTTAGATACATTAGTTCAGCGGCAATGTTCTCTCATCATTGTTAGGATTAGAATAAGTGTGAAACTGATAACATTAGAATCCAGTCTACCCCCCATACCCTAGTACTAAAGCAGCCATCTTGCTGCCAACAGGAGGCATGCAGAGTTGTGCGTTCAGTCTCTTTGCTGGAGGTTCCGTGCAGAGGCTTTATCATTAAAAGCTGCAGAAACAAGATTCGTGTCAACTTGCTCACTGTTTTTATCTTAATTGTGTGTGTGTGTGTGTGTGTGTGTGTGTGTGTGTTGTATGTGATCATTTGTGTTCCTGCAGGCGTCATAGAGGGAAGTGAAGACCAGGAAGAGACAAAAATGAAACCAGGTACAATCTCCCTTCAACTATCTGGATCAGACCACATGGAGTCTGGCAGCAAACAGTTTATTCTCCATGTATTTAAACCTAGCATAATTTGAAAAAAAAATCCTGATGTGATACAATCCCTTTGTAGAAAGAAAAAAAAAACCTAATTGCATTGGGACCCTCGTTGGGTTCATGCCATTTCTTCCTGAGAAGATGGATTCTAGAGATCTAGAAATAGGATACTTATACTAGCTCAAGGGCCTTAGGGGTCTGGTCTGGTCTTGGACACATAGATAATGTAGAGGTGATTTGAGCTATTAGTCATCTTTGGTCCTGGTTGTGAGAGCTTGGAGGAGCCTCTGGGTATGAGGGTTATTTAGATTACTAGATACCTCAGCCCCAGTTGTAGGAGCTTGTTATGGCCTGGCCCAATAGATAACACAGATCATCAGGTAGTTAATCGATTCCAGTTCCCAGCTTTATGGATTGAAGGAAAGGTTTTTCATCTTTCCCATTAGAAGACAATCCTGTATGCGTATTCCTGGTTTCTCTGTAGTTCTCTGGGTTCAAGGACTTGATGCTATGTTCTCAACAAGGGTGTAAAATTTTCAAAGCTGATTGCGCAGGTCTTGTTTTCAGCCTGATTTGGAATATACAGGTTATGGAACAGAATCCTACATCTGACACAGGCTAGTCCACTGGCCAGAATGGGATCTATTGAGGGAAATTTAATGGCTGTGTTTAAATTCCATTTTTTTCCCTAGAAACTTAATTCTAACTCAACAGTTATTTTTTTTTCTTCCATTTTATGAAAGAGTCTTAAGGATAGAAAACAGGATGAAATTGTATATCTCACAACTATCTGCGAATGGGGGAAATTTATTCTCACTTCACAAATATCTTTCAGAAAGAATATGATAACTCAAGTTAGGAGCTACCATAGACTTAAAATTTAGGCAATTAGTTTCATGTTCGATTTTTTTCTAAAAGTAATAGAATGAGGAGTAGTCACATGACTCCCCCTTTTAAGAGAAACCTCAGTAATCAAAAAAGAGGGAACCTTTCCTGAGCTGCTAAACAAGGGCAGTTAGCAAAATGTCTTCCGACATGCAGAGGTCCCTGCAAGAATCACAGCAGGCAGGGAAACAAACCACAGAGAGCTGAGAATGAAAACTCAGTT
Source organism: Tokudaia tokunoshimensis (assembly GCA_036184795.1). Taxonomy (NCBI): domain Eukaryota; kingdom Metazoa; phylum Chordata; class Mammalia; order Rodentia; family Muridae; genus Tokudaia; species Tokudaia tokunoshimensis. The sequence continues at coordinate 18,467,552 of BTHU01000018.1, read as the reverse complement.
CAGACTAACAGAGTGAGTCTAGATCAAAATCTGGAAGTCGAGATGCCCCAGGTGTTTTGTAGCCAGCATATTTAAACATGGTGCAATTTAGAAAAAAAATATATCCTGGTATAATATAACCCCTGGTGCTCAAAGAGACATAATCCCATTGAAGTTCAACTTAAAGTACATGTCATTTCTTCCAAGCAGATGGGTTTTGGAGATAGGCTACCTACCTGTACTAACTTAGGGGCCTAGGGGAGGATCTGGCATGGCCTTTGCCATACAGATAGCATAGAGGTCACTCTGGCTATTGGCTACCTCTGGTTCTTATTGTAGGAGCTTGATATGACCTGCTAATTCAGATAATGCAGATCACCAGGCTATTAATCATCTCCAGTTCCCAAGACAATCTTGCATGTTTTATATTTCTGGTTTTCTTTAAGGGCAAAGGGCTTTTTTTTGTTGTTGTTGTCGTTGTTCAAAAATACTCCATTTCAGTTCAGTTTTACATTATAGATAATCACAGGCAATACTTTAGAAAATGAGGGCAATCAATTTCCATCATATAATACTATATTTTTGCAATAACTTTTCCTCTGTTATATTGTAAGGAATATCATTTTTTTTACTAGTTTGAAAATAATTTCCTATCGTATTCACAAAAGGAAAGGGGCATTGGCAATATCTGTTAGTGTAACCTTTTCCTCAGACTCTGCATTAGACTTTGGTATCCTGGAGTGGCATTACTCAATGCTGACTGGCACGACTTTGCATGCCACTCTGGGTAGAGCACGACAGGATTTTACTGTCGCATCACACCTAACCAGTTCCCTGTATTTGTATTTACCCTTCCTTCTGTTTTCTCCACAAAAGTATGGCCAGAATGTAAGCAAGATCACACAGTCCGCAACTCAGCACCATCTCCTCACATCCTCTCAACCCTCTGAGTCAATGCCTAAGTTAGTTTTTTCTCAGTTTTCTGTGCCCGGCATGAGTTCTCATCCTCTGTTTCTTCTCTGTACTCATTTGGACTTGCCCGAGTTTACACCAATTCCTTAGCCTCTATGGCATTTCTTACACGTGTCAAAAACTCTCTCAGCTTATAGTTTTCTGCCATCTGTTCCCTCTGCACAGACCACTACTCATTAGCTATTTCTGTGACCCTCTCCTTAATGCTCTTAAGATCGTTAGACAAATAAATCTTTCCATCTCACTGCAAGATCTCCCCAACACCCCATTTAAAATCAGTCTTTCCCTACAATGTGCTTTGATTCATTCCATGATGGATTTCCCCTTCTTATCTCATGATTGAGTGAACTCTGTATTGTTCTTCTCATCTGAGATCTTTCTCTTCCTGTAGAATGGAAGATTTATAAGAATAAGATTGATTTCCAGCTACACCCATCCATTGATTAATTATTAACATCTCCAGTTAAGCTTAGCACACTGTAGGCATTCACTATATACATTTAATGAATAGATGAGAATGATAATAAAAACGTAAGCATAATGAGGTTCATTTGTTCATTTATAAAATGGAAATAAAACCTCTTTTCATGTTCTTTTCCTAAGTTAATTAATTCATTGCATATCTTTTATTACCCTGGGGCATACATGCTGTTATTTTCTATCATCTTTATGATGAAGATTGAGTTAAAAATGAATTCCTGAGCTCCTGTATCAGTTTTCCCTGCTGATTCCTACATGTAGCAATAGCTTTCTAATCCCAATGTTTTATGATCACAGTTTCACTTCAAAAATCATCTGGCACAATTCGAAATTCCTGATGATTTGTGACACCCAATAAGCATTAGTTTTTCCTGTTAGTTTCATGTACATAAACACTTCTCCTTCTAGAGATTCTTTACTTATCTTGGCAGAATTTAAAACACCAGGACTCATTATCTCTAATGCAAAGAAAAGCTGAATATTGATTTAAACACATATAAAGTCTCAGTACATAATAAGATTTTTCCCCTTCCAGAAATGCACACAGTTGTTGATCCCTAAGTTAGTTATCCCCCCCAGGATGTGAGTTATTGTCATGGAAAAACGTAAACCCAATTAGAACAGCAATGATCTTACTGTGTCTACCTCCTGGTTGCTTATTTCCCTGACAGGCAGTGAACAAAAGCACAGGAGGCCCTGGGGCCTTTTGGTTCCATTCTCCTTTCCATAGAGATCTTTTGGAGGCTGCATGCGTGCTTCAGTTTATTTATCTAAGAGCTTCTCTTGTAGGGTCAGAGCAGAGAAAAAAGAAAAGAGAGGCCAGATGTGTTAAGGAAGGCAAGTGTCTGGAAAGCCCTGGATTGAGTTTCAGCAATTACAGAAAGCTAAGCAGAATCAGGACCCTGTCACTTCTCTTCCCAGACCGCAGAGCCTCCAGAGGAATAAATACTATAACAAAGAAAGGTGCCCTCTCAGGGCTCAGGGTGGATTCACACATTTTCAGATGAGTTTTCATTCACGAATCCAAACTTGAATCTGACCACAAATAGGATGTGTGTGACCTATATAATAGTGAATGCAAATATCAAAACGGTTGATAAGTACAACCTTAGTATCTGACATTTGAACATCACCTATACTCTGCTCAGCGTGGGGCCCTTTTTCCTTTAGGCATCATATAGAAGTAGAATAACAAAGGTTTTATAATTGTATTGTGTGTTGCAGTGGGGTTAAAATCACAGGTAGAGAAGATAAAAGGAGAAAGCCCGTGGGAGAGAGATCTTCAAGACATTATTACTGGGTAAAGAGGCAATTATCTTTGTGATGTTATCATCTATTAGGAAATGGGGAATTGTGAAAGAAAAATAAATCTCCTCGAATACTGTGTAACTAAAGCTGTTATTCAAACAAGCAGTCTCATTTCGGATTGTGTATCTATTATATGGCTATCCCGACATGAAGCATTACATGTAATTATTTCAGTGAAAAAGAATGTTTATCTTCAAAGTAGTTCCCTCTTTTCAGAGGGCAAAACTGAAAATGCAGAAGCAAGTGACTTGGTAAGGAAAATACGATTAATGTACCTGTGAATGAAATATTAGCTTCCATTGATTTGCCTAACTAGGAGTGACCTCCTGTCTAGCATTCACGGTGCTAGAATGCAGTCTGCGTGCTACTGGAGGAGAAGGTTAATCATCTATATCATCCATTCATTTAGTCTCAGGTTCTTTGCCATGAACCTAAGAGAAAACCAAATATTACTGTTCTGATAAAGGAGCAAAGCAAAAAAAAAATGACTCCTAATGACATTCTGCTATACTCATACATAGATGTCATGCTCAGTTATCATCAGAGAAGCATCCTCCTGCAGTAGATGTGAACGGATACAAAGACCCACAACTGGACAACGTGCAGAGAGTGAAATAACTTGTAACACTCAGACCAAAGTGGGGTGTCTACATTAAATACCTCCTTTTAGGGTTCAGGAACCTCCAGGGAAGAGGAGGCAGAAAGGTTGTAAGATCTTGGGGAGATAGAAGACTCCAAGGAAACCTGGCCTTCTAGACACAACAGGATAGACACACATGAACTCATAGAGACTGCGGAAGCATGTGTAAGACCTGCCCAGGGAGAAGCCAGACAAGGTTCCAGCACTGAGAGGGAGAAGGAGAGGGATACATGGGATTCTAGATCTAAACAGGAAGCTAGTCACAAATGGTACCCACTGGCAATAGGGAAATTTATATTCTATGATGACGTGTCACTGGATATGTTAACTACACTCCTGGGTAAGTCACAAGTCCAGTAGCCATTGGAGTAGTAACTGGCCAATATAAAATTAACTTTGGGGTTGTTTTGTCTTGTTTTGGCTCTCTATTTCTTCTTCTTCTTCTTCTTCTTCTTCTTCTTCTTCTTCTTCTTCTTCTTCTTCTTCTTCTTCTTCTTCTTCTTCTTCTTCTCCTTCTCCTCCTTCTCCTTCTCCTTCTCCTTCTCCTTCTCCTTCTTCTTCTTCTCCTCCTCCTCCTCCTCTTCCTTCTCCTTCTCCTCCTCCTCCTCCTCTTCCTCCTCCTCCTCCTCTTCCTCCTCCTCCTGAACTTATTGGTCTTTTATTTGTCTTAATTTTCATTTTTGTGGTTTTTTTTCTGAGAAAGAGAAAAAAGAACATCAAGTTGGGTAGACAGGAAAAGGGAAGGAGTTAGGAAGAATTGGCAGAGTGGAAAAAGATATAATCAAAATATATTACATGAAAAACAATTTCTAAAAATAGAAATATAAGCGGCTAAAGGTTTAAAATGAACAAAGTAAGCAAGCAAGCAAACAAACAAACCAAAAAAGTGCAGTGGAGCAGCTGGGACAGGAGTCTTGCCTTCTGGCCGCCATTTGCAGCAGGGAATCAGACAGCTCCACAGCCTTCTGTGCACAGACCCTGCCAGAAGAGAGTTGGTCTCCCAGGAGTACAGACACAGGTTTACAGTCCCATAGGAGGGGCAAGCTCCAGCCAGAGACAACAAGACCAACTAACACCCGAAATAACCAGATGGCGAAAGGCAAGTACAAGAACCTTACCAACAGAAACCAAGGCTACTTAGCAACATCAGAGCCCAGTTCTCCCACCGCAGCAAATCCTGGATACCCCAACACAACAGAAAAGAAAAGCAAGAGTTGGATTTAAAGTCTCTTCTCACAATGCTGTTAGAGGACATCAAGAAGGACATAAATAACTCCCTTAAAGAAATACAGGAGAACATGGGTCAAATGGTAAAAGCCCTTAATGAGGAAACACAAAAATCCCTGAAAGAATTACAGGAGAACACAAACAAACAAGTGAAGGAACCGAACAAAACCATCCCGGATCTAAAAATGGAAGTAGAAGCAATAAAGAAATCACAAAGTGAGGCATCTCTGGAGATAGAAAATCTTGGAAAGAATTCAGGAGTCATAGATGCAAACATCAACAACAGAATACAAGAAATAGAAGGAAGACTCTCTGATGCTGAAGATTCCATAGAAAACATTGACTCAACAGTTAAAGAAAATGCAAAATGCAAAAAGCTCCTGAGCCAAAACATCCAGGAAATCCAGGACACAATGAGAAAACCAAACCTAAGGATTATAGGTATAGAAGAGAGCAAAGATTTCCAACTTAAAGGGCCAGTAAATATCTTCAACAAAATTATAGAAGAAAACTTTCCTAACCTGAAGAAAGAGATGTCCATGAACATACAAGAAGCCTACAGAACTCCAAACAGACTGGACTAGACCAGAAAGTCTTCCCAGCACATAATAATCAAAACACCAAATGCACTAAACAAAGAAAGAATATTAAAAGCAGTAAGAGAAAAAGGTCAAGTAACCTATAAAGGCAGGTCTATCAGAATTACACCAGACTTCTCACCTGAGACAATGAAAGCCAGAAGATCCTGGACAGATTTCATACAGACTCTAAGAGAACACAAATGCCAGCCCAAACTACTATACCCAGCAAAACTCTCAATTACCATAGATGGAGAAACCAATATATTCCATGTTAAAACCAAATTTACACAATATCTTTCCACAAATCCAGCCCTACAAAGGATGATAGACGGAAAACACCAGCATGAGGAGGGAAACTACACCCTAGAAAAAGCAAGAAAGTAATCTTTTTCCAACAAACCCAAAAGAAAGTAACCGCACAAACATAAAAAGAACATCAAAAATAATAGGAAACAACAATTACTATCCTTAATATCTTATAATGTGAATAGACTCTATTCCCCAACAAAAAACATAGTCTAACAGAGATGTTTTTCATGTGGATCTTTGATTTTATCAGAAAATGTTTGTGACTCCTCTTTCAATTTAGTAATGCTTTTTGTGTCTACCATTTTGACTGTATTATTTTCCATGATAATCTTTAATTTTAACATTTTTTTCTGTGTATTTCTTCGATTTTGTGGGAGGTGTTTTTCATGTAGATCTTTGGTTTTGTCGGGGAGGGGGTGGTGTTTGTAGTTCCACTTTCAATCAATTTAGGAATGTTTTTTGTGCCTACCATTTTGTCAGTAAAATTGTCCATGATAATCTTCAGTTTTAACATTTCTCTGTATTTTTCTTCAATTTTGTCAGAAGTATTTCCTTGTGGATCTTCAGTTGTATCAGACAATGTCTATAATTTTACTTTCAATCAAATTAGGAACATTTTTATACCTTCCATTTTATCTGTATAATTTTCCATGTAATAGTCAGTTTTAACATGTTTTTCTATATATTTCTTGAATTTTTTCAGGAATATTTTCCTTGTAGATTGTCAATTTTATCAGAAAGTATTTACAATTCCACTTTCAAAAAACGTAGGAATATTTTTATGCCTACCATTTTATCTGTATAATTTTTCATGAAATAATCAATCGTAACGTGTTTTTCTATATATTTCTTCAGTTTTATCAGAGATACTTTCCATGTATATTTACACAATGGAATACTACTCAGCAATTAAAAACAATGAATTCATGAAATTCTTAGGTAAATGGGGAACGGGGGAGGGAAGAGGGCTTATGGAACTTTCAGGGAGGGGGGGAACTGGGAAAGGGGAAATCATTTAGCTTTGGAGTCACATTTATACAGTCATTACTCAGCTTGCCAGTATGTGATTGCTGCACTTAGCATTTATAGATGGGAAAGAAGAATATTTGAGACAGAAGAACAACAAGGTCAGGAAACAACAAACATTAGGGGGCTCCCTCTCTTAGAGATATTATTGAAGTATGTAATAATTCCAAAGTTTATGCCTTTGAAATAAAAAGAAGGAGGTTTGGCAGCGACAATATTCTTAATGTGCATGTAAATATTTTCCTTTTGTATTTTACTTTTATCCAATGCTATAAATGACCTGACACACATCATTTGAAGTTTCTTATCGATTCACCATGAATTCTGCTAGCTTATGCTAGATCACTGAAAAAAAGAAAGAGAGAAGAGGAAGGAGTAGGAGAAATAGAAAGAGGGGGAAGCAGCGGGGGAGGAGAAAAAATGGGGAAGAAGACAAGCAGGACCCCTGGATATGAGCTGCACATATTTTGATCCCATGTATCTTGCTTGCAGTTTATTTTAATATGGCAACTCCATTTCCCAAACCAGGATCGAATTGGAAGTAACAAAGAGCAGGAGTTGCTGGGGCAGCTCAGCCCTTCTGTAAACACGCCCATTCTGCCATCAGACACGATGATCTGAGATTTAGCTATGGAACATGCATGATGGAAGATGAGAACAAATTCCTGCATGCTGTCTTTTGCTTTCCACAAGCATTATTATATATTAACAATTAATTATACATTAACTATTAAATATAGATATTGTTGACTTTCTAACACTGCTTGACCCTAAATTCGAGACTTGTGTTTTATGATTCTTACCAAATTCAAAGTTTACTCTCTAATGGGATTGCTGAATCCATGTGTTGGTAAGTTCAGATACGCAAATCTAGTTTGGTTGATTTGTTGCAAGGCTAAAGAAGAAATAAACACTTTAGAGAGTGAGACATAATCAAAGCAACATGAAAGATTACTAAAGTGCTTGCCATCAGATTAGTATTTCATTGACTTTAAATTTGGTTTAAAATATTGCATGTTGAATGGACCTAATTTCTATGATATGACAGAACAAACCCCTCAGTATATTCTTCTATGTGTGTAAGCAGTAGCCCATCCTCAGTCTTTAACATCAATACTTGTCTTTAACTGTGTTCTTTTTTTTTTACTTAATTAGTTGTTATTTTATTATTTTTTTATGGCTTTTGATATTTTATTTTATTTTTTTTATTTTTTATATTTTTAGGATCAAGTCTGGAATAGGCAATATGTCTCCAAAGCTCCCTTGCCCAGATTGGCTCTTTCTTGTGCCTCCTGATATAACTACCTCTACACTGAGCTGTGAGCAGCTGCCTTTCTCTCTGATAATTCAATGTTCAAAACAGCTGTTCTGTCTAAGGTTTCTGGACATGCTGCTCCCTCTCTTTGCTGTTTTCCCACCTACTCCCACACAAGACTCTTTAATTCTGCTAATTCTGAACCATCCATGAGTCAAAAATGACCCTCTGCTTTTCTCAGGGTATGAGTTTCAAAGTGAGAAGTCAAGTAAGCGCTCATTTTCTCTGATTCCTCAGTTTCTTACAATCTCTACCACCCATTCTTATACTCATGTTCAAAGGTCTCAAGTTGAAAAGCATGGCTATTGTTTATGGGAACTGTTTATCAGGGGGTGCTAGAAATCCACTTTACAGAATTACAAACATTGCTGGCAACTTTGTGCTACCTTGACCTTCTGCAGACTCATGTTCTGAAACCCCAGCTGAGCCTAAAGAAGCTTTGGCAGTCCTTTTCTTTGTCCCTTGGCGATTACAGCCAGATATGAACTCCCTCTTCACTGCCCAGGCCACTGCTCAGGATATTAATCATACAACTATCTTGTACCACGACCCAAATCTTTATCTGACTTAACTACCTTCATCTTACATTTTTAAAATAGGATCAGATTTCTTCCCACATAAGCTATAAATTCTTTGAGGCTAAGAAAGATTGTTTCCAAACAATGCTCCAAGCTGCCTCTTGTGTTCCCATCAGAGTGACTGTGAGCCATACGTCATAAAACTCTTCTAAGATGTGGAGAAGGTAGTAGAGGAAAGAGGTATACACAGGCTCTCCTTTCTAAGGTTAAAAACCAGGTCTGGGTTTCTGATGGAATATTTGTTGTCTTGGGTTTAGTTTTGTTCTTTTTTATATCTCACCAAGTCACTTTTCATATTTGTAGAATAGAGACTTGAAAACAACCATTTCTTAATTTCTTTTTTTTTATTAGATATATTCTTTATTTACATTTCAAATGATTTACCCTTTCCTGGTTCACCCCTCCCCAAAAGTCCCATAAGCCTTTTTCCCTCCCCCTGTTCCCCAATCAACCCCTTCCCAATTCCCTGTCCTGGTATTCCCCTACACTGCTTCATTGGGCCTTTCCAGGACCAGGGGCTTCTCCTTCCTTCTTCTTGGGCATCATTTGAAATGTGAATTGCGTCTTGGGTATTCCGAGCTTCTGGGCTAATATCCACTTATCAGTGAGTGCATACCATGTGTGTTCTTTTGTGATTGGGTTACTTCACTCAGGATGATATTTTCCAGTTCCACCCATTTGCCTAAGAATTTCATGAATTCATTGTTTTTAATAGCTGAGTAGTGTTCCATTGTGTAAAATATACTACATTTTCTGTATCCATTCCTCCGTTGAGGGACATCTGGGTTCTTTCCAGCTTCTGGCTATTATAAATAGGGCTGCTTTGAACATAGTGGAGCATGTATCCTTATTATATTTTGCAGCTTCTTCTGGCTATATGCCCAGGAGTGGTATAACAGGGTCTTCCAGTAGTATCATGCTCAGTTTTCTGAGGAACTGACAGACTGATTTCCAGAGTGGTTGTATCAGGTTGCAATTGCACCAGCAACAAAGGAGTGTTCCTCTTTCTCCAAATCCTCTCCAACACCTGCTCTCTCCTGAGTTTTGATCTTAGCCATTCTGACTGGTGTGAGGTGAAATTTCAAGGTTGTTTTGATTTACATTTCCCTGATGACAAAAGATGTTGAATATTTCTTTAGGGGATTCTCAGCCATATGATATTCCTCAGGTGAAAATTCTTTGTTTAGCTCTGTACCCCATTTTTAATAGGGTTATTTGGCTCTCTGGAGTCTATCTTCTTGAGTTTTTTTTTATATATATTGGATATTAGCCCTCTGTCAGATGTAGGATTGGTAAAAATCTTTTCACAATTTGTTGGTTGCCATTTTGTTCGATTGACAGTGTCCTTTGTCTTACAGTAATTTTATGAGGTCCCATTTGTCAATTCTTGATCTTAGAGCATAAGCTATTGGTGATCTGTTCAGGAAATTTTACCCTGTGCCCATGTGCTCCAGGCTCTTCCCCAGTTTCCCCCAGTTTCTTTTCTATTAGTTTCAGTGTGTCTGGTTTTATGTGGAGGTCCTTGATCCACTTGGAATTGAACTTAGTGCAAGGAGATAAGAATGGATCGATTTGCATTCTTCTACATGCTGATCTCCAGTTGAACCAGCACCATTTGTTGAAAAGGCTATCTTTTTTCCACTGGATGGTTTTAGCGCCTTTGTCGAAAATCAAGTGACCATAGGTGTATAGGTTCATTTCTGGGTCTTCAATTCTATTCCATTGATCTACCTGCCTGTCACTGTGCCAATACCATGCAGTTTAAAACACTATTGCTCTGTAGTACTGCTTGAGGTCCAGAATACTGATTCCCCCCAGAAGTATTTTTAATGTTGAGGATAGTTTTAGCTATCCTGGGTGTTTTGTTATTCCAGATGAATTTTTGAATTGCTCTTTCTAACTCTATGAAGAATAGAGTTGGAATTTTCATGGGGATTGGATTATCTGTAGATTGCTTTTGGCAAGATGGCCATTTTTGCTATATTAATCCTGCCAATCCATGAGCATGGAAGATTTTTCCATCTTCTGAGGTCTTCTTTGATTTCTTTCTTCAAAGACTTGAAGTTCTTGTCATACAGATCTTTCATGGAAATCCATCAATGTAACCCACTACATAAACAAACTCAAAGAAAAAAAAACTACATGATCATTTCATTAGATGCTGAAAAAGCATTTGACAAAATTCAGCATACTTTCATGCTAAAAGTCTTGGAAAGATCAAGAATTCAAGGCCAATATCTAAACATAGTAAAAGCAATATACAGCAAACCAGTAGTCAACATCAAACTAAATGGAGAGAAACTTGAAGCAATCCCACTAAAATCAGGGACTAGACAAGGCCACCCTCTATCTCCATATCTTTTCAATATAGTACTTGAAGTTCTAGTTAGAGCAATTAGACAACATAAGAAGGTCAAAGGGATACAAATTGGAAAGGAAGAAGTCAAACTATCACTATTTGCAGATAATATGATAGTATACTTAGGCAACCCAAAAAACTCCACCAGAGAACTCTTACAGCTGATAAACAATTTCAGCAAAGTGGTCAGATATAAAATTGACTCAAGGAAATCCACTAGCCTTCTTATACTCAAAGGATAAACAGGCTGAGAAAGAAATTAGACAAATGACACCTTTCATAATAGCCACATTTCTTAATTTCTTAACTTGCGTGTGTATGTGTATGTGTGTATATAAGTATATGCACACATGCATTGCATTTTAAAGATTACCAAATGAAGCAAAGATCACCACAGTCTAAGTCTTCATAACACATATTTGTATAGAAAATAAACAAATGAACTCACTGTCTGGATCCTTCCAAAATATCAATGTTTGGTGCAAAGGAAACAGCTCATGCTGGTTGAATACATTGGGCATTCTTTTTCCTCTTTATTAGCTTGTTTTAGCCTTGTGGCTTTCAGGACAGGACACAGATCAAATCATGCAAAAAAGTTTGAGCCCCTGTGTAAGTTGCAGTGCTTTTCAAATTTGAATCTTTTCTGGATAGCCATGTCCCCCTGATCACCACAGCAGGAGTAAACAACTCTCCTTGACCCTCGGCTTAGGGCCAGTGAAGGAAAAGCAGTGGAGACTGGGAAGTTACACACATGTGGTGGCTGGGGACGGTGGGCAACACACGGTAACAATAATAGTCATTTTTCATCTTTCGGTCCTGGGTGTCTAGAGGGCCTTAGGGAATTTAGCAAAATATACATGAAGCCTGATTTTGAAAACAAAGCAACACATCCTCCACCTTAGCTAAGCAGGTCCTGGGGGACAATAATAAACAGTCTCCTTTCTTTGCCACCAACATTACAAGCTATCAACAATGACACTAGAACTAAGAAGTCAGAGGTTATGGGAAGGCAAAGGATGAACCTAGAGAGGACGTGAGAGAGAAAATAAAGATGGGTATCTCTTTAGGAATAGCTTCTGGATGTGGACAGAAGAGAGTTTACATAAACAACCATCTTCCTTCACTCTCCCTAGCTAATTCCTTATTCTCTGTTCTCAGCAATACTCTCAGTGCTTCCCTTGTATCTCCCTGGAAAAATAAAGCAAACATATGGGAATTACCCTTTAGATCTTTTGGACGAGCATGTCAACTTTCTCAAATTTGTATCAGAATTGTTTATCATCCTCCCTGGCAACCTCACCAGTGCTCTTGTCATTTAAATAATAAAATCAACTACCAGGATCTTTTTCAGTCAGCACTTTCCATTTCTCCAAGTAGCTGTCTTAATTACCCCAGCACACAAATATGCTTTATGGTTCTTGTCTTAGATAGAGTTTCATTGCTGTGAAGGAACAACCACAACCAAGGTAAGTCTTAAAAATGGAGAAATTTGTTGAGGCTGGCATACAGGTGCAGAGATTCAGTTTATTTTCATCATGGTGAGTGTACTGGCTTTGTGTGTTAACTTGACACGGGCTGGAGTTATCACATAGAGAGGAGCTTCAGTTGGGGAAGTGCCTCCATGAGATCCAGTTGTGGGGTATTTTCTCATAAAGGGTTGGGGGGGTGCCCTTGTGGGTGGTGCCATCCCTGGGCTGGTAGTCTTGGGTTCTATAAGAGAGCAGGCTAAGTAAGCCAGTGGAAACAAGCCAGTAAGTAACATCCCTCCATGGCCTCTGCATCAGCTCCTGCTTCCTGTCCTGCTTGAGTTCCAGTCCTGACTTCCTTGGGTTAGGAACAGCAGCGTGGAAGTATAAACTGAATAAACTCTTTCCTCCCCAACTTGTTTCTTGGTCGTGTTTGTGCAGGAATAGAAACCCTGACTAAGAGTGGGAAAACATGGCAGTGTCCTGGTAGATATGGTGCTTGAGAAGGATCTAAGAGTTATATTTCTTTATCCAAAGGTGGCCAGGAGGAGATTCTCTCTTCTTCCTTGAGAGGAGCTTAAGCACTAGGAGCCCTCAGAGCCTGCTTACACAGTGACATACTTCCTCCAACAAGGCCACATCTACTCCAAAAAGACCACACCTCCTAATGATGCCAATTCCCATGGACCTAGCATATTCAAACCACCACAGTTCCCTCATTGAAAACTCGGATTGATTTTTTTTTCTCTGAGCTTCAAATTATCTCCAGCTACCACTCTCTGTATTTGAGAAGTCCATGGCAGGGTCTCAACCTCCTCTGCTGTCAGTTTCTTCCCCTTCTCCCATCAGACTTCCCTCTCTTACCCTCAGTGACAAAGGCTGTCCTTGAGTCCTTGCACTCATTTTCATATCTGTTCTCATTCCTCTTCATATTTCAATCTAAGAGTTCTGCATAGACACACCCCTCTTCCTAAAATATTTTTATCTTGGTTTCCACAGAAAAGCATTCCTTATATTCTTCTACTGCACAAGATTACAGTCTATCATTTCTGATTCATTCTCCTTTCCAGCTTGCAATAGTTAAGCCTTCCTGAGCCGATGCTGGGCATTCTTTTTTCACATATACTTCACAGTCTTCATGAGATATTTGCCAGATAGCTCACAAACCATTCATATTAATTCCTAGCAAATATGTATTGAATTTAGCTTCTCTTTTCTTCTTTCTGTTTCTCTCCCACAGAGGGGCTATTATAACAAAAAAATTAGTAATACCCACAGTTCCTAATAATAACATCAGAAATTTCATTAGCAAGACAATTACTAAGAGATCATATCCATAACAGAAATCCAAGGAAGATTGGCAAAGCAGTGCTATGCCAAGAAAAATTTAAAAATCAAAAGGACTCAAATTTGTAATTTGGATCTTTCAAAAGATGAGGAATATAGGGTTGAAGAGATGACACATTGTAAAGAACATTGTTTCCTCCTCTTGAGGATTAGAGTTTAGTTCACAGCACCTACATAACTGCTTAAGATTGCCTGTAGCTCCAGTTGCAGGGAATCCAATGCCCTCTCCTAACATTTATGGATAGCTACAAGTGCCATGAGCACATGAGCACATACACATACACACACACACACACACACACACACACACAAACACACATACAAACACAGACACAAACACACACAGTATATTTTAAAAATAAGCTTCAAAGGAAGTTTAACAAGCAAATCTGTCTGTTTATTTAAACATGGAACCTATCATTTAGTTTTTTTCAATGTTTATACTATGCAAAGAATATTGAATTGTTCTCGATGTTAAGATATTTTAGCATGGGTCCACTACTTGACTAAGGACAGATTGGGTGATCCAGCCCATCTGCCCACATCCAAAGACAGCCTAATTCTCAGGAGGGCTGTCATAGCTAGGCTCACAGGAAGGACAAGCTTCAGTCAGAGACAACAAGGCCAATTAGCACTGGAGATAGGCATATGGTAAGAGGCAAATATAAGAACATAAGCAACAGAAACCAATGCCACTTGGCATCATCAGAACCCATTTCACCCACCACAGCGAGGAATGGATACCCTAATGCCTGAAAAGCAAGATTCTGACCTAAAAGCCCATCTCATGAAGATGATACAATACTTTAAGGAGGATATAAATAACTCCTTTTAAGAAAACAGGAGGACACAGCAGGTAGAAGCCCTTAATAAGGAAAAGCATAAACCCCTTAAAGAAATACAGGAAAATCAAACAGATGAAGAAATTGAACAAAACCATCCAGGATCTAAAAATAGAAATAGAACCAACAAGGAAAACACAAATGGAGGCAACCCTGGAGATGGAAAACCTAGGAAAGAGATCAGGAGTTACAGATGCAAGAATCACCAACAGAATACACGAGGGAAGAGAATCTCAGGCATAGAAGATACCATAGAAGATATTGACACAACAGTCAAAAAAAAATACAAAGTGCAAAAAAATCTCATGATATTCAAGAAATTCAGGACACAATGGAAAGACCAACCCAAAGAATGAAAGGAATAGAAGAAAGTGAAGATTCCCAATTCATAAGGGCCAGAAAACATCTTCAACAAAATCATAGAAGAAAACTTCCCTAACCTAAAGAAAGAGATGGTCATAAACATACAAGAAGCCTACAGAACACCAAATATATTGGACCAGAAAAGAAAATTCTCCCATCACATAATAATCAAAACTATAAATATGCAGAAGAAAGCAAGAATGTTAAAAGCAGTAAGGGAAAACTCCAAGTAATGTATAATGGCAGACTAATAAGGATCACACCAGACTTCTCAACAGACTCTAAAAGCCAGAAAATCTTAGACAGATGTCATGCAAACCCTAAAAGAACACAAATGCCAACCAGTTTGAGAGTTTTGAACAAAACTCTTAAACACCATAGATAGAGAAACCAAGATATTCCATGACAAAACCAAATTTTAACAATATCTCTCCACTAATAGAGCCATACAGAGGATACTAGAAGGAAAACTCCAACACAAGGAGAGAAACTACACCCAAGAAAAACTAAGAAATTAATCATCTCACAACAAATCCCAAAAAAGGACAAACCCCCCAAAAGAGAGACATACAAGCATAATAACACCTTCAACAACAAAGTAACAGGAATCAACAGTCATTGGTCTTTAATATCTCTCAATATCAGTGGACACATATCCCCAATAAAAAGATGTAAGCTAACAGTCTGGATACATAAACAGAACTCAGCATTTTGCTAACTTTGAAATATGTGCTGGTATTTCCTACATTTGGTTGTTACAAGGCAAATCAAAAATTGCTACATCCTCATGAATTTAACCCAAATCCAACTTTGAAATGTAATGGTTATGAAGAGAACCATTGAGTGAAATTCCATCTCCTAGGGAATGGTAAATTTCACATTCATTCTGTCTTACTGCCATTCCTATACTCAACTTCATTCATCAAGTGCCTTCTCTGTATTAGCTAGAGGCTAAAGGTTGAAAAAAAACCAAACATACTGATTTTTATCTATTAGGGGAAAAATGCTAAACACGAAAATATATTTAGCTTCATAAGATTAAGCACTCAAAAATTTGAAATACTCTATGCTGGGAATTGTGTTTTGTGTTTTAAATTTGTAATATTTATAATATTATGTACCATTTGAACTCTAAACATAAAGCATGAAGTGCTTGGAGGAAAACATATTCTTCTTTCTCCTGAAAGATTTCAGAAATTTCTCAGAGAGACTTGGCCCACTACACCTTGCAAGAGAAGCAAGATATTTTCCTGTATCATCTAGAAATGGTTCAAATAGCATCAACTTCTGATACAAGGTCAGGTCACCATGACTAGCGTTGTCAGTTCTCAGCAGTCAGATTCTTCACAGCCTTGAATTTTTAACAACTCTGGTAGCTCATAAATTTGGACAACAGTTTGAAACACCATTACAAAGTATTCATGTGCTTGAGAATGCTGTCCCAACATACATGCAGTGTCTCTGAGTTCTGCTAGAGTACAGAGGGAACTCCCTATTGTCTCTGTGTGTGTATGTTAAAAAAAGGTAACAATATATAGAAAAGAATATTAAGCATATTGCATAGCAGAGCTTTACTTCCTAACATGTACTATATTGTCAGTAAAATTTCATCCAAGGCACTTGAACCCATGATGAAGAATGAAATAACCCTCCATCTCCAAATGGGAAATGGTGTTCACCTAATACAATCTGTAAGCAGATAGGCAGAGAACAGTCCAGAGTTCCTGAAATTCTTTCATAGTCTCCCTTCCTCGTCCCCCCCACCCCCCTAGTGACATGACTTCCTATCAGGTTTAATTTCCATTGTTTTTGTTTGTTTGTTTTTTAGGTTTTGTTTTTTGTTTGTTTTTTTTTTGTTGTTTTGTTTCTTGTTTTTTCGTTTTTTGTTTTTTGATAGTGCCATGGGCTGAGGACCAGTTATTCAACAATAGGCTTTTAGGAACTGACAGGATCCAAGCGAGAGCAGGCTCCAAATCTAAAATACCAATTTTGTCTTTGGTTGAAAGCAGGTAAAACA
This sequence comes from Tokudaia tokunoshimensis, assembly GCA_036184795.1. NCBI lineage: Eukaryota > Metazoa > Chordata > Mammalia > Rodentia > Muridae > Tokudaia > Tokudaia tokunoshimensis. The sequence continues at coordinate 18,450,743 of BTHU01000018.1, read as the reverse complement.
AAGACAGTTACTAATGGAGGGGTTTTCGCTGAAAAACAGCACAGATTTCATCTTCACAGTATTGGTCCATCTTTGAGGAGCTTGTGCCTGCTGCCTCTGCACTATTGTGGCCCATTGTGGCTTTGTTTCTTCTGGATTCTGTTTGTCTCGTCCAGTCAATTGCTAAGAAGGAGCTCTCAGCTGCAGAGATGTTTGCTAAACATCTTGCTTCTCTCCATGAAGAGGGAGGTGCTGTCACAGAGCTGGTGTTAGATGTCCTGTGGGTATGAAAAGATGAGGGATATTTCAATATTAAGGAATTTGATAGCTAAAATAGTCCCCTCAGGCCCTTACCTCCAAGTCTTCAGACAATTTTAATGACTGTAGGTCAAAGTAGAAAAAAAGTACAATGCTCCAGGCTGAACACAACCCGGGTTTTGATTTTCACACAAGCACTTGAGAAATACACCATTTACCACATGTTGATTTCCACACATGTTTATCATCCTCAGAGGGAACTCTGACTTGAAATACTTTTAACATTTACTAATTCTACTTCTCACTCTGATGTTCCATCTCCTTGGGTTGATTTTCTCCTGCACAATTAGACTCTAGATTTTGGATTTCTGGCATTTTCTAGGTGCAATTCTGCCTTCTGCTGGCTGTTTGAAAGTGCTCTTGGTTCTTTCAGTAATCTTTCAAGCAGCCTACTGCTCTCTGCTCCTTACTGTATTTACGACTTCCTCTGGCTATTTCCTTCAGCTCTGTAATCCCAGTCACCCTTCTTAGTTACTGGGTGAGAGCTGAGACTTCATTTCCGCAGCAGAGAATATGGTTTTGATTAGACAGTTCAGCTTTCCACCTGGTGTTCACATAAGGCCCTCCGGACCCCAGTCTCTTTTCATTACTGTTTTCCTCTGGTCACAGTTTGCCTTGTTAAAGTATAATGAAATCATCATCTTCTTTGTCTCAATGGCTGACCCCATTTTGTCCTTTGAACCATAGTACATTCTGGGTGACATTATTTATGTTTTCCTTTTAACCCCTATGACATGCTTTGGGTTATCCCTTTCCCCAGAAAAGGTCAGAAAGCAAAGACTTTTCACAGTCTACATTAAGCCGTTCTTTTTAACTGATCCCTTCTATGCTTGGTTCTACAGAATCCTCAACTCTACTCCCAGTTGAAGTCACAAAGATAATTTTGTCAAAATTAACATCAATGGTTAATTCCACGTGGAATCAAATTTCTATTTGTGGCTTAGAGAGGAAAAGAAACTTGAGTCCTTTTCTTCTGGGAATAAGGCATGGGGAGATGTGATTCTGCTCAGGAAACAGAACCTCCAAGGGATTCAGACTGGGACAACAGGAAGAATGGAACCATGATGACAAGATCTGATGCTATAGCCCCATTCAGGGCTATGGGTGCAGTTGCTGCTCTGGGTTCAAAGTTCCTGATGGTTTTGCTTTTTTTTTTCTTTCTGCTAAGGAATCTACTGTGTGAGCCAGTTTTCTTTTGTGATAATTACAGAATTAAACAGCCTAAAACGAGAAAAGATATATTAGGGCTCACTGTTTCAGAGGGCTCAGTCAGTGTCTACTTTGCCATGTTGTTTTTGGCATATGATGAAGAGTCATGGCTGGGAGAATGTGGCAAAGGAAAGTGGTGTGATCAGGTCACTGTGGTCTAGAAGCCAGGAGGTGTGTGTTCCATGTCTGTGAGAGACAGAGAGGAAATAATATTTAGGAGACAATATAGGCAAAATATAAACACCCTAAAGACTTGCTTTGTCTGTGCCTAGCTGTTGAGTACTCCTCCTTTAGCCAGGAACATCATTATTTACAAAATGAGTCTTCAATAAATAGCCTTATTGGAGCTTTTTAAGAACCAAAGAATGACATCTACTATAACAAAAATACTATATAACAGGTACCTTAGGCAATAAGAATGTTTTCCTTCAGATTTACTTATTTTATTTCATGTGTATGAATGCTTCTCTTGCATATAGATATTATGCCGAAGTTGCAGGTACCCCAAAGACCACCTAGAAATCCAATTGCGATGTAAAAACAGAAGGGTTTTTATTACAAGTGCTCGAGCTAGGTGTCTCACCTTCCTAGTTGCAGTGGGTCAGAGTGAGAGCCCCAAGTCTAGACATGTAGGGTATTTACTGTAGTTACAACAAGCTTGGAGAATTTCCATATGGATCAGCAAGTTAATATTTTATAAACTGTATTTCTGGTATAATCTGCTAGAATCAAACATGAGGACAAAACCACCTGACAAACAGGATGGCTTAAGTTATCTATTCTCTGCAGGATGTCTTAAGTTATCTATATGTACCTTGACCCTGCTATTGTAGTCTGACTGAGTATTGCTAAGGGGGTGGGTTGTCATAGGATGCTTGCTCAGGCAGACTCTGTGATTTTCTTCCTGGAATTGGAGTTTAGCCCCTGGTATTGCATAAAATGGAGTTTCTTAAAACAAAGACGAAAACAAAAATAACAAAAAAAACCAGGGTTGCTTGGACTTTATAAATATATACCACACATGAGATCAGAAAAAAGGCACCAGATCTCCTAGAACAGGAGTTAGTGGGTTACCATGTGGCTGCTGTTTTCAAACCCAGGTCTTTTGCAAGAGCAAGAAGTGCTTTTAACAGATGAGCTAACTCTCCAACCTAATTTAATATTTATAATCAATAAACATTTATCTCTTTTAGCTCAAAGCCTTGGTAGACCCAAAAACCAAGTTACAAAACATACAGTGCATGGAAAAGGCCCAATTCCTGATTCAATAATCTGTGAATACTGCCGTGACAGCAGAGGAGTGAGAAAGGTCACAGTAGTAGCCTGTACAAAGGCGGTAACTTCTTCACTAAGCATTCTGCCCTCATGATCTGATCATTCCTCAAATGGTCTCAATGCCTTTTAAAAATATTTTAATCTACTTGATTATTGTCACACATGTGTATATATCTGTGGCATTTATGTGTGTGTGTGTGTGTGCATGTGTCTGGGTGTACTTATATCTGGAGGTTAGAGTGGATGACATTCAGGACCTGGTTCTTTCCTTCTACCATGAGTGCTAGGCATCAAATTCCTGTCATTAGGTTTGCACAGAAAGCACCTTGACTCTCGGAAACAAGCCTCAAGCCCCCAACATCTAGTATCCTCATTTAGAGGATTATAATTTCAACACATAGAGAGACAGCCAACAATCCCACACTTTATGATAAATTTTCACTTGGACTTATAACTACCAATACTTCTGTGAGTGTATCAGTAAATCTTGTACAGTTGAAATAATTTCGAAAATAGTACTACAGTCTATGGTAATGGTCCATGAGCCTTTCAGCTAAATTTGCAAAATTTTTGACTCCAGCAATCATTGCAATATTACTGTGAATGACTTATTCAAGGTCTGTAAGTCTTGGTATCTTAGCCAGAATACTGATAAAATCTTCAACTTGGATAATTGTTATAAGGCAAAAATACAACTGATATTTAGGCTCTTAAACAAACATTTTAGGGATTGTGCTTAGGAAACATCTGATTAACATTATCTTCTCTCTCTATATTCCTGTGTCACTTTAAAGAGAATGTAACTAAGGAAGATTACATTTGTTTACATACTAAACTAAACAGACTTTGAAGTACTTAGCACAAGGACCATGACTTCATTTTCTTTCCTCAGAACTAAATACCAGGCCCGAGATGTTGAAGTTCAGCAGACACACATTGACTTCAACAGACAATAGGCAAGAAGATCAGATAGTATTTTCACATCAAAATCTTCTAACAAAATTATTGAACCAGTTTTTAGATTCATTTTATGTTCATCTGTTTATTTGTATGTGTGTGTGAGAGAGAGAGAGAGAGAGAGTGTGTGTGTGTGTGTGTGTGTGTGTGTGTGTGTGTGTGTGTGTTTATGTGTGTCTGGATCTATTCCTTTTGAAGTTAATCTTACTTGTGGTTTTGGAAGCTTTATTCAGTTGGAGTAATAATAACAGTTATTAGGGAAGTTATTTTATTTTTTACCCACACTACATTCCAGGCACTTATTTCCTAAAGTTTATTATTTATATTGTATTGTTTCTCAGGTTGGTCTTTTCTCTCATATTGTTTAGGTCTATTGTAGTTTCTTTTGTCATTCTATTTTCAGGCACATTTTGACTTTCAACCCTTTCCCTAATTTGAATAAAACTCCCAATCTCCTTCTACACGGAAATGGAAAAAGAAAGAATACTAAAATACACAAGGCATCTCAAAAGACCCCACAAAAGATTGCCAAAGCAATCCCAAGCAAAAAAAACAAAATGAAATAAAAAATAAAATAAAAAATACCTTATAAAATAAAAAATTGCCACAAGTAAAACAGTAAGTGCAACATGTTTAAACTAAAACAAAAAAACAAAAAAAACTAAAAGCAACCAACTCATGCCTGAAATCTGTTAGTGTTCTGTAGTATATGGTCAAGTGTGAAGAGGTTATGTGCTTTTTTTTCTACAACAGATACATACTAATCTCCACATGCAGTGTGTTTGGAGCTTCTGTTGTATGATAGAAGAAGCAGTGGGCATTGTATATGCTAGTTGGCATTAGGAAGAAACCTAAAGACTTTAATAAACAAAGGATGTTTCTCACCCTCATTCTAATCCAGTTTTCCATTCACACATTAAGCTCTTTCTACTTGTCTTCTAAATAGTGTGTTCTTGTTAATTATGGCTTCCCTATCAATTGAGAAGACAATTATTTATTCCTGGCCTGACCTTCAGTTCTAAACGTGTGTGAGACTGTCAGCACCTCCAGGTAACTTATCAAAGAGCCTTGGGAAATGGTACCTCCATGACTTGTCTCAGATGCAGAACAATTTGATGGTCAGATGGAACCTTTCCTGCCATTTTTGATTAAACTGCTATTAGTGTAAAGTTGAGAAAAACATCTTCTGGAAAGGCTTTGTTAGACAGATCATGGGTGTTTGCTTTGGAAAGAACCTATCATGACTGCAGGCTCCATCACTCTCTTGTTAGTTTTGCTTAAGAGAAATACTGTGTCCAAAGTAGTTTTCATAGTTGCCAAAATCTAGAGCCCAAACAATTGTAAAACATTTAGCAGGTATTTAGAAAGCAGTAATTTTTGCTAAAAATTAATTTTATGAAGACCAGAGGATATATGTGGAGATATTAATGAGAATTTAAGGGGTTCAGAGAAGTACTAAGACCTAAATATGACTACCAAGTATTTCCCATAACTCTGGATAGAATTAGGGACCATAATTTGTTATTCCTCTCATAAACTGACAATGCAATTTGTAACACTGGTAGTATAGGACAGGTTCATTTACACCATAGGGAATATTTCTCAGATAATTTTGGATGAAGGTGAAGGGTCTCTCAGTTGAAACACGTACAAACATGTTATGCATTTCTATAATGCATGGATTATTTGACTATTAAAATACTTCAGAAATAATTGATAGCAATTAGATCACTTTACAAGCTACTGTTCTTGTTGGTTGAGTATAATGAGGGGAGATGCATAAAAGTGAATTTCCCAGAAGAGGACATGCAATGTTGAGTAGTCATGTCAGTGATGGTGGAGCTCCATGGATAAACTAAGGTCATAATGTTTACAGGAAAGTAGAAAAGATCTTCTATTAGGGTGGGAATGTAACAGAGTTTTCCTGGGCTATATTGCAAAGCTAATTTAGTTTACATTGAAATGTTAGTCTTCCCAATAATTATAGTAATAACAACTGACTCCAATCTGCTCTTGTAGGATCCTACTGAAGAAACATGAACCTTTTAACAAACATCATTTCCCAAGAGCCTGGGATTATACCATCAGTTTCCCTCTTTCCCTCTCTTTCTAGTGGGATTTTCATACATCAGTTCATTAAGTGGCTTTTTCAACTTCTTTGTAGTAAGGAAAATTTGATTTAATATGTCTCTCTAGTTTAATTGGTCATAACTATAAAAATCTATATTTTCTGGAGTGATGAGAAGATTGCAGAGAGATTCACTCACAGCTGTGGCAAAGCTTCTTGAGCACGTCCCACCGGGTTATCTTTGCTTGTGTCTTTTGCCAAAGAAATCTCTCATGTTCTGGATTCAGTAAATCTCACACACAGGAATCAGTTGTCACATCCTACTGATAACTGCTACAATGCTCAAATCATTTGCATTCGTACAAAAACATTGACTTTACATGTCTGAGTGACACAGGGACCTCATCTGTTTACAGAAATACATTCATGGCACAAGAGAAGAAAATAGGCCTTCATTTAGCTCCATCTTTTAATATTTAGGTAATATAAGTCCTTTTAATATTTAGCTAATATAAGTCCTTTCTTAAAGGACTTATTTCTCATTCTCTCAGATGTTTCAACATCAATAGATTTTTAAAAATATCTATTATATGTTACTCTCTACATGTCTTCCAAGATAATGAAATTCCTCCTGATGAATTCATTGCTTCATAATATGGTTTAAACCTAAGGAAGTGCTTAGATGGAATGAAATGATTAAACAGTGAAAATGAAGAGGCTTCTTGTATGTTCATCATGAGTGAAGTACTAACCATAGCACCATCAAGTGATAGGACCATATCTGATGAACAAGGCTACATAGATAGTCCTTTAAAATTCTTTAAAAGAGTTTAGCAGTGTATATGATAGGAAAAGGCATCTGAGACCCAGGAAACCTTATATATTAACTTCAGTATAAAGTTGAGGAGGTGATACAATGCCTTCAGAGATGCAGATTTTCATTATACTTTATAGATGATCAGGGCTTAGCATACATAGAATGGATACCACTGTTGTCCATCTATCTTATGTGCAAATTCCTCCCAATACTTTAATCTTACCTTATTCTTATTATATTATATTCTTATACACATCCTTATTATAACATCACTTCAAAGCAGAACTTCTTAGTTTGTGAATGATAAAATTATAACTTCTCTGATTTTCAGGAACATGGTAAAACAAATGGTAGACATGAGATTTAATAGAAATAATATCCCTTGTATTTCCACAGCATCATGAAACTTGGGAGCTCTGCTCTGTTATGAAAAACAGAAGACGAAAGGAAAAAGATGTCACTATTCATAAACAAAAAGTTTTACATGGATTGAACAACATGAATGAAATGAAAATGTCTCCATTAAACACTGCTGAAAATGTAAGCTGTTACTCCTAGGAATATCCATGTTTATGGTGATGGGCTGTGTAATTGTCAACTTGACACAAGTGGGTATCACCTGTGAAAGAGTCTTGGTGGTGATTCTCTATGTTAGTTGATGAGTAGACTTGTAGGTGGAAGATTATTTTGATTGCAAAACATGTTTGGACATTTCAAAATAGCTATGAATAAAAGGTTGATGAATAGAAATATGACCACTGGGAATAGAAAGCTCTATTTTACATTAATAATCGTAAAAATATAAATATCTAGATTAAATTTGCATACCTCTAAGATATATGTGCTGTATTTGGTACAAAAACTATCAAGTAATTTAAGTGTTTTAAAGGGAAATTGAAAAAATATAGACAGGTAGGGAGGTCAGGCTGTATTTGGTACAAAAAACTATCAAGAAATTTAAGTGCTTTAAAGGAAAATTGAAAAGATATAGACAGGTAGGGAGGTCAGGTAAGGGACTGGACTGCTAAAAAGGCTCTGATCAGTGAGGAAGATGAATGCCCAGGGACAAACTTCTAGTGAGATAATATGGAAGATGGGAGGTTCCAGGCATCTTACAGAATGCCTAACCCAGAGTCCCTGTGGGAGACTCCAAACACTGGGTATCCCCTAGCATACTCATGGGAGATTTTAGCCTGCCTCAATGAAGATGTCTTAGTAAGGGTTAGTAATACTGTGGTAAAACACCATAATGAAAAGCAAGAAGGGGAGGAAAGGGATTATTTGGCTCACACTTTTACATTGTAGTCCATCACTAAAGGAAGTCAGAGCAGGAACTCAAGCAGGGCAAGAACCTGGAGGCAGGAACTGATGCAAAGGACATGTGGAAGTGTAGATTACTGCCCTCTACCTCATGGCTTGCTCAGCCTGCTTTTTTTCCCTTTCTTTTAAAAAAGAACTTTATTTTTTATTGATTACTTTAATTATTGACATTTCAAATGTTATCCCCCTTCCAAGTTTCCCCTTCACAAACCCTCTATCCTCTCCTCCTCCTCCTCCTACCTCTATGAGAGTGCTCCCCCACCTACTCCCCATTCCTACCTCAGCACCCCAGCATTCCCCTACCCTGGGTCATTAAGCCTCTGTAGGACCAAGGTTCCCCTCCCAGTGATGCCCAATAAGGCATTTTATCCTCTGCTACATATCCAGCTGGATCCATGGGTTCCCCCAACTCTGCCCCCCCTATGTGTACTCTTTGGTTGGTGGTTTAGTCCCTGGGAGCTTTGGGAGGGTCTGGCTGGTTGATATTGTTGTTCTTCTTATGGGGTTTCAAACCTCTTCAGCTCCTTCAGTCTTTGCCCTAACTTCTCCATTGGGGTTTCTATGCTCAGTATGATGTTTGGCTGTGTGCATCCACATCTGCATTGGTCAGGCTCTGGTAGAACCTCTCAGGGGACAGCTATACCAGGCTCCTGTCATCAAGTACTTGGCATCAGCAACAGTGTCTGAGTTTGGTGTCTGCAGATGGGATGGATTCCTAGGTGGGGCAGTCTCTGGATGGCCTTTTCTTCAGTCTCTGCTCCAACTTTGTCCCTGAATTTCCAGAATTGAAAACCACCAGCCCAGGGATTGGCACACACCATGGGTTGGGTCCTGCCCAATCAGTCACTACTTACAAAAGTACAACTGGATCTTATGGAGACATTTTCTCAATTGAGGTTCCTTGCTCTCAGATGACCCTAGACTGTGTCAGGTTTATATAAAACTAGCCAGCACAAAAGTACCTTTTTCCTTTGCTCTCTCTGTCTCCATTTTAGTCTGTTGTATTTCCTTTACAGCCAACTCTTAGTCTGTCCCTTGGGATGAACTCAGAAAATACTTGGATTCCTGGCACGTTCTGAAGACTGGGGGTGGTTCACACATGTAATCCTAGTACCTGGGAGGCAGATGAGGCATGAGTTCTGTAAGGCCAACCTTACAGCCAACCTGATCTACAGGATCAGTTACAGGACAGGCTAGCTAGTGTTGCTAAACAAGTCACTGTCAAAATAGGAGGCAGTGGGGAGAAGAAAGAAAAAATCACCTTGGGGGAAAAAATCCCTTGATATTAAAAAGATAGCACATGCTTCCCATTTCTCAGTTAACTATTAGAATTTCCTACCTAGCACTGTCTTCTAACCATTTGTTAACAAGCTATTTTAGAAAGTGTCTTTTCTTTGATCTCTTCTCCATAATACTGAGTCCATTTGAGGATCTTAAGAAGTGTAGTCCTATTGGACCACTTTGAAACACATATGGGTGATCAACTATTCTAGAGGGACAATATTATATCCTATTGTTAACAGGATATATACTTCCCTCCTTCTTTCCTTTTCTCTCCCATGAAATAGGCATAGGGAAACATAAATCCAGACTGCTACTGGTAGCAATAAAAGCTGTGTTATGAAGATGATGATGATAACAATGGCAATGACTATGATGATGATGTTATAAGCAGTAGATTGGAGAGATACAAAGAACTAGAAGATCAAGCAGTTTTGAGCCAAGAAGGAAGAGCTATATATGCTTTGATTATTTCAAGAAGTTTGTATCACAAGTTCTACTACTTTCAACAAACAAACATCTTGATCTCTTTATTAAAGAGAGTGATGGGCATCAGGGGTAGTAAAACGCATGTCTATAAATGAAAATAATATCTCAAGATGTAATTAGATGACAGAAAATTTCACTGTTTGGAATCATACATTTTTAGACTATGGATATAACTTGTTTTGATACTCAAAAGACAAGGCCAGTGTGGTACAAAACTTACTGCAGCTGAGAGATGATATAGGGAAAGGTCCTAGAAATTACATACTGTACTTCTGCCTTCTCAGGAAAAGCACAAAATGAGCCATCATGCAGGTTATGTGTGAGCACTTCTAAGAGATGATGCTCACGAGCTAACATCAGTACTTTAAGTCAGGCCAAACTTACCTCATTTCCTTTCATGAGAAGGTTAACAAGAGAGTAGATTAGATGAATTTAATAAGCAATTTATCTGAGTTTCACTGAGGAGTTTGGCAAAGATTTTGATAACTTCTTGGCAGACAAGTCAGTGAAACATGCAATGGATAATAGTATGGCTTAACTCATAATTGTTTTAAAATGTATAATCAGTGAACAATTATTAATGCATAATGCACTTTGGAGTGAGAGCTCACAGTTCATGAAATGTTATTTTGCATCAATATGAATACGAAGGACCAGTCACTTAGCTCAAGGGGTAAAAGACTCTTGTTGCTGAGCTTGCATTTATGTCTTATGATACTCATCTGCAATTTGTCTTCTGAAACCTCCATGTGAATCGTGCCATATCTATGTCAGAGGGTGTACACATGTGTTGTTCTCACACAAGAATGCACATGTGCAGAAACATTAGGGATATAATAGTAAAGAAACAGTAGGATAAACCAAAGCAAAAGGGAGACTAAGCTGAGGGTGTAATTAAATATTGGCTGGATTCTGGTCTGGGATTCTGAAAAATGCTTATTTCCATCACTGAAATCTGAAGTCTCATGGGTAAGAAGTTGATATTAAAACATTAGTTCCATAGATTACTATGTATTAGAAAACATGTCCTATATAAACAGCACACAGAGCAACATATGAGAGGCAGCATTTGTGTCTTTGTTAACAATGAACACAAAGAAATATGAGCCAAGAGAACACCTAGATAAGGAACAAGGAATGACTAATTTTCCCAGCACGCTCATGTCAGATTTTATAACTTTGAAATTCACCTTTTTATTTTCCTAAAATCTACTTCTGCCTTAACTCTGATTTTGCTGACACTAAAGTAAAAACACCACTGATGGTTGCCAAGGACACACAAATACTTTAGTCACCTTGGTTCTAGCCTTCTCTGCAGTTTTCTTGCCTTTTCTCAACTTTGATTTCTTATCACACAAGAAAGACTCTTCAAGCTAAAAGATCATAGTAATAATATGGGAAAGAACAGCGCTTAAAGTGTATAGGTCATTGCTAGAGTCTTCAGGAAAGTTTCAAGGTTTTCCTTAATATTAAATATATCCATCTCAGTTGTCTTCCCTATTGTGTGCCATCGATATACTACACTTTCTCATTTTCACCCACTTATTCATGCATGTATCCTGCAATCATTTGATCTCACCTGTAAGATCAAAGCCATAAACGTTGTTGATTGAAACATTACAGTTTTCTGGGTTTCAAAGAATTCTAAACCGATTTCATGACTATTGACTAGTTTACATTTATAACACAGATGTTGAATAGATTATTTTGTAAAAATGCATGTATGCTAGAGAAGAAAGTAAATAAATTGCTGTTATACTGTTGTATGAATAATGTTGTGAATCCATGGACATGAGGTGTAGTCTTTTTGAAAGCCATATAACTGTAATTTTTATTAATTTATGCTTATAATTCATTATATATTCATCATCCCTATTTTTTTTTACTTATCGCTTTCATGATATGTATAAACATAAGAAACAGAAAGAGCCGGGCAGTGGTGGCGCACGCCTTTAATCCCAGCACTTGGGAGGCAGAGGCAGGAGGATTTCTGAGTTCGAGGCCAGCCTGGTCTACAAAGTGAGTTCCAGGACAGCCAGGGCTACATAGAGAAACCCTGTCTCGAAAAACCAAAAAAAAACAAACAAACAAACAAAAAACAAATCAAAGTTCAGTATTCAGGGCTGGAGAGATGGCTCAGTGGTTAAGAGCACTGACAGGGACAGCGCTGTGGTCCTCTGGGTGCCAGATCTGCAGGCCATCGCCTCTGCAGGGTGACCAGCGCCACGGAGAGAGTACAGAGTGCACTCCGCCATCTTTGCTCCAGTGGCTGGGAAGTTGGGACGGCCAGGCTCTGAGACAGACAGGCTTAATATCGCTTGGGTCTCGGGCGGCTTGTGTGTATGCGGCTCCCAAGTGCTGGGCTGATCTGCAGTAACCAGCGTGCTAGCTCTGCTGTGGGACTTCTGCCTGGCAGAGGGACCCCGCACTGGGCGGGAGCCTACCAGCTTTCCTTCCACGACCTCTGTTCCCGCAGACTGCACTGAAGCAACAGGTACCCAGGCTCTCTCCCCCATATAACATCACTTGGGACACAGCCTGTCGGGGCTTCCGCCTGCGCCCAAGAACGGGACAGCGCTGTGGTCGTCTGGGTGCCAGATCTGCAGGCCATCGCCTCTGCAGGGTGAGCAGTGCCACGGAGGGAGTGCAGAGTGCACTCCACCATCTTTGCTCCAGTGGCCGGGAAGTTGGGACAGCCAGGCTCTGAGACAGACAGGCATAATATCACTTGGGTCTTGGGCGGATTGTGTGTATGTGGCTCCCAAGACCTCTGCAGATCTGCAGTAACCAGCGTGCTAGCTCTGCTGTGGGACTTCTGCCGGGCAGAGGGATGCCCCCTTCCCCCCCCCCCCCACTCTAGGAGAGATCACAAACCCCTGCACAGGGCAGGAGCCTACCAGCCTCCCTTTGGCGACCTCTGCTCCAGGAATCCACTACGCTGAGCCTTTGGATGTGCAAGGACTCCCCAATATAACATCACTTGGGGCAAGGCACATCAGGGCTCCAAAGTCACTCAGGAACAGGGCAGGCCCCAGAAATCTGTGCCAGGGAATCCTCATAAACCGGGGGGGGGGGGGCGAAATAGCTTTGCAGGCTCACAGGAGGTCCAACCAACAGCAGTGACAGCAGGACTAACTAACATCAGAGGTATCCAGAAGGCAAAAGGCAAATGTAGGAATGTTACTAACAGAAATCAAAGTAATATGGCAACATCCGAACATAACTCTCCAACAGCAGCAAGTCCTGGATACCCCACCACACCCGAAAGACAAGATCTGGATTTAAAATCACTTCTCATGATCCTATTAGAGGATCACAAGAGGGACACAAATAAATCTCATAAAGAGTTACAGGAGACCATGAATCAACGGTTAGAAGCCCTTACAAAGGAAACACAAAAATCGCTTAGAGAAATGCAGGAGAACATGGATCAAAAGATGGAGGCACACAAGGAGACAACACAAAAATCGCTTAACGAGATGAATCAACGGGTAGATGCACTCACAAAGGAATCACAAAATTTGCATAAAGAAATGCAGAAGAATATGGGTCAACAGACGGATGCCCATAAGGAGGCAACACAAAAATTGCTTAAAGAAATGAATCAACGGTTAGATGCCCTTACAAAGGACACGAGAACTGCTTAAAGAAATGCAGGAGACGATGGATCAACAGATGGATTCCCATAAGGAGGAAACACAAAAATCGCTTAGAGAAATGCAGGAGAACGTGGGTCAACAGGCAGAAATCCTGAAAGAGTTAATGCAAAAATACCTTAAAGAAATACAGGAAAATACAAACAAACAAGTGAAGGATCTCAGCAAATCCATCCAGGAACTAAAAAAGGAAGTAGAAACAACTAAGAAATCACAGAGGGAGACAACTTTGGAGATAGAAAACCTTGGGAAGAAATCAGGAGTCATAGATGCAAACATCAACAATAGAATACAAGAGATGGAAGAAAGAATCTCAGGTGCTGAAGATTCCATAGAAAGCATCGACTCAACAGTCAAAGAAAATGAAAAATGCAAAAAACGTGTAACCCAAAACATCCAGGAAATCCAGGACACAATGAGAAGACCAAACCTAAGGATTATGGGTATAGATGAGAGTGAAGATTTGCAACTTAAAGGGCCAGTAAACATCTTCAACAAAATTATGGAGGAAAACTTCCCTAACCTAAAGAGAGAGATGCCGATGAACGTACAAGAAGCCTACAGAACTCCAAACAGGATGGACCAGAACAGAAATACCTCCCGTCACATAATAATCAAAACACCGAATGTTCTAAACAAAGAAAGAATACTAAAAGCAGTAAGAGAAAAGGGCCAAGTAACATACAAAGGAAGACCTATCCGAATCACATCAGACTTCTCACCAGAGACTATGAAAGCCAGAAGATCCTGGGCAGATCTCATGCAGACACTAAGACAGCACAAATGCCAGCCTAGACTACTATACCCAGCAAAACTCTCAATCACCATAGATGGAGAGACCAAGATATTCCATGATAAAACCAAATTTTCACAATATCTTTCCACAAATCCAGCCCTGCAACGGATAATAGGTGGAAACCTCCAATATAGGGAGAGAAACAACACCCTGGAAAAAAATGAGATAATAACGTTCTTGAATCAAACCCAAAAGTAGATAACCACTCAAACATAAAGATAGCGTCAAGAATGGCAGATGGCAATAATCACTATGCCTTAATCTCTCTTAATATCAATCGTCTCAATTCCCCAATTAAAAGACATAGACTAGCAGACTGGATACGTAAACAGGACCCAGCATTTTGCTGCATGCAGGAAACGCACCTCAGTGTCAAAGACAAACACTACCTCAGAGTAAAAGGCTGGAAAACAATTTTACAAGCAAATGGCCCCAAGAAACGAGGTGGAGTAGCCATCCTAATATCAGATAAAATTGATTTTCAACCTAAAGTCATCAAAAAAGACACAGAAGGACACTACATACTGATCAAGGGAAAAATCCACCATCAAGAACTCTCAATTCTGAATATCTATGCTCCAAATGCAAGGGCACCCTCATTCGTAAAAGAAACTTTACTAAAACTCAAAGCACACATCGCACCGCACACAATAATAGTGGGTGAATTCAACACCCCGCTCTCTGAAATGGATTGTTCAGGAAAGCAGAAACTAAACAGGGACACAGTGAATCTAATTGAAGCCTTGGACCAAATGGAACTAACAGATATATATATAGAACATTTCATCCTAGAGCTAAAGAATACACCTTCTTCTCAGCACCTCATGGTACCTTCTCCAAAATTGACCATATAATTGGTCACAAATCAGACCTCAACAGATACAAGAAGATAGAAATAATCCCATGCCTCCTATCAGATCACTATGGAATAAGGGTGGTCTTCAATGGCAACAAAAACAAAAGAAAACCCACGTACACATGGAGGCTGAACAATGCTCTACTCAATGATAACTTGGTCAAGGTGGAAATAAAGAAAGAAATCAAAGACTTTTTGAAAGTTAATGAAAATGAAGGCACAACATACCCTAATTTATGGGACACAATGAAAGCAGTGCTAAGAGGAAAATTCATAGCCCTGAGTGCCGCCAAAAAGAAACGGGAGACAGCATACACTAACAGCTTAATGGCACACCTGAAAGCCCTGGAACAAAAAGAAGCAAATACACCAAAGAAGAGTAGAAGGCAGGAAATCATCAAACTCAGGGCTGAAATCAATCAAGTAGAAACAAATAAAACCATACAAAGAATCAACAAAACGAGGAGTTGGTTCTTTGAGAAAATCAACAAGATAGATAAGCCCTTAGCCAGACAAACCAGAGGGCACAGAGTTAGTATCCAAATTAATAAAATCAGAAATGAAAAGGGAGAAATAACAACAGAAACTGAGGAAATTCAAAAAATCATCAGATCCTACTACAAAAACCTGTATTTAACACAACTAGAAAATTTTGAGGAAATGGACAATTTCCTTGACAGATACCAAGTACCAAAATTAAATCAGGATCAAATAGACCATTTAACTGTCCTATAACCCCTGAAGAAATAGAAGTTGTCATTGGAAGTCTTCCAACCAAAAAAAGCACAGGTCCAGATGGTTTTAGTGCAGAATTCTATCAGACCCTCAAAGAAGACCTAACACCAATACTCTTCAAACTGTTCCACAAAATAGAAACAGAAGGAACACTACCCAACTCGTTCTATGAAGCCACAATTACACTAATACCAAAAGCACACAAAGATCCGACAAAGAAAGAGAATCTCAGGCCAATCTCTCTTATGAATATTGATGCAAAAATACACAATAAAATTCTTGCCAACTGAATCCAAGAACACATCAAAACGATCATTCACTACGATCAAGTAGGCTTCATCCCAGGGATGCAGGGATGGTTCAATATAAGGAAATCCATCAATGCAATCCACTATATAAACAATCTCAAAGAAAAAAACCACATGGTCATCTCATTAGATGCTGAGAAAGCATTTGACAAAATTCAGCATCCTTTCATGCTAAAGGTCTTGGAAAGATCAGGAATTCAAGGCCCATAACTAAACATAGTAAAAGCAATTTAAAGCAAACCAGTAGCCAGCATCAATCTAAATGGAGAGAAACTTGAAGCAATCCCACTAAAATCAGGGACTAGACAAGGCTGCCCTCTCTCTCCATATCTTTTCAATATAGTACTTGAAGTTCTAGCTAGAGCAATTAGACAACAAAAAGAGGTCAAAGGGATACAAATTGGAAAGGAAGAAGTCAAACTATCACTATTTGCAGACGATATGATAGTATACTTAAGCGACCCAAAGAACTCCACCAGAGAACTCCTACAGCTGATAAACGACTTCAGCAAAGTTGCCGGATATAAAATCAACTCAAGCAAGTCAGAAGTCTTCCTATACTCAAAGGATAAGCAGGCTGAGAAAGAAGTAAGAGAAATGATACCCTTCACGATAGCCACAAACCATATAAAGTATCTTGGCGTGACTCTAACCAAACAAGTGAAAGATCTGTATGACAAGAACTTCAAGTCTCTGAAGAAAGAAATTGAAGAAGACCTCAGAAGATGGAAAAATCTGCCATGCTCATGGATTGGCAGGATTAATATAGTAAAAATGAGCATCTTACCAAAAGTAATACACAGATTCAATGCAATCCCAATCAAAATCCCAACTCAATTCTTCATAGAGTTAGAAAGAGCAATTCAAAAATTCATCTGGAATAACAGAAAACCCAGAATAGCTAAAACTATTCTCAAGAGTAAAAGAACCTCTGGGGGAATCAGTATCCCGGACCTCAAGCTGTACTACAGAGCAATAGTGTTAAAAACCGCATGGTATTGGTACAGTGACAGGCATATAGATCAATGGAACAGAATTGAAGACCCAGAAATGAATCCATACTCCTATGGTCACTTGATCTTTGACAAAGGAGCTAAAACCATCCAGTGCTAAAAAGATATCCTTTTCAACAAATGGTGCTGACTCAACTGGAGGTCAACATGCAGAAGAATGCAAATTGACCCATTCTTATCTCCTTGCACTAAGCTCAATTCCAAGTGGATCAAGGATCTCCACATAAAACCAGACACACTGAAACTAATAGAAGGGAAACTAGGGAAGAACCTTGAACATATGGGCACAGGGGAGAATTTCCTGAATAGATCTCCAATAGCTTATGCTCTAAGATCAAGAATAGACAAATGGGACCTCATTAAATTACAAAGTTTTTGCAAGGCAAAAGACACTGTCAAAAAGACAAATCGGCAACCAACTAACTGGGAAATGATCTTTACCAACCTTACATCCGACAGAGGGCTAATATCCAATCTATACAAAGAGCTCAAGAAGTTAAACTCCAGAGAGGCAAATAACCCTATTAAAAAATGGGGTACAGAGCTAAACAAAGAATTCTCACCTGAAAAATATCTAATGGCTGAGAAGCACCTAAAGAGATGTTCATCATCCTTAGTCATTAGGGAAATGCAAATCAAAACAACCCTGAGATTCCATCTCACACCAGTCAGGATGGCTAAGATCAAAAACACAGGAGACAGCAGTTGTTGGCGAGGATGTGGAGAAAGAGGAACACTCCTCCACTGCTGGTGGAATTGCAAGCTGGTACAACCACTCTGGAAAGCAGTCTGGCGGTTCCTCCGAAAACTGGGCATGACACTCCCGGAGGATCCGGCTATACCACTCCTGGGCATATACCCAGAGGCTTTACCTGCATGCAATAACGACACATGCTCCACTATGTTCATAGCAGCCTTATTTATAATAGCCAGAAGCTGGAAAGAACCCAGATGTCCCTCAACGGAGGAATGGATTCAGAAGATGTGGTATATCTACACAATGGAATACTACTCTGCAATTAAAAACAATGAATTCACGAAATTCCTAGGCAAATGGTCAGATCTTGAAAATATCATCCTTAGTGAAGTAACCCAATCACAAAAGAACACACATGGTATGCAGTCACTGATATTGACCCAGAATCTCAGAATACCCTAGACACAATCCGCATATCAATAGATTTCTAAGAAGATGGAAGGAGAGACCCCTGGTCCTGGAAAGACTGGATGTAGGGGAACGCCAGGACAGAGAAACGAGAGGGGGTTGAATGGAGAAAAGAGTGAGGGAAGGGGGCTTATGGGACTTTCGGGGAGGGAGGAAACAGGAAAGGGGAAATGATTTGGAATGTAAATTAAAGAAAATAAAATAAATAATAAAAAAAATAATGAATTCACGAAATTCCTAGGCAAATGGTCAGAACTTGAAAATATCATCCTTAGTGAGGTAACCCAATCACAAAAGAACACACATGGTATGCAGTCACTGATAAGGGGATATTAACCCAGAATCTCGGAATACCCTAGACACAATTCGCATAGCAATAGATTTCCAAGAAGATGGAAGGAGAGACCCCTGGTCCTGGAAAGACTGGATGTAGGGGAACGCCAGGACAGAGAAACAAGAGGGGGTTGAATGGAGAAAAGAAGGAGGGAAGGGGGCTTATGGGACTTTTGGGGAGGGAGGAAATGGGAAAGGGGAAATGATTTGGAATGTAAATTAAAAAAAAAAAAGACGAGCACTGACTGCTCTTCCGAAGGTTCTGAGTTCAAATCCCAGCAACCACATGGTGGCTCACAACCATCCATAATGAGATCTGATGCCCTCTTCTGGTGTGTCTGAAGACAGGTACAGTGTACTCACATATATAAGTAAATAACTAAATCTTTAAAAAAAAAAAGACTCACAAGAAACAGAAAGAATTAAAAAGCAGTTCATGAAAGAAGCCCAGCGTTGAGGGGTGTGGGATGAGTGTGAAGAGGGTATTTGGTTTCTAAACTTAAATTTCATTGTGTCCATGGTGGCATGTACTCTCTTCTTTGTCGGCATCAGATCTCTAGTTTGAGGATGAAGAAATGAAATTAGATCAAGTCTGTCTTTTTCCAGTGGTGGAATTTTAAGTGATGTTGAGTTTTGATTGAGAGTTTGAAAAAGGCATTGTGTTATTAGAGTCAAGGCAGGCAGGCTTGGATCAGATTCCATTTCCTCTACCGTCTGTGTGATGTGGGAGCACTTGTTGAACTCTGTAAGCCTAGAGCATATGGAGAAAGAGCTTGGACTCAGGCTGGGTTGATAGTACCAATTTGGCAATAAATAACCATGCAAATTGGAACAATGTTCTTAATATCTGCTTAGTTTCTTTTATGAGAATTTAAAAAATGAATACTTAAAAGATGGTTGTCATGAGTGGAATCTGAAATGTCCTACACAGGCTCATTTTTGGAAAGCTCAATAAAAAAATAACATGTCATGCCATTTTGATGGAAGCTTTGCAAAGTGGAGCTTGGTTGGGGTAGGCTTTAAAGGGTTTTTATTGTTGTTGTTGTTGGTTAATTCTGTTTCTTTATTCCCCCAGTTTTCTTATTGGCCACCATGCAGATGCCTTTCCCTGCTTCTGCTGTGATTTCTTGCCCACCCTCCATATTGGACAGAGACCATGGGAAATGATGACCGTGGGAAATGAAGAGTAAATCTACTCTTCTGGAGTTACCTCTGTCAGGTGTTTTTCCTCCCAGTGATAAGAAAAATAACTAACACAATAGATTCAGTGTCTAGTTGAAACATTGTAGTACCAGTGAATGGAACCAAGTACTTGTACTTTGTAGGGAAACCTTTACCTACTATTGAGCTACATCTTCAGCTAAGCTATATAGTATACATATTAAGTAATTGAACATTCAATACAATAAAAGATTCTACTGTTATCATCATGGTATATCCTATCTTTAGCATTACACTTTCCTCAAATATGCAGTTATGATAATATTATATGCAACACTGTTTTTATGTTTTATAAGGTTTTGAAAAAGAAAATGGGACACATGATCCTAATCAATATAATTAGTCACTGAATGGTATTATATATGTATAAGTATAATATATAATGTATATATATATACATATATATTGAGTAATGACTTGGATAATTTGCATGTCATGGTTGCCTTGGGAATGTACAGTTTTTATAGACACACCCTTCGATTTACTATTTTGTCATTTATTTTTGAGTGAAGCAGATATTTTACTAGAAAAGACAGGATGGAGTGAATGCTTTTTATATAGCAAACATTACAGAAGCAAACCAAGATGAGATGCAAAAATAACTATATTGTTTGATAGTGAAATACTCTATAAGGTAATTGAATCAATTATGGGAAATCACAACTCACAATGAGGATTAGAAGACTATTAAATATAAACATTCTAGGCCTTTTTGAAGATTCTTCTGAGTGTCTGTGGAAGGAGGATTCTTCTCAGAACATAGGCACAAAGTGGAATCATATGTCTTCATTGTCTCACTTCATTTCACATCCACTTTCTCCTCTTATTTAATCTGAATTTTAAATTCTTGTGGTCTCCTTACCCCACAAGTTGTTTCTCTTTTTTTTTCCCCCAGGTTCTCTGATGGGTAGATGATTAAAAAAATATGGTCATATCACATTGTATCATGTGAAAAAAATAGGTGACAATATTTAAATTGTGGTTGTAGGAACAGACATTAGGAATGCTTTTTGGTTTAAACTTGGTGATAGAATTGGATAGACATCTCTATTCTGGAGTTTATGTCAAGGCTTTATGTGAGCCTGGTTGTGAAGCATCCATCTTCTTGCCCAGCTGTCTGACTACAAGGTCATGAGCACAGGTAAGCCTTTTAAGCATTGGGATGGTGAATTAGACAGTTGATAAATGTGTCATGGAGATAGATTCACCTTTATTGTGTCCTTTTCCACATCATCCCTCAAGCAATTTCAAATGGGCTTCACATGTACACAGTGAAGACACACCTGTCAGTGATGAACTCAGCTCAAGGTACTTTTAAACCAAAGCAGCTACAGAACATCTGATAGCAATATGTCTCTACTTTCAATCCTTTAACCCCAAGGACTATGGGAAAAGGGAACAAAACAGACTGTTTTGACACTGTTTTCATACTGGGCCTATGGAGACAGGAGTAACAGCTGGCTTTATGAGCAAGCCAACAGGAACTCATTATCTCTACAAACCATTATCTGCTAGACATTGCATCCTTTAAGCAGCCTTATCTCAAACACAACTGTACAGTGTTGTATTCACCCTGAGGCAGTGACTATCAACATGGAAAGACTGTCTTTACTCAACAATGCAATGATACCAATTTGCTGTATCATTAGTTAGGTATCAAAAGTGTGTGCTATAAATAAGAATTAATGTATTCAAATCCTTACTTCATGTTTTCTTGGTACACAGATTTGAGTAAGATCTGACTCACTGTCCCAAAATTTCCTCATTTGTAAAATCTAGGTGAAAACCACTTAGACATCTTGTGAATATTAAGCACTATATTAAAACCACCAAAACAGTTTGGTTGCTGACATACAAATACACTGAATGCTGGATGGTATTATTATTCTAATATTATGTCTAGGAAGAGAAACATTTGAGTGTCTTGCTCAAGAATACAGAGATAAAAACTGCCAATGTTTGACCTTAAGCACTGTTTTCCTGTGATTCATACTCAGATTGAATTTATAGTGTGCCTTATGCCTTCTGAGTAGTGCTGTTGAGAAATGAGTAAAATATATCCCTGGTCTGAAGGCATGTTTGTGATCACTCCAGGTAAAAGGGAACTCTTGCCCTCGAAAGATACAGGAAGAAATTTTGGCTTATGTATTTTATACTTATTATATTTTACTCAAGGAAACTACAAATATTTACTGATATGTTCCAAAGAATTTGAATTTTTCACCATCATTTTTATCAGGAAAGTTTACCAAAATACCTTTAACTGGTTAAAAGATTTTTCTGGGGAGGTAATAAACATAAACATTCTGACAATCATAGGTCCTTTGGTTGGAGCAAAGGCATATACATAACAGATAAGCCACATTAGGAATGGATAAATAGCTCTAGAGAACAGATGAACCTGTTTATGAACCTGTTTCACTTTCTCTAATACCCTTGAGATATCCATTGCCAAAATGGTGCATCCCAAAGTGCAAATCACAAGACATTTCAAGAACTGAGCTGTTCTCTAAACATCCTTTATTTATCTCCAGCTTCTCCCCTTATATACTTGAGACTCTGATCTTACCTATGTGCTGCCATTCACTGTTGCCCCCTGCCTAGTAGTCCTTTGATGTTAATTTCTTCACCCTGAAATCTACTTAATCTTGCCATTTTAGCAGAGGTACTATTTTCCCAATGTGACTTAGCTGATGGAATTAGAATCCTGTTCTCACCCACATGACATCTTGCAGACCATTCTTGTTTCATTATTCCTCCTGTTTCCTGATTTGGGCCCTTAATGGATTATTTCTTGTCATTTGTGTGGACTTTTCCTTTCCTTGTCATGATATGGGACAAATCTCCCTGTCTAATAAATGTGCTATATCTCTGGGGCAATGGATAAAGGAGGGATTTCCCACAAATCTGCAAGCATCGACAGTCAAATAGTAGCTCCTCTGTTTCTCTATGTGTTGTGATCATAAAAAGATAGAGTGGCATAAGAATATGTTCTACAGGGGTGTGTGGTGAGGTGTGGGGGAAGGGGGTGCCTCAGTGGACCCATGCCAAGGCATCCCCTTCCCCTAAGGGACCAGCCACACACAACAGTATAGCATAGAACAGAGTTTATTGCATGGGGAGGGGAGTTAAGAGAGTAATAGAGCCAGAGAAAGGCAAAGGAGAGAGTAGAGAAGTTGAGGCCAGCCATGACCACGTGGAGAGAGGGTGGAAGGGAAGGGGAAAGGGAAGAGCCCAAGAGGGTAAGAGAAGCAAGAGTAAGAGAGTAAAAGAGGCAAGAGACAGAGAGAGGAGGGGGCAAGAAGCCTCTTTTATAATGGGCCAGGCCTACCTGGCTATTGCCAGGTAATTGTGGGGAGGAGCATACCTGGCTGTTGCCAGGTAACTGTGGGGGTAGAGTCCAGACAGAATACTAACACTGCATCCATTTCTACCTCCTCTATGCAGATATTTCCACTAACATATGAAGATGACAGTTATCACAGATTCCTTTTTTAATCATACAAATTATGTTCTCTTTAACATGAAATTTCCCAAATCAATGATGTACAAAGATGCTATCTATTAAAATACTCAAGCATTCTATTATACTGATGATAATTCAGTGTATGATATGTAAATTTTTTAGGGTCTCATGGTTGATTTTTATCTTTTACTTTTTTTAATCACTTGATAATTTTGTACTTGTATGTAATACATTTTGATTAAGCCAACTACCCTTTATCTTTTGATTCTGTTTATCCTTCTCCAAAATAGCCCTTTCAAAATTCATGTACTTTTGAAATTTTTAAATTTATTCTTTGAAAATCTCATATATATCTATAAAATATATTTTGATCATATTCACTCCTCATTCTTGTCCTTCTAAACTCCTCAAAGATCCCCCACTATATCTGCCTTACAGTGTCTTTTTCTTTTGTAACCCACTAAGTTCAATTAGTGATGTCCACATGTGCATCAATGAAGGCTGTCTACTGGAGCATGGACAACCCACCAGGGTCCACAGCATGAAGAAAATGGAATCTCCCTCCCTTTGGCAATTGTCAACTGTTAATATCCATCCAGACAGTGGTAGGTCATCAGAAGGTTCCCGAATACATACTGGATTTTTGGCTGACTTGATTTTGCATGGCTCTTGAGAATCTAACCCCAGCAACTATGAATTTTATACTGCAACGGCCCTGTCATGTCCAAAATACACTGGTTTGCAGGACCCCCTCAACTGATGGCTTAGCATCTTTCTGCCCCATCTTTGCCATGATAACTGGGCCTTGCAGGGAGGGGCATTGTTTATTTTCAATAGGCATTCTCTTGAGAAACCAATCTGGTGTGTTTATAAAAGTCATGAATACAGTAAGCATTAAATTTATAGAATTAGATCTGTGAAATCTTTTGCTTTTATTATTTTCAGCCAAATAAACAGCTACTATGAACAATATGCATTTTTCTTCTTCTTATCATCTTTCTCTATTTTCCTTCCTCATCTTTTAACCTTCTCTGTTTCCTTCCAATCCTCTCCCTCTGTTTGAATCAGTTGTATAAATAGTACTTTAGTGTTTTGCTATTTCTAGAGACATAGGATCCTGGTGTGTCTTTCATCCTGGAACATCTTTAGTAAATGAGGGCTCAAGTGTAATTTCCATTTCTATTGCTTTACTTCACATGCAAAAGAGATTTGTCCACCTGACAGTCTACCCATTGCCTGTTCTTTGCTAAAGACTCAACTCTGATATTGCTGTACTAGAAACCAAAGAGGTTTGTAGTACAAGAGTTGGGGGGAGAATTAAGGGACCCAGAGGGGATAGGAAATGTATAGGAAGACCAACAGAGTCTAACATGTACCCCTGAAGCCCCCAAGAGCATCCATGAGCTGGACCTAGGCCCCATATCTGCACATCTGCCCACGCACAGATGTAGCAGATGTGCTTACTCTTCATATGGATCCCCCAACAACTTGAGTGGGAGGTGTCTCAGACTCTGTTGCCTGCCTGTGGATCCTGTTCCCTTAACAGTGAGAGAGCATGTGTCCAGTCCTGCAGTGCCTTGATGTGCAGAGTGGTTTTGTACCTAGGATGGGGTTCCCACTTCTCAGTGGATAAGGGGAAGGAGAATGGGAAAGGATGTGTGGGAAGCGGGCTGCGAGGAAGGTAGCTGAGATCAGTGTGTAAAGGAGAAAAAGAAAACCATTTTAAGCCATATTTTAATGAATTGCATCACCCACATGCTATTTTGTATTTAAAAGTAGAAAATTGTGGCAGTAGAAGTTATTGTAACTTATTGGCTTCTCCCTTGGTCAATGTGAATTAACAGTTCTAGGACTTACATTGATTTTCTAGGAAATCTGGTTAATTAATTATGACACTAATTCTACAATAGTGTTCACACAGCAGACTATCTATTTGTCATGAATTAAATGAGAATGACCCCCAGAGGCTCATATACCTGAGTGCTTGGTTCCTAGTTGGTAGAACTGCTTGGGAAGGATGAGGAGGTGTGACCTTATTGGATAAGGTGTAACTAAGCGTGGGCTTTGAAGTTTCAAAAGCCTGTGACTTTCACAATTAGTTCTCTTTGTTTCATGGTTGTATCTCAAGATGTTAGATTTCAACTGCTACTTCAGTCCTATGCCTGCATGCTACCTTGATCCCCACCATGATGGGGATCTCTAACCCTCTGGAATTATGAACCCCAAGTGATATATTTTCTTTCATATATTTACTTACAATGATGTGTTGTCACAACAATAGAAATTTACTAATATACCATTTTTGACACATCCCACCTATGATAGGCAGTATAAACTCTCTTGTTAATCTTATTATATTTGTTATTTTGTTTACATTCACTATACTGATACAAATGAAGTTAATAATGAATCTATATTACAGTCTTGGCTTGGAGTTTGTATAATCAATGCTGTCCAATTGAAACAAAGTTCAAATTTGCTTTCAAATATGAACTATTACATTTTATACTAGCTATATCTCATAAATAAAAACAAAGCCAATTGATAGTAATGATATATTTGGATATAATTTAGTTAGTTATTTTCAAGTGTAGTGAGAGAAATAATAATTTAGATATATAGGCAATGTTTTGATACTAATACATTGAGGAATATATGTGATATCCCCAGTCATCTTTCATTTGGAAGAATCACACTTCAAATGTACATCTGCTACATGCGCCTGATAGCTGTTCTACTATACACACAGGTCTGAAGGACAGGCTCCTTTCCAGTCCAAATCTTTGTGTTAGACTGCAAAGTACCAATGACTTTGGTATAGAAGTTCTAAATTTGCAATTTGACTATAGGTTAAATAAATAAATCATTCTTTAAAGAAAAGTCACATGTATTAATATATGCCAATAATATACTACTTTATGACTGATTAATTGGTTTATGGCTTCCATAAATTTAGAAATGAGGAACTGTTTCCAGTCTAAATATAGTGTTTTTCAATAAATGACAGCAGACTTATTTGTAACTAGATAATAAAAGATGTACACTTAATTTGGAAGAACTCCATACCTACATTAAGAAATGGAGGATAAGGCCTGTAGAGATGGCTCAGTATTTAAGATCATATGTTGGATTTGCTCAGGATCCCAATCAATTCTCAGCACCCACATGGTGGCTCACAAGCCCTCTGTATCTCTTTCTTCTGGTCTTCAAAGATGTTGGGCATGAATTCACATATATACAAACACTCATGCACATAAAATAAAACTAAATACATAGTTTTAAAATTGGGGTTTGTCATAAAAATAGAATTCTGTTACCCTTATAGTCCAAATGACAAGGCAGTGAGTAATGTAGGATGGGATGGACTTTTTCTTTCTGACCTATGTGATAAAGATGAAAACCTCCTTATTCCAGATAGACATTATACTGGAACTTTCAAACATCATGATGAGAGCATTCCATGCAGGAAAAGAATGGGTTTATTAACATTCACTTTTCTCCCACTAAAGATTTCCATTTGTTGTTTTTGTGATTAAATTCCATAAATACTTTGATTTCAGCTTCTGAATCAGCATGTGTGTTGACAGCTTGTTTCTCATTTGTCTACCCCATTCTCTCCATCCTCTCCCTGTTTCACTGCTCTTTGGCTTCTCCCATAAAAAGAACACTGAGAAAAACAAAAATTACATCCGATCCAAACATTGTTTTTTAGTTGGGAAGAATTCTCTTAATGCTTTGAATGTTTTCCTGAATAAGCAAGTCAGAAGTTATGGGTTCACAGCAGTACTGGTTTCGAGTGTAGTCCTCAGGAAGTACTGTGCTTGTTCTCACAATATCCCCTTAATGAAAATAATCCTGTGACTTGTAGGGGGGGACACTGTTTTCAATCATAAGCAAATGCAAATGTCAGTCTCTTTATTAGCACTTATATTATTTCTGAAATGCTACATTACTTACATTACTTAGTTCATAATCCAATTAATTCACAAGGCATGTTTGTGGATTAATGCTGCCCTGTTCTCAAAACAGTATTTACTGTTCTATGACTTGGATATGAGGTATTCTCCCAAAACATGATATGTTGAAGTCTTGGTACTGAACTGGTGAGCTGATCACTGAAAGGTGAAGAGACCCTGAAGGTTCTGTCTTTACCAAATGATTAAGCCAAGGATGCACTTACAGTTCAATGGCTTTATGGGGAGGTGGTAGACTATATATCATGAATGTTGTGCTCTTAAAAGATGTATCCAATATCCACCCTTTCCTCTGCCCTCTGCATCCAGAGTCTAATGAGGTGCTCTAGTCTACCACTGTCTCTCCACATTGATACTCTTCTCCTCTCAGACAAACATAGCATGCTTCAGCTCCATGTTCATTTTCAAAGGAGATTTGTGTCTACTGTTTTTCCTTTTTCCAAATGCTTCTAAAGCCCATGAACTTCCAAATAACTCAGATTCATTTCTTGAGCCCCAACATCTTTGTGTCTCTCTTTGTCCTCTACTCTTCTCTTCCTATCTTTGCTCTTCTGTTTCTAATTTTATGGGTTCACATTCTACTTTCAGCATTCACTATCTAGCTAAAAGAGATTCCAAAGACTACCCGTGTTCCTTATCAGCCATTAAACCATACACAATTTATATCAAACTTGATAACAAATTCACATGTCACTGTCTTGTCTTCCCAATTCTTATACACCATATGCCAGAGACACTACCACTTAAAACCCTCTTTAAACTTTGACTCACAGCATTCTTTCTGCCAGTCAAATAGGATTTTATTCTACCTCTCACCTGACCCCCTCTCTTCTTCCTTCTTACACATTATTTAGAGAGTGGATCATTCATATATTACAGTTTACTCTTTCTCCAACATGACATGGTCTTTCTTTGACTTTATATGTGCCTTGTAAGAGTAAAAGCTGACCTCCCCCAAGATGGAGTATTCTCATTTGAGGAGAGGGTGTTGAAAGCTGGCAATCTAAGAACCTACATTGGAAAGCAGCAGGAGGCAAAACCTTTGCAAGCATGTATTGTTACTTCTGCCTTTACATATGCATACTTACAGCTCTCACATGCAATGGATGAAACATGTTCTGAGTCCAAGATAAACTGATCATAAATTCTTTAAGCAAACCCATTGATTTCATGGTGGTTTTACATGAGTAAACTCACTGTAAAGAGGTCTTATGTTTTATTTACAGCTTCCATGGCCATAAATTGATGTCCAAAGGATTTGGTTCTTGCTTTTATTAAAATAAAAATCTGATGCGTATGGAAAGAGAGTTGTTAGATGTGGCTTTGCCCCCAACAATGTTTTCCAAATAATCTGTTACAAATGTTGAAATTGGGCAGCAGTGAGGAGCTTTCTGTAGGAATGTGCATAGTTCAGATCTTGGTCTTGGATAACAGGCAGATACAATGACATCTACCATTGAGTTTTCCAATTTTTAAGTTTCCTGGTTTTACATCTCTGGATACATTTTAGATTGAGAAAAGACAGATGGGAGGGAGAAAAAAAACCAAGTTCTCTTGTTGATTTGAACTTTAGACTGTTTTCCAGGAAAACAGGGTCAGTTCACTGGTTGCTTCTCTGAATTTTCTAGTGATGCTGTTGCTTAAACCACACATTGCTATGTTTTTGACAATATTGTGCGTGTTTCCTTTGTTCATGTATGTCATCTTTTTGACCTTTCATATCATGTGGAGCAGGAGGAGGGTTTTTTCACACTTTTCCCACACAGTTCTTACACAACAAAACTCTTGAAAGTCTAGAGATAAGAAATTAGGAAGGAAGTGAATAAGAGTTGAGAGTTCTCTATGCATCTGGTTTTATGATAAATGTATCAATGAATTAATTTTTATATAAATACAACCTTACAGTGAAAGTATACTCTTCTTAACTTTAAAGGACAGATTTAGAGATTCACAAAGACCATTTACATGATTTTATTATTGGGTGTGAGTATGTGAGTGAGTGAGTGTGAGTGAGTGAGTGAGTGAGTGTGAGTGTGTGTGTGTGTGTGTGTGTGTGTGCAGACAAGGTAATGCTACTGTTTGCATGTGGAGGTCAAAGGACAACTTCCTTGAGTTGATTCACTCCTTTCATTATGATTGTGGGTTCTGAGGATCAAACACAGGTCGTCAGACTAGGTAGCAAGCACTTTACCTGCTGAGCCATCTCACTAGGCCCACAAAGACTATTTTTATTTGTATAACATAATATCACTAAATAAAGTACTTCTGAGATTTCTGTATTTTTCATAAAATTCCTTTTGTTTATTTTTATTAAAACATTAGTTGAGAATTTCCTGCATGTATAGACTGAAATATGCTTGGTCACATCTACCTGTAATTTTTATCCTCCAATGCTCCTGTGTCTCGACAAAATGTTAACTAAGTATTCAGTCCATGTCTGTGTCTCTGTCTCTCTTGGTCTCTCTGTCTCCCTCTCTTCCATCAAGTTCAATTCATGCTGCACAGATTTGTGTCTCCCTTTTAAATTTCTCCAATCTTTAAACATTTATTCATAAAATCTATGTCTTCAAAAATGGTAAATATGTATGCTTTTGATATACAAAATGTATTTTCTCTTTGAGGTGGCATCATTAAACCTCTATGCCAGATTTAACCTCTGACATGTTCATTCATAGTCCTAGCTTTTCCAGGCAGAATTGTTTTAGATACATGCAAAAGTGTTCCTTTTCCCAGGTCATACCTGCCGCTTTGCTTCTGAAGTAGATTTGTGACACAATGAGAATATTTTCTTCCTCATTCCTTATTAACAAATTCATTCTCAGTTTCAGTGATGTTCTGGAATCTCTTGGTTTAGAAGAGTGAAAATTGAAGATGGCTGAGAGAGCTTGTTTCTGTTTTTCCCTCTTGACTATTCAAGACCTTCATTGGAGCCGATGCTCAAAATTCAGAAATCATAGATGATTTGAATGTAGCACAGTTGTGCGTGTGTGTGTGTGTGTGTGTGTGTGTGTGTGTGTTTGTGTGTGCGTGCACTTATATGTGAGGATGCACACACATGGCTGAATGTGCATACATATGTCTACACATGTGTGTAGAAGCTATAATAGAACCTTGGATATTGTTACCTAGTCACTATCCATTTTATATTGAGACATAGTCTCTCACTGGGACCTGGATATTCAATTAGGTTAGGAAAAGGTGTGGTGATGTCCAAGAATCGGCCTGTCTTTGTTTCCCTAGTACTAAAACTGAAAGTGAACACTAGTATACATAGTTTTGGGGAGTTTATTGTTTGTTTCTTTTCAGATAGATTGTACGATAGGAACTTTCGTCCTGTGTTGGGTGATCAGACACTGAGCAATTTCCTCAGTAAATTTTCAGAATTGTCTTATTACAGTAAAAATACCTAGTCAGGTTGACATTCTATTTTAAAGATTAGGATGGAGAAGCACATGCTTGAGAATGCAATGGAGAACTGAGTTATAGTAATAAGGGAAATGAAACAATGAAGAATATCAGTGGAGAAGTCATTCAGAACATTTGTAACAACAGTCAAATTAAAAAAAATAACAAAGACTGATGAAACTTGCATACTCATAGATGTGAGTAAAAATACAAAACACATATGATGTTGATTTTGAGTTGACAAAACAGATAAAGAAGATGTTGACTAAAAGACCATCTGTCGTTCATTTTCCAAGTACATGTTCATTGAAATTCTCATTTGCAATATGTGAAGATCTGATGGGGGTTGGGAAGGGTTCCATAAATGCTTGGGCTCTATTCAGAAATTTGGAGTCAAGATAGAGTAGGCAAACTAATAATGTTCAAGGTCAAATAAATATTTTCAAAATGCAGTGAATATGCGCTTTCATTTAGGAAAAAAAGATATCGTAAATTTTACATGCAAAAATTAAATTTCTAAAACACACAACTTTCTTTTCTATTGTATTAAAGATTAGATAATTTATCCTTTAAGAGTATCTCATTTAAATTTAGACCCTAAGTCTTGTACAGCAAGCTTTTCACCAAATGAGGCATCTCCCCACCCTTTAAGTAGATTTACATTTTGGCTAAATGTTCAATATAACTTTCAGGAATACTATGAAATATTTAATATCAAGTATCCCCCCTTTTCTTAAGGACTACTGTGTTTTTCTCTGTACTGCATACTTTACTTTGCATATATTTATAAACAATACTATGTGTGTATATGTGTGTGTATGTGAATGCTTGTGTGTGTGCATGTACGTGTGCACATATCTGTTTGTGTAAAAGTCAGAGATGATGCTCAGGTGTCTTTGTCCTCTCACCTTCCACCTTGTTAGTTTGTGTGTTTGTTTTTATTTACCCATTGTCTACATACATGTGTGGCAGGCATGAGTATAAGTGTGTTGATGTGTACACTGCTGTGTATATGTGCTCAGATAAATCTGTTGTGTGCCTAAGGAGCCCAAGATTAATGTCAGGAGACTTCCTTCAACTTTCTACTGTGTACAAGGAGGCAAGGTATCTAGTCAAACCAAAGGTCTATCATTTCAGTTATCCTGGCCAGTCAGCTTGCTTTTTACTCCAGGGACTCCCAGATGATACATTCTGTGAAAGAGGCATATGGATTGGCTACTATGCAGGCTGTGGGGATACAAAATCCAGTCTTATACATGGGTAATACAAGTTTTATTCTCTGAGCCACCTCCACGGCCTGATAATTTGATGAGACGATCTCTCACTGACTCTGAAACTCACCAATCAGCTAACATGGCTTACTGGAATAGATGAGCTCTGAGGATCCTTTTGTGTCTACCTCTCCACCCTGAGTTTGCAGGTTTGCACTGAAATGCTTGGCCTTTTACATGGGTGCTGGGGTGGAACTTAGATCTTCAAGTTTGTTCAACAAACCTTTTACCATCTGGGACATCTCCAGACCCTCTCAAATTATTTTTAAATATATTTGCATTTCAGTCTAAATGATCACCAAAAATATATTCTAATAATTTTCAAGAATACTGTGAAAAATCAAATTTTTCAAATGAAAAAATAAGTAGTGACAATAGAGTGTCTGTTTATATACCTAAGGCTGTGGTGGCAGAGAGGACTCCAGACAGCACAAAAATTACAGTAGTGTTGTTTTAAAAGACTATATCAGAAGTGTTGAACTATGACCCATAACCCTTAAGCATTCAATCAAAGTTCTGTAATTTCAATAATGAGTAATTATAAGAAAATAATTTGATTGTGTTGAGTCTGACCCCACTAGCTTATGCAAACACATGCACATAAACATTTTCTGTTACCTGTCCTTTACACATACATTATGCACATGCACACATACACATGTAACACAAAACAATAATATGACGTACAAATACACACAAAAATTCTTTTTATTTTTATCACATACATTTAACATGTTTGTTTGTTTTTCCCAGAAGAACACTCTATTATAACAGGGGGTAAAATTGTCAAAACCATACAATTAAAGTTGGTGAAAAGGGGCATCTTGGCACAAACCCTTAATCCCAGTTCATAGGAGGAAGTAACAGGCAAATGTCTGCATTTAAGGACAGCCTGGTCTACATAAAGAGTTTCAAGGTATCCAAGGCTATAAAGTGAGAACTTCTTTCAAAAAATTTAATGAATAAAATCTGATTTTGAAGATTATAAACAGCTGCTTGCCTAGACTATCTGGTGAAAAATTCAGGTGAATTCTGGGATCAGAAAAGGTACCATAATCGAACCTCTGTGCACCTGGTAGTGACATTTGCTCTGTAAATGGTATTAACATTTTAGGGATCAGGCAGAGAGTCCTGTTTTCATTTTTACCTCCATCTCTAGCTTTTCTTTCAGATCAGGGAAAGTAGAAAAGGCACAAAGAAAGAGAGAAAACATGACAGGAGGGGCCAAGTACTTGTAGCAGCAGGGAAGAAGGAAGGAAACAGTGTTATCAAAGGAATACAATACATGTCCCATTATTGCAAAAGCATACTGAATTCCCTCATTGTTTAAGTCTTGGTTCACATCTAGCCCATATGTACAATTGGAAATCTCAGAATTACATTTCGTAAAGGGAAGGGAGATAGAGATGCCAAATGATTTACTGAAAGGATTTGTTTGTGAGTAATATGTGTAGAAATGCGATCCAACGCTTAAGACTCAGCTTGAGCACCAGTCAAGTGCATGAATAACTTCCTGTGTATGCATTTATATAAAAAGATAAGTAAAATGTTGCAAACGTTCACTTGATTTAGCATCAGTTAATAACTGAAGACTGAAATAAGATGTTGATGACATGCAGTCAATATTTAGAACTCTGGGATCTTCAATTAAAAGGGCAAGAATCAAGAGAGAAAATGAAGATGGAAATTCTCAATTACTCACATCCATTGTCTGCCTAGCAAAATGCACAACTTTCCTGACTCTACATAAGACCAAGTCACCCAAGAATCAAATTAGATCTGGGCATGAGGAACAACTTGTTACACAGTAGAATCTTATCCTGTCATCCAAATGTTTTGAATCAATAGTGAATAACTGCAGAGGATAGTAATTTGTCTTAATTTCATTACATAAAATAATAATAAAAAAAATCACTGCTATGGACAGCAAATATTACAGGTCATTGTTGTCTTGTGCTCACCTGGCATTATTAGCAGTCTTTGCATCTCCAATCAGGAGCAAATTTGTTACCTTCAGTATTTCTTTTCATTGAGGAAATAATTACTGTACACCCATAATCCCCATGGCTTGCTGGCCACTGGATATTTCTAAAAGTACAAGAGGCAAGGCTATTGTTATGCATTTCTTACTAAAAATTTCCGTGACTCCAATGTCTCATTCTCCTTGACTCTCTTTTTAAATTTCTTTCTTAAAATAAAACCACCATAATTAATAATTATAAGGAATGCTTTGATTTTCAAGCAGCAGAAATCTAGTTAATACTCATTCAAACAAACAACCAAAAAACCTTTATTTTCTTACATGAGTTAAAACATGAGCATGCCAAGTGGACCTAGAGCATTCCAGAAGTACTTAGCTACTTGATTCTTTATAACTCAGCTATTTCAGCTCTAAATATTGTGCCTGCACTTAAGGTGGCATCAGAAAAGGCAAATAGTATTATTCACTGCCCATTTCTTTTTATTATAAATATACAATCTTAAAAAAAAACCTCATTTGAAATACTGACTAGAAATAAATGTGTTGTCTAGCTGCATCAAGCTGGGTGCAAGTAGAGAGTTAGGAACTTTTTAGTTTCAAATAAAAAGAGGTTATGTTAACAGGAACGACGTGAGGATTGAGTCTTTAACATGTAGACGTGTTTACCACTAGAACTGCACAGTTCAGTTTTAGCTCCAAAATTTAATGAATGATAAGTTGTCAGTTAAACTTTAGCGGTAGCCACAAGCTGATGTTGGGAAACTTTGTGTCCTGTTCTTATGACTACTTGGAGATTTGCCTGAAGCTGAAATATCCTCTGGTCTTTTCATTCATGATTACAAAATGTAACTTTCACCTCTGAACAGTTTGTGATTGAAAAAAGTGACTTATATCAAAAGTACCTCGAAGTTCTTGGAAAGATTATCAACACTATCCCTAGATTTATAAACTGAGAAGTTTTTTTCAAATGATTGAATTAAAATCACAGTTGAGCTGTTCCCCATTTAGTTTAGTAGCCGTGTGTGTGTGTGTGTGTGTGTGTGTGTGTGTGTGTTTGTGTGTGTGCATGTGTATGTGTGTGCAATTTTTCTAAAAATGTTTATAGAAAAAAACATCTTGATAAAAAATCAGACCTGTTTACTTCCTCCATTATTCCAAACTTCTTTGTGTGTTCGACAATTGAGAGGAGATTACAAGAGGATTCTGAAAGTATCACATACAGAAACAAAACTGGGTTAGTACATTATCACTTTGTCAGATACATGACAAAAAGTATTTTGGGCAGGAAGAGTGTGTCTTGCAGCTTGAGGGCATAGTCCATCATGGTGGGAAGGGTACCAAAGCATCAGTGCAATAGGTGAGTGGTCACAAAGGAAGAGTCCTGTCATTAAGCAGATGTAGCAGTTGACTTCTGAGGCTTTTTATTTAATCTAGAAAGCCAAACCAAAGGATGCCACAACTTACATTCAGATCTCCTAATATTAAGCTCTCAGAAAATCCCCTCAGTGATATATCCAAATGCACATGCAGATAGAAAAGACTATGGTGACCTGGAAGGGCAAGTGGGGGATGGTTTGACTTTGTGTGTTCATTGAAGGCTTATTATTTGGCTTTGAAGCAAGGAAGTAATGCCTCTCTCATGTGATTCACCCCAACACTCTCTAGTGACTGCAGAATCCTTCTGTAAAATAATTCATTATATGAGCTTTAGATCGTTGCCCAGATAAATGAGTAATCTCATCATTTATATTTGAAGAAAATATTTCAGTGTGAAATTGTAAGTAAATAAAAAATGTATATTTAAACTGAAAAAATATATTCGACAAGTGCAAGAGCACCATAAAATCCAATAAATATATTTTTTTATCAATTAATTGGTTGCTAACCAATGTGATGCTATACCTCTTTCCTATATTTTAGTTGAATTATTTGCTTTTATTTCTACCCCTTAATAGCACTTTAGTATTTTAATATTATCAGATTTGTTTATTTTTATTTTATATGTATGCCACATGCATAGAGAACCCTTTAAGGACATGAAGAAGGCATAATATCTCCTTGGAAATGGAGTGTCAGACAGTTATGAGCCACCATGAGGATGCTGAGAATTGAACCTAGGTCCTCTGGAAGAGCAGTCAGTGCTCTTAACCACCATTGAGCTATCTCTCTAGTTTTAAGTCTTTTGAAAGAGAACATTCTATATACATAATTGTAATAATTCAATTTGTTTCTAGAATGATGCTGATTATTTAATGTATATTTAGAATGTATGTAAGCCCTCGTAAAATGTATGTTGTATAAAACACCATGCAAATAAAGTCTATTCTAGTAATGAGCATTTATAAAGGAAAGAAAACTGAAGGCAGAGAAATGTGATCAGTTACTCACTGACTAAACTTAGTTGTAAGAGTTTTATATGTCTTCTGCCTCTAAGCAATTTCCATGGCAGCTTTTGCATTAGGACATCTCAAAGCTGGCTTCTGCTCCTGTTTCCCATCTGCTCTGAATGTCTGATGTCACGAACGTGTTGACACTATACTGCTACTTTAACCTTGCACATCTGCAATGTGGCAAGCAATCCAACTTGGATAGCTAGCAAAAATTATTTCTATAAGTAATGATTCAAAACTCAGATTCTGTTTCACTCAACTCTATTTAAACTTCTCAGTGACCCATTTTTCCATCTTTAGACTATACAAATTCTGTCTAGCATAGAAAAACAAAACCGATCTACTGATCTCACCATTGTTTTCTTTTCTTCTTTTTTTTACCTAGGTTAGAGCCGTCCTTATGCTCATTTTTAGATTATATCTGTAAGTCCTCAAGACTGAAGAGCTATGGGGAAGTTGAGATAAATATTTTAAGAACATTAAGGATTTCTACTGTCCTCCAAGGTAGCTTTTGGAGAAAAAGTTCCACCAATATCAGGAAAGTCCTTCTGATTGTTTTATTGCCGTGTTTGTCTAGAAGCACTCATTCACAGAGCAAATCACCTTCCCTCATATATGACTTAGAGTGCTTGGACTTTCAAATAAATTGGACTAAAATTGGGAATTATATTGGAGAGAATACCCAAGAAGCTAGAGGTGAGAAAGACATATTGTATATAATCAATTTGAAGGGTACTTCAGCTTCTCTCTGGTTCTCTTGCTTCTCCACTTCAGCATGCATTGTTTGAATTTCAGACTGAATTCCTTTCTGACTGTAAAACTGCAGAAACTTCAGTCCTCAGATTCATGTCATTTACTATCTCAGAGAAAGACAGGTTTCTATTGAATCTCTTACTTGTATCCCTGTGTGAACATTCTGTGCTGATTTCCATAAGCCCTGATATGGACTCTTCCCTGAAAACATAGTGAAGATATAAGGATTAAAAATTCCACAGTTGTACTAATGGACTTACAGTTGAAGATTCTCACAAGTTTGTTTCACACATAGAGCAACCCTCCTTGATTCTAGAAATCTATGTATTTGTCTATATGCATTTATAGGACATTATCAAATGTATGCCTTTTTCATGCATTTTGGAACTGTTCAAAACCTGAAAATGCAAGGTGTTCCATTTTACAAATGACAAGATTGAAACTTTACTTCTTTTCACATTGGTTTCTTGATTTTTTTCTTTTTAGATTTTTTACAGGAGAAGCAATCTATATAATATTTTATCTCAATCTCTCCCATCTTTTCTTTCAGATTCATTAAAGCATAATAATTCTTGTATTGATTTGTGACATCACTCACAGAACTATGTCTCTGAGGAAGGACATGAGCCCATAATGGTGTCACAAAATCTCCTTTTCTAGACAGGAAAATCATGTGAATTAACAATAGGTTTTCTCACCTTTCAGATATATAATGTAGAAGATTCTAATATTCAACCATCAAATCAAAACTTTGACACAGATTTTCTAGGCATAATTAAATACAAATTTGTGTGTTTTAATTTTCAAATATGTCTGCCTTTTCATATGCAATTTAAAATACTTTTCATTTTTATCAACTTGAACAAGGAATGAAAAGAAAATATGAAATGGCTTTAAAAGGAAATGGAAAGGAAATTTAGACATAGTTCTCATCCTAGCTTTATTAACATCATCTATTAAAAGTGACATACCTTGAGTGAGTTCTCTTTCAACATTTAAAAATAAAAAAAATATTCCTTATAAAGTTCTCAAGTGTCCTAAATTGAATTATGTGTAGACTTGTCAATGATAGACAAGGTGGTTTAGAAAGAAATGAAAATTATGGACAATATAAACTTTACTAAGACTGTCTAAGCTCAGAGCTGGTTCTAAAGCAGTATTTACATGAAAATCACCATCGGCAGGCTATCTCCATTAAAACGTTTTTTTATCATAAATTTTAGCAATCTTGTAAAACTGTAGGTTTTCCTATAGCTTTTCAAACACAATTAATGTTAGGTCTTCCTTTCCACATGCACCTCTCTGCTATACCCTCCCATCCCTTTCCCCACTTAAAACACTCTTTTTTCTTTAAGATGTATTTATTTATTTTATGTGAGTACACTGTAACTGTCTTCAGAGACACCAGAATAGAGCACTGGATCTCATTACAGATGGTTGTGAGCCACCGTGTGGTTGCTGGGAATTGAACTCTGGACCTCTGCAAGAGCAGTCAGTGCTCGTTGCTGTTATTGTTATTTGTTTGTTTGTTTTTTCTTATTTTAGTAGATATTTTCTTTAATTGCATTTCAAATGTTATTCCCTTTCCTCGTTTCCCCTCCAAAAACCCCCTATCCTACCCCTTCCCTCTGCTCACCAACCTACCCACTCCCACTTCCTTGATCTGGCATTCCCCTACACTGGACCATCAAGCTTTCACAGGACCAAAGGCCTCTCCTCTCATTGATTTACCAATAAGGCCATCCTCTGCTATATATGTGGCTGGAGCCATGGGTCCTTCCATATGTACTCTTTGGTTTATGGTTTAGTCCCTGGAAGCTCTGGGGGGTACTAGTTGGTTCATATTGTTATTCCTCCTATAGGGCTGCAAACCCCTTCAGTTCCATGGGTCCTTTCTCTAGCTCCTCCTTTGGGGACCCTGTGCTCAGCCCAATGAATGGCTGTGAGTGTCCACTTCTGTATTTTTCAGGCACTGGAAGAGCCTCTCAGGAGACAGCAATATCAGGCTTCTGTCAGCAAGCACTTGTTGGCATCCACAATAGTGTCTGGGTGTGGTAACTGTATATGGGATGGATCTCCAGGCAGGACAGTCTCTGGATGACCTTTCCTTCAGTCTCTGCTCCACACTTTGTCTCTGTATCTCCTCCCATGGGTATTTTGATCTCCCTATCCACATTTTGGTCTTCCTTCTTCTTGAGCTTTATGTGATCTGTGAATTGTATCTTGAGCATTCCAAGCTTCTGGGCTAATATCCACTTATCAGTGAGTGCATACCATGTGTGTTCTTTTGTAATCACTAAGGATGATATTTTCTTTTCTTTTTTTTTAAATTTTTATTAGGTATATTCTTTATTTACATTTCAAATGATTTCCCTCTTACTGGTTCCTCCCCTCCCCTAAAGTCCCATATGCCCTCTTCCCTCCCCCTGCTCCCCAATCAAACCACTCCTGCCTCCCCTTCCTGGTATTCCCCTACACTGCCACATCGAGCCCTTCCAGGACCAGGTGCCTCTCCTTCCTTCTTCTTGGTATCCTTTGATATGTGAATTGTTCCTTGGGTATTCCAAGCTTCTGGGCTAATATCTGCTTATCAGTGAGTACATATCATGTGATTTTTTGTGAATGGGCCAGGATGATATTTTCTACTTCCATCCATTTGCCTAAGAATTTCATGAATTCATTGCTTTTAATAGCTGAGTAGTACTCCATTGTGTAAATGTAACACTTTTTCTTTATCCATTTCTCTGTTGAAGGACACCTGGTTTCTTTCCAGCTTCTGGCTATTGTAAATAAGACTGCTATGAACATAATGGAGCATGTGACCTTATTACATGTTGGAGCATCTTCTGGGTACTCTTAACCTCTGAGCCATCTCTCCAGCACACTTAAACCATTCTTGCTCATTATTCCTCAAACTCCTACATATAACCCACGTTCTACTGTTCTCTCTCCCTTAAGATACTCTCCTCTGTATTTCTGGTTTATATATGAAATGCTTTCCCATAGGCTCATGTTTTCATGGTCCACAACTAGTGACACTGTTTGGAAAGGGTGTAGAACCTTTATATGATGTAGCTTGATGGAGGAAGCATGTGACCAAGAAAGAACTTTGTGGTTTTACAGTTTGGGCACACTTACTGTTCTCTCTTTGTTCTCTCTGTGTGAATGAATGTGAGTAGTCTGCCCCCTACTGTCAGGCCAGTCTCACCTTCTAGATTCCATACCTTCTCATCCATGATGGACTCCACTCCCTCTGCAACCATTAGCCAAAATAAAACCCTTCTCAATCCTTCTCAAAGGTTCTTTGATTCCTTTGGCTATTCTTCCATAGCAAAGGAAAAGTAGCTAATATACTCCCATGGCCCTTCTGTAGGTTTTTTTTGGGGGGGGTTGTTTTTGTTTTTTTGTTTTGTCTTGTTTTTGTTTTTGTTTTTTTTTTTTTTAGGTTCTAAATATATGATAAGCAAAACACAGAAATTTAAAGATTGAGCTGGGGTCACAAAAGAGAAGCTGCAGACCTTCTGGGTCTGGGTATTTTTCACAGCAAAATGTTGAGAGACCAAATGTGTGTCCACATAAAACCTATAATGGCAACAGAGGAAAAAATATTTTGTCACACAATAGAAAATAATGTCTCCATGAACTGTTCAAAGAGAATCTGAGTCTGCTTTTCCTTTTGTGTAAAGCTGGCACTCTTTAGTGTGATATAGTTCATCTATTCTTTCCCTTGAACCTTAGATACATTCATCAAACAAAGATGCAGAATCTACAGAGATTAATATTTTTATTTTTTAATAAGGATGTAATTAAAGGCCAGCAATGGCTTCCTAAGAGGACATGTTAATATTTGGCATCTTCCAAGTATAAAGAAGAAAACAATTTGACTTATTATTCTTTTATACTGTAGTCAGACCTGCATTGTCTGCATTTCAGACAAGCACTTTTTCCTTGAACAGCACCCTGATTCCAGAAATGACTTTCTGAAAACTTTTACTAAATTTGTGTTTTGGGCAATTTTATATGTTCTGATTACTGTTACACCCATCATCTTTGCACCTCATATCAGCCCCATTTCTACCCTTTCCAAATCCTTTTACACTATTCTTGTTTGATTAATTTTTTTTGTGTAATATGAAGAATTTCACCAGTGTCATCTGTGTGATCTTCAGTTTGTAGCTAACCATTGCTGCCTGGTAGGATTGATAGTTGATATGCAACTGGAAATGATGTCCTTCCTGCTCCAGAATCCACCAATAGCCACTAGTTCATCAGTGAGTGGCAGGGTCCCATGAAATCCTTCCCACCTGTGATTAACTGTTGCCAGGTCCAGTCTTTTGTTGTGCTATATTGCAGGCAGCTGCAAATGTTCTGAAATCATGGTTATATTAATGTATTGTTCCCAGAAAAAATTTAGAACCCTTCTTCCTAACTTCTGTCTCTTAAATTCTTTCCATTTCTTCTTCCTTGATGTTTCCTAACTCTCTGAAGGGGGCAGCGTGAATGTCCCATTTTGGGCAGCACATCCAACTTTCACTTATTTCAGAACCTTAGGCCTCTAAACCTTGAATTCTGAAGTTAAAAGATGTTAGGAAAATTTAATCATCAGTCGTATTGGCATTTCATTAAAACAGTCTAGGGAAGAACAGGCTGCCTTTTCTGAGTTAATAAGTAAGACCTGAAGGAGGAAGAGTTCAGTGAAAAAGAAAGTATAGGTGCAAACTTTGTAAAACTAGTGGCTGGTCAAGACATCTATAAGCAGTGTGATTCACAGTAGTACAAGGAGAACCAGAGAGTCACTTTCACATTTGTGTGGTCACTGAACACAGTCTGCATCATCTATGAACCCAATACTGTCCTTAGTTCTAGTGGCAAAGCAATTCCCTGTAAACAAAGAAGAGAATCACCACAGTTATGGATAAGAAGAAATGGACTCCCATAGACTCTTCCTATCTCTACTGGATCCCAACTATGAAAGCAAAACCTAAGAAACACAAGAAGAAAAATAATATGGGGCCATTTCCTTTTCAGTTGATCATCTAACACACACACACAAGCTGTAGTTTGTAGGGTTCTCTAAGTCTAAGACAATTTGAAGAAATGACAAATTCAGACTGAAATCAGGACCAGATGCAAAGGCAAGTGCTGTTTTCCCTCAGCCTCATGTCCTGAAAATACACTGTCAGGGATCTTTGACCTAGTTGTGTCAGCTTGGAGAACACAACTCTCATGGAAGAACACACACTATTATGTATTTCTCTGAGCTAACCAGCATTACCTTATGGATGCAGGATTCTTGGTGTTCCTCTTCTGTATTATTGCTTTTATTGTTCCCAGATGTTTGGCCATGTGCCCTGGGTTACCCAGGTTCACTGGTCCAACAAACAAAATAAAATTGGAATCAGGTTGAGGACATACGTTTGATGAAATAACGATATGTAAGAGAAATAAGAAGGACAGTGCCAAAAGGAGGGACACTGAAGTTCTGTCATCTGAGGGTAAAAGAATGAGTGCCAAGAACTTTTAAGAATTCAGCCCAGTATTCTGAAGAAATCTGTAATGCGTGAGCTAATTCTAGGGGCTACCAGAACAAGTCATACTTACGTATGACCCTTATAGCTTTGGAGTGGATGGGAAAAGATCTGACTGTGTGAAGGATGAAATTCAGGACCCCTATTTGTCTTGAAACTCACTGCAGTGGCATTTGTCAGATTTCATCTGTGTGAACTTTGATGAGAAATATATTTTCATAGACTAGATTGATTTTGGCAGATGCTTTTTAGTAAATCCCTATGCTCAGTAAATCATGCAATATGACTTACCTTAGAACACAGCTTTGCCTGTTACTCAAATAAACATGAGCTGTATGTTTAGTAACTTAAAGAGAGGAGCTTTCAGAGTCCCCCTGAACCTTGCACCACACAGCTTGTCATTTCTGCTGGCCTCTACATGCTGATATGACTGATGGTTCTTTAATTGGTCTCTTGAGGTTCTACCTCCCTTAACCTGACAGATAGGAACCATCAATGACGTATGTGATGTAATGGAAAAGAACGAGTGACTGGAAGCTACAGAACCCTGGGTAGAATAACCACTTTTCTGTTTATGAACTGTGGGACATGGTTATGAACTGCGGGACACTGAATTGAAAATGCATTGCCTCCATGAGTCTCAGGTTTAATGTTATTATCTGGAAAGGGGTTAGGATTGTGATACATAGCTGGTCTCCCTAATAAAGTGAGTGTGATGGCTTTGTAAGGGTATTGGTGGAAGCACTTTACACAGAAGCAAGAGCCTTCCACTTGGCAAAAATCTTCTGTATGTGAAAATAACATTTATACCTAAAACTTGCAGTTGGCAATATTTGACTATTCAGCAGACAGCTTAAAGATGCTTGAGAAAATCATAAGCCACATCCTCAAATTATTTTTGAGATCTTCTGATTTGAGGGAGCCTTGGATTTTCGTTATCATAATACCTGTTTATTTTGAATACTCAGAAAATTCTAGATGCTAGAGACAGGTGCTATGCCTCTCATGATTTCTACTGACCTGGATTTATAGAAATATTGTACCTGACTTCTTGAGTATGGAACCCACTTTCTTTGCCAGAATGCATAAACGTTCCAAATACACATTTATAAAAATTTGTCTTTAGTTTTTGTGTATTAATTCCTCCACAATTAATAAACTAATATAATAATTTATCTTCACTTTTTGTGCACTATTTTGTGTATATAAGTATATCATGTGTGTACAATGCCAACAGTTACTAGAAGGATGTGTTGAATTCCTAGAACTATAGTTACAGATGGGTATGAATAGCCATGTACATATTGGGAGCTAAACATGGGTTCTTTCTAAGAGTAATGAGTGCTCTTTATTGATATACCATCTCTGCAGCAACCTATACAAACATTTTAAACTAACTGTAACAGAAGAAAAATTACAATGAGAAATCTCAAAATATACTAAATGAGCACAGTTAGAAGACAATCCAAATCATACTGGAGTCTTAATGAAAGATACTGGTTAAAGTGTTGGCATCAGCTAAGGAAAGATAGACATGGTGGACATTTTTATGGAGGATAGTTTAAAGATTTAGACCATATGTCTCAGACGTGGATGTAAACATGCTCTGGTATGGCTGGAGAAAAGTGTATATGTAATCCACAGAGACTGAAATCTATCATTGCTTAGAAACTTCATACAGAGTTCCAATACTTTATCTAGCAATTCATTACAATTTAAGGTACATGTACTTGCTTTTATTTGATCTATCTCTATCTTTATTGTAATATTTATTTACCTTGCTGGACATCTCTTGAGTATGATGTGGATAACCAGAGATAACATTCATCTTGATACATAACCCATATTCACAATTCTCTATACATTGTTATATACTTTGCATGACAATAAACCAAAAGTCATTTCACAACAACTTATTAGCTTCTTGTTATCTATTTGGCCAAAAGAAAAGCAATAGAAGTACACATATAAAGTTGTTTGCATTTGGGTCTATTTTATCTTCAGAGTTCTCATGAGTCCCTTAAGTTATATATCTCCAAACCCCATGGAATACTCTTCTCTGTGACTCACAAATAAAATTCACTGCAGATACTTTACATGTATTGAACTCACAATAGTCAGCTACCAGCTCTCTGTAGAAAATATCAGTGTCTTTGTACAGAAGACATTGAATATAAAGAGTCTGTGGCTATTTAGTGCATCATAAGGTTATGGTACCTGGAGTTGCAATGCCACAAGTTGTAGAATTACTAATTCTGGTAGACAGTACTTGAGTCGCTGAGGGGCAAATTCCCTCAGCCATAAAATGACAATGATGGTACATAAT
This sequence comes from Tokudaia tokunoshimensis, assembly GCA_036184795.1. Lineage (NCBI taxonomy): Eukaryota > Metazoa > Chordata > Mammalia > Rodentia > Muridae > Tokudaia > Tokudaia tokunoshimensis. The sequence continues at coordinate 18,405,853 of BTHU01000018.1, read as the reverse complement.
ACATCTTTTCTGCTACCTTATCACTGTGTCAAAATACCTGGAACAAACAGCTTAAGGAAGAGTTTATTGTGATATAGTTTGATGATAAAGTCAGTCGTATTGGCAAAGATTTAATGGCAAGAAGACAATGCAGTGAGTTTTGTAGCTTCCACGGTCAGACAGCAGAGAGATGAAAGCTGGTGCTCAGTTCGCTTTCTCTTTTTTATGCTGTCTGAACTCACCACCTCTTGAAGGGCGCCACCCACATGTAAGGTGGTTCTTCCTACCACAATTAAACCAATCTAAAAACTACTTCGAAGATGTTCCCAGTTGTTTATATCTGACTTTATTCTAGGCCCTGTCAAATTGGCAGTATTTACCACAACAGCATTGTAGCATCCATGGTTCAAAGAAAAAGAATTCACACTAGACATTTTACCATATCAGATCATGATGAACTCTAGATGAATCTGGAGACTTTTTAACCCGACCAATTTCAGTGATATCATGACAGAAGACCCAAAAGTCCTGCAGAGTTCTGCATTTTCCTGAAGGTTTGCTGTTTTCTGGCTCTCATCAGCAGGCTGTTCAACTCACTTGGTGAGATGGCTGAAGGGCAGTGCTCTATGTTGTCCCATTGGCATTACAATGTTAGCATAGTTAGCATCAATGCAATCCATCTTCCAAGTATTCTTTGCCTGCCTACTTTGATTATCATTAACAGATCAGGCTGGCAGTAGCAATGGCACTGGCTATAAATGGATGTGAACAGTGGAAATGTCCATCTATCCTGGCTCATGTAGTTAACAATGGGAATGGTCATCCATCATGCTCATGTAGTAGAAGGAAATAGAACATCCTGAAGATTTAGTGATCTGTAGGTTTGGATTCTATTTTTGACACTATTTAGTGAGTGAATCATCTGGAAATCACCATACAATAATTTCGTTCATCTTAGTACCCTTCCTATCACTATTGGCCATTGCCATCGTCTGGAGTTTTTCAGTTTCAATGTATCAATACAGTGTGGACACTTGAAATAATTTATTATTCAAAGGTTTTAATAGGTATAAATACTAAATATTATTCTACAAAAAGTTTTAAAGTTGTACCTTTAATAACCCCTTCATGAATAGTCTAATGATTTCTTTTTGGAAGAGGTTGGCTTACAGGTACTGTGCTGAAATATTCTTATAGCCTTGCATAAATGGAAATATAGTGCATATACCAGCATGTTTTGTAAGGCAACAAACAAAGAAAAAACTTTTAAAAAGTTATAGCTTTAAAATAATTTACCTAAGAATCACACAAGAGACTTACTTTATTGGACATTTTTTAGTATGCTATCAAGATATTCTGACTCAGAAGTTCTAAAGTGGTGCAAAAAATTAATTGTGTTTTCTATAGTGCATCAAGCACTAACATTGTGGCTTAGTGAGACTATTGTGTTAGTTCAGAGTATAAGCTTTAAAAATGGTTCCAAAGTTGTATTCAACTGCACACATGCCTCATGTCTTCACAAATACAATTTAACAACCAGCTTAGCTCATCCTTACTTTCATCTGTAAATGGAGAACAATGGAAGGACATTTTTCTCCAATAGATCAGCTAGCTACTATACATAAGGATTTTAGAGTGATTCTTGAATGAAGAAATAAACAATGTTGGCAATTATAATTGATCTAAATGAGTTACAACTTTATATATATATATATATATATATATATACAATATAACATGTAAATAAATGCATCCCCTCCAAATTGCTTCTTGAATTTGTTCATTTCAGTAATGAGCAGATGGGTAAAGGTAAGATAGAATGCTTCAAATGTTCTTTTCCAAACACCAAAACCAGACATTCAATAAAATGAAATCATGCTGAGTCCTGTGTTATGCTGAATTAGAATGAGGAAAGGCCCCAGGGGATGAGAAAGACTTCCATGAATGTTACATGAAGATGTAACAACTTACCCCCATAGGAGAGCAGCAAAATGTCTATTCTATCATGTGAGATATATTAGCCCAGAGGAGAGAGAGGATTGGATATCTTATGTGAAAATCATTGCCACTTACAATACAATCTGTCTGAGTTGAGACTATCTGGGTTGTGGCTATAAATTGGTTCACTAAGTTGGAGCTGGTAAAAGTAGTGTAACTCCAAGACCTATGGCAGCAGAGAGGACATTAACTCAGCTCATGTTACACAAGGGTCACTAAAACCTGAAAACTTACTTTAAAAGAATTAAGAGGGTTTCTACTACACATGTCACAGAGAACACAATTTCTATAGGCAGAGTAGAAGTGGAACAACTGTCTTTCCAAAGCAGCAGTTTTACAAATTTTAACATTTTCTATGTCACCCAAATAGCTTCAACACTTAGTACTACCCCAATTCCCTAAATTACATAAGCTCTCTGAGAATAATAAGGTGAGTTTGGATGCCCAGTACACACATGAAACACAACATCCTGCTGGGTGTGAGAAATGTTCATTTTGATAAAGCAAATCAGCATGATTTTTAAAATCTATGAGAATCATGAAGCAAAGAGATACTATTAAGTTCTTTTGAGTTGTTCTGATCCATTTAGTGAGAACTTATGTGTTTGCATCTGGGTTGTATGTATATATGTGTGGTCATGTATATGTCGTGGCACACGGGGCATGATTGTGATCTGAAGATTTCTTACCACAGTTGCTTCTGTCCTGCTGCCATGCAGATTCCAGCGATAGAATCCAGGCTTCTTGACCTGGATTTTTACCCTCCAAGTCATCTTCCAGACTCTGATTATATTTCCTTGAGAACGTATGGAAACTCCTTTATGAGAAAAGTGCCAACTACACATTACAGGACAGACTGGTCTTCATTTCATGTATTTGTTCATTTCAGAGATGAGTGAAGATAAGATCCACCATTTCAAATGTTTTTTTTTCAAACACTAAAGACCAATAATTCAAGAAATTGAAATCATGCTGAGTCTTGGATCATGCTGAATTAGGATGAGAAAGGGTCCCCGGGGAAAGAGACAGATTTCCAAAAAAACGCAAAAATTAAATATCAAGTGTGGGAAAATCTGCACTACCACCAATGTGTGAGAACACAGCATTAGCAAGTCTTTATCAGGTCAATGGCACAGAAGTCAGCAGATGGCACTGTGCTTGGACAATGGAGAGTGGTAGAGATACTGAGAAAGTCAAGGGACTGAGACGAGCATGAGTTCAAATCTCTGGGTTGCCTTTGATTAGTTATACTTCTATGATAAAGTTAGTTTCCATTTTATATTAAAACTGAGTTGGTAACTGTCAAGTGGGAAGGATTAATACAAAAACTTGTATTTTATGCAAATTAGCGAGTATTTGTTGAAGAAAAGGACGTGTTTATTTCTCATTCTGTATTTATTATTTTAGCTTTGTTGTTTTTAAGATTATTTGTAAGAAAAGTTGATGCAATACACTGACATTTTGATTTACACTTAAAATGTGATGAATTTGTATTTAAAAATATCAGAATAAATAACGGTTAAATTAATAATTGAAACTACGCACAAATAATTAAAAAGAGAAGAGTAAATTGAGCCAAGGTAAAGGATATACTAATTATCAGAGGGAAATATCAATAAAATAGAATAAAGAAAATCATTTTCTTAAATAAAGGAAAAAGGAAGGAAGAGAGAAATAGAGAAAGAGAAGGAGAGGAGAGAAAGAGAGAAAAAGAAAGGAAGAGAGAGAGAAAGAGAGAGAGAGAGAGAGAGAGAGAGAGAGAGAGAGAGAGAGAGAGAGAGAGAGAGAGAGAGAGAAAGCCAAATCTGAAAAGACAAATGAAATGGATCAATATGAAGTTTGAATGCTTCTGGAATAAAGAGTACACACAAATTGCCATCACCACAACTTAAAGAGGAGATACCACTGTAGATCTTACACAGAGCAGGAGAGAGCTAATGACAATTCCAGTCTCTGAAATGAACAAAACATGAATAGATCATATTATATGTGCATCAGAGGTCAACTAATTAATATATGACAAAGGTAAAAGAATAATTCAAACAGATCTGATGATGGATTTTGGTAGGAGGCAGAAGTTCTTATGTTTGCTTTTCACATGAAGAGCAAAAATTACTAGAAAATTTAGATGGAAGTACACAGGAGAATTTGGAGAAAGCAAAGGGAAGAGAGGGAAGGTGAAATAAAAATATCAAAAAGAAAGAAATGATCTAAAAATAAAAGTATGTTTATATTAAAATATAAGTCTCAGTTCTTTTGTACTTTATTAACTTTTTTATTTATTATTATTATTGTTATTTTGGTATCGCCCAAACCTTTTCACATGCTAGTCAAGTATTTTACATTTTACCACAGAGCTCATCTCATCCCAAACCCTACCAGTTTAATTTGTATCTTTAACCATGAATGAGCCACTAAAAGCCCTTTCATTTGTTGTAGAAGTCTGTTTTCCTGGTGGGACATGATGGTTGCCTTATGAACTCTCAGCAGATTAATTACCTGAAGAGGACTCTCTCAAAATTGGTTCCATCAAAGAACCATCATGGGTTACAGGAGCCACATGAGGATATCTTTCCTCCCTGAAGATACATAAGACATTAATGGTTCTTGGAAAAGAGACACATTTCTTTGGTGGTTTAGTGGTTCATGATATATCAAGGTCCTATAAGTAACCCCAGTTAAGCTTATTTTGTTCACCAACCTGAATTTCAAGGAAATCATTTCTTTTGTCTCTCCTTAGTGCATTATCAAGGGTAAACAGGCATCTGTTCAGCTCTCTAGGAAATGTCCACCCAACTCTCTTCATTTAGATTCCAGACCTTGATTTTAGAACGAAGATTTTTTTCCATTTGTTTCTATAGCTGTTTAGCATTTCCATTCTGATGTCCATTTTGACCATTCAGGGTATATTGCTTAATATCCAACTAATGAACATGTATTCTTTTAATCTAATAATGTATTTACATTTTATTGACTATCCTTGAATCCAAATAGCTTTACTTTTTTATTTTTTTTTTTTATTTTTGAGATATATTCGCCCTGTGCAGCTTAGCTAGCCTAGAATTTGCTATGTAGATCAGGCTGGCCTTGAAAACACAGAGATCACTGAGTGCTGGGATTAGCAGTGTGTGCCATCATGCCTGGATATGCTTTGGTAGCATGGTGATTTGGAGCTTATACTTTCATTATTTTACATCTTCACTGGAAAATTATCAATAGCTAATATTTATTTTGTGCTAATTTAGATATAACTATTACATTGTTTCTCACTATTATTGATATCTTTCTTTTTTAATTATTCTCTTACCATGTTTTAAAGATTTATTGACTTTTAAGTTAAGCATATAGATATTTTGTTTTAATGTATGTCTCTGTGTACTATATGCAATGGATGGCAATGGATGGCAGATCCCCTTGGTCTGGAGTTAAAGACATTGGTAGGCTGTCAAGTGAGTATAGAGAATCAAATGTGGGTGTTTGGAAGAGCAGCCAATGTTCTTAACCGCTGGGTATCTCTCCAGTCCTTAGCCTGCCATGTTAATTATCATAGCACATCTAATATTTACCTTCATTTTGTGTGCCTGATTTTAATATTTTATGACAGGCTTTGAACTAAATCTAAAACTCAAGTTTCATTAGAAAACACTCACTTTGTTTTATTTTACAATTACTTAGCCTCTAACATCTTGCTGTATATTTCAGTTATTTGTAATTTCTATGTTATACCAATTTCCCTTTTCTGCTTTTTAAACTTTTCCTTATTTGTTTCTTTCTCAGTCTTCTACTCTTTAGAATTCTCTATTACATTTCTTCTCACAGCACTGAAAATTAGATCTCTATCATTACACAGAAACAAAGTAAAAACAAGCTTACAACATGCTTTAATTCCTAAAACAGCACAGGGATGCTGTTTATCATGCCTATTTTATGAATGAGATGGCTAAGCAAAAAACCCCAATTTATTTATTTATTGAATATATTCTTCATTTACATTTCAAATATTATACCCCTTCTCGGTTTCCCCTCTCCTGGAAAACCCCCAACCCATCCTCCCACCCCATGCCTCCAAGAATATGTTCCTCCACACAACCCACTCCCATGACCCCCACTAGATTTCCCCACACTGGGGCCTCTGTTGAGCCTTCACAGGAACAAGGACCTCTCCTACCACTGATGCCCGACAAGACATTCCCCTGCCAATCTTTTGGCTGGAACCACATGTACCCATTGGTGGATGACTTAGTCCTTGGGAGCCCTGGGTTGTCTGGTTGGTCTACACTGTCGTTCTTCCCATGAGGCTGCAAACTCTCCACCCCAACTCCTCCAGTCTGCCCTCCAACTCCTCTCTTGTGAAGCCCGTGTTCAGTCCAATGGTTGGCTGCTAGTATTCACCTCTGTATCTGTAAGGCTCTGGCAGGGCCCCTCCAAAAGGCAACCATAACAGGCCCTTTTCAGTATGCACTTCTTGTCATCCATAGTAGTTTTGGGGTTTGGTGACTGTTTATAGGATGAATCCCCAGGTAGGACAGACTCTGGGTGGCCTTTCCTTCAGTCTCTGCTCCATACTTTGTCTCCATAGTTGTTCCTGTGAATATTTTGTTCCCTTTCTCAGAGGAACCAATTCACCCCCACTTTGTTCAACCTTCTTCTTGAGCTTCCTGTGGTCTGTGAATTGTAACATGTTTATTTTGAGCTTTTGGGCTTGTATCCACTTATCAGTGAGTGTATACCATGTGTGTTCTTTTGTGATTGAGTTATTTCAATAAGGATGACACTTTCTAGTTCCATTCATTTGCCTAAGAATTTCATGAATTCATTGTTTTTAAAAGCTGTGTATATGTATTACAATTTCTGTATCCATTCCTCTGTTGAAGGACATTTGGGTTCTTTCCAGCTTCTGGCTATTATAAATAAGACTGCTATGAACATAGTGGAGCATATGTCCTTATTGCATGTTGGAGCATCCTCTGGGTATATGCCCAGGAGTGGAATAGTTGGATCCTCAAGTAATACTATGTCCAAATTTCTGAGGAACCAACTGATTACCAGAGTGGTGTTACTAGCTTGCAATCCCACCAGCATTGGAGAAGTATTCCCCACATCCTTTCAAGCATCTGCTGTCCCCTAAGTTTTTGATCTTAGCCATTCTGACTGGTGTGAGGTGGACTCTCAGGGTTGTTTTGATTTGCATTTCCCTAATAACTAAGGATGCTGAACATTTCTTTAGTTGCATCAGAGCCATTCAAGTTTCCTCAGTTGAAAATTCCCAGTTTAGCTCTGTACCCCATTTTTAATAGGGTTATTTGACACTCTGCAGTCTAACTTCTTGAGTTCTTTGTATACATTGGATATTAGCCCTCTAATAGGATTGGTAAAGATCTTTTCCTAATCTGGTGGTTGCCGTTTTGTCGTATTGAACATGTCCTTTGCCTTACAGAAGCTTTGCAGTTTTATGAGGTCCCATTTATCGATTCTTGTTCTTAGAGAATAAGCCAATGGTGTCTTATTCAGGAATTTTTCCCCTGTGCCCATGTGTTCAAGATTCTTCCCCAATTTCTCCTCTATAAGCTTCAGTGTGTCTGGTTTTATGTGGAGGTCCTTGATTCACTTGGACTTGAGCTTTGTACAAAGAGATAAGAATGGATACATCTGCATTTTTCTGCATACTGACCTCCAGTTTATCCAGCACCATTTGTTTAAAATGCTATCTTTTTTCCACTGGATGTTTTTAGCTCCTTTGTCAAATATCAAGTGACCATAGGTGTGTGGGCTCATATCTGGGTCTTCAATTCTATTCCATTGATCTTTCTGCCTCTCTCCGTACCAATACCATACAGTTTTTTTTTTTATCACTATTGCTCTGTAGTAGAGCTTGAGGTCAGGGATGGTGATTTCCCCAGTAGATCTTTTGTTTTGGAGGATAGTTTTTGCTATCCTGGGTTTTTTGTTATTTCAAATGAATTTGCAGTTTGCTCTTTCTAGCTCTATGATGAATTGATTCAGAAATTTGATGAGGATTGCATTGAATATTGCAGGTTGCTTTTGGCAAGATGGCCATTTTTACTATATTAATCCTTCCAATTCATGACCATGGGAGATCCTTCCATCTTCTGAGATCTTCTTTGATTTTTTTCTTCAGAGGCTTGAATTTCTTGTCATACAGATCTTTCACTTGTTTGGTTAGAGTCACACCATTGTATGTAGTAGTATTTGTGACTATTGTGAAGGGTGTCATTGCCCTAATTTTTTTCTCAGCTTGTTTATCCTTTGAGTAGAGGAAGGCTACTGATTTGCTTGAGTTAATTTTATATCCAGACACATTGCTGAAGTTGTTTATCAGTTTTAGGAGTTCTCTGGTGGAAGTTTTGGGGTCGCTTAAGTATATAATCATATGATCTGCAAGTAGTGATACTTTGACTTCTTCCCTTCCAATTTGTATACCTTCGACGTCCTTTTGTTGTCTAATTGCTCTGGCTAGGACTTTGAGTACTATATTGAATAGATAGGGAGAGAGTGGGCAGCCTTGTCTGGTCCCTGATTTTAGTGGGATTGCTTCAAGTTTCTCTTCATTTAGTTTGATGCTAGCTACAGGTTTACATTATATTGATTTCACTATGTTTAAGTATGGACCCTGAATTCCTGATCTCTCCAAGACTTTTATTATGAAGGGATGCTGAATCTTGTCAAAAGCTTTTTCACCATTTAATGAAATTACCATGTGGTTTTTTTCTTTGAGTTTGTTAATGTAGTGGATTATATTGATGGATTTCCGTATATTGAACCATCCCTGCATCCCTGGGATGAAGCCTACTTCATCATGGTGAATTATTGCTTTGATGCATTCTTGGATTCAGTTGGCTAGAATTCTGTTGAGAATTTTTGCATCAATTTTCATGAGGGAAATTGGTCTGAATTTCTCTTTCCTTGTTTGTTCTTTGTTTGTTTAGGTATAAGTGTTATTGTGGCTTCATAGAATGTTCCTTGAGTTTCTATTTTGTGGAATAGTTTGAAGAGTATTGGTATTAGCTCTTCTTTGAAGATCTGATAAAATTCCCCACTAAACCCATCTGGTACTGTTTTTTTTTTGGGGGGGGGAGACTATTAACAACTGCTTCTATTTCCTCAGTACTTATGGGACTATTTAGATGGTTTATCTGATCCTGTTTTAACATTGGCACCTGGTATGTATCTAGAAAATTGTCCATTTTGTCCAGATTTTCCAATTTTGTTGAGTATAAGCTCTTGTAGTAGGATCTGATTATTTTTGAATTTCCACAGTTTCTGTTGTTATGTCTCCCTTTTCATTTCTGATTTTATTAATTTGGGTAGTACCTCTTTGCCGTCTGGTTAGTCTGGCTAAGGGTCTCTCTATCTTGTTGATTTTCTCAAAGAACCAACTCCTGGTTTTGTTGATTCTTTGTATGGTTCTTTTTGTTTCTATTTGGTTGATTTTGGCCCTGAGTTTAATTATTTCCTGCCATCTACTCCTCTTGGGTGCATTTGCTTCTTTTTGTTCTAGAGCTTTCAAGTGTGTTGTCAAGCTGCTAGTGTAAGCTCTTTCCAATTTCTTTTTGGAGACACTTAGAGCTATGAGTTTTCCTCTTCGCACTACTTTCATTGTGTCCCATAAGTTTTGGTATGATGTGTCCTCATTTTCATTAAATTCTAAAAAGTCTTTAATTTCTTTCTTTATTTCTTCCTTGACTATTCTATCATTGAGCAGAATATTGTTCAACATCCATGTGTATGTGTTTTTTCTGTTGCTTTTGTTTGAACTCAAGACCAGCCATAGGCCATGGTGATTTGACAGGGTACATGGAATTCTTTCAATATTGCTATATCTGTTGAGGCCTGTCTTGTGGCCAATTATATGGTCAATTTTGGAGAAGGTACCATGAGGTGCTGAAAAGGTGTATTCTTTCGCTTGAGGATGGAATGTTCTATAAATATCTATTAGATCCATTTGGTCCACAACTTTAGTTAGTTTAACTGTGTCTCTGCTTAATTTCTGTTTCCATGATTTGTCCATTGTTGAGAGTGGGATGTTGAAGTCTTCCATTATTATTGTGTGGGGCGCAATAAGTGCTTTGAGCTTTAGTAAAGTATCTTTTATGAATGTGGGTGCCCTTGGCACCATCTGAATCAAGTTCTCCAACAACAGCAAGCCCTTTATACCTCAACACACCAGAAAAGCAAGAGCTGGATTAAAATCACATCTCATGATGCTGATAGAAGACTTCAAGAAGGGCATAAATAACTCCCTTAAATAAATACAAGAGAACATATGTCAAAAGGTAGAAGCCCTTAAAGAGGAATCACAAAAATCCCTTACAGAAATATAGGGATTTTGAATGTAAATAAAAAAACTTAGAAAATAAAATAAAATTAAAAAAAAAAAGAAATATAGGACAACATGGGTCAATAGGTAGAAGCTCTTAAAAAGGAAAGAAAAGAAATCCCTTAGGGAATTATTGGAGAGCATGGGTAAAAGCCCTTGAAGAGGAAACACAAAAATCCCTTAAAGAAACACAGGAGAACATGTGTCAACAGTCAGAAACCCTTAAAGAGGAAACACAAAAATCACTTAAAGAGACACAGGAGAACATGGGTCAAAAAGTAAAAGCCCTTAAAGAGGAAACACAAAAATCCCTTAAAGAAAGAATTTCAGGAAAACACAAACAGATTATGGAACAGAACAAAACTATCCAGGATCTAAAAACGGAAGTAGAAATAACAAAGAAATGACAAAGTGAGACAGTTCTGGAGATAGAAAACCTTGGAAAGAATTCAGGAGTGATAGATGCAAGCATCAACAACAGAATACAAGAGATAGAAGAAAGAATCTCAGGTGCTGAAGATTCCATAGAAAACATTGATTCAACAGTCAAAGAACATGCAAAATGCAAAAAAAATTTTTAACCCAAAACATCTAGGAAATCCAGAACACAATGAGAAGAACAAACCTAAGAATCATAGGTATAGAAGAGAGTGAGGGTTTACAATTCAAAAGGCCAGTAAATATCTTCAACAGAATTATAGAAAAAAACTTGCCTAACCTAAGAAAAGAAGGGAATGGGAGAGATTAAAAACTGGACTTGATGAGACCGCTGAACAACTGAAAAGTGGAAGAGAGGAGAATTATATTTGTAGATGACAGTAGGGAATAAGAAATAAAGTGTCTGGGCACAGTGACTTATGGGACCATGGTCTATGAATCAAGCTATGTGATGACCTTGCTGACTGCTTGTCAGAAAAGCAAACAAGTTGAGATGCTTGTAACCTCTGTTCTTCCATCACATAGGTTGTGCCTTGAATGTGCTTTTATAGCCCTCTCAGGTATAGGTAATAGGAGTGAGTTTTGCTTCAGATCATATATCATTTAACACAGGCTAATACCTGGAATGCTAGTACTTAAAATGATGAGGCAGGAGGATAATCAAAAATTTGAGACCATTCAAAGTGAGACTCCATCTCAAAAACAAAGATGTGTATGATCTTTGATGAAGACATATGATTTTGCTCTATAGAAATGAATGTGGTCGATATAATAAGAACTTCTAAATAGACACAACACAGAGATGAGCCTAGAATATTTGAGAAGTAGAAAGACCTTTTTACATAATTTGGATAAGAAGAAGGCACTGTAATTTTTAAGAGAAGACACCGTCTTTTCTTTGCAAATGTGCTTAGATTCGAGGTAGAACACTATAGAACAGTGGTTCTGAGCCTATGGGTCACTGCCTCTTTTGGTCCAATAAAATGGTCACATATCAGATATCTTGTGTATCAGATATTTACACTATGATTTATAACCATAGCAAAATTACAGCTAAGAAGTAAGAACAAAATAATTATATGGTTGAGTGTAACCACAACACGAGGAACTGTAGCATCAGATAGGTTGTAGATCAAGGATATACATAATTTGAGTAGAAAGGTGATGGATGCCAGACGGCCTTATTTTAAACAGAAGAAGTAAATATGCTCAGTGAATCATGAAATGAATATGGAAAAGAATGGTCCTTGGCACTGGGCCCTAGATGTAGAAAGTAATGTTCATTGTGGTGTCTAATATTACCAGAATTTTTCATGGTTTTACTTTTTAATTTTTAGCCCAATGAATTTGTATTATAATGATAACTATTTATTATTATAGTACTTTGTAGATGAATAAATAAAATAAAGAAATCTTAAAACTTAGTCAGTTTTATTCTTAATATTTTTATTATTATAATAAGGAATATGAGTATTAACTGAGAATTGGTCATTGATATTGCTAATTTTCACTTGATATGTTTTAACATTCCAATTATTTGGCTCTAAGACATGATAGATTATTATTTCTTACAATAGTTTTTAAATAGGAGTTTTAGAAGAGTAAATTGGTTAGATGACTCTTAACCAGTCTGAAGTATATAAGATGAAGTTTCAAAGTAGGTTTGATTTGCATTTTCTTGTTGATTATGGATGTTGAACATTTCTTTAAGTGTTTCCTGGTCATTTGAATTTCCTCTATTGAGAAATCTCTATTTAGACATGTATTCCATTTTTAAATTGGCTTATTTGTTTATAAGATATTCATGTTTTTTGTTATTGTTGTTGTTTATATATTTTGGATATTACACCGTTAGCAGGCATGTTGCTGTTCTCACCTTTTCTCATTTGGTAGGCTGTCACGTTGAATGACTGTGTTCTTTGACATGCAGAAGCTTCTCAGATTCATTAGGTCCCATTTATTTTTTTATCCCAGTGCCTCCACTAAGGATATTTTGTTCAGAAAATCTTTTTATGTGTCAATAAGTACATGACTACTCCCTCATTTCTCTGTTCTGTTAGGTTCACTGTACCTGGTTCTATGTTGAGGTTTTTGAATGATTTGGACTCAAGTTTTGTATGGAGTAATAACTATGAATCTATTTAGATTTTTCTACTTATAACCATCTAGTTTGATGAGCACTGTTTGTCGAATTATATTTTATCCAATGTGTGTTTCTTATTTCTTTATCAAAAATCCACAGGTGTGTGGAGTTTATGTCTGGGTCTTCAATTTGATTCCATAAATCAACGTATCTGTTTTTGCTCCAGTGCTATGCTGACTTTATCACTATAGCTCTGTAGCAAAGTTTGATGACAGTAAAGTTTGATAGTTTCAGCAATTATTTTGCTATTCAAAATCATTTTAACTATTCAGGGTTTGTTGGGTTTTCACATAAAGCTGACAATTATTCCATTAGACTTGTACATAATTATTTTGGAATTTTGATGGAGATTGCATTGAACCTGTAAATCACTTTGGTAGGATGGCTATATTTATTATGTTAATCCTAATGTTCCATGAGTATTTGAGATCTTTTAATCTTCTAATATCTTCAGTTTCTTTCTTCAAGGACTTGAGGTTTTTATCCTACAAGTATTTCCCTTACTCAGATAAAGTTAGATCAAGATGAAAAGAATATATAGCCTCATCTTTTCCTAAATTCAATAGAATTGCTTTGAATTTCTCCCATTTAATTTGATGTGCTTGATATAAACTGCTTTTATCACATTAAGTTATATATCCTGCATTTCTAGACTATACGGAATTTTTATCATAAAGGGGTATTGTATTTTTCAAAAGTCTTTTCGGCATTTAATGAGATGATCATGCTGTTTGTCTTTTAGTTTGTCTATATGGTGAATTTTAATTTCAATTTATTTATGTTGTATTATTCCTTCATCTATGGGATGAAGCCTACTTGATTGTGGAGCTTTTTTTTTATGTGAGTCTGGTATTTTAAGTGAAAAATTTAATATAGTTCATAATAGAAATTGGTCTGTAATTTGCTTTCTTTGTTGGGTCTTTTGTGGTTTTAGAATCAGGATAAATGTCAAATCAGGGTAAAAACAAATGTGGCAATATTCTTTCTATTTCTATTTTATGGAACAGTTTGAGGAGTATTGGCTTTAACTCTTCTTGGTATGTCTGGTAGACTTCTGTGCTAAAACTATTTGGCTCTGGACTTCTTTTGCCTGATAAATTTTAAATTACTGTTTCTGTGTCACTAGGTATTATAAGTCTATTTAAATTGCTTGCCTGATCCTTATTTAACTTTGGTAGGTAATATGTATTGAGAAAATTATCTGCCTTTTTTTTTTTTAAGATTTCCAATTTGATTGAGTAAAGCTTTTTCAAGTTTATCTTTTTACTTCTTTGGATTTCCTTGATGTTTGTTGTCATATCCCTCTTTTCACTTCTAATTTCATTAATTTGGATCTTCTCTTTCGATCTTTTGGTTAACTTGGATAGTTGTTTATTAATCTTATTGATTTCCTAAAAACCTAACTCTTTATTTCCTTCATTCCTTATATTTTTGATTATTGGGTACAATTTATTGACTTCAGATGGAAATTGCATTATTTCTTGCTATGTACTTTTTAGGTGTGCTGTTAAGTTACTAGTAAGAGATCTCCCTCACCCCTTTTTTAGGTACTTAGTGCTATGAATTTGCCTCTTTTTCTGTAAGTTTGTGTTGGTTGTAAATTCATTTTAATTCTGTTTTAGAAAGTCTTCAACTTCTTTCCTTGCCCATTTTCATTCTCTAGTAAGTTGTTCATTTTATAAGTGTTTGTAGTTTTCTGTTGTTGATATCAAATTTTAATGTGTGATCTTTTGAGACTTGCTTTGTGTCCAAATATATGGTCATTTTTTTTAAAAGTGCCATGAGGTTCTGAAAAGAATGTAAATTCTTTTGCATTTGGGTGAGATGTTCTGTAAATAACTGCTAGTCTAGTTGACTAATGAAACTATTAGCCCCAGCATTTCTTTGTTTAGATCTTGTCTGGATGGCCTTCTTACTAGCAATTGTTGTGTCTTGAAGTCAACCAATCTCATTGGGATGGGTCAGTATGTGATTTAAGAGGTAGTAGGTCTTTCTTTTATGAACTTGGGTACATTTGCATTTGATGCATATATGATTAGAATTGCAATATCTTCTTGCATTTGTCCTTTGATGATTCTGTAGTGTCCTTTTCTATCTCTACTGATTTGTTTGACTTTGAAGTCTATTTTGTCAACTGTAAAACTGGCTACACTGGTTTGATTATTTAGTCTATTTGCTTAGAATGGTGTTTTCCAACTTTTTACCCTGAGATAATGTCTATCCTTGATAGTAAAGAGTGTTTCTTGGATAAAACAGAAGGATGGTTCCTGATTTTGCATTCAGTCTGTTAGGCTGAGTCATTGGCAGGGGTAGCGGGAGGGGGGGGGATTGACATCATTAATGTTGAGAGTTATCAATAAGCAGCATATATTGATTACTATTATGTTTTGTTACAATGAGGGATTTCCCCCTTTTTATTTTGGTGGTCTGGGATTATTTATTATGTCTTTTGTGAGTAGTTAACCTCTTCCGACTGAAGTTTTTCTTCTAGCTTCTTCTATAGAGCTTCATGGGTAGATAGTGGTCAAAACTGGTTTTTATCATGGAATGCTTTTCTTTATCTATCATGATTGATAGTTTTTCTGGGTACAGTGGCATCTGAGTATGTTCTCACATCATGATCTCTTAGAGTTTAGAGAACGGCGGTCCAGGTCATTCTTGCTTTTACAGTCTATATTGAGAACTCAGATGTTAATCATATATCTATATACCTATATCTATATAGGTGTGTGTGTGTGTGTGTGTGTGTGTGTGTGTGTGTGTGTGTGTTTAGTTTTTGAATTATTATGTGGTGAGGAGAACTTTTCTAGTCCATTCTGTTTGGTGTTGTGTGTTGTAGTCTTAGTCATCTACTTCTTTAGGTTAGTGACATTTTCTTCTGTGATATTTTTGCAAATGTTACCTGTTTGCCTTTTACCTGTGTTTCTTTACCTTCTTTTATTTCTATTATTCTTAGATTTGGTCTTTTCATCATCCCCTAAACTATCTGAATGTTTCATGCCAGGATTTTTATTTCAACACTTTCAAAGCCTAAGGCCCTCTTTTTCATCACTTGTATTCTCTTAATGAACCTCCTTCTCTATTTTCATTCCTAAAATTTCCATTTCCAGATTTGCTTCATTTTGGGCTTTCTTTATTTTTATTTTTTGGGGTTGTTTTTTATTAGATATATTCTTTATTTATATTTCAAATGCTGTCTCCCTTTCCAAGTTTCCCCCGAAAATCTGCTAACCAATCTCCCCTCTCCCTGTTCCCAATTAACCCACTCCCCCACTTCCCTATCCTGGTATTCCCCTACACTGAAGCATCGAGCCTTCCCAGGACCAAGGGTCTCTCCTCCCTTTAATGTCCAACAAGGCCATCCTCTGTTGCCTATGCATCTGGAGCCATGAGAAACTCCATGAGTAATCTTTGGTTGAAGGTTTAGTCCCTGGGAGATCTGGGTGTACTGGGTGGCTCATATTGTTGTTCCTCTTATGGCACTGCAAACCCCTTCAGCTCCTGGAGTCCTTCCTCTAGCTCCTCCATTAGGGAACATGTTCTCAGTTCAATGTTTAGCTGAGAGTATCCCCCTCTGTATTTGTCATTCACTGGCAGAGCCTCCCAGATGACAGCTATACCAGTCTCAGGTCAGCAAGCCCTTGTGGGCATAAACAATAGTGCCTAGGTTTTGTAACTGTATATGGGAGGGATCCCTAGGTGGGGAAGTCTCTGGATAGTTTTTTCCTCAGACTCTGCTCCACATTTTGCCTCTGTATCTCCTTCCGTGGGTATTTGTTCCCCACTTCTAAGAAGGACCAGAGTATGCATACTTTGCTCTTCCTTCTTCTTGAGCTTCATTTGATTTGTGAATCATGCCTTGGGTATTCCAAGCTTCTGGGCTAATATCCACTTATCAGTGAGTGCATAACATATGTGTTCTTTTGTGATTGAGTTACCTCACTCAGGATGATATTTTCCACTTGCACCCATTTGCTTAAGAATTTTATGAATTCATTGTTTTTAGTAGCTGAGTAGTATTCCACTATGTAAATATACCATATTTTCTGTTTCCATTCCTCTATTGAGGGACATCTGGGTTCTTTCCAGCTTCTGGCTATTATAAATAAGTCTGCTATGAACATAGTGGAACATGTGCCCTTATTAAATGCTGGAGAATTCTCTGGGTATATGCCCAGGAGTGGTATAGCAGGGTCCTTCAGTAGTATTATGCCCAATTTTCTGAGGAACCACAAAACTGATTTTCAGTGTAGTTGTACAAGCTTGAAATCCCACCAGCAGTGGAGGAGTGTTCCTCTTTCTTTACATTCTTGCCAGCACCTTCTGTATCCGGAGTTTTTGATCTTAGCCATTCTGACTGGTATGAGGTGAATCTCAGGCTGTTGTATTTCTACGATGATTAAGGATCTTGACTATGACTTTGAGTGCTTCTCAGCCATTCAATATTCCTCAGTTGAAAATTCTTTGTTTAGCTCTGTACCCCATTTTAATAGGGTTATTTGGCTCTTTGGTATCTACCTTCTTGAGTTTTTTGTATATATTGGATATTAGCTGTCTGTCAAATGGAGGGTTGGTAAAGATCTTTTCCCAATCTGTTGGTTGCCATTTTGTCCTATTGATAGTGTCCTTTGTCATACAGAAACTTTGTAATTTTATGAAGTCCCATGTGTCAATTCTTGATCTTAGAGCATAAGCTATTGGTGTTCTGTTCAGCAAATTTTCCTCTGTGCCCAGATGCTCAAGGATCTTCCCCAGTTTTGTTTCTATTAGTTTCAGTGTGTCTGGTTTTATGTGGAGATCCTTGATCCACTTGGACTTGAGCACAGTACAAGGAGATAAGAATGGATCAATTGCATTCTTCTGCATGCTGCCAGTTGAACAAGCACCATTTGTTGAAAAGACTATCTTTTTTTCCACTGGATGATTTTAGCTTCTTTGTCAAAGATCAAATGACCATAGGTGTGTGGGTTAATTTCTGGGTCTTCAATTCTATTCCATTGGTCTACCTGCCTGTCACTGTACCAATACAATGCAGCTTTTAACACTATTGCTCTGTAGTACTGCTTGAGGTCCGGGATACCGATTTCCCCTGAAGTTCTTTTACTGTTGAGAATAGTTTTAGCTATCCAGGGTTTTTTATTATTCCAGGTGAATTTGAGAATTGCTCTGTCTAAGTCTATGAAGAATTGAGTTGGAATTTTGATGGGAATTGGATTGAATTTGTATATTGCTTTTGCCAAGATGGCTACTTTTACTATATCAATCTTGCCAATCCACGAGCATGGGAGATCTTTCCATCTTCTGAAGTCTTCTTTGTTGTTGGTTGTTTTTTTTTGTTGTTGTTGTTTTTTGTTTTTTGTTTTTTTTTTTCAGCGACTTGAAGTTCTTGTCATACAGGTCTTTTACTTGTTTGGTTAGAGTCACACCCAGATATGTTTTATGGTTTGTGACTATTTTGAAGGGTATCCTTTCCATAATTTCTTTCTCAGACTGTTTTCCTTTGAATATAGGAAGTCTACTAATTTGTTTGAGTTAATTTTATATCTGGCCACTTTGCTGAAGTTGTTTTGCAGCTGTAGGGGTTCTCTGGTGGAGTTTTTTGGGTTGCTTAAGTATACTATCATATCGTCTGCAAATAGTGATAGTTTGACTTCTTCCTTTCCAATTTGTATCCCTTTGACCTCCTTTTGATTTCAAATTGCTCTAGCTAGAACTTCAAGTACTATATTGAATAGATATGGAGAGAGTGCAGCCTTGTTTACTCCCTGATTTTAGTGGGATTGCTTTAAGTTTCTCTCCATTTTGTTTGGTTTTGGCTACTGGTGTGCTGTATATTGTTTTTTACTATGTTTAGGAATGAGCCTTGAATTCCTGATCTTTTCAATATTTTTAGCATGAACTATGCTGAATTTTGTCAAATGCTTCTTTTATGAATGTGGGTGCCCTTGTATTTGGAGCATAGATGATCAGAATTGAGAGTTCTTCTTGGTAGATTTTTCCTTTGATGAGTATGAAGTGTCCTTCCATGTCTTTTTTGATGACTTTTGGTTGAAAGTAAATTTTATCCAATATTAGAATGGCTACTCCTGCTTGTTTCCTGGGACCACTTGCTTAGAAATTTTTTTTCCAGCCTTTACTCTGAGGTAGTATTTGTCTTTGACACAGAGATGTGTTTCCTGTATGCAGCAAAATGCTGGGTCCGTTTATGTATCCAATCTATTAGTCTACGTCTTTTTATTGTGGAATTGAGTCCATTGATGTTAAGAGATATTAAGGAATAGTGATTTTTGTTTCCTGTGATTTTTAATGTTATTTTTATGTTTGGGTGATTATCTTCTTTGGAGTTTGTTGAAAGAAGATTACTATCTTTCTTTTTCTAGGGTGTAGTTGCCCTTCTTATATTGGCATTTTCCATCTATTATCCTTTGTAGGGCTGGAGTTGTAGAAAGATATTGTGCAAATCTGGTTTTACCATAGAATATCTTTGTTTCTCCATCTTGGTGATTGAGAGTTTTGCTGGGTATATTAGCCTGAGCTGGCATTTGTGTTCTCTTAGGGTCTGGATGACATCTGCCAAAGATCTTCTTGCTTTCATGGTCTCTGGTGAGAAGCCTGGTGCAATTATGATAGGTCTGTCTTTACATGTTACTTGGCCTATTTCCCTTACTGCTTTTAATATTATTGCTTTGTTTAGTGAATTTGGTATTTTGATTATTATGTGCTGGGAGGATTTTCTGGTCTGGTCCAGTCTGTTTGGAGTTCTGTAAGTTTCTTGTATGTTCATGGGCATCTCTCTCTTTAGGTTAGGCAAGTTTTCTTCTATAATTTCGTTGAAGATATTCACTGGCCTTTTGAATTGTAAATCTTCCCTCTCTTCCATAACTATGATCCTTAAGTTTTGTCTTCTCATTATGTCCTGGATTTCCTGGATGTTTTGGTTTATAAACTTTTTGCATTTTGCATTTTCTTTGACTGTTGAGTCAATGTTTTCTATGGAATCTTCAGCACCTGAGATTCTTTCTTCTATCTCTTGTATTCTGTTGTTGATGCTTGCATCTATGACTCCTGAATTCTTTCCAAGATTTTCTATCTCCAGAGATGCCTCACTTTGTGATTTCTTTATTGCTTCTACTTCCATTTTTAGATCCTGGATGTTTTTGTTCAGTTCCTTCACTTGTTTTTTGTGTTCTCCTGTAATTCTTTCAGGGATTTTTGTGTTTCCTCTTTAAGGGCCTCTACCTGTTCACCCATGCTGCCCTGTATTTCTTCCAGGGATTTTTGTGTTTCCTCTTTAAGGGCCTTTACCTGTTCACTCATACTCCCCTGTATTTCAACCAGTTCAGTTGCTCAGCAGGTGGCTAGTGCCTCTCAGGAAGCTGCAGGCCCTTGAAAAACAATGGGCTATAGCTCCACCCTAGGTGAGAAGTAGTGGCTAGCATCGAGGTCTGAAATTCCCACTCAAAGGCTGGGGGGAGGGCACAATCCTTCCCTTTTTATTAGTTTTAAGATAAGAAGGTAAATAACCAAGTGGACAGTCATCCATCAAAGGATGGTGAGCATTAATCAGGGAGGGAAAGCATTGACCTGGTCCTCCTAAATACTTTACGGTATCTTTTGGGGAGGAGATGGTCTAGGCTTCCTTGTTGGTTGTTATTCTAAAGAATGCCTTTAAACACCAACCTCTATGCAATCAGGTTTGCTTCACAGGGGACTCAGAGGCAGAAAACATGGTCCTCCCCTTTCAGTGCTTTGCCTTGCACTTCCCACTGGTGCCCTTGCCAGCTTGTAAGCAGACATACATAGATCTGAGTTCTATGTAGCTCCCCATAGGAGGTCCACTTACAGTGGGCTTATCAAGACCCAAGTCTGCTAAGTCAAGTTGATGATAATATACTTATATAGGTTTTGATGCCAGGGAGTTGATTTATTGCCAAACACCCTGCAAGTGTCTTTGAACTTTTTCCTGATTATAGTGACTATTCATTATAAACTTTAGAAGTAACACGAACCCATTGGTATTTAGCATGGCATTCGAGATGACTTCCTACTTTTAAACTCTGGACCTGCTCTCCAATAATTTGAATGGTATCATAAAGAGCATCAATCTGTTGCTTCAAATGCCTATCTAAATCTTCTTGAATACTCAGAACATTAGTAACATTTTTTGCTAATTGATTAACAAAATTTGCTCTCTTAACTTCTTGTGTCAAGGCAATTGCAGAGGCAGTGGTGCTAGCTATCAATGTAATTAAAGTTGCCATCCAGCAATAATCAAACCCACTTCCCTCTTGCTTCTACTTAAAGCCTGATTCAATTCCTCGAATAACTTCAAGCTTCTTTCAGAATACCAAGGTCCTGTAATATTCACAGGCAATAAAACAAAAGCTGGTTGATAGACCACCATAACAGATGTCCCAGTTTTCAATCCAGGTGAGCCTGGGTAAAGACAACCAGTCTGCTTAAAATTCATCAGAAGTTAGAAGCAAATCAGGATTAACTTGTCTTTGGATGGTCCAAGGTATCCAATTCAGTTGCAAATTAGCAGCTATCACACAGAAAGGCTAGCCTCTGGGGTGTGTGAGGTAGCTTTGAGAATCAATTGAGAAGCTGTTATTTCTCAGAAAGAGTGGAGATTATATTCTAAATTAACTCAGCTGGCTGATAAAGATTATTAGCCATCTTCATGATTGGACTCTCCAATATTGGATTTATTTCTAGACCAGTCTATGATTGAAGGAGAAGAGTCATTATAACTCCTCCTTTAGATTAATTTTTATAAGTCACTCTTAACAGTCTCCATGTTCTCTGTCCCACAAGGTCTAAAAGCTTGAAGCAAGGTAGTTTATCTAATCTGGTACATAGGCAAGTAAATGTGGGTCAAAAACATATACCCAATATAGCTTTCCTGTCACTATTGTCAGGGCACTCAGCAAGCTCACAGGTCAGCATTATCTTCAGCATGCCACACCAATCACACTGACAGCTACCATGCTTCTGAAGCATTCTGCGGAAAAGCACAAACATGCCTTCTTCCCCATATTAAATAACTGATCAGGATCACGCCATATGCCAATAAGTGGATCCTTTCATCTCACCTAGGCTTGAGTATGCCTAGTTGTAGAATGATATAGACACTTAGCAAGGAGTTCTTTGGCATCCAAATTTTAAAATTTTCTTAAAAATATAAAATCATGATTTAAATAATATGCACGGGGATATAATTTCCCCCTTTTTGTTTTTTAAGAAGATACTGTTTTAAAGTTCCACAATACCTTGTCCTTTAGAATTATAAAGAATTAAATTGTTATTAAATTATTGTCAAAGCATCTCAAATGTTTGATGACTGAAATAGCCAGTTCCATTATCTGTTTTAATCTAAGTTGGAACACCAAGCATAGACAATAATGTAGGCAAAGACTATGCAAGCATAGAAAATAAATGTAGCATTTGTAGTTGCTTTTCCTGTTAGAGCAGTTGCAACTAGAAAGCCTGAAAATGTATCAATAGTCATATGTACATATTTTAATTTTCTAAAATCAGAAATATGAGTATCATTCATTTGCAATAATTGATTAATTCCTCTAGAATTAATACCACTATATGGTACAAGTAGAAATTGAGGACACTGAGAACAAGTCTTTACAATTTGATGTGCACATTTTCTAAAAATATAAAATTATTCTCAAGCCATTACTACTTTGAAGACGTAAAGAATATGGTTGTATGGCCAATTGTTCCTATGTAAGGATACAAATCTCTTGTGGCCTTGTCTTAAGGGGTCTTGTCCAGGCAATCTAGGATGAGCTCTTTCTTAAAGATTTATTAATTTATTATCTATAAGTACATTGTAGCTGCCTATAGACACATCAGAAAAGGGTGTCAGATCTCATTATAGATGGTTGTGAGCCACCATGTGGTTGCTGGGAATTGAACTTAGGACCTCTGGAAGAGCAGTCAGTTCTCTTAACCACTGAGCCATCTCTCCAGCCCCTGGTGAGCTCTTAAATGTCCAGAGGACAGTTATTTTAAGGAACAGTACCTTTTCTTAATTTGAGTTGTATTTGATAAATAATTGCAAAATTTAACAGTTAGTAGTATCTAAAAAAAGAACAATTTCAAGCAATTGTAAGCCATGATATATATATACATACATACATACATATATATTGGCTATCAGTTACAAATTAAAAGTTTTGTTTTTTACATTTTAAAATTAGCAGCTACAGCACCCAATTTAATTATCTGTGCTGAAGCAGGGAGAAACTGAAAAGAATAAACATGAGATCCAATTACATGAGCTTCTCTCCCTTAGAAGAGCTGTTTATAAATACAGTAGATGCATTCTTTATGGAATGCACGTATAAATCTATAGGAAATAAAAGCATGCATGGAAGCAAATTTTAACAACTTATCTTTTGGACAACAATTATCAATTTTGCCTAAAAGACTTGCCATGCAATAGACCAAGTATCAATACTCTGCAATGACCAATTTGATTGCCGTTTGAAAAAAGGAACAAATGTTTCATTAGTTCTTAAGACATTCCTTTCAAAATACTTCCATGAGTTTATCTTACAATACTTTATTAACACACCAAAAGCTTTATAGTAGGATGTTAAAACTTTACTTGGAGATGGAAAAAGGGTGACTCTATATTAATGCTCCCTTTTCCAAGGAATTTCTGTGAACACATAACATAAACAACTGATTACAGTATCCTGTTCTACTATTTCTAAAGTTATTTGTCTTTCACTAGTTAATTTGCATCCACCTTGAGAACAGAGGTTTAAATTCTCCTGTGGTAAGCTTAGAGCAGTGTCTCCAACCCTGAGTTACCAGTTTTAAACTAACTTTCTTATTACCAATGGTATAATTTTTAGTCATGTCCAATAACTTATAAGCCAATATTCTATAGTCAAGACATGCAAAACATATTTATATCTTTAAGACCAATCAGAAACAAAAATGAAGCGACTACATGAATCATAAATTTAAACCAAACAATTTTTTTTCTTTTTCTAGCTGTAATTTCAAGAGAAAAAGCACTTTGGACCCAATAATCACAATTGCAGAGATTTTTCTAGGAGAAATAACCATCAGTCTACTTGCTCTAGCACTTGAGAAGCTACTGACCCTTTCGAAAGCAGCTTTTTCTCCAGCTGTGCTCCTAGCTAAGAATGACTCTTAGCTGAGAATTAGGGCACCTTAAATCAGTCTCCAATGTGTAAATTGAGACTGGATTAAGAGATGGACCGCCAGCAGATAAAGTTTTTACCATTTTTTCTTTTCAACATGAAACATATAACAATAGTCATTCAAACAAGTAAACAAGGACAGACACAAATTGACACATGGACAAATTGGTGCACCAAAGACAAACAATACATAGAGAGGGAAGAACACTTGTTGTAAGCAGTACTAAGAATATCTCCAGTAGGGTCCATAGAGGAAACAGGACATCTCCAAATTTCCCCTTGTCCCTAGGAGAGTTTTGAATTCCATTTTCCTTCTCTTTCTCTTTCTCTCTCATGTTTCTAAAATACGTTTGTTGTTGTTTTTTTTTTTTTTTTTCATTGTTTTCTTAATTTTATTTAGTGTTTTAAAGACCATGGCCTCATCTATTTAACCATGCTCCAAAGACAGGTTTCTTTCTTTTTTTTTTTTTTAATTTAATTTTATTTTATTTTTTTAATTTACATTCCAAATCACTTCCCCTTTCCCGTTTCCTCCCTCCCCGAAAGTCCCATAAGCCCCCTTCCCTCCCTCTTTTCTCCGTTCAACCCCCTCTCATTACTCTGTCCTGGCGTTCCCCTACATCCAGTCTTTCCAGGACCAGGGGTCTCTCCTTCCATCTTTTTAGAAATCTATTGATATGCTGATTGTGTTTAGGGTATTCTGAGATTCTGGGTCAATATCCCCTTATCAGTGACTTCATACCATGTGTGATCTTTTGTGATTGGGTTACCTCACTAAGGATGATATTTTCAAGTTCTGACCATTTGCCTAGGAATTTCGTGAATTCATTGTTTTTAATTGCAGAGTAGTATTCCATTGTGTAAATATACCACATCTTCTGAATCCATTCCTCCGTTGAGGGACATCTGGGTTCTTTCCAGCTTCTGGCTATTATAAATAAGGCTGCTATGAATATAGTGGAGCATGTGTCCTTATTGCATGCAGGTAAAGTCTCTGGGTATATGCCCAGGAGTGGTATAGCCGGATCCTCCGGAAGTGTCATGCCCAGTTTTCTGAGGAGCCGCCAGACTGCTTTCCAGAGTGGTTGTACCAGCCTGCAATTCCACCAGCAGTGGAGGAGTGTTCCTCTTTCTCCACATCCTCGCCAACAACTGCTGTCTCCTGTGTTTTTGATCTTAGCCATCCTGACTGGTGTGAGATGGAATCTCAGGGTTGTTTTGATTTGCATTTCCCTAATGACTAAGGATGATGAACATCTCTTTAGGTGCTTCTCAGCCATTAGATATTCTTCAGGTGAGAACTCTTTGTGGAGCTCTGTACCCCATTTTTTAATAGGGTTACTTGCCTCTCTGGAGTTTAACTTCTTGAGTTCTTTGTATATCTTGGATATTAGCCCTCTGTCGGATGTAAGGTTGGTAAAGATCATTTCCCAGTTAGTTGGTTGCCGCTTTGTCTTTTTGACGGTGTCTTTTGCCTTGCAAAAACTTTGTAATTTAATGAGGTCCCATTTGTCTATTCTTGATCTTAGAGTATAAGCTATTGGAGTTCTGTTCAGGAAATTCTCCCCTGTGCCCATATGTTCAAGGTTCTTCCCTAGTTTCCCTTCTATTAGTTTCAGTGTGTCTGGTTTTATGTGGAGATCTTTGATCCACTTAGAATTGAGCTTAGTGCAAGGAGATAAGGATGGGTCAATTTGCATTCTTCTGCATGTTGACCTCCAGCTGAGCCAGCACCATTTGTTGAAAAGGCTATCTTTTTTCCACTGGATGGTTTTAGCTCCTTTGTCAAAGATCAAGTGACCATAGGAGTGTGGATTCATTTCTGGGTCTTCAATTCTGTTCCATTGATCTACATGTCTGTTACTGTAACAATACCATGCAGTTTTTAACACTATTGCTCTGTAGTACAGCTTGAGGTCCGGGATACTGATTCCCCCAGAGGTTCTTTTACTCTTGAGAATAGTTTTAGCTATTCTGGGTTTTCTGTTATTCCAGATGAATTTTTGAATTGCCCTTTCTAACTCTATGAAGAATTGAGTTGGGATTTTGATGGGGATTGCATTGAATCTGTGTATTACTTTTGGTAAGATGCTCATTTTTACTATATTAATCCTGCCAATCCATGAGCATGGCAGATTTTTCCATCTTCCGAGGTCTTCTTCAATTTCTTTCTTCAGAGACTTGAAGTTCTTGTCATACAGATCTTTCACTTGTTTGGTTAGCGTCACGCCAAGATACTTAATATGGTTTGTGGCTATCGTAAAGGGTATTATTTCTCTTACTTCTTTCTCAGCCTGCTTATCCTTTGAGTATAGGAAGGCTTCTGACTTGCTTGAGTTGATTTTATATCCGGCCACTTTGCTGAAGTCGTTTATCAGCTGTAGGAGTTCTCTGGTGGAGTTCTTTGGGTCGCTTATGTATACTATCATATCGTCTGCAAATAGTGATAGTTTGACTTCTTCCTTTCCAATTTGTATCCCTTTGACCTCTTTTTCTTGTCTAATTGCTCTAGCTAGAACTTCAAGTACTATATTGAAAAGATATGGAGAGAGAGGGCAGCCTTGTCTAGTCCCTGATTTTAGTGGGATTGCTTCAAGTTTCTCTCCGTTTAGATTGATGCTGGCTACTGGTTTGCTGTAAATTGCTTTTACTATGTTTAGATATGGGCCTTGAATTCCTGATCTTTCCAAGACCTTTAGCATGAAAGGATGCTGAATTTTGTCAAATGCTTTCTCAGCATCTAATGAGATGACCATGTGGTTTTTTTCTTTGAGATTGTTTATGTAGTGGATTACATTGATGGATTTCCTTATATTGAACCATCCCTGCATCCCTGGGATGAAGCCTACTTGATCGTGGTGAATGATCGTTTTGATGTGTTCTTGGATTCGGTTGGCAAGAATTTTATTGAGTATTTTTGCATCGATATTCATAAGAGAGATTGGCCTGAGATTCTCTTTCTTTGTCGGATCTTTGTGTGCTTTTGGTATTAGTGTAATTGTGGCTTCATAGAACGAGTTGGGTAGTGTTCCTTCTGTTTCTATTTTGTGGAACAGTTTGAAGAGTATTGGTGTTAGGTCTTCTTTGAAGGTCTGATAGAATTCTGCACTAAAACCATCTGGACCTGTGCTTTTTTTGGTTGGAAGACTTCCAATGACAACTTCTATTTCTTCAGGGGTTATAGGACGGTTTAGATGGTCTATTTGATCCTGATTTAATTTTGGTACTTGGTATCTGTCAAGAAAATTGTCCATTTCCTCAAGATTTTCTAGTTGTGTTGAATACAGGTTTTTGTAGTAGGATCTGATGATTTTTTGAATTTCCTCAGTTTCTGTTGTTATCTCTCCCTTTTCGTTTCTGATTTTATTAATTTGGATACTATCTCTGTGCCCTCTGGTTAGTCTGGCTAAGGGCTTATCTATCTTGTTGATTTTCTCAAAGAACCAACTCCTCGTTTTGTTGATTCTTTGTATGGTTTTATTTGTTTCTACTTGATTGATTTCAGCCCTGAGTTTGATGATTTCCTGCCTTCTACTCCTCTTTGGTGTATTTGCTTCTTTTTGTTCCAGGGCTTTCAGGTGTGCCATTAAGCTGTTAGTGTATGCTGTCTCCCGTTTCTTTTTGGCGGCACTCAGGGCTATGAATTTTCCTCTTAGCACTGCTTTCATTGTGTCCCATAAGTTAGGGTATGTTGTGCCTTCATTTTCATTAACTTTCAAAAAGTCTTTGATTTCTTTCTTTATTTCCACCTTGACCAAGTTATCATTGAGTAGAGCATTGTTCAGCCTCCATGTGTACGTGGGTTTTCTTTTGTTTTTGTTGCCATTGAAGACCACCCTTATTCCATAGTGATCTGATAGGAGGCATGGGATTATTTCTATCTTCTTGTATCTGTTGAGGTCTGATTTGTGACCAATTATATGGTCAATTTTGGAGAAGGTACCATGAGGAGCTGAGAAGAAGGTGTATTCTTTAGCTCTAGGATGAAATGTTCTATATATATCAGTTAGTTCCATTTGGTCCAAGGCTTCAATTAGATTCACTGTGTCCCTGTTTAGTTTCTGCTTTCCTGAACGATTCATTTCAGAGAGCGGGGTGTTGAAGTCACCCACTATTATTGTGTGCGGTGCGATGTGTGCTTTGAGTTTTAGTAAAGTTTCTTTTACGAATGAGGGTGCCCTTGCATTTGGAGCATAGATATTCAGGATTGAGAGTTCTTGATGGTGGATTTTTCCCTTGATCAGTATGTAGTGTCCTTCTGTGTCTTTTTTGATGACTTTGGGTTGAAAATCAATTTTATCCGATATTAGGATGGCTACTCCACCTCGTTTCTTGGGGCCATTTGCTTGTAAAATTGTTTTCCAGCCTTTTACTCTGAGGTAGTGTTTGTCTTTGACACTGAGGTGCGTTTCCTGCATGCAGCAAAAAGCTGGGTCCTGTTTACGTATCCAGTCTGCTAGTCTATGTCTTTTAATTGGGGAATTGAGACCATTGATATTAAGAGAGATTAAGGCATAGTGATTATTGCCATCTGCCATTCTTGACGCTATCTTTATGTTTGAGTGGTTATCTACTTTTGGGTTTGATTCAAGAAGGTTATTATCTCATTTTTTCCAGGGTGTTGTTTCTCTCCCTGTATTGGAGGTTTCCACCTATTATCCGTTGCAGGGCTGGATTTGTGGAAAGATATTGTGAAAATTTGGTTTTATCATGGAATATCTTGGTCTCTCCATCTATGGTGATTGAGAGTTTTGCTGGGTATAGTAGTCTAGGCTGGCATTTGTGCTGTCTTAGTGTCTGCATGAGATCTGCCCAGGATCTTCTGGCTTTCATAGTCTCTGGTGAGAAGTCTGATGTGATTCGGATAGGTCTTCCTTTGTATGTTACTTGGCCCTTTTCTCTTACTGCATTTAGTATTCTTTCTTTGTTTAGAACATTCGGTGTTTTGATTATTATGTGACGGGAGGTATTTCTGTTCTGGTCCAGTCTGTTTGGAGTTCTGTAGGCTTCTTGTATGTTCATCGGCATCTCTCTCTTTAAGTTAGGGAAGTTTTCCTCCATAATTTTGTTGAAGATGTTTACTGGCCCTTTAAGTTGCAAATCTTCACTCTCATCTATACCTATAATCCTTAGGTTTGGTCTTCTCATTGTGTCCTGGATTTCCTGGATGTTTTGGGTTACGCGTTTTTTGCATTTTGCATTTTCTTTGACTGTTGAGTCGATGCTTTCTATGGAATCTTCAGCACCTGAGATTCTTTCTTCCATCTCTTGTATTCTATTGTTGATGTTTGCATCTATGACTCCTGATTTCTTCCCAAGGTTTTCTATCTCCAAAGTTGTCTCCCTTTGTGATTTCTTAGTTGTTTCTACTTCCTTTTTTAGTTCCTGGATGGATTTGCTGAGATCCTTCACTTGTTTGTTTGTATTTTCCTGTATTTCTTTAAGGTATTTTTGCATTACCTCTTTCAGGATTTCTTCCTGATGACCCACGTTCTCCTGCATTTCTCTGAGCGATTTTTGTGTTTCCTCCTCATGGGATTCCATCTGTTGATCCATCGTCTCCTGCATTTCTTTAAGCAGTTCTCGTGTTTCCTTTGTAAGGGCATCTAACCGTTGATTCATTTCTTTAAGCAATTTTTGTGTTGCCTCCTTATGGGCATCTGTCTGTTGACCCATATTCTTCTGCATTTCTTTATGCAAATTTTGTGATTCCTTTGTGAGTGCATCTACCCGTTGATTCATCTCGTTAAGCGATTTTTGTGTTGTCTCCTTGTGCGCCTCCATCTTTTGATCCATGTTCTCCCGCATTTCTCTAAGCGATTTTTGTGTTTCCTTTGTAAGGGCTTCTAACCGTTGATTCATGGTCTCCTGTAACTCTTTATGAGATTTATTTGTGTCCTTCTTGTGATCCTCTAATAGCATCATGAGAAGTGATTTTAAATCCAGATCTTGTCTTTCGGGTGTGGTGGGGTATCCAGGACTTGCTGCTGTTGGAGAGTTGGGTTCGGATGGTCCCACATTACTTTGATTACTGTTAGTAACATTCCTACGTTTGCCTTTTGCCATCTGGATACCTCTGGTGTTAGTTGGTCCTGCTGCCACTGGCTGTTGGTTGGACCTCCTGTGAGCCTGCAAAGCTATTTCTGCCCCCCCTGGATTACCAGGATTCCCCTGGCACCGATTTCTGGGGCCTGCCTGCTCCTGAGTGACTTTGGAGCCCTAATGTGCTTTGCCCCAAGTGATCTTATATTGGGGAGGCCTTGCACATCTAAAGGCTCAGCCTAGTGGATTCCTGGAGCAGAGGTCGCCAAAGGGAGGTTGGCAGGCTCCTGCCCTGTGCAGGGGTGTGTGATCTCTCCTGGGGGGGGGAGGGGGCGTCCCTCTGCCAGGCAGAAGTCCCACAGCAGATCTGGCGCGCTGGTCACTGCAGATCAGCCCAGCACCTGGGAGCAGGTTTCACACAAGCTGCCTGAGACCGAAGCGATATTATGCCTGTCTGTCTCTGAGCCTGGTGGTCCCAACTACCTGGTCACTGGAGCAAAGATGGCGGAGGGCACTCTCCGTGGCGCCGCTCACACCGCTCTCCCTGTGGTCACGATGGCCCGCCGATCTGGCACCCAGACGACCACAGCGCCAACCCGCCCTCGGGCACAGACGGAAGCCCCAACAGGCCGTGTCCCAAGTGATGTTATATCAGGGGGGGGAGAGCCTGGGTACCGGTCTCTCCAGCGCAGTCCGCGGGAACAGAGGTCGCGGAAGGGAAGCTGGCAGGCTCCCTCCCTGCGCGGGGTCCCTCCACCAGGCAGAAGGTTTTTTGTTTTGTAGTCATTTTATTTTATTTTATTTTATGCCCTGTTCCTCTGGCCTGATGCTGTGAGAACCCTGCCAGCTCCCCACAACCATGGAGGCTAACAGCCAGACTAGAACATTCCATTCTGCCCAGGACTGCCGGGGGAGGACAGATAAGGAAATGGCCTAAACAAAGAACCACCCTGCCTAAGGTGAGGCTAGCAAGGGAAGTGACTCTACAAAAAAAAAAAAAAGACAATACCAGGAAATACCATGAATACCACAAGGTGGGCAAGACTGGGCAGAATGGCAGAGACAACCCCCCCCCCCCCCATTCAAGTTGACCAATAATTTTAAATGTTGCTCAGGGTAATCAACCGCAGTCGTCCAACTCAGGCCACCGGCTGAACTCGCTGCCAAAATGTTTATAAAAAGTGTATGCTTTGTGAACTCAGGGTCTCCTCTTGCCTGTGTGCTGGGGTACCCTAATGTACATTGGAACAATAAACCTCTTGCAGATTGCAGCGATTCTGGTCTCTGTGGCCTTATTGAGTGGGGGTCTTCCAACGGACTCTTACATCTGGTTCGTTGGCCGAGAACTCTCCTGTGGGAACTGCTGTGGAGAAGAGGAATCAGAAGTACCGCAGTGGTTTGTTTTCTGTCTCACTGTCAAAGTATGAGTCTGTAAGTCTGTCTGAAATTTCGGTTTTGCTTGCAAGCGTCTGGGGCTCGGAGAACCTGTCTGGTGTGGTGAGATCGACTGGCAGACGTGCTAGAGTCGAGACCACGAGGGTCTGGAGGACGCTTCAGGCCCTGGAGAGGACTGGGTAAGGCTCTACTCCATCTGAAAACGGCAAGACAGTAACGGCGGGAGCCGAGTTTTGCTAAAATCTGATTTATCTGGTTCCTGTGGCTTGTGCAGGAACACCTGGTGTCTGAAACTGGGCCCATCTAGGGGCAAATTGTGTGTTGATTGTCCTCGCTCTGTGTTCTTTGACCTAGATGCCTGACAGTGGCAGGGTCAGGCTGTCTGTGTGGTGATTGTTTTTCTCTGTGTTGGTTTGTATCTTGTTCTGTGTTTTTGGACTTAGACGGATGGGTGACATTGTTTGGAAGTTAGGCCAACTGAAAAGCAACTCCGTTTCTCCTTAGGAACCTTAGACTTACACAGCACCAAAACTGGGTCATGTGACTCAAGCGCGCCAAGTTAGGACAAAGGAGAGACAGAATACAGGAACACTGAGGACCCCTGGTGGGAAAAATAAGTCTTAACAAGATATGCAAGGTGGTGCCGAGCTGGAACTCTGGGTTTAAGCTGGCACAGATAGTTTATTTCATTTGTTTTAAATTGTTTAGATTATTATGATGGGTGTGATATTGAACTTTGTGATTATATTATTCCTCTGGGAGAGAGGTCAAAATAAGGGTTTTTCTGGCTCAAGGATGTGCTGATTTAAAAAAAAAAAAGACTTTTGCCTTTATATTCTTGAAAAGGGTGATGAGGCTCTGGACATCTTCCAGAGCTATTTGGATCAGAAATGATGGAGGGAGACCTCCAGCAGACAAGATTCCAGAATATCAAACAGGAAATTTGTCTTTGTGATAATAAAATTTTGTTTTGAGATTTTACAGAAAATATCAGCCCCCCCCCCGTCATATCTCAATGCCTTATCAGCTTGAAGAAGTTACGAAGAGTCATCAACCCAGTTCCCTGGGTTTTGGGGCTGAAGAGGGTTGTTATTAGGTTGTCTTTCTAGAAAATGTAAAATACTTCAGATTTAAAACAGGAAAAAAAATAAGATTGATTATATAGCCATAATTTCATTTGGTAAAAATCTTATAATTTTTATTAAGTTTTAGGCATAAGTTCTTATTTGGTACAGAATTTATTTTGATACGAAGTCAAGGTTTTCACTGGCATAAATACTGAAAATTTAAAAGTACGAGGTTTAGACCCAGTCCTTCTTTGCTGTCATTATACAGGTCTGAGATGTTTAAGTCTGTGAGTTTAGGGCCAAATAAAAATGTAAGGCTCAGAGTTTATTGTTAGGGTGTTTTCTAGGTTTTAATCAGAAACAGCTGAAGATGGTTAACAGACAACAGTCCACATTACTTTACATAGATAGTTGGTTTTCAAAAACATCAGAAATCCACAGAATGTGACATTTAATGTTATTTCACTTGTTGTAGAGATTAGTCTGCTCCTGACAGCTTCCCTTTCTTGGATTTAAAGAAGAAATTGAGCATCTATAGAGCTGCTTCTGTTGTGGTGAGACAGCCACGAGGAAAAGATTGCCTCTCTTAATCTACAGACAAACTATGTGCAGAAAAAGAACACTTTTACAGGTTGGGACAGCTTGATTTCTGCCAAGACAGCATGACTCGTCCTTAATAATTCCTGATTCTTTAAGTCTGTCAGATGTTCATGTGCCAGAAGGCTGAAGACTGATGCTCCAACATTTTGAAGTATAAACTGTCCAGGTGTTCAGCAGCCTCTATCATTTGGCTAAGTCTTAGAAGCTGTGTTAAACTTCCTATATATATTTTCAGTTAATATTGGTCACTCTTGGATTTCTGACGGGGTTGAAGACTGTTAGTCTCATAGACAGCCCAAGCTGTTTAATTTTGAGAAAGCTGATATAGATTTAAATAGATGATTTTCAGATGACATAAAATTTATAGCCAAGACATGAGTCAGGTATTAATTTTTACAGTCTTTTAAGATAGTACAGATGACAAAGGTTCTATTTGATTAACAGAGATGATAGACCTGGAAAATATGGATACAAATACCTCTTAGTCTTCGGTGATACTTTCTCTGGATGGGTAGAGGCTTTCCCTTGTAAAAATAAGATAACTCAAGTGGTCATCAAGAAGATCATAGAAGAGATATTTCCCAGGTGTGGAGTACCTAAGATCATAGGGTCTGATAATGGCCCTGTCTTCATTGCCCAGGTAAGCCAGGGTGTAGCCATTTGATTTGGAGGCCGAATGGAAATTACATTGTGTATATGGATGGAGCTGTGTGTTGCCTGCTAGAGATTTTGGGAATTCTGCCAGGTGAGGCGTCTGGAGGTTTCTGGTAAAATATCTTTCTTGGTATTGAGAGCTGACACTTAGGAATGGGCACGAGCTTAGAAATGAATTGGCTCAGCAGATCCACTGGAGGGAGAAAAGCAATGTGTTCCACAGGATCTGTTTATTCCTCTGTAAGTGAAAGCAGAAATTGAGGAGTGGTCACAGAGGTAGATCTGTTTATTCCTCTGTAAGTGAAAGCAGAAATTGAGGAGTGGTCACAGAGGTAGACTGCTATAGGACTAGGCATGAGACCAAGAGGAAAGAGTGAAGATCTGAAATTCACCTACCTGATTTGCTGGCCTACTTGCTTAGCTGACAGCTTAGCTGATGAGCTTTCAGGGAATGCCTGATGGAGTTGGGGGCTGGAATAACTGGAAGAGTTGGGAGGAATTTTTGGTAGATGTTATATCTACCAAAAATGAGCCTGGAGCAGGGAGGTAGTGAAGTTGCAGCATGTGTTCTGCTACAGAGCTGGGGAAGAGACTGGTGGATTTGATCTGGAATTGAGGAGGGGGAGGTGATGCTCTCTAGTCAGCCTACCAGTTTCCCTGCCTGGAATCTACATTTAGCTTTTTATGTGTGAGAGGAGATGACTTCTTTGATTAGAGAGGATTGTGAAAAGAACAGAGTATATTCTTTTTGTTGAGTGTGTTGAATAATTTGCACTCAAGAGAATGCTGCATGTGTAGGGATACCTTAATTTAGAAAAAAGATAGTGATGGATTGGAGAGTAAATGCTGTCATCCCCTAAGGAACATGCTTTTGCTTTTTGTTTGTGATAAAGAAAAATGCATATGCTTTATAATTTGGTCTTAATTGAAGATTATATATGTTCCTAAGTGTGTGGAACTAGATGACTAAATGTATGAAAGCAAAGAACGGGAGTGATAAGTTAATCTGTTTAGATTACTAAAGCCTATATCATAGTCATTTATATCACTGGAGTTGAGCATATTTTCCATTAACTGTAAAGGATGAAGAAATGGAGTCTCTAAGAAAATGAGTCATTTAAAGCTGAATGTTGATTCTGGTGCTCAGCCCAGGCCGAGGTTAAGCTTTCTGGTTCTATTTTATAACACTGGAATGTTCAGTTACCTCTTACTAAGCCAAAGTGACACTTTTGGCTAATTTTTCCTTTCATATTGAATGCCTGCTTTGCAGTGGCCAATGAATGGATTGACAAAGCAAATTTAAGCCATTACAATATCCAATGTCCAAGTAACCACTAAAACAGTTTCAGGGAAAACAATGTCAAATATCAAGCAATAGACAGGTTGGACCATATTTTAAAAACATATTTAAAACCCTATATCAGTGAACAAAAATGGCAACTCATCAAAAGAATATTATTTGAGCTTCAGCCATTTAAAAAAAATAAGGTTTCAAAGGCAGTATTCTAGGCATTTTTTCTTTTCCTCCAAATCATCTCTTTTCTCTTGCTTAGTTTTACAGGTAACTTTCACCAGTAAAATCAAGCATGCAAATGTGGATTTATGTATTCCAAATGCGTCAGGAACATTTCTTTTCCATATTTTGTCCATACAATGATGACAGTGGTCATCTTTTATTAAAGATAATTAATGGTTATATAAGTATTCTAATCTTAGAGAATCTGATTAACTTGGAGAGATATGATAGAGCCATGAAGAGGTATCTACATTTTTATTTATAGTTGTTAATGCATCTTGAGGGAATAGAGTGAGAAGGGTCAGGGTCAACAACCCTAGGGATGGAGTACAGACTGCACACTTTAAATGTCAGAGGCATATTTGCTTAGTCTATAGTGTCAGAATCATAGACTCCAAAGAGAAGGATGAAGTGATAAAGTCACTGTGAATGAAATGGGAACACAGGATCAGAAAAGAACTTCTGAAATTATTGCTGCAAAGCAGCTTTACCTTAGTTGGCTCAGGGCACTGTGAACATTTCCACAGCAGAGCTCACATAAGAAAAAGTTTGTCAATTTATCTGAAGGAAGTTGTCTCTCTGTGTGTGATATAGAGTGAGTCAGAGTTAAATCACAATATGTTGGTATTTGGAATGGAAAGGATTATTGGAGATTGTGTATTTATCCAAGATGCAGACAGGTATACTTCATAAGACCAAGCAAACAAACATCAATGGGAAAACATTGTACCACTACATTGTGCATTGTTCATGCACATCTAGAGGCCAACCCAGACTAAGCTACTATTGTGTTTTGATTGTGTAAATTGACTTGGTAGTATCATACAAAACTACTGAAGGTGATAAGAAAGAAGAAAACAATTTAGCCTCCAAAAACGGACCTCAAAATATTTCATCAGATGGCTGAGAAACACCTAAAGAAATATTCAACATCTTTAATCATCAGGGAAATGAAAATCAAAACAACCACCTCACACCAGTCAGAATGGCTAAGATGAAAAGCTCAGGGGACAGCAGATGCTGGAGAGAATGTGGAGAAAGAGGTACACTCCTCTATTGCTGGTGGGATTGCAAGCTGGTAAAACCACTCTGGAAATCAGTTTGGTGCTTCCTCAGAAAATTGGGCATAGTACTACTTAAGAATCCAACTATACCACTCCTGGGCATATACTCAGAAGATGTTCCAACATGTAACAAGGACACATGCTCCACTATGTTCTTAGCAGTCTTATTTATAATAGCCAGAAGCTGGAAAGAACCAAGATGTCCCTTGACAGAGGAATGGATACAGAAAATGTGGTACATTTACACAATGGAGTACTACTCAGCTATTAAAAACAATGAATTCATGAAATTCTTA
This sequence comes from Tokudaia tokunoshimensis, assembly GCA_036184795.1. Lineage (NCBI taxonomy): Eukaryota > Metazoa > Chordata > Mammalia > Rodentia > Muridae > Tokudaia > Tokudaia tokunoshimensis. The sequence goes on along the minus strand of BTHU01000018.1, from coordinate 18,369,128 downwards.
GGCAAATGGATGGAACTAGAAAATATCATCCTGAGTCAGGTAACCCAATAACAAAAGAAGAACACACATGGTATGCACTCACTGATAAGTGGATATTAGCCCAAAAGCTCAGAATACCCAAGATAAAATTCATAGACCACATAAAGCTCAATAAGAAGGAAGATCAAAGTGTGGATACTTTGGTCCTTTTTAGAAGGTGTATCAAAATACCCATGGCTTACCGCCAACCAATTGACTGAGCATAAGGTCCCCATGGGGGATCTAGAGAAAGGACCCAAGGAGCTGAAGAGGTTTGTAGCCCCAAAGGAGGAACTATAATATGTACCAACCAGTACCTCCAGAGCTCCCGGAGACTAAACCATCAACCAAAGAGTACACATGGAGGGACCCATGGCTCCAGCTACTTATGTAGCAGAGGATGGCCTTGTGGGATATCAGTGAGAGGAGAGGCCATTGGTCCTGTGAAGACTCGATGCCCCAGTGTAGGAAAATGGGGAGGATGGGATAGGTGGTTTTCAGAAGAGTAACAAGGAAAGGGGTTAACATTTGAAATGTAAATAAAGAACATATCTAATAAAAATATTCCGAGGCTTCTTTAAATATTTTACATGATATAATTTTCTTTCTTGTTCTCTTAAGTTTAGTACTGCCTGTGGTCCTCAAGCAGACATTATTCAACAACTATTTATTAATGTCTCCCAAATTTATGGGACTAATTCGTTGAATCTATACAAGGTATTAAAGTATTTTTTGCATCATAGCTGAGGATCAATTAAAAATAGGCACATGTGTATATATTTAGTATAGTAACTCTTAGATTATTATACAAATTCACATTGAGTTTTCATTTTTACAGAAGCAAAGCCATCCTCCAGTCCACATCCTCCCGTAGAGCTCTGTGGCAACACAAAAGTATGTTTAAATACTTAGGGAGTCCGCTCTTTTTTTATGTATGAATGTTTTGCCAGAATGAAGTTCTGTGCACCATGTGTGTGTCTGCTGCACATGGATGCCAGACATGGACGTCAGTTACTCTGTAACTCGAGTCACAGATGGATATGAGCCATTATGTGGGAGCTGGGAATCAAAGCTGGATTTTCCAGAATATCAGCCATTGTTCTTAACTGCTGAGTGATTTCTCTAGACCTAGGAGAACACCTTAATGTTAAATTTTAATATTAAGTTGTAAGTCATTTGCTATTTTAGCAATTTTTAGTTTGGAATCTTTAGTTAAAATTTTTAGTTTGGAAACAAAGAGCAAAAGTTTTTCTTTTTGTTATCCTTTTTATTTTCATTATTATTACTGAGACAGTGTCATACAATGTAGCCTAGGCTGGCCCAGAACCCAAAGTTTTCTGGCCTCTACCTTCTAAGTGCTGGGATTGTAGGCATGTTCTATAAAACCTATCAAAAAAAAGAATCCAAGCAGAAAATCAAAAGCTCTCATTTTAATTCATTATATCAACTTTCTATTTCTTCTGTAATAAATTCCAAATGCCTTAGTGCTTTACATGTATTACCTAGGAGTCTACATTCACTTTACAGTCTTTTAATCAAATTAGTTTCATGAGGCTAAGACAGAGGCACTCCTGGTACTTCTGCAACTTTTGGTCCCCAGTTCTTGTCCCTGTATCATTCTTTTAATCATTCTCATAGCCTCACCTGAAATTCTACCATTCTTCTTTAATTGTACAAGGGGAATCTTACAATTTGGGACAAGCTCCCCATCTCAAACATCATAATTATGTCTTCAAACTCCTTTTGGTCAGGTTACATGAAGACAAATTCAAAAGCTAAATTGCAGGCACAGGTTGAGGCCAGTTTTTTTCCCCCTTTGACCAGCATGTGGTGTGTGTGTGTGTGTGTGTGTGTGTGTGTGTGTGTGTGTCAGCATATAACCCATAAACTTTGAGACAGCAATAGGTTTGAAAGCAAGGGTAATGACGGATTCATCTACTTTGTTTTTTAAAGAAAGAAAACAAAGAAAAGAAGGAAAACAAACAACCATGTCAGAAATCTTCATAATCCAATATGAGCACAATACCAACAAAATGCTGAGTTTTAAGTTTCTTCCAAAAAAGTAGATGAACGTTTGCCAACTCAGTCAGTTTCTAATTTGTGTGGTCAAGGGTATGTAAGTCAGTTCACTATATGATGAAACTGTTTAATATGCAACAAGAGAAGAAGTCTTTGGAAAACATACTATCTGCCAAAATAATATTACAATATTAACCCATGAACCTAGCATCATATACACATTTCATATGTAAATTAGAATTATGAACTATGGAGAGTTAGAGGCAACATCATGCCCTAAATGTGCAAGGAAGATGCTCATTTGTCCCCTGGGTTAATATACAACTGTATTCTGTATGTCATCAAGTAGAACGGGGGGTGGGGGGTGGGAGAGAATATCAAATGTGAATGTACTAACAGAAAAGGTAAAAATAAGTTCAAAAAAAGGGGTTACTGAAAGAAGTCAAAAAATAAAGGAGAGGAAAACAAGGAGGAAATGAACAGGAGGAAGAGGAGGGCTATCACGACCACCATTCATAGAGACACAAGGGCTATGAAGGAAAAACAAATGGTGTTTGTGCAAATCATTATTTAGCTTTGTACTTTTGTACATTATTTACTCTTTGTACTCTTTAGACTTGACACTCTTGTATTATTTAGTCTAATTCTTTGGATGGCTATGAGATAGATACATTTGTAAAAAACTTCAAGTTTTTATTTAATCTTATTATATTTTATTGTGATCTCTTAGAAGCAAGCCTGATCTTTTTTATTTTTAATATTTATTTATTTTATGTATTTGAGCACATTGTTGCTTCCTCAGACACACAGAAAAGGGCATCAGATTCCATTACAGATGGTTGTGAGCCACCATGTGGTTGCTGGGAATTGAACTCAGGACCTCTGGAAGTGCAGTCAGTGCAGTTCAACACTGGGCCATCTCTCCCATCCAGACTAATCTTTTTAATGATAGACAGAAATGGAATGGATCCAAATTAAGAAGGAAATGAGGAAGAAAGTTGGATGAGTAGAGAATAGAGAAAGCCTAATCAGAATACATTGTGTGAGAAAAGGACAGACAGACAGACAGACAGATAAAACAATAATAGACTCAGGGAACACTGAAAAAGTGGGGTTGGAAAAAATGTGAGAACTGGTAGTCGGGGAAAACATTATGAAGAGTATCTTCTAGATATGACATGCCTGGTACTCCAGCATCTGTGGCTGTCTATACAAGACTTTCACAAGACCAAGATGTTAAAGGGGAGGAGCTTCCAATGTCCATTCATATCAGAGAAGCTACTAGTTGTTGACAGCTGCTAAGGGAGGAGAGTCACTTTTCCTGGAATTAGGGACCCAAGGAGCAGTAGATGGCCTCACATACATGTATGATCAGCTCTAATTGGGATCATGGAATAATAATAAATTAATAATAATAAAATAACAAGAAGGGCATGAAGTTTGGATGTAGGTATGCTATTGGGGCCTGGAGGAGAGGAGTTCAAGGGGGAATAGTGGTGGTATAGTTGATAAAAAGCACTGTCTGTATAAGAAAAAAATTAAAAAAATAAATGAAAATATTGCCCTAAAAAAGCCAGTTATCCAGAGTTAAATGAACAGAGTTCCTGAGCAGCTCACTGTTAAAAGTAGAGAGATAAAAAGACTTTTGGATGATATTAAATTAATAACCAATTAGGATGATTATTGCAGTAAAATGAGTATGACTCAGAAGGGATTCCTAGAGCAGGGTGTAGTTCACTGTTAGTAAAGACTACATTATTCACTAACAGAAATTATTTTGTTATTATTCACTAGAAATTAGTGATCACTAAACATAAGGGATTAGTATGAGTGAGCTGATCAATTTAATATATAGAAATGACAGGACCCTCTTCTGAAGTCCAGTACTACTAGACCTTCTATATTGTTCCGGCTAGCTTTTAACTCAGAGCAATCCTCCTGCCTCAGCCTTCAAAGTGCTGAAATTATAGATGTGAGCCACCACACCCAGAAAAGTTTAAAGACTGAAACATAAAAACTTCATTGACTATTGACCTAGATTATGAAAAGTTAAAAATCCAAAAACGTTGCATGTAAATGTGTTACTTTATTCTTGACATTTTTGATGTGGCTTTGAAAGAAACTGTCATGTTCTACTGTAGTAGATTTCAAAGTGTCAGAGGCAAGAGAAAAACATTTCCTAGATGACAAAAAAAAAGTATAAATGACAGTGTGGCAATTTATGAGACTTCCCTAAATATAACCCGTAGGTAATCACCTCCAGTCATGCAGCATGCTGATCTTGTATTTAGCGTCTATGACTTCACAGGTCTCTCAGCATTAAGTGTCAATGCCTTCATCTGAAACAGCAGAATACTAAAACCACAAAATAATATGCTATTGAGTAATTAAATAGCTGCCTTGCATTAAGTCCATAAGAGACAGGAGCCAATTATCTCTTCAAGAATAATCTGATTCATTTGGAATGAAAATAACCTGACCTGCTCACCCTGAGTGCCTCATTACCCACAGAGGATCCATTTACAGGAATTCTCGATGAATCAGTGAAGCACAAGCAGGCATGACTCCTAAGACAGGATTGAGAGGCAACTCCAGAAAGGCTAAGACAACTGGCTAATTTCACACCATCTCAAAGAACCCAAATTGAACAATAACTTCATTATCTATCACAAAAGTTAAGCCACTGCTAATCCCTGGAACTACTTAGACTTTCCAAGGAGAGGGTGGGGGTGGATAAAGAAAGAGAAAATCCCCACAGCTCTAGGTAAATCTTTGCAACTGTTTACAAGACAAAAGAGAAGCTCTATAGAAACCGATTATAAACAGCATATGTTATTAAACTCAAAACACATGAAAGAATAAAGGAAAGCCACATATATTTTCTCTGTGTGACAGGGTCTGAGTCAAGTTCTGGGGGAAGTTGAATAAGGCCACAAAAAAGACCTTGGAATCTTTCATAGATCATTAAAATGCCCCTTCCTCGCCCCAAATAAAAGCATTTGCCTCTTTAATATGGATGAAAGCCCATAGAATATATTAAATGCTGTGCACACATATCTACTCTTGTGTCCTAGAAACAGCTATAACTGCATAATGCAAACTTATGACTGGGTAACAAAGCTCTTCCCTGCTGAACCCCTCAAAACCCATGGGGACGTTTTTCCAAGCAATTCCTTCTAATGGTTTCAGTACACTTTTTATTTTAAAAAGGGTATTGAATATCGTTTGTTTTAGAATTAGTCTTCAATAGGTTTATCCCCCTGTGTGTCTGTCTTCAATTGTTATAGGGCAAATTATCCCATACTTTGCTATCGGCTCACAAGTGTGCAGTTGAGAAAGCCTGGCACAATGTGGCTGTTTTTTGTTTTTATTTTTTATTTTTCTTGCAGGATTGAAGTCAAGCTGTTGGCTTACTGCATTCTTATCCCCCCAGTCATATTTCTTTTCTTCACAGAACTCCTGTCTTCGCAACTAGGACTCTCAATTTGACAGAGAATGTAGTCTTTAAGCTTTGAATCTTTCTGAGTGACTCTTTTTTATGACTCGACAGAGAAAATCCTCACCATGAAAAGTTAACTCCTATGGCATGTAGGTCACGTGGCATAATGCAACATCAAAAGAGACTTTGGGATATTTATGAGCTCCCGGAATTAGTGTTTTCGGGTTTGAAAACATCTACTAGAAGTCACCCACCATGTCCTGGGTGGTACTTGGAGAACATCTTCTATTTAATGCACATGCTGTCAGCAGCATTTTCCATTTGGGGGGGGGGCAGTGGCAACTGAACAAGGGCTAGAAAGAGCTCAATCACCAGGTTGTGAACCCCAAACCATTCTTTACTCTTTAGTTTGAAACAGAGTCTCACTAAACTGTTCAGGCTGGCCTTGGGCTCACTTTGTATCTCACAGAAAATTCAAGCTTGACGTCTGCTTAACTCAGCTTCTTCAAGACCTACGGTTGTAGGCCTCCCAGACCAGACTATTCTTCTATTTGATTTAAATAGGAATTGTTATAGCCAGTCTCTCTAAATCGTATCTCTACTAGAAAATTGATGCTTAACTTATTGGTTAGTCCTTACAATTCTAAATATACTCACTTTGTGTGACAGTATGTATCAGTTTTCCTGAAGCTCAATATAAAGAAGACAAAGCTACCTGCCCAAAGGATGATTGTACCTATATAATACATACATACATACATATGTACATACATACATAAATACATTACAAAATAAGGTGAAAATGTGTGAAATGCTAGCTTGTGATCTATGTACAAAGTTCTCTCCTAGTAGTACTTAGTAAGATAACATAGCATCTCTGACAGAACAAGATGGAGTGTTAATATCCTACCAGGTAGATTACAGATAGCTTTCATTACGTACTTACCTTTTCAACATTGGACTATGAGCATAATCTTTGGAGTCTCAGAATATTAATACATTTACTGTAAATGTATTAATACAAATACATTGTTATAGCTACTCTCTCTAAACCATATCTCTACTAGAAAATTTATGCTTAACTTATTGGTTATTGTAAAGAGCCAAGGATATTTCTTGGATTTGTGGAAGAATTATAAATAAATAAAAGAATAGTACAACTTCACACCTATAGTTCTTGCATTCATGTCTGTTTATCTTTCAGAAATGATTCATATGTTCAACCTGGAGATTACTCACACAAATTCTGACCATAAATGAAGAAACACAAAGCATTGTTTCTTAGGATGCTGAAGGGATGGATCTCACATGGCAACTACCCTTTTACTCAGTCCCTCAAGTTTCCACTTACACAGTTGGTGCATTGAAAGTTGATGGATGGTGCTAGACAAATCACTTAGAAATGCAGGCAGGAAATATGTGCATTGGTTTGTCTTTCTCAAACATGTTCTGATTACTTGAAGATAGTAGAAACTTCAAATGTGATGACAATCTCAATAAAACAAATAACAATTGTGTAAAGTATTTAATATGGGAATTTAGAAAGAGCCACTTCTTGAACGGCAGGCATCTCTCCGAAGCTTTCTAGACAGATCTGCTTAGCAGGTTTTCCTCTCTAAGCAGATAAAATATTGTATTTTGCATAGAATGTCCGAGTGGCTCCAGATTGCGAGGTAGTAAGACTTGAGTGAGTAGGCGCTTTCAAGAGCAGGCAGGTTCTTTCAAGTATTTGTCACCTGGGTTTCTTCTGAACCTGTGGAATTCAGTTCACAAAGATAGGCATCAGGCTTAATTCCGAGAAGCATGAACTTCCTGTGTTTATAAGTAAACAGTAGACATTTGAGAAGTTGAGCTCTTTGTGAACTTCTTGATGAGTGACTTTGAAAAGATGAATGGATTCAAATGTCAGATAAGGCTTAGAGAGCCAGATTGTGTTATCCAGGTTGTCTAAATTTTGTTGACTGTGAGACTTAACTTCAATGGTCATTCACTGTTAAACAAGTCAAAGGAAGCTCACAATGCATTGGTGGCCCTCTGAAAACAAACTCCATCAAGAAAGAAACATCACCCAGTTTCATTTTCTCTTCCCATCTTATTCATGTTAGAAGTAGAGTTTTAAGAGCATTATATGTGTGATATTCTCTTCTTAGTCACTAAGGTGAGCTGAACCTTTAGAATAATGCACTGCACTCTTTGGTTTACCTAATAAATACTCAATAATAATTTAATACAGAGAATTAAAAAAAACAATGTTTCTATCATTTTTGTCAACTGAGGAATAGTGATAGTTTGTTCTTTACCTTACTCTTTCTAACTTTTAAACTGCACTCAATTCTAGGTATATACATATCAAAAAAATAATTCAGACTTGTCAATTGTTTCAAATTTTTATTGTGACACTTAAGACTTAACACTTATGAATAATTGATATAGGATATGAATGTGTGTGTGTGTACATCTTTGTGTGTTTTTGTGTGTGTATGTGGGCATTCATGTGTGCTTTAATGTATATGTGCTTATAAACTCTTAGTATTGTATGTATTTATTTATATGCTAATGTATGTAAAAATTCTAGAAAGTTCTCCCTGACTGTTTGTACTCAGGCAGGTGTCATAGTATGTACAATATTCCCATTAACCCTCTCTGAAAAATGATCATATCTCTTAAGTAATATTGATTTACAATCTTGTTCTATCTTGTTTCCTATACTTCAATAAACCCATATTGGTCTCTATTAACTTTGAATTTAACAAAGATATGTCATCTGGATTTGAAGGAGTAAAATTTCAATTAATTAAAATGAAACTTGTCAGTGTACTGAGCAATAGATTTAGCTGTATAGTTACTCAGCAATGAATATACAGTCACACTTAACTTTATGTGACTTTGATTTGACTCTGCTTGCTGCTACCATTCCTCATTTATAGCAGGCAAGAATATTAGAAAGATTAATTATTATTATCACCCTGGAAAGTGCTTTGTCTTCATTAAGACTGACATTTTGATTAAAGCAGCTCAGACTAAAGCAATACTTAGTTACTGCCACTGTGACACGAGAGATCATTGTGGCATAAATAAGTCAGAAGCTTCCCACTTTGTCATTTTAACCTCATAGATGATGATCACTTCAAAGTAGAATGTAGTTCATGTGCTATATGAATATGAGGATAAAATGATGAAAAAAAGAGGTATCTTATAAAGACTAATTAAAGGGGACAGATAAAATTGATCTGTTATACTAGTTCTTATAAATGCTACATATTTTTAGCATGGAAATCATGAACAACATATTTCCTCACTCTGGGAATAAGGTGACTGATTATTTTAAAAGACTCCATGTTGTCCATAATTCCATATTAAATAGTTTTAATTTGGAGAGAAATTCTCAAAATCTTAAAACTCTGCCTTTAAATTCTTGTGCATTTGAACATAGTTCACAATGATATTTTCTATACTTTAGGAAAATATTTACATGTAATTATTTACAAATTCACCAACAATTGCAAATTTATAATAATTTTCTAAACTTTAGGGGATAAAAAAACCCTTGTTTTGACTCAAGCTATTTACAGGCAGTTACAAATTGAGAGTTACTAACTAATACATAAATCTTAAATTCCAAAAGCTGGAGTTTAAAAACCTACCTTAGTCATTCCTTAGCCTCCTCTACTCAGACCACCAGTTTCAACATAACTATAACTAAGTTACTAAAATGCTTATAGAATACACTCTTGGATATTTCAACATTTAAAATTACATGAATACATATAATTTTTAGCTTTTTGGAGAAAGTAGCTATTGAGATAATTATAGTTCACGTTTTTATTAACAAACCTCCATTTACCCCAGATGTTGATAAGAAGTCAAATATTATAATAAGTGTACTTACAGGTTTCAGTTTGAAAGAAAATTAAAATAAAAATGTACTTTTTAACCAAACAAATACTTCTCATATACCAAAAGATGTTCACAATGTAAAGTAGCTTTTTCAAGGCCAAGAAGGTCAATTTGAAAGCACATGGCAAAGAAACAAAGCTCTACGGCAAAACAAGGGGGAAAAGATGGCTAAGTGAAATTTCTTGTTCCTTCAGGAGAAATATTTTGTTGTTATTATCCTGGCCAAGATCACAATCTTGTGGTTTCAAGTATATGTGGGAAGTAGGATCGTTGATTCTGGAAAAGTGAACAGTAATGCTGTTCATCTATGCATTAAACATCTGACTCCTATTTAACCCGGGGTGGAGCCATTTCAGTAAATATCTTAAAGACATAAGCAAAAGAAAAAAAGAAAATTGTTAACTCATAATTATTCAACAAAATTAATTACCTCATGGGGTTAAGAAGAATTTTCATTTAGGTTTAGAAACATGAGAATACTTATGATAAAATGTATTGATTTTTTATAAATTTTGTAAAACAAGTTACCATATTTTGAAACAGTCATATAAGATTTAGTCCATGGCTCATAGTCATTGAAGACTTTGATGGAGGATCTCAACAGCTCCTCTTTCAAGTCACCCCAACTTACTATTGTTTAGTTTTGAAATATTTCTGCAGATATTTAAGTCATCAAGTATTGAAGTCCTCTTCCCACTATAGGGTGTTCCATCTAAGCTCCCTCCCTATGAGTCCTGAGAGTCTCTCACCTCCCAGGTCTCATGGATCTCAGAAGATGGAAAAACCTCCCATGCTCATGGATCGGTAGGATTAACATAAAAATGACCATCTTACCAAAAGAAATCTACAGACTCAATGCAACCCCCATCAAAATTCCAACTCAATTCTTCACAGAGATAGAAAGAACAATTCTCAAATTCTTCTGGAATAACATAAAACCCAGGATAGCAAAAACAATTCTCAACAATAAAAAACAAACAAACAAACAACAGCAAAAACTGTGGGAATCTCCATCCCTGACCTCAAGCTGTACTACAGAGCAATAGTGATAAAAATCACACAGTACAGAGACAGAGAGGCCGATCAATGTAATAAAACTGAAGACCCAGAAATAAACCCACATACCTATGGTCGCTTGATCTTTGACAAAGAATCCAAAACCATACAGTCGAAAAATGACAGGATTTTCAATAAATCCTGTTCTTCTAACTGGCAATCTGCATATAAAAGAATGCAAATTTATCTCCTTGTTTAAAGTTCAAGTCCAAGTGGATCAAAGATCTACACATAAAACTAGATATACTGAATCTAATAGGAGAGAAAGTGGGAAAAAGCCTTGAACATACCAGCACAGGGGAAATTTTTCTGAATAGAACATCAATGGCTCAGGTTCTAATTTGAACAACTGACAAATGAGACCTCATAAAACTGGAAAGCTTCTTATAAGGCAACAGACACTGCCAATAGGATAATATGGCAACCTACAGATTGGGAAAAGATATTTATCAATCCTACATCTGGGCTAATATCCAAAATATACAAAGAAGGTAAGAAGTTAGACTCCAGAAAACCAAATAACCCAATAAAAAAAGGTGATACAGAGGTAAACAATTAATTCTCAACTGAGGAATCTCAAATGGCCAAGAAGTACCTAAAGAAATGTTCAGCATCCTCTGTCATCAGGGAAATGAAAATCATAAGGACTCAGAGAGTCCACCTTACACCAATCAGAATGGCTAAGATAAAAATCTCAGGTGACAGTAGATACTGGCAAGATTGTGGAGAAAGAGGACCACTCCTCCATTGCTGGTGGGAGTGCACACTAGTACAACCACTTTGGAAATCAGTCCGGTGTTTCCTCAAGAAACTAGTTCTACTTGAAGACCCAGTTAAACCACTACTGGGCATATACCCATAAGCTGCTCAAATATATGACAAGGACACATGATCCACTATGTTCATAAAGCCTTATTTATAATAGCCAGAAGCTGGAAACAACCCAGATGTCCCTCAACTGAAGAATGGATTCAGAAAAATGAGGCACATTTACACAATAGAATACTACTCAGCTATTAAAATCAATGACTTTACAAACTTTGTAGGCAAATGGATGAAACTAGAAAATATCCTAAGTGAGGTAACTCAGATCCCAAAGGACAGGAATGGTATGTACTCACTATAAGTAGATATTAGCCCCTAAAGCTTAGAATACTCATGATATAATTCACAGACATTATGAAACCTAGCAAGAAAAAAGACAAATGCTTCAAACCCACCTAGAAGGGAGAACAAAATAATCACAGGAGGCAAAGGAGGAAGGGACCTGGGTCAGGGAGGAGAGAGAGAGGAAAAGGGACCAGGTATGGGAAGAGACAGGAGAGAAATCCAGAGGGCCAGGAAAACGAATAGAAATAAGTAGCAGTGTGAGGGGGGAACTTGGGGAACCACTAAAATAACAACAGAAGGAGTACTGGATATTTATTTATTTGGTTTTTAGTTTTTTAAAATTACCATTCAAAACAATAGATTTTGCTATGGAATTTCATACTTGTATTAACTGGCTTTCTTTTCCCTAGTCATTCCAATTGATTTTCTGGGTCCTTTCTACTAGTATTTAGTAGTATCAAAATATACCAAGTTAGTGTAACTTCTTGGTATAGCAAACACTAACATATATAAAGCACTGCATTCAAAGCCTACACTACCAAAAATTCTTTAAAAAATGGAAAGATCAAATAAGAAACAGTGGTACAGAATAGGGATACTTTATTCTCTTACCTTTGCTTTTCTACATTAAAAAACAAAAAAACAATAATGAACAAAAACTTATTTTTCTGAACAATAAAAAACAATTGAAATTATCCTATTTCAATCATAATTTTTGCACACTTCATATACATGTGTTACATGTTTTTTCTTTTTTTTTTAAATTTTCTAAGTTTTTTTTATTTACATTCAAAATCATTTCCCCTTTCCCGTTTCCTCCCTCCCTGAAAGTCCCATAAGCCCCCTTCCCTCCCTCTTTTCCCCATTCAACCCCCTCTTGCTTCTCTGTCTTGGCATTCCCCTACATCCAGTCTTTCCAGGACCAGGGGTCTCTCCTTCCATCTTCTTGGAAATCAATTGATATGTGAATTGTGTCTAGGGTATTCTGAGATTCTGGGTTAATATCCCCTTATCAGTGACTGTATACCATGTGTGTTCTTTTATGATTGGGTTACCTCACTAAGGATGATATTTTCCAGTTCTGATCATTTGCCTAGGAATTTCGTGAATTCATTGTTTTTAATTGCAGAGTAGTATTCCATTGTGTAAATATACCACATCTTCTGAATCCATTCCTCCGTTGAGGGACATCTGGGTTCTTTCCAGCTTCTGGCTATTATAAATAAGGCTGCTATGAACATAGTGGAGCATGTGTCCTTATTGCATGCAGGTAAAGCCTCTGGGTATATGCCTATTTTAACCCAATTCAAATATCTGACAAGTATCAAAGTTACAAAGTAGCTAGTTAAGTAAAAAAATAAAAGATATTTGTGAGAATTTTATTTTTTAAAATAAATCTAAATAAAACCGGTAAGCCCACTTATGTGTCCTAACCAAAACTCAATGAAATTATATACATACATATATATGTATGTATATAGAGGTGAGAGAATTCACCTTATTGTTCAAAGTCTGTTAATTCTATCTTGTAGTGAGAATGGAATCAGAAGTTCATTTCATCCGTCCTGTAGATTGAAATGATGCTAACAATATCTTGCTAGCAAACCTAGGTCAATTTCTGATTGGTGGTCTAGTTTATTGTCATCTTAAATATGTCCTAGGATGACATATTAGTACAGAAATGTTTGAGGATCTGAGTTCTCTAAATTTTAGTAGTAAATCAAATTTGAATGTCTGAGTTTGAGTTATAAGTTGACTTAAAAATCACCCCACCTTTCAGAAGAACAATCTCTTCATCTATGTAGGAAAGAGAAGGTAATTGCTTCAAAAGAAATGATTAGATGGGTGTTTTCACACACACACACACACACACACACACACACATACATACATACACACACACAAACACACACTTATGTGTATATTGACACATATTCATATGTGTATATTCACACACATATATTCATATGTATATATAAGACCATATACATATGAATATATATGTGTATATATATATATATATATATATATATATATATATATATACACAGATAATGTGATATAACCTCTAGAAATGTATAGTGATCACTTCTAATTGTGGAACTGGATTGACATTAATTGATTTCACTTCACTGAACACATTGCTTAATTGATAAAATAGATTAGACTAGGTCTATTGTTTTAAAGAAGAACTATCAGACATTTGTCACTAAGACATTCTGATCACACAGTTAGAAGATGTATGCTATTGGTATGTATGGTATAGGTAAAATGATGCAAAACATCTTACAGACCACAAGGCAGCCTCCTGTAACCAATTATTCAGGTCAAAATGTCAATAACAAAATGCTGGGAAATCCTAGATCACCAAAAATATTTGTCAGTGCTAATCTTTTCTGATCCTCAGGTGTTATTGCTTCATAAAATACAAATATTTGTTGAGCACCAAGATGTGTCATTGTGGTGGCAGAGCATCTCAAATTCCAGCCATGACCTATAGAGTCTGTGTGTGGCCTGGTCTGCTTCTCGGGGCTTATCTCCTGCCAGTCTGGTCTGAATATACTATCCTGTTCCTTCAATATGGCAGACCCATTCTCTCCTCAGGAATATTGATATTCTTTCACATGTCCTCATTCTTTATAGATGTTTTCTGAGAAGAGAATTAATATAACCCAACAGACAGTTCATAATCATTGGACTGGACATGCCACCACCTCCATCTTTTCCACATACACAGCCTCATGTTTAGGCAGTGTTATATTTTGTCAGCAGACTCATCCATAGTGTGTAGTATGGAGAAAGTTGTCAATAAAAATTTGTTAACTAAATAAAGGATTTGAGTTCCTATGCCAGGCACACTAAATATATTGAAAATTTAATGAAAACAAAAGAGACTCATAGATATTAAAAAGTCATAGATTGTTTTCTTCTCACAGATTAGAAAAAAGTCTTTAAACTGTTTTCTGTAGAGAGAAATACGCATAAAAATATCAAGATTGGATTTGTTGGAGAGATTAATAACTGGCAGATTAATACTTCAGATTTTATTGTGTTAATTTGGTTTTACTTAATTTTTATATACCTTGAAAATGTACTTGTGAAGAAGGGCATGTCAATTAAAATGCTCATGCTGAGTCAAAGGTATATCATGTAGGGCACAGAACATGTTTATTTCCAACTCCATTTTGTTAATTAATAAAAAAGGCAAGATTTACTTATTTAATTTAAGAGGTTGAAATTGTGCCTACCTTCCTACAAATATCAAATATCAAATTTGAGTCTTCCTGTGATGTTAACATTGTAATTACCCACTTATATGATTATATTAGAATCTATTGGTCAGTATTAATCCTAAAGAAATTGTACTATGTTTTCCCTATAATAAAAATATATCATTAAGATTAGGATTCTTCTTAATAGCCAATAATTTAGCCTTACACAGTAGTGGAAGATAGAAGGGACCAGAAACCAGAATTCTACTTAAGTATAGCAAATGTAGAGAAATTAAGTTTTAGGTATTGATTTCAGAATATTGGAAAGATCAGATCATTGTATCCTACCTTTACATTCCCTCTCACCAGGTACATAGGCCTAAATTTTTTAATTAAGTAGATGAAAACCAATCAGGGCTTGCTAATGAAAATTAACTCATCACATTCAAGTGTTTCATCATTTATTTCCTATTTCCTAAAGTGTTCATTATATGCCTAAGTGCTCCAAACATCTGGAGTTGCATAGGGTATTTTAGAAAATAAAAATAAACACAGTGTAGATGTGTGACCTGAAGTGTTTAGTAGTTGTGGAATGAAAGAAGAAACATAACATCTAAGTGACTACATTAAGGAAAGGCTTTCTTCTGTCCAAGGCACCATTGCATCCATGTTTTCAAAATCTGTAGGATATCCTTTTGGGGAATTTCTCTTGGAAAACTGACTAGTAGAACTCTAGACTCCTATTCTTTTCTTAATCACTGAAAGACTCACATGGATATTGCTTAAACTGTAAGTTATCGCAGTATTTTACACAAAGGGTTATGTTAATTTCACTTTGTCTTTCATTTTTCTATAACATCTCTAATCTCATCTTTGAATGACAGAATGAAAGACAGCCTGAATTCCATACAAACTTGAGTCTCCAATTACCAGATCATCTTTAATTTCATTTATTCCAACTGAAGTCAAGTTCTGCCTCAGTTTCCACTAGGGAAGAGAAATTGTATTGCAAGAACACTAAGGATTCCATACATCCAATGGTTACTCCATAGATAAGTTGAACCCCTAACTAACCTTTTAGTTTGATTTGGAGACTAAAGACAATCTAGAATTTATATATGCCATTTGTAATGCAGTCTCTCAAACATATTACTACAAACACAAAATTCACTGTTCTCATTCTTAAATCCAGGAAATATTAACTATGTGTATAAATAGATACGTGTATAAATAAGTGCCTGTCTTGTAGTTTCTAATGATTGGTAGTGACCTGTGGCTCTTCTTATATTGCCAATTCAATTCTCTGATCTCTGTGTACATTTCCATGTTTCCATGTTCCTGTGTCCCTCTGTCTTTAGATGAAAGTCTTCTTGTGAAGTGTTAATCATGTTGGAAGCATGGCTCTGAGCATACTACTCTAGTGTAACTTTATCTTAATAGAAACAGACAAGCTTTTATCGAGGCCATCTAGTCTGTGCTATTGTGTTTGAGCATCCTTAAGTAACTAATGCATGTGAATGTGTAAAATTCCAGAAGAAGAAAAAGAAGAGGAGGAGGAGACGGAGGAGGAAGAAACCATCATTAGCTATTTGAGAGTCTAAGCACAGTAATAAGAGCAGATAAATAGGAGTTGAGTGCTAGAGGACAGGTGGGTTGGTGGGTATAATCAGAGGAAAGGTAGATACATTAACAACCATGAATAAAGTAGGAGCAATGGAGAGAGTTTGGAAAGGTCTTTGTTTCTAAATAACTCTAAGTAATCTGTGTAAGTCCAGCATACAGCCAGAGTGTAAAATGTTTTCAGCAAAGCTTATTGCAATTTTCTTTAGCAATAAGTGAGACTATATTAATGTAAAAAATTTCAAGCTTTTCAAAGTTTTTGCATGTGTGGCATGTGTGTCCTTGCAAGAGTGTGCATCTATTTAAATGTGCATCAATTCCCATCTGGTTTTTCTTTCTTATTTTTGTTTCTTTTTAATTATGGAAGCTATTCAACAAACATGTTTTTGTTTATTTGAAGCTAAGTATATAATTTCAACATATGGAGTATATTTTGTTCTACTTCAGTTTATCTTAGGAAATCAGGTTTCCTAACTCTTGTTGGCAGTAGACACAAATGATTTATTTTATATTTTCCCATCTTCTTTCTGTCCTTTCTTTTTCCTTTTACTATGTCTTTCTCTCCCTTCTCACCTTCTTCTCTGCTCTTTTCCTTTCTCTATTTTTCTGCCTTCTTTTCTTTTCTGTTCTCTTTTTCTTCCCTTTTCCTTTTCCCTAGAATGTCATGAAAGATTTTTTCCTGTTAATGAACTGCCTCACTGAATGACAGGCTACAATAACTCCTTAACTGGTAGATGTTTACTTAGCCTTGAAAGAACACATATGGAAATAATGTTAATAAACAAATCAGGAAGGTAGTTCATTCTTTCACTTAAAGCTACCAAGACCATGGAGTTTAAATGTTTTTATAACCTGGGTCTGAGCTTTAGCAGCCTTAGCTGACCTTTTCAAATATCATTCAACATTCTGCACTTGCTTTACTTAGAGGGTGTTTTTCATTTCCAAAGTCTATGGCACCCACATAATCTCCAAATTACAAACCCACATTTTTTTCTTCTAAATATATTTTATTGTGTTGGCAGGTAAAGTGATGAGCATCTCTTCTGATTTGCCTGAAGCCCTATGCTTTCTCCAATCATCCTTTGTTGTTATTTGTGTGTTTTTCATATAGTATTCATCTGGTATGCTAGAGTAAAAAGGGCTCTTCCTTTCTCCAAAGCATATTGCTTAATACAATGGTTAACACAGGTCAATTCCATAAATTCTCATGAAAAGAGTGCAGTTTTTTATAACCACCCATCATCTCTTCTGAAAGTCTTACACACATACACACACACACACACACACACACACACACACACACACACAAACACACACACATACACTCCAATTTGGAGACCACTGCCTTTGCCAGAAATATGGTACCAAAGGCAGTACCTGCAGAAAACAGTGTCACTATATTGATATTAGAATTTATCCTTTCTTAATATGCCCATTTATATAGAAGAACCTCTAATGGATGCCAAATGCAGTAAAGAAACATAGCAATGTACTCACATGTACTTTTGCAGCGACACTAGACAGAAGGCCTCACCACTCAATGCCAACTCTAAAACCTGGAAATCGTTACACTGAACACAAGTGGTTGCACAGATCAGGAACAATGTAAGCAAGTCATGAAAGACATCACAATCATGTGAAGTGATGCATGTAAGCAATGCTTATCCTGTCTGAGCTCCCCTCCTTTTCTCTTGAAGTTCTACCTTAAACCTCCTAGTACATTATTTAGCACATTGCAAATGAATTTTGTGTCTGCATACAGTTAATGCACAAACATGAGGATGAATAATGGCTTACTCTGATGAATAACTAGAGTGCAGATTTATCAGATTCCAGATTCATAGATATAGTTCTGTGATGAACAGTTCCACAATTACCATTGCACCTTCTCGATTAAGTGTATCATCAGTTGTCATGACAATAGCCTGTTTTATGCACTGTATTAACATATTGATGGTGTCTGTGGATGCTTATAAATCTTAGAAAGAGCAATGATACAAGATAAGGAAAGAAATATGAATATAGTAAAATAAATTAAGGGAGCTGAATGCTGTCAGAGATACACAGGCCAGTTAACACCAGAGATAGCCAGATGGCAGGAGGAAAGAACAAGAACATAAGCTACAGAAGTCAATATAATTTGGCATGATCAGGATCCAGTTCTCCCACCACAGTAAGTCTGGATATCCTAACACACATGAAAAGCAAGATTCTGACCTAAAATCCAATCTCATGAAGATTATAGAGGCATTTAAGAAGGATATGAATAACTCCCTTGAAAAACTGCAAGAAAACATAAGCAAACAGGTAAAATACCTTAAAGAGTAAGCAATTAAATTTCTTAAAGAAATACAAGAGAATGCAATGAAGTAGGTTAAAGAATTGAACAAAATAGTCTAATATCTATAAAGGGAAATAAAAACAATAAAGAAATCATAAATGGAGGCAACCATAGAGATGGACAACCTAGGAAAGAGATCAGGAACTACAGATCCAAGCATCACCAACAAAATATAAGGGATAGAAGAGAGAATCTCAGGCACAGAAGATATTGACAAAACAGTCAAAGAAAATATGAAGTGCAAAAATCTCAAAACATACAAGAAATTCAGGACACAATGGAAAGACCAATCCTAAGAATAATAGGAAGAGAATAAAGTGAAGATTCACAATTTACAGAGCCAGAAAACATCTTCAACAAAATCATGGAAGAAAACTTACCTAACCTAAAGAAAGAGATGGCCATAAATGTACAAGAAGCCTACAGAACACAAAATAGATTGGACTAGAATAGAAAATTCTTCCATCACATAATAATCAAAACACTAAATGCACAGAACAAAGAAAGGGTATTAAAAGCTGAAGGGAAAAAGGCTAAGTAACTTATAAAGGCAAACCTTTCAGAATTACACTGAACTTCTCAACAGAAACGCTAAAAGCCAGAAGATCTTTGGAAGATTTCATCCAGACCCTAAGAGAACACAAAGGCCAGCCTAGGCTACTATACCCAGCAAAACTCTCAATCACCATAGATGGATAAAGCAAAATATTTTATGACAAAACCAAATTTAAATAATATCTTTCTACTAATCCAGCCCTACATAGGATACTGGAAGGAAAACTTCAACACTAGGAGGGTAACTACACCCAAGAAAACACAAGAAATAAAACACTTCAAAACAAACCCCCCAAAAGAGAATCAAACACATATAATACTACCTCCAACAACAAAAATAACAGGAACTAACAATCATGAGGGAAATGAAAATCAAAATGACCCTGAAATTCTACCTTATACCAATCAGAATGACTAAGATCAAGATCAAAAACTCAAGTGGCAACACATGCTGGTGCGGATGTGGAGAAAAAGGAAGACTCCTCTATGTCTGATGGGTTTGCAAACTGGTACAACCACTCTGATAATCAATCTGGCTGTTCTCAAAAAATTGGAAATAGATCTATTTGATGACCCATCTATACTACTCCTGGGCATATACCCAAAAGATGCTCCTCCATACCACAAGGACACATACTCCACTAAGCCCACAGCTGTCTTACTTGTAATAGTTAGAATGTGGAAACCAACCAGATGTCCCTCAACTGAAGAATGGATATAGAAAATGTGGTTCATTTACACAATGGAATACTATTCAGCTCTAAAAAATCAAGGACACCATGAATTTTTCTGGCAAATGGTTGGAACTAGAAAATATAATCCTGAGTGAGGTAACCCAGACCCCAAAGAACATGCATGGTATGTGCTCATTGATACGTGTATATTCGTCAGAGAGTACAGAATACCCAGGATACAACCCACAGACCATATAAAGTGCTTCAATCCCCTGTAGAAGGGGGGACAAAAATATCAAGGGGTACAGAGGGAGGGAATGACCTGGGTGGAGAGGTGAGCAGGAAGGGAAAAGGGGAACAGAATCAGGTAGGGGGAGGTCAGGAGAGAAGCCCAGAGGGTCAGGAGAATGAATAGAAACACATGGCTTCTGTGGGTGGGAGGTGGGGGGACCCTCTAGAAAATTCCAGAGACCTGGGATGTGAGAGACTCCCATGACCAAATGGGGGTGACTGTAACCAAAGTGCCCAACAGTGGGGAGAGGGTGCTCAAAGAGTCAACATCCAATATTTAGACAGGGCCCCAAGTGGAGGGAAGGGGGATACCAACCCACAGTCATAATTTCTGACCCAGAATTGTTCTTGTCTATAAGAAATGCAGGGACAAAATTGAGAAGAAACTGAAGGAAATGGGATGAGAAACTGTGGGAGGGGAGACTGGGAGGGGCAGTGGCTGGAATATAAACAAATAAAATAATTATTAAAAAAATTTAAAAAGAAGAGCATAATATTTATTGTGTAAGAAAACACTCTCCTGGAGTTCAGGAACTAGAGATTTTCGGTAACCTGTTTATCACTGGCAGGGTCAGGCACCCCAATTTGTGACTTTTTTTCCTTCACACTTATGGCTTTTTGTCTTACACTATTTTTGTCTTCACCTTCTTAATTCTCATCCTCAGAAACTAGATAGCTTCAATAGTATACACAGGAAAAGAACTTATATTCAGTTCAGAGCTTATATTTTAATTATAAAAGAAAAGCCTTGGGCAGTGATGGCATACGCCTTTAATCCCAGCACTTGGGAGGCAGAGGCACGAGGATTTCTGAGTTCGAGGCCAGCCTGGTCTACAAAGTGAGTTCCAGGACAGCCAGGGCTACACAGAGAAACCCTGTCTCGAAAAACCAAAAAAAAAAAAAAAAAGAAAAGAAAAGCCTTGCCTGTTCTATTTACTATTAGTTAAGAAGCACATTTGATTCTAATTTCAGCTTCATATCATATGATGTGAAAGCAAATTTATTTTGTGACTAGAATGGAACTTTGTTGTTAAACATCTCCCACATCTGAAATCTGAGATTTTAAATATTTACTGAATGCCTCATCTAGTGACAGATGAACCATGTGTCCATTGTTGGGTACCACAGGATTCCATGTTGCTTCTCCCAGTCTGTCTGGCTGACAGGAGTCAATGCTCTCTGTACACAACAGTAAATACTTCAAATACCTTGCAAGAATGTCTTCCTAGCTACTTCAATTGGGAAACTTAATTCATTAGCCAGTCCTCAGCCATACATCACAAAAGGCAACAGTTTTGTTGTAGAAGGAAAAGGATTTTAATCATCTCTTTGGTACAAAGGTATAGTTAGGCAGAAGGAGAAAAAAAATCCTTGAAAAACGGTGGGTAGGAATCCAATATTGACATTTATTTTGTTTTTCTATATTACACAGAAATATTTAACTTAATATCTATACATTAATGTAATTTGATCAAATTCACTTTCATTTACTACCTCCAGTTTCTTTCCTATCCCCTGCCATGCCCCTCCTCACTTCAGCTTTCTTTCTCTTTTTCTTTATTTTTCCTCTGTTACTATCCTTCCCCATCCCCTGTACACTTGCAGGACCCTTAAGGGTACTCACAGCCCCAGAAATTCATTTATGGGCTTCTTCCACCTCCCTTCTCTTTCAGTGACACAAAGGTCTGTTCCTTTCCATATTTAATTTAATCATATATTCTTTGAATTTTCTATCTTTAGCCAATATGTACACATGGAAGAATTCCATCTGTAGACACTAAACCCCAAGCACTATTACTGATGCCAAGATGTGCTTGCAGACAGGAGTCTGGTATGGCTGTCCTCTGAGAGGCTCAGCCAGCACCTAAGACAGGTACAGATACTCATAGCCAACCATTGGACTGAGCTGGGGGAGCCCAATGGAAGATTTGAAGGAAGGGCTGAAGGAACAACAATATCAACTAACTGGACCCCTCAGAGCTCCAGGGACCAAACCACCAACCAAAGAGTATACATGGACTAGTATACTCTAGTATACCATCTTCTAGTAAGAACTCCCAAAGGACTGTTGTCTATGTTTCATTCATTGTATAGTTGATTTTATCCTATACTTCAGTTGTGAGCTTAATTCACATGTTCTGGTATAGTCTTCCCTTACTATTCCCAACATTCTTTATCATTAGCTGTTATGACTTGAACATGAAATGTCACCTAAAAGGCTCATGTCTTCAAGACTTGGTCCCCTGGAGAAGCTGTTAGATCACCAGAGATCTGATCCAATCAACAGACTAATCCAGTTTTCATTCTTAACATTATTAACTTGATGAGATCTTGAATTATCTATGAGACAAGTCTGTAACACACATGTAAACAATTAGCTTGTTTAGGTTAGAATCTGACCATGACTGATTATTTTGGTTGATTTAACTCAAGCGAGAAGATTCACCCTAAACAGTGGGTGATACCATTCCCTTGGATTTTGATCTGTGGGGCAGTAGACTGTGAGAGAAAGCCAACCATTGGACTGAGCTGGGGGAGCCCAATGGAAGATTTGAAGGAAGGGCTGAAGGAACAACAATATCAACTAACTGGACCCCTCAGAGCTCCAGGGACCAAACCACCAACCAAAGAGTTAAGCTAAAGGCTCGAAGCCCCAGAGACCCTGAAAGGACAGTAGGAGCTTCATCTGCTCCACTCACTACGTCCCTGTCACATAGTTGAAGATTCCCTCATAGATTCGTGGTCATAGGTTACATCAGGGCAACACTTTAAGCCCTTCCACACGTAGATGAGACATCCCTAACATCTCAGACCAAGACAATAGGAAAAGAAACATGACCTGTGGTCACGTAGGCTCATAGGCTCAAGACAAGATCTCCACGTTAATGAGGTATCTAGAGTCTGGGACTGTGTTGCCAATAAGATTCCCTTCCCAGACATTTCTCCCTGCAAAAGGTATTTAATCTCAGGTCCACCCTGAGAAGTGGGATATGGTTTTACACATTCACATTCTACCATGACATTAAAATGCCTCAGAACTATGGACTATCTCTTTTCATCAAGATCTGCTGTGAGGAGCCATGGAGAAGGCCTTTGCCTACAGAGCTGCAGTCTAATCTCCCAAAAGAAGGCCTTTCTGGGCTCCTAGCCACAACTGCCACCAAGCCTGCCACCTGTCAAGCAGAGGACTACCCTTGTATCCGCCTGTGGGAGCCAGAGCTCTTCTCTTCATGCTCCCCCCCTCACACCACCACTGGACCCAAACTAGACCCAGCCGAGGGCCCCCACTCTATTCTCAGTTCTTCCTTGACTCCCAGCAGCACTTGGATGTCA
The DNA here is from genome assembly GCA_036184795.1 of Tokudaia tokunoshimensis. Taxonomy (NCBI): domain Eukaryota; kingdom Metazoa; phylum Chordata; class Mammalia; order Rodentia; family Muridae; genus Tokudaia; species Tokudaia tokunoshimensis. The sequence goes on along the minus strand of BTHU01000018.1, from coordinate 18,345,563 downwards.
AAGAGCTTAAGAACCCCATGGCCACAGCCTTATCGCAGGCCCAGGTACTTCCAGTCAGCTCTGGCTTTCCCATGCCTAAGACTGCTTTCTAGAGTAGTGCCTCAGCACTTCCATACAGCCCAACGCTGCAGGAACACAGTCAAACTCCCTGTGTGTGGCCTCTCTAAATGGTCGTGTCCTGTGACAGAGCAGACACGCAACCTACATCAAGTGAACAAAGAGAAGAAAGGTAATCGAGCATCAGCCTTCACAGTTTACATCTTCTTGATAGGTCCCTGAACATTTGTAGCAGAGGTGTAGCTTGGTCTTCTTGTGGGTCCCCCAACAAATGAAGCAGGGCAGTTCCTGAGTCTGTTGCCTGTCTATGGGTCCCTTGCCAATAAATTGACTGCCTCTTTTTTCCTCAGAGGGAGAGGATGGGCCTAGTCCTGCAATGACTTTATGTGCAGGGGGTTTGGGGGAATAGGGAGAAGTTATTTGATACCCAGAGGAGGGTTACCCCTTCTCAGAGGAGAACTGAAGAATGGAGGGTGAAGTATCTCTATAAGGTGGGTATTGGGAAGAGACAAGGGCTGACATTGGGAAGTAAAGTGAATAAATGAATAAATTTTTAAAATTATTTTTAAAAATGTATCCAGTGATAGAGCCCAGCCTACTTTGGTTAATAGCGTTTCTGGACAGGTGGGTCTGGACTGTGTAAGAACACTAGCTGATGAAGAACCAGTGAGGGAGAAACCAGTAATTCTCTGAGGTTTCTGTTTCTAGCTCCTGCCTTGTGTGCCTCAGTTGACTTCTCTCAGTGGTGAACTGTGACCTGGAAGCATAAAATTAAATGACCCCTGTGCCCACCCCAGAAGAGATCTATCTAATCATGATTATTTAAGGCTTAAACCATTCTAATTCTTACCATTAACCTTGGAACTAAAGTTTATAATAATTTATAAATAAAACTCCATTGCTTATTTATAAAGACAATCATGAAACTCTTGCATATCTATGATCATCTTAAACTCAGCCCTTGATACATCAACACTAAATTATTTCCCATATAGATCTTTTTTTTTTCTGACCACACAGCTTAAGTTCCTGTGCTTATTCACCGTGGCTTTAAAACTATAACATAATGCACAGTGACACATTATACCTTCCCTTTGAATCCAGGTCACATTTGTAGATATCATAGTATAGGTGGGTCACCATAAAAGTATATGTCATAAATATCCAGTTGCCTATAACTTAGTCCCAAGTCAATTTCCTGGTTGCCCTTGACCTAATCAAGTGAACACTGTAAAAACATATTCTGCAGGCTGACTTTAATTCCAAGTAATCCCTTCCTTTCACCCTGGTGAGACCTTTACCGGGAACTAAATAACTAATGTTCAAACTTATGATTCCAGGAAAAAAAAGAGTTGGTAGATATAAGCTGCTTTTTGTTGCTCAGTTTTGTATTATTCATTAGGCAAGAGAAGAAAACATGCGCAGAGGCACTCTCGTTACTCTACCTACATTATCTACATTATTTCTACTATAGCTTATACCTCTTTGAAATTATCTTTATGTATTTCCTTTACTTCAGTTCTAATGCTAGACTATTCCTCTAAAAAAAAGAAACTTTGATTGTTATTCTGAAAGAGTGATTCTGGCTCTTTGGCTATCTGAGCTGAGACTGTTGCTACTCTTCTTTTATAAAGAGAATCCAATAAGCACAGTATCACATTGAGATTGCTTAGTGTGACAAATTCATCTCTCAAAGCTCTTAGGTTTTCTAACAATAGGGGAACAAGATGAGCCTTCAAAACAAGAGAGTGCTGAGGCAAAACTTCTCATTGAAATCAGAGGAATGCAGCTCTGTTATTTTTCAAATAATACAATTGTTTTTGAAAACCACACAACACTTCAATGTGAAATTTTATTTTGCATAATATAAAACAATGGTTTTTTTTGGACTTTACTCACTTATGTTATTGTGACCACATGTGGTCATGATGCCAGAGCATTCCTCCCCTATGTGCTTCATACCCAAAATGATGAGATCTGGTTTATGAAGTCTTGTTTTTGTTATCCTAAAAAGGTAATCAGCAATTGCTCATGCCAATGAGGAGAGAATGCCCACAATTTCTTTTGTGTGTATGAAAATTTAAAATGCTATCTTTTGCTTGCACTCTCCTTTCCTTTGCTGAAATAGCACAGTACAATGGTCACTGCTAATAAGTCATCATGTCGGTAAAGATTTCTTTGGGTAAATCATGCATTCTGTATCAATTATAGTCTATGCAACATCTTAGTACTAGACAAGGTGATATTATGCTTGATAACCTTTGAATTACTTGTGAAGCAACTGGAACCTGTGCTGCTCTTCCTATTTCTTTTTGTGACTGTTAGTAACAATAGTTGCCATATGGAACTTTACCTTGTCATCTGAGGTAGTCAGTTAATAGGTCATGTTCAAAAAAATAATTCTGCTGAATCTAGTCAAATCAATGAAAGCCCTAAAATTCAAACTCTCCATCTAAGTCATTTTTGATAAAATCAAACAAATCAATCTCAGTATTTCTACCTTGACAAATGCTCAGACAAAAGTATAGGAATATTTGGATTCTTTTGTATAAATTAAAAGATTACAGTCATTATATTGTAGAATGCAGTATGCCTTCCACTAATCTTCATTGGTTCTTAAAATAGGTCTTAGTATTTTTTTATTTTCTCCAGACAGACTGGTTTTCTGCTGGAACAACAATGGGACAGGATACTAAATGCTTTTGCAGGTTTTTGTTTGTTTTGGTTTTTTTGGGTTTTTTGTTTGTTTGTTTAGTTTTGTTTTTGTTTGTTTGCTTGTTTTTTAAGATTAACAAAAACTGTTGGGAAACCCAGCTACATAGGTCAAACTCTAACATGTCCAGATAGCTCTCCTGAGTTCAACACATAATAGAGAACCTCGTTTCCCAGAAGAACTTCCTGTTCCCTACACTGACTTGGGAGCCTGACCTGCAAATTCTACCTGAGGATTGTCACATACTCCTTGACAAAATTACAGGTTCATGTTCCTGCAAAGCCTCTCCATGGAAATGAGCTATCTCCAAAACCTTAAACCTCAGCCAATGACACTTCAACCTAAGAAGAACCCCTTCCCACTTTCCAACATTTATATAGTCCTGGTTCACCCCAAATAAAGAGCACACACTGTTTCATTGACTATCACCTAGGAGAGCTCTTTTCTAAAAGAGATGTTAACACTGAAGAGCTTAAACACTGAAATCTTGGGAAGAAATGTTTTATAAAAAGCTTTATTCAAATTTCCAAAATGGTGGCTGAAGAAAGAACTTAGCATTAAAGAGGACTTGTGGCTCTTGCAGACAACCAAATTTGGCTGCTGCTCGAAACCATAGCCTGTTGCTCCAAACCACCAGTAGTTCTAGCTCCTAGAGATCCAATGATCTCTTCAGGCCTCTAGGGACACATAGTCACACATATACAATTCATATAAAGAAAAGAAAATAAATTTTAATAAATGACGATACACTTCTAAAGCATAAAAACCACTAAAATGCTCTTTGGTGAATTAATAAAAAAACTTGTGGCATTCAATTAATAGTTTTTACTTTGTGTCAAAATGAAATGAGCTACAAGATATGAAAAGAAATGCAAGAAATTCAAATGTCTATAACTATGTTATAATTGTTTCCATATTTTATCTTACTAAGTTAAAATTTATTTTGGTGTTACAAAAGCAAGCACTTTCACAGTCTATAATTTGGTCCCAAATGTGTTGTTCTATACAGAAAATTACAACTGAGCTTCTTGGGCAGATGACTGTTAGGTAAAAGGTCAACTGAGGGAGTGAGTCTAGAGTATATACTATTAAAATCTTTCATAGTTCCACAATATTTACCTTATTGGAATACTTAGGGAATTTTGATGCTATCATACTAATGATAGAGTGGGTAAATTTGGGAATATTTACAAAAGTAATTAAAGAGAAGATGATATTTATAAATCAGAACATGTCTGGTAGCAAAAACAGTTATGAATACATACACAATTTCACCTAAAATATCCCATTGCAAGATAAAATAAAATAACTTTTAAAATTATGACTGATAATATATCATTTTTAGTGAGCTTTACAATTAATTACTAAATTAAATAGATAAATTATTCATTGGAGATCATTTCAAAGCACATATGTTGTGTTGCAAAAAATATATTAAATTTGAAATTACAAAACTTGCATTAGAAGACTATTTTTAGAAATTCCTTATTTGCTACCTACTTATGCTTATTTGTTTTTATCATTTGTGTGAACTTGGTGTGATAGTTATTATTAACAGTCAGTCTGACAACAACTGTAAAAGCCTAGGAGATGGGTCTTTGCATATTTGTAGAAGGGTTATCTTGATTATACTAATAAATGTGTGAAGATTATGGATAGGATCATTTCATGGACTAGGAGCTGGACCACATGAAAGGAAGAGGAAGCCTATTGCACACCTTCATCTTTTTCTGTTTCGTGTTTCTGGGATGGAGGCTTCATCCATCAGCGGATAGAGGCAGATGTAAAGACCAACAGCCAAATATCAGGCAAAGATTAAGACTTTTGTAAAGAGTTAGTTGAGGATAGAATGAGCAAGCTGGTCAAGGACACCACAAGAAGATCTACAGGGTCAACTAGCCAGGACCACAGGAGCTCACAGAGCCTGGGCCATCAACGAGTTAGCATGCAGCAGCTGGACCTAGACTCTTACATATTTGTAGCAAATGTGCAGCTTGGTCTTCATGTGAGTTCCCTAACAAGTGGAGTGGGGCTGTCTCAGTCTATGTTCCCTACCATTGGATCCCCTTCCCACTACAGGGAAGGCCTGGTTGGGCCCCAGTGGGAGAGGACCCCTTCTCTGGGGAGAAGGGTAAGGAGCAATGGGTAGAGGGATTTGTAAGTATGGGACTGGGAGGAGAAGAGGAAGGAGGACTCTGTTCAGGATGTAAAGTGAATTAACAAATAGTAAATTTGAGGGAAAAAAGAAACAGAAATGACACATAAATTTATTTGTCTAACAGTCTCAGAAATTTCAGAACATCATGATGTGGAAAACATGGTTGGTAGTAGAACTCACATTACAATAAGACAGGAAGCAAGATGGAGAACAAAGTAGCCATTGTTATGCCAAAGAGCCAGAGCAAGTGACTTTGTCCCACTAGCTAGACCCTATTACCTAACATTTTCATAGCTTTTCAAAATTAGTGCCACCACTTGCGGACCAAACAAACAGCAGATGGTGAACTTATGAGTTGTATTTCATATTCAAACTATTGCACCTGGATAGAAAAAGCAACTGTCTAAGAAAGATGGCTTCACTTACACCAACATAAATTTGGGTTCAGCAGGTAGCTTTCTGATCTTCCGAAATGACTGTATTGGAATGTTAATGCAACATCAAGTCTTAGGTCCAGGTGTTATTTCAAAGATAGCCAGAACTCTTTGATAGATCTTCTGATTATATGCTTTAAATTTTGATAATTCTTTCTTCTCTAAAAGCAGGTGATAGGAGAGGAAGTTTAAACCTTTGGTGAAAAGAAGGGAGATAAAAGTTACAGAATATAAATTTAGACTGCAAATAAGAATTTAGTGGAAAAAAGATATTTAATTCAGATGATATTCAATTTATTCAGATTCAGGATGGTTTGAGTCTGTGATCATGATCACTCCTTTGGGGTATATAGTACTCATTGCAGTGGGGTAAAAATACCTGGCAAAAGCAACAGAAAGTAGGAAGCGTTCATTTTGGCTAGCAGTGTGAGTCTACTAAAGCAAGAAAACCATGTTGGAAGATGGCTCCTTGCATTGCATTTACATTCAGAAATCAGAGATTGAATTCTGGTTCTTAGCTGGCTTTATTTTTTATTTTAATTATATTTTAGTCCAGATAAGGAAATGTTATGCTTACATTTAAAGTAGGTTTTCCCACCTCAATTAACTTAATGTAGAAAATCCTTCATAGAGACACCCAGATGTTTGTCTTCTAAGAGAATCTAAGTATTATCAAGTTGAAAATCAGTATTGCCAGATCTGATCCATAAGAATGAAAATGTCTAGTTCATTAAAGTGAATGATAACAATACTTTCTTGAATTGCAGATATTAAGCTCAGTAATATAAAATTTGTCTTCAACAACTTCTTGATTATCTACAGTATACCTATAATTTATCTTCTTCTCAGTTTCACCAAAGATCCAGGAGTTAATTTGCATTTTTACAGATAACCTACTTTAATTGTGCAATTATTTTATTTTTGGAGAACTATTTTTGATTCTTTGCATTTTATTATATTAATATACATCTACTTATCTATTAGACACTATTACTGTTATATGTAATACTATTTATGAGACAGGACATAGTAGATGCTTTTGCAAAACAGTTTTAGATTGAATAATAGGTGGATGACAGCCCTCATAAAGCTTGTTATTATTAACTATAAAGTTGTTGTAATCCTCTTTGTTTTTTCTGTATCACACACTTTTCAGTGAACTATATGACTTAGCAATGTCATGAATGCAAGTTTTCAAGTTGGATGAGGACTTGAAGAATCATTTGTAGTATGGAAGGAAAAACATTGAATATAGAGCAGAAAAGTATATAATATCATAGATAGTCTATGAAATGACATACAAGACAATAATTGTTCACAAGACTAGTAGAACCTTTATTCTGACCTTTCTTCAAACAAACTCTTTTGAGATTTCTGCTCAGTATTCCTAACTGGCAAAAAAATGTCTTCAAATCTTCTGACTGTATCTAATACATATTTTAAAATATGGAAACACATAGAAAAGAATCCATCTTTAGTGCCATTTTTCACTTTTGCAATTTAATATTTAAATACATCATTTCTTTTGCAACAATTGTATCTCCTTAAATCTCTATTCTCCAACAGAATAAGACACAGGAAGCTGTTGATAGCTCTGGTGTCAAATGCAAATATTGACTCATACTGGATGCTCAATAAATATTTATTGAAATAGTAATAAATGGCATGCCACTTGAAAATGACATATTGGAATTATTCAAAACCTCTTGTACTTCCAGATCAGTGCCTCTGACTGTGTGTCAACTTCATGGTCTTAAGAGTCATTGCAGTATGTAGATTATTCCTAAGTATAAGTTTTCCTTGATTTTTATGCACATATCATGAAAAAACCATGCATATGCATGTCTCAGAGGTGGGGTGAGGATGATGAAGAGGAGGAAACTCACTAAGAAGTGGAGATTTGCGAAAATAAAAAAAAGGAATTCAAAAAACGAGAAAACATACCTGGTGAAGTTATAATATTAAAACATTGAAATGTAAAATATGAGAATCACATGGATAACAGAATTTTCACTCAGACATGACCCTGTATAATTTTTGATAGCAGTGTGACCTTATGACATTTCTAAGCACAAAAATCATAGCAATACATACTGGCATCTTTGTTACTTTGTATCCCATGATTTCTGTTTATTCTCTGATTTGAAGTACATCATATCTATGTAAGATTACTATAATTATCAACTCAATATCAAGATATAAAAATGAATTTAATAATAACACATGTAGCTCTTAGTATATAAAAAAGTTCATTGCTAAAATATGTACATATAATGATTCATTTTAATGTTTACAAACTTATTATGATTTGAATATACATCCAATAATACTAAAGAAGGCACTGAGTCTAAAATGAATAAATTTACATTAGTATTTCACAAATGTTTGTTCTGCTACTATAAATTGTCTCTTTATTCAATCCTCACTTGCAAGGAAATGGGGAAATGTCAATAGGAGAGCCAGTTTTTAAAGGAATCTAAAAATATATAGAATACAGAAGCCTTGTATCAGCACATAATTGCAGAAAAACCTTTTCATGCTTTACCTACCACCAAATTTTATGTACATATTTTGACAGGAAAAATTTTAACAGCTTACTTAAAACTCCATTGTTAGAGCCAATTTGTTACAGGATGTTACATGTTTCTCTATTACATATACCACCCATGAAATAGCTTCTAGGTAGTATGTTGGCATTGGTCAATATGATATGATTAAGAAAATAGAACTAAACAAAGATTCCAGGTGAAAGAAAAACACTCATGAGAAACTTCATGTTGTCTCCTCATGACAGCAGGAAAAAGGCATCGTTTCTGTGAGAGTTAACACATTTTCTACTGTAGGTAGAATTTCTCAGAATCTCAGTATTTCAAGATTATGTATTTTAAGTTGGTGTCAATCTAGAAAAGTTCTATCATAGAAAAAATTCAAATCAAGATCCTGAGGCTAATGTTGTAAACAACAGTGTTTGGACTTACACTGAGTATATTGTCACACAACCAAAGAGTTCATGTAAGCAATTTAGTTTCTCCATGTAGTCAAGATAAACAGGATGCCAAAACATAATGAGAAGCTACTGCACAGTTTCATGAGAACTTGACAAACTCAAAGTCTATAAAATCAGCCCCTCGTGTCCCTGTAGGCAGATGTGTAGGAAAGCCAAATCTTAATCAGAATGTTGCTTCCTAGACATGAAATCAGATGTAGGCCATTTGGTGATTCATATGTCAAACAGTAAGCTCCCAACACATGTACTCATGCCAATGAGAACAAATATGCTATGTTAAGAGTTTTGCCTAAGATTAATGTCACAGTGGTATGCCATTTTTCCAGATCTGTTGTAGCTTGATTGTGAGAACCAGAAGAAATTCAAAAACTAGATAAATGGTAAAGGTTCTTCTCAGCTTCTACTGTGTCATCACTGCTTGGTTTTTTTGTTTTGTTTTTTGTTTTGTTTTGTTTTCTGTCTTCTTTAGCTGTGTTCCATCTTCCTATCCGCTTATTCTATGTTTATAACTGTTACTTCATTATTTTAAAATAATTGTCATGCTTTTGTTCTAGTCAGAAACAAAAGTTAGCCTGTTGCTTAGTTCTCAAAGGGAAATCTTCATTCAATAATTGTTTCATTTTGAGGGATCATAATAAAAGATGATGAAACCTAACAATAGAGGAAACCTTTCCAAATATTATTTTTTGTAAAGAGAACTGTTAAATTGTTCCACAAATTATTTTACTTGGTCTTATTTAAAACTTCTTTGTCAAACTCTAAATTTTAACTGAATTTCTTTTTTAGTTTTCTTAAGGCTTTCACCCATGTTTTATTTTCTAATTTAACATTTTTTTATCTATACAGTACACATTTTAGTCTACAAGTGACATATGTTACTAATCATTGTAGTCCCTTTAACATATAGGACAATATCTCCCAAATATAGTGCCAATACATTTTTCAATAATGGATGCAATAAAATTAAAGAGAATACAAGTTAAAATTGTATTGAATTATTTATACTCCCAAACAAAGGGCTAACCTTGTCTTAGCTAAACTCTTATCAATATGTTTTAATCAATACACCACACTTTATACAGAACACTGCAACATTTCTTTCATGATAGTAACATAAATCATATTATTCATCAACAGTCTTCCAGACATAATAGGACTGTTTCACATATGGACTTACAGGCATGGTAGCAGTGTGCATAGGATTAAAGCTAAATGAGTTCTCAAAGCTGAGCAGGAGGAGTGGACACAGGGTCTCAAACTTAACAAAAAGTCTATTTGAAATTAAGATCCACTGGCTAATATTTTTCTCCAGTGGAATCTCATTGGATATTTCAACCACATCCTGGACAGGCACCATATCCAGGAGTAGTTGGCAAACGTAGAACAAACACAATAGGCTGGCTTTTTGTTGTTTGTTAAGTTTTTATTAACTTGTTAGACTATGAGCTTCATGAAGGCAGGATTGTAAGATCTCTTTGTTTTTTCATAAAAATAAACAGCTGGGCAGTGGTGGCGCATGCCTTTAATCCTGGCACTTGGGAGGCAGAGGCAGGTGGATTTCTGAATTCAAGTCCTGCCTGGACTACAGAGTGAGTTCCAGGACAGCCAGGACTACACAGAGAAACCCTGTCTTGAAAAACAAAAAATTCGGTGCCTAAACTCATTATTTACCCTCCTAAATATTCTGTGAGTGGGTCAAGAAATTAGAATTTCAGAGAATTTCTGAGAACAATAGCTTTTCCTTTTGTGAAGTATATGAAAAAGTTAATAAAGATGTAAAACATTGTTATATCAGTGATTAATGTTTTATTAGCTAAATCATTTCCATAGTTATTTAAGAATATAAATTTAAATTATAGTTGGCTTTGATTTTTTTTTTTTAAAAATTTATCATATTGGGTCATGAAATTTAATTGCAGGATGAAAGTATGAGAGTAAATAAATTATCTTTAGTCTTCTTGTCTTTTGAGAACCAACTCTCAGAATGCCTGGAATAAGACAAAGAATTTTAGGCAGTGATGGATATCATAAAATTTATTTTCACAGCAGAATACAGGCAAACAGCCTTTGGAACCTCAGTGGAAAACTTTAAGCTCATATTTGCTCTCAAATGAAAAATGTGGAAAAGGGACACTGAGCTAATACTTTCCTTATATTTACATGGTTGTCCATAAAGGACACAGCTGAGACCCCAAATCTATTCAGATGTATTCGTCCTGTTGGAGACTCCTGCGACCTTTTACTGTTTAAGATGGACTGGGTATTGTAAAGGTAGGTCCTTTTAACCAGGGGCACTGGAAGATCTCTGTTGCACCTTTAATCACTGCTTCATAGCTGATAGTGAAAAATAATACTAACATCAATAACATTCATATGAGGAGTACATGCACTTAGACACATCTTCACATACAATATCTATTGAAGCTCTCACAGCAAACCTATAAAGAGTTAGTACTACCCATATTTTGCAGATGAAAAGGCAAAACAAAAACCAAGACGTGTAACAAGACTATTTTAAGAATAAGCCATTAGAGACTAGTAACTCACACTATGAGCTCCCTTGCAGCTATACTTCCTGTTCAACCCCAGAAAGAAACTCTAAAGGTGAAGATTAAATATGAACACAATAAATTAATTTCTCCTTACAGCACAATGGTTTGCATAAATCCAGCAGCAGCTCTGTTTAGATCACTGTTTATGCAGCTGAGCTACCCTTTTACTGGTCAAAGAAGACTTAGTCATAAACCCATGGTCAGTTTGAGATTGTAGGGTCAAAGTACAGTTACTGACAACACTTCTTTCATTTCCTTGGTTTTAGCATTGTAATTTAGAAATAACTGAATAACTTACAAACTAATAGTAATGAATAATTGCAATTTATAAATTAATAAATAATTTATAAACTAATAGTAAAAATGTAATAAGTTAAAACGAGAATATTTTGTTGCTTTCTATAAGTTATTTGGTCTATTTAGAGATTTGATAAGTAAAAAATTACATATATTCATCTCATACAGCCATTAGAGATATTTTTTAATCTTCTATCTAACAAAGGTTTTAAGATATAAGAAGCAGTGAAATAGCCAATTCAATCCTTCTTCCAGATGTTTGGGCTTAGAGACAGCCAGTGCTCTTTGCCAACTGGATTGCAGTTGGATTGAAGAAAGGATGATTTCTACCCTGAAACTTGAGTAAGTCATCACTGTAGCCTTCAAGTCAAAATATGATAAAGATATGATCTTAAGATTTAGGGAGAGAAAAGTGCTTCTGCTAAAAGAAGATACAGAACACTAAAGGTCTGATGTCTTGTGAAGGATTCTGAAGGTTTGATTGATGAGTTAGTTAGTTCCTCTCTAGCCACCAATAGGCAATTACTATTTGAACACTTCAATATGAACCATGTAAGTTGTTGCCTATTTGCTAGAACACTACTGTTTCTCCAAATGATAACAACCTAGCTTAATTTATCTAGCTCACCATTCTTACAGCATTTTTTAGCAAAAGATAGAAAACATGTCACCAGGAGCCTGATAGAGCTGTCACCTGGGAGGCTCTGCCAGTGCATGACAAATACAGAGGGGAACACTCTCAGTCAATCAATGAACTGAGCACAGGGTCTCCAATGGAGGAGCTAGAGAAAGAACCCAAGGAGGTGAAGGGATCTCAGCGCCATAGGAGGAAAAACAATTTGAACCACCCAGTACCCCCAGAGCTCCCAGGGACTAAACCACCCACCAAAGGGTACACATGAAGGGACCTATGGCTCCAGATGCATATGCAGCAGAGGATGGTCTTGTTGGACATCAAAGGGAGGAGAGGCCCTTGGTCCTGAGAAGGCTAGATGCCCCAGTATAGGGGAATGCAAGGACAGGAAAGTGGGAAAGGGTGGATTGGTGAACAGGGGTAGGGGGATCAGTTAGGGGATTTTTGGGGGGAGGGCAGGGAAGAAGACAACATTTGAAATGTAAATAAAGAATATATCTAATAAAAAAATACTCAATTAAATTCTCATGAAACAAATCCAAGAACACATCAAAAACATCATTCACCATGATCAAGTAGGCTTCATTCTAGGGTTACAGGAATGTAACCACCATATAAACAAACTAAAAGAAAAAAAAAATCACACATACAAAGAAGAAAACATGTCGCCAATACCCTGGAACTCAGTTCTTCCTATTTCTTAGGCATGGTTGAGATTTTCTTCACATTTGATATTCCCATTCTTGTTTTGTGCAACAAAACACCCAAGAAATATACCTAAAAGGAGAAAAAAATGGTTTCAGCTTTCAGTCTATAACAACTAGATTTCTCTATTGTTCCTAGATCTGTAGTGAGGCAATAATTCATGCATTATGGGTGTGGTAGAGCATTATGCTCTCTTCAGTGTAGACTGGATGCAGAGAAAAGGCGAAGAAAAGGCCAAGTTTCCAGGATGTCTTTCAAACAGCATGTCCCCTAAGTTCTACTTTCTCTGACTGGGATTCATATCCCTCATCTCCCAACAATTCATATTATTAATCTCAGAGTGGATCGATCCTTTGATGAAGTCAGAATCTTCACAATCCAATAATGTCTCAGTGATTGTGCCCAGCATATGGAAACCAAGATTTTAACAAATAAATCTTTCAGAGGGGTGCTTCAGAGCAACCTTAACAGAATATCAGTCCTCTAAAACAGAGCTCTCTCTTTGTAATCTCAGACAAGTTGTTGGAACTGAGGTCCTAAGCTGGCTCTTTGCCTGTGCCTGGGGCAGTTTTGCCCAATCACAGATTCTTTTTAATACCTTCCAGCTGCTTGGATCCCTGTCTCTTGGTCTAGATTTCCATGTCCTTAATGACTTTCTCTAGACATGTTCATTATCCCTCCCATCTCATAATGAATATCTTCAACTATCATTGTGTCAGTAACTTTATCACTTGATATGATATATCCAGTTATGATGGACTAAATAGACATCCACCTAGGGCTGATAACTTTCCTATACCCAGCTCTCTCTGACACTTTCTATTTATCTCATTCTATTTCATCATGGGACCTTGGACAGATAAATCACACACAAGACCCCACAAATCCCAGTTGATGAATATGCAGATAGATATTGCACTCTGGTCAGTGTGTGTGGTTGCACAATCCCACATGCCAAGAGTACTGCTGGCACAATCTCTTATAGCAACAGATCTTCCTGGAAATAATCACAAGCAGAAGTCTTGTATTTTGTAAGACCCTGGGAAACGACTTGAATTACTCTGTGAGCGTGAGGAAGATATCAAGTATCAGCCCTGGAAACTTTTGTTAGGGAAAAAATAAAACACCTCTATTTTATCTTCTTCACATCAGTTTCTTCCCTCATATTTAAGGAGAAAGAAGCTAAGTTGTGTTGCATTATATATCTAGGTGTGTGTTTTTAATATTTCGCTCCAAATTGTGAAGACCAGTGAAAAGTAAAAGTGCTTATTTATAGGCTTCATTAATAACAGGACATGTTCTCAAGGCATATTTGTAATCCTGTTTTTAAGATCCTCATCAATTCCAGACCTTCAGGTTACATTTAGTTATGTTCATCTTAGCTCCTGAAAGCTCACTTTGCACAAAATATTCAACATAAAAATAAGAGCTACAAATTAATGTATATGCATATGTATAAATATGCATAGAGCTGTGACTGTACATTTTGTATGTATTTACATATTCAGATCATAACCACCATCCCTTTCCTGGGTTATTTATAAATACAGAGTAATATATATATATATATATATATATGTGTGTGTGTGTGTGTGTGTGTGTGTGTGTGTGTGTATTCAGCTAAACCTCTAACACAGTAAATTATGTTTTGTCATTCACATATCATTGAAAAATATTATGTTCTGCAGATAATGTAAAAAGGAAATTTGTATTAGTTTCCTTTATCTTTACTGGGAAAGGAATAGCAGAAAAATCATTATATATCTATTGCTAAAGATGGAGTACAGATATTTTTTCTTTGTCCTCTGAGAAATTATAGTTGCACTGACCACCTCTAAAGTAAGACATACTGTCACAGGACTGAAAAGTACAGTGTAACTAATGGAGGTAATCACACATACTGTTTGCAGACTAGTAGTGACAGCTGCAAATGCTTTTAGCAGATTTAAGGAATTCTCTGCTGTAGTAAAGGAAAACACTACTACTGAAACCATAAAAAGCTTTATGGAACCAAACATTATATAAATAAGAGCTACAGAAAAAATATATATTTTCTAAGTAAAGGTTTTAAGTTGAAGGAAAGCTTAAAAAGAATATTTTGCAGCTGCTATGGGAGTTATAGGAGTACTGTGGTGTGAGGAATCACAGACACCATCCTGAGATTTTCTAATTATTCCAGTGGGGATAATTGTTAAGTAGGGATGAGAACACAGAAAGACCCCCTGAAATCTGCCTACTATCCAAAATGTGAACCCTGAAATAAAGTGTTTGACTGGAGTAATTTATCTGATGCCAGGTCTGGCATGGCCTAGGTGGGGACAGAATGACATGTTTCCTACCCCTGTAACAGGGCCAGCTGACATAGGCTTCCATGAGTGTCCATGGCTACCATGGGTATAAGGACTATTTATGTAACAATGTACACATTTTACATTCCTTTTTCAAGGAATGTTCTCTCTGCTAACATTAATGACTCCATGATAATCAAACACCACAAGTGCAGGAGACAAGGGTGTGGCTAATGTCTCAGTAAAATGGAAAACTCTGGGACCTTCAGGACAGCTCTTAAGGCTGTGGAAAGAACTCTAAAAGCATGGGTTCAAATGTAAATACTTTCTCAACTATGCAAAATATAAGGATGCAATATGAATTATGAGGGGCTTCACAAATCTGAAGGAACAGAGGTAGCTGCGTTAATGAGCCAGCTTGTCAGAAAACTACAAAGGCAGGCAGATTCCTGAGTTCAAGGTCAGCCTCAGACACAGCTCGTCCAGGCTCAGCTGTTATAAGAAATGGTAATTTCAGGACTGATCCCACCCAGCTAGCTTACTGTTTGAGCTTAACATAACCAGACAGATTTCTGAATACTTTTGAAATGTTAAAAGAAAATGTGTGCTAGCTGTCTGCTAAGAATTAAGTGGCTGGAGTCATGGATGCTGATTCACAGGATAATCAAAAGGAAACATGAAGTAAATGACTGGATTGATTGGACTGTGATGTAAAATACAAGATTGAGGTTAGGATCAGCAGGAAATGAGCTATAGAGAGAATTTTTGAATTTTTTAGAATAGCAAGAGAGAATTGCTTGGAGAACTGTCTCAAGCAGGAGAGAGAGAGAGAGAGAGAGAGGAAGAAGAAGAAGAAGAAGAAGAAGAAGAAGAAGAAGAAGAAGAAGAAGAAGAAGAAGAAGAAGAAGAAGAAGAAGAAGAAGAAGAGGAAGAAGAAGAAGAAAGAAGGAGGAGGAGGAGGAGAAAGGGATGGGGGAAGACAGAAAGACAGAATTGCAGAGACAAGTAAATGATTCAGAGCTGTCTAGAGATCTCCAAAGAAAGAAAGAAAGAAAGAAAGAAAGAAAGAAAGAAAGAAAGAAAGCAGAACAGAAATTGGCTAGAAAGCTGTCTCTAGAAGAACATAGTCCATCAGGTTGGACCCAAGATCTGAGACTCAATATCAGTAATCAATGTAAGAAAACAGAAGGGAGATAGAGAAATGTCATTATAGGGTTTAAGAGTACATGGTGCAACCATCAATGTCTAAGTTCATTTTGACTTGGGAAACACCAGGAAATAAAGTGTCCTACCAGGTAGGAGGATGCCGAGGCTTTCCTGCCTATATTTTATTCCTCATAGAGTCAACCTCCAACCCTAAAAGAAAATACTAGGCTTTATGCTCTGCAGCTTATGCCTTGACCCTCCCTAGTTCCTCAACAGATGGCGAGCTGAAGCAAATTTAGCTCAGATAGAGAACCATGTACAGGCAAGCTCTTAGGTGGGCCGATTTGATAGAACTGGGATCATTTTTCTTCTTAGAAAATGTAAACCAGCCTATTCTTCCTGGGAGGCACCACTGGAACTCCCCTGAAAGGTGCTATGAATTTTAAGTCATTAGGATTTTGCCCCTTGTCATCTCCTTCAGTGAGGCTGCTGCCTCCGTGGTAAATCTGAAACATGCCCGGATCACATCAACAGTGATGGATTCCTGCTGCCTGCTGAGAGGGCGGGCTTTTAAAAGCGAGGGGGGGGCATCCAAAATGTAGTCAGTGGGTTTCCTTTGAATGTCTATGGGGTTGCGGAGAGAGCAGTGTGGTTGTTATTTGTCCTTTCTGGAAACTAAAGTATGAAGAAACAAGGTCTACCTTCCAAGGCTTCCATCTCTTTTTGTGGCTTCAGATTGCAAATGACATCCCGGTGTGGGATGCATTAAGAGCCTTTGTGTCCCCGTATCAGCCAGAGGCCTGCTTAGTGTACACTCTGGCAGTTCTCATTATGAGGAATAATAGGCAACACGTTTCCTTGAGATTTGTTATCTTTTCTCACTCAGCCCCAGCCGATGTGTCTCCTGGGCATTTTCTTTGCCTTGCTTTGGTGCAGTAATATGGAAGGCGAGATAGTGGAGTGGCGTGTGTTATAGGATTCCCAGCTGCAAGCTTGACATCTGCTGAGTATTCTGTAAGTTTCTTTGAACATAATTAAATGCAATCACCAGTCTTCTCTCAGTCTTCCCCCAAAGACCCCATTAGAAAAAAAAAGGGGGGGTCTAAACGGAAACCTACATGGAAAACTGTAGAGCAATGAGAGCTAACTCAGTCTCAATTCACACATCTATCTCTGTGGAAGGAAAAACACTGAATCATTTACTTGTCTCTGCAATTCTGTCTTTCTGTCTTCCCCCATCCCTTTCTTCTTCCCTCCCTTTCCTTCCCTCCTTTCCTGCCTCCCTCTCTTCTCTTTTCAACTTGTTGGAGGAAGGGTGCTTTCTAAACAGCTCAGGAAAACTAAGTAGGAACCTCCCTGTCCCCCTCCCCATTTCCTTCCTCACCCTCATATTCTCTCTCTCTCTCTCTCTCTCTCTCTCTCTCTCTCTCTCTCTCTCTCTCTCTCTCTCTCTCTCTCTCTGTGCTCATCCTAGTATTTATGTAATAAAACAAGACATCCTAGTGTTTATGTAATAAAACAATTAAATTAGTGAATTTTAAATGGTCATTTAAAATATACTCAACAAAACATAGCCACATGCTTAGTGGGCAAAATGCTGTCTCTGAGGTAAATGTGCCTGGGTTAATGCTCCTGGGTACCCCCAGACTTCCTAATAATTTTTCCCTTGGTTTTCTTTGCTTATCTATTAAATGGTGACTACACCTTCCTATCACAAGATTACTGTGACATGTGAAACAGGTAAGCCCTATTATATAGGGCAACACATTTTAACTTCACTTATTGTCTACTTATCTCAGTCTCTGAAAGAGGTTAAGCAGTTCTTGTATTGGAAATAAATTAATGTAAAGTAAATATATAGCCATCTGTGACCTACATCATGGCTGTTGAGAGAGATGGAGGAAAGGGAATGGAGGAGAGGAGAGGAGAGAGGAGAAGGAGAACACACTAACATTAAATAACAGACCTCTGTTACCTTCTTTATCTATCTGGATCCCTATATTCTAGCATTTCTGCTGGGAATCGAATCCAGGACAAACAGTTGAGATGCATATTTTACATACCAAAGAAGACTTGGCCTCCGGGTTCTCCTGCCATCCTTCAGTGCCTATAAGTTACAGAGCATGGCTGGCATACCCTGCCTCTGCCCTCAACTTTCCAGTCCAGGGCTGGTCTTCCTTTTCCCCAAAAGCTCTTCCCTATATCATTTAGACGTTTTGCTCTCTCTCTGTTCTCTCTGTTCTCTGTTCTCCATTCTCCCCTCTCCCTCTCTCCCTCTCTCCCTCTCCCTCTCCCTCTCCTTCCTCTCTCTCTCTCCCTCCATTTTCTCTCTGCCTGCAGGTGCATTCTCTTTCTCTCTTTCTCTTCCCCCTCTGCTCTGTCTCCCTCCCGGGCCTTATTCCTTGAAACCAGTGAATTTGCCTAAGAGCTTCTTCCCAATAAGCCTACCTTTATATACTTTAATTTGGCTTGAACTGACTCATTTCATTGGCAGAGAATTCCTATCAGTTTCTACCACTTCTAAATAATGCCACTACTTTGGATCAAACATTTGGATGATGAATACTTGGATGACATTCTAGAGCCAAACTATTAACCCATGAATCAACATGTTTGCTCTCTCTCTCTCTCTCTCTCTCTCTCTCTCTCTCTCTCTCTCTCTCTCTCTCTCTCTCCTTCTCCCTATATATTTCTCTCTTTGTAGGCTTATCATATTGTACTTGTACCAAATGTTAACACAGTTTGGTGTTAGGGATGCCTCATCTACATGTGTGTGGGGGGGTTTGGGGATGTGCCCCTACTTAACTAATGGTCACAACTCTCTCCATTGGGGGCTGTGGCCTAGTGTCAGGAGCAGGTGAAGCTCCTATTTTCCTTTTGGGTCCTGGGGCTTCTAACCCAGTTCAACCTTACCAAGCTTCCTCTGACAGTCCACAGCCCAGTAACTTCTCTCTGTTCCTACAAGTAGCACCTCACCTCTCTCAAGTATCTATACGAAAGGCTATATAAACTCATGAGATAACAAAGCTAGGCCTGGATGGAATGGTTTCTTTGACTTGCATTAGGGTTGCAACACATTTTTTTTAAATTTCTTTAAAACTTTGAAGAACTTCACAACTAGGAAGGAAGAGTCAAAAAACTAAAGTGATAGCAATCTGACAAGAATAGACAGAGCTGGAGTACAAAAGAATGCTCAGGATATAGGACACAGGAAGAGGCACCCTGAGCAAACTCTGACTGACAAAGGAGTGTGTCTATGAGCTTGGGTTTAAAAGCTGCTTCCTCTAGATTTGCTGATTTCTTGGCAGTGCAATTTCTGTTAGAAATGGTATTTGGTTTCACATCAATACATTTATTATAATTAAAATTAATCAAAGCATTTAGGGGATTTCATGAACCTTGCCTTTTGGCATGCGATCTATAACAAAAAAACGAAAAGGCAGTTGGGTTGACAGATAGACTATATCCTTCAAAATATTATCCAGGATGCAAGAATTTTGGCAGCGCAAACAAAGGTACTCAAATCTCTTGCTGAAGGAAATTCCAATAACGTGAATCGGAGTTGCCAAGCCTTTCCTCAAGGCCAAAGTGCAGGTAAGTTAGACAGGTTATTAAATTATTGAGCTGGAAAATACAGATTTAAGACATCATCTATAGAAAGTTTGTTGTTATTATTATTAAATTTACTTTAATATGAAATAATAGTGCCAGTTATCTCTTTCTGTCTAACAAATAGATACAAACTTAAACTTCTGATGATATAAATTCATCGACCCACAATTTTCATGATGAGGAGCCTGGGCACAGATGCTCCACCCAGGTTTTTGCAAGGCTGTAATCAGAATTTTAGCTGGGTGGTGTTCTCATCGGCAGGGCTGACTGGAGGAAAATGGGGACCCAAGCTCACACAGGTTGTTATGTGACTACTTGCCTTCACCTCGTGCTGGCTGTAAACTACAGAATACCCAGAGTTCCTTGTTATATGAACATTGACAGAATGGCTCTTTAATTTGTTGAGCTACCCAGTAGTGTTTCTAAGGGATTTTGGCTGGAAATGTGAACTAGTACCCAACCATTCCATCTCCTCTGCCATATGGTATTAATTAGAAGCCGATCCCTGTCCTCTCCCACAATTAAAAACAAACAAATTCGCTGAACTGTGAACAAATAGATCTACTCAATAACAACAAAATATCAAGTGTGGCTTTTTTATTTTTAATGTATGTCCTTCTCTTTGATTGTATCTTCAATTATAACTTCTTTTCCATTTCATAGGATGTTTGAATTCTATCCATTTTTTTTAGAAAAATAACTAAAGCTTATGACAGTAGAATATTGATATATAAGTTGAAAATATTCTCATTTGATGTATTTGTCATTTAATTTTGTATTTGTTATTAGCTTATGGCAATACATTTTAAATTAAACATTTGTGAAGCTAAATACTTCCTTTAAAAATTTTGGTAGCTGTTGTCCCTGATTGACAGAAAAACAAATTATTCTTACACTAAAATGAAAGAAGGAAATGTATTTGTTTATTGATCAGTAATGATAGCAATTAAACTAGCCACATCAGACATTATTAAAAGAAACATGCATTATTTATAAGTATGTATAAAATGATGCTTCGCATCAGGCTCCTGTCAGCAAGCACTTGTTGGAATCCACAATAGTATCTGGGTTTGGTAACTGTATATGGGATGGATCCCCAGATGGGACAGTTTCTAGATAGCCTTTTCTTCAGTCTCTGCTGTACACTTTGTATCAGTATCTCTTCCCATGGGTATTTTGTTCCCACTTCTAAGAAGGACAGAAGTATCCACCCTTTGGTCTTCCTTCTTCTTGAGCTTCTCTTGGGCATATAACCAGAAGATGCTCCAACATGTAGTAAGGACACATGCTCTAATATGTTCATAGCAACTTTATTTATAATAGCCAGAAGCTGGAAAGAACTTAGATATCCCTCTACAGAGGAATGGGTACAGAAAATGTGGTACATTTACACAATGGAATACTACTCAGCTATTAAAAACAATCAATTCATGAAATTCTTAGGCAAATTGATGGAACTAGAAAATATCCTGAGTGAGGTAACCTAATCACAAAAGAACATACAGAGTATGCACTCACTGATAAGTGGATATTAGCCCGGAAGCTCAGAATACCCAAGATACAATTCATGGATCACCTTCTCTGATTCTTAATCCAGAGTTTAAATGTGTTTATTCATTTTATGACATGTCCATATGATGTTTTCATTTTAGTGAAGTGAGTATTATATGAAGCCTTGAGGAATACTTTGAGTGATTCAACCAAGCATTTCAGATGACCATATGAGGGCTGCTTTCACTATACCAGAAGTGTCTGTGAATATGAGACCACATGCTGGTTACTGGGGCATAGTTTTCTATTCCAGACAATCACTTTCTTTTTTTTTTTTTTTGGTTTTTCGAGACAGGGTTTCTCTGTATAGCCCTGCCTGTCCTGGAACTCACTTTGTAGACCAGGCTGGCCTCAAACTCAGAAATCCTCCTGCCTCTGCCTCCCAAGTGCTGGGATTAAAGGCGTACGCCACCACCGCCCAGCGAGATAATTACTTTCATGCTTGGTTTTTATTGATTATTTTATATTTTTTCCTTGAATAAAGTCTGCCAAACATGTATGCTTTTACCCAACAAACTATGTATTCCCTGCAAAGCAGGTCACATGTAAAGGATCGTGTTTAGTACAGATAATTTAATATATTTCTTTATACAGGATTAGTTCAATAAATTAGGTTGTTGTGGGTTTTTTATTATCATCAAATTTTACTTGCAGAAGTAAAATGGTTTATCTTCTAGAGTACAGATAGGGGGAAAAAATCCCTGTTGCATTTCTCAGAATGTGGCAGAAACCTTTACAGTAATTAATGTTTTTTTTACTAGTGATAGTCAAGGTCAATCCTACCTCAGACTAGAAAATTACTAGAAGACAGTGCTCATTGCCCACTGTGATTGTTATCAGTTTTAGTAATGGATTGTACTGATGCTGACAATGTGTTTTAGAGTATTGTTTTTCACAAGTTTTGTAGAGCTGTCATTATTTTTCTTTCTGCAATAAAGGAAGCTTGTTGTGACCTGCCTAGGAAATAGGAATCAAGTTAGGAACCACTGGGCCAGTTCTTGACACTCGGTCTATATTCTAAGGATATGCAAATAGTGTTCCATTAATAGTGATGCATCAATTCTGGTTCACATCTTGTGACAGAGGTACAACAGCAAAGCGACATGGTGTCATCAGAGAAGCTGAGTGGACACAGAGGACTCTGCACTGTCTTTCCACATTGTATATAAATAGAAAATAGCACTAACTGATAAGTTCAGCTAAGAGATTATATTTACCATTGGTCCTTGGGACACATACATTTTCTTAATAGTAGACAGCTTATAGAATCAAGTCAAAACTTAGAACAAAGCACTTCCTTTGACACTTACAAACTGCCAGTTTCATTCATTCTTTCCTTAATTCATTGAATCACTCACAGGAAAATCAGCTTAGCAATATGCCACAAGCCAGACCCTCTGCTTGCACGAGAGATATGTTCATAAAAGACTCACAGTATTTACTCAGATTTTTCATATTTTCTTTTCCTGTGAACAAAAATCATTGTTGGCTCACTCTGAGTTGCTCTTGTTTTCATTCTATTAGTATCATTATTAAAATATTTACAGGTAAAATACTAAGTTTTTCACAGCCATGCAGCCTGAATCAATCATGCATCTCTATAACAGGCTTATCTCTTAGATTTCTTCTTGCCAAAATAAATGGATATAAACCTCAAGTGGCCATTCTTACTCAAGAGTAAAACACAGAAGTTATTGTTAGGAAATGAAAATGTAATGCAAACAGAAGGGGAGAAGAGCCCTACAGCAGGATACAAGTCATTGCAAGTCCCTGCTGTTAAACTGGCAGCAAACATGCCACTAAGCATATTGAAGCTAGATGGGTACCCCTGAGACAGTGAATTCTAACAAAGACCCCAGGTCAAAGACAAATCAAAAATTAAACCTGAGTAAGTTCCAACTAAAGGACTGATAATTCTATGCTATCTTTGCTATATAATCTAATCCATAAAAAGAGCTCTGCTACCCCAAAGCATATGAGACATAAACGAAGCAGGATATTTACAAGAGAAGAAATGCACTGTAAATGTCTTTAAATGTCTTCTACTTTTTTAAAATGTATGCAATACTATACCACGCATACATGCAAACTATATAACAAACTTTTTAGAGCTCACAATCAATAATTTGAAATTTAATTGCTCTAAAGCAAGCAATAAAATCATTGTTTGGAATAATGTGATCTCTCTCTCTCTCTCTCTCTCTCTCTCTCTCTCTCTCTCTCTGTGTGTGTGTGTGTGTATGTGTGTGTAATATATGTCTATGTGTTGTGTCTGTATGTGTGCATGCGTACATTTTTGTAAGTATGTATGAAAACAGGTATTTATTAATGTTGCAGACACTTAGATTCTTTAAAACCCCATTTAATTGTGGTAGATAATGAATGCACTATGTTGTTTTGGGGGTGATTTCTCACAGTAAGTAAAACTGTGAGTATAGAATTATTAATTACACATACAAACTGCGAACCTAATTCACATAAATTCATAATCTACCCACAATGTAGCCATCTAGCAGCCATGGAAAACTGGATTAACCTGAAAGGGGGGCTGAAAATGATAAGGGATGGAGTGTGAGGAAAAGATGAAGCCAAGGCAAAGTTTCTAATCAAGGCTCAAAGTTTAATATTCTGCAATGCTTTTATATAGGGGGAGCCCATAGACCCATCCTTTGTTTCAGCTGGATTATGTTGCAAAGCAAGCTCAGTGGGCAGTCTATTCCTGTAGGAAATTGCAGGTGCAGAGGACTCTACCTAGGTCTGTTTAGCCTGCTCAATTCTTGGAGAACAGCACAATTCCCCGTCTTTTGTTTTTTAAAGATGAGCAGTAGTCAGTAGCTGGACAGGGTCCCAAGATTTACTTGTTGTCCATAATCCTGTCTAGGGTATAGAGTGGCCAGGTGACTGTGCCTGTCTTAAGTTGGTGTCTAGATTGCTCCTTCTTATCCATCAGGGAGAACAAACATAGCTTTTGATGTATGTCTCTGTCTTAGGTCAATAGGAGCTCAAGAACACTCTTACCTGTCTCTGACTACTGGCCTTCTATAGCACACTCTTTTCCATTCAAACCAAAGCCAAGAAGGGCATATGAATATGCACTCAATGCATTTCTTCACAGCGATGAATAGCTGCAGGGGTGAGTAGCTAAGCTTGCTGAAAGTGATCTTGTATGAAGGCAACCAGTCTGTTTAAGATACAAAATCCAAAAGTTGAAAGCAACAAATTTATAATTATTGGTCCAAGCAGTGTAGAAATTAACGTTGTAAGCCATGGGAAAGTAGAGAAGCAGGATTCAAACCATACGTGATTCTGTCTTTTTTCTCTTCCCTTTTGGCTAGTCCTTCAAGAACTTTAGCAATAGAATCCTTTACTATTCCTGAATGATCAATGTAAAAGTAACATTCTTCATTAAGGGCTGTAATAGACCTCCCTGTTGAAGTAATAAAAGATTAGGAGCTTAAACACATGTACTACCACTTTTTTGAAATCCAGATCCTGTTCAATTTTATCCACTGCAAATGTAACTTCATAGAGAACTGTAACTAACTTCCAAATATGTCTCTGAAAATGTCCAGAACCAGCCTTCCAAATGCAGACTGTCATTTCATTTTTTCCAATATTGGATGGATTTCTAGACCAGTCCATAGTTAAGTCAGAATAACTGGTCACATTAAAGGAAAGAGAAGATTCATTATAACTTTTCCTTTTGATTAATTTTTCTAAGTCAGTTTCCAGAGTCTTCGTGTTCTCTGTCCAATAGGCCTAAAAGCTTGAAGCAAGGCAGCTCATCCAATCTGGCATATAGATAAGCAACGGTGAGCCAAGAACATATGTCAAATAGAATTTTCTTATCACCATTGTCAGGGCACTTAGTAAGCTCACAGGTCAGCATTATTATCTGAGCATCAGCATGTCACACCAAACATTCTGGCAGCTAGCACGCTCCTGCAGAAAAAACACACAAATATGCCCTCTTCCCCATATTAAATACCTGATGAGGATCATGCCATATGCCAGTAAGTTGATCTTTCCATTTCACTTAGGCATAAGTATGTCCAGTTGTAGGGTGCCATGGAAACTCAACAGAGAGTTCCTTGGCATCCAAATTTTAAAAATTTTAAAAACAAAAAGCATGATTTAAATAATGTGATGCACAGGGATATAATACCTCCCCTCTTTTGTTTCTTATGAAGATATTGTTTTAAAGTTCCCCAATATCTGTTTCTCAATACCTTGTCCTTGAGGGTTATAAAGAATCCCAGTAATATAGGTAATATTAAACTATCAATAAAACATCTCAAATGCTTGATTGTAATAGCCAGTTCCATTATTTGTTTCAATCTGATTTGGAACACCAAACATAGAAAAACAATGCAAGCAATGACTAATTACATTTTTAGTTGCTTCTCCTGTTAAGGCAGTTGCAATTAGAAAGCCTGAAAAGGTGTTAAGTCACATGTACATATTTTAATTTTCCAAAATCAGAAATATGAGTACCATTCATTTGCAATAATTGATTAGGTATAAGTCCTCAAGGATTAACACTATTATGTGGTAAGGATAGAATCTGAGGACTCTGAAAAATACGTCTTTACTATTTGACATGCACATTCTCTAAAAATACCAAATTATTGTCTCAATCTATTACTATTTTGAAGATGTAAAGAATGATTTTGTTTCTGTGTTAAGGCCTATTATCTGCCTAGTATACAAATCTGCTGTAGCATTACCCTAAGTTGTCTATCCAGGTAATCCAGTATGAGCTCTTAAATGTCCTATAAAGTAAGGAACAGTTTGTTCTCTTAAATTATGCTGTATTTGTATAAATAACTGTAAAATTTGAGAATTAGCAGTATCTTAAAAAGGAACAATTTCAAGCAATTGTAAACCATGGGCTATATATTGACTATCAGTATACAAATAAAAAGCTTGATTTTTTTTTACCATCTCAAAGACAGTGGCTACAACACATAATTAAATTATTTATGCTGAAGTGGGGGTAAATTCAAAGGGAATGAACGATCCAATTACATATACTTCTCTTCCATTGGATAAGCTGTTTATAAATACGGTAAATGTGTTCTTTATTGGCTGCGTGTGTAAATTTACAGGAAATACAAAACCATGCATAGAGGCAAATTGTAACAACTTGTCTTTTGAATAATTATTATCAAATTTGCCTAAAATATTTGTCATGCAATAGGCCAAATATCAGTATTCTGCAATAACCAATTCAATTGCTGTTTGGAATAAGGAATATTTCATCAAGTTCTTTCTCAAAATACTTTTGTGATTCTAGCCTACAATCCTATATTAACACAGTAACAGCTTCATAATAACATGTTCAAACATTACTTGGAAATGAAAAAAGTTGAATCCACATTAATGGTCCCTTTTGCCAAAGGACTACTGTGGGCACAAGAGTAGCAATAATGCAAACAGTCAATCATTGATCATAGTCTTTATAATGTATCTGTTGTTGGCTAATAGCTTCCTCTACTTTCTGAAAAGTTATTTTTCCCTTACCAATTAATTTGCATCCCCCTTGAGAATATCAAGCAGAGACTTAAGTCCTCCTATTGTGAGCTTAAGGTAAGGTCTTAGCTGATTAACATCTCCTAGAAGCTTTTGAAAATAATTTGAAGTTAGTAAACTATCTTTTCTTACTTGGATTTTCTGTGCCACAATTTCCTTAGAATATAATAGATGTGTTAAATATTGAAAAAGATATTGACTTTGAATCTTTTCTGGAGCAACAACTACTCCAAAATTCTAAAGCTTGTTGTATAAGAAGAACAAAGGCTTGTAGTAAACTTCTTCAGAGAGATCAACTAATAAAATACCATCCGTATAATGAATAATATACACTGAAAGAATAAAAGTCCTAACTTCTTGTATTGAAGCAGAGACAAAATTTTTTAAATAATGTAAGGCTATTAGTCATTCCTTGAGGCAAAACTTTCCAATGATATCGCTTCATGGGCTCTTCAAAATTACAAGCAAGCTCACTAAATGCAAACCTCCCACTGTCACCAGGATGCAAAGGAAGAATATAAAAACTATCCTCCAAATCCATAATAATTCTATATGCATTTCTTGGAATTGCAGTTAGAGTAGGCAAAACAGACTGTAATGCCCCCATAAGTTCCAGAGCCTCATTAACCTTTCATAAATCATAAGTTTGAATTTTGTTTTGGATTAATGGAATAAACGATCCCTTGGAGATGAGTGAGTACATCAGCTCCTGTGTCTCCTAACACTTTCAAGCCCTTTTTTCTTCAATTAGTAATTTAAGGTTAGATCTCTTATTAGTAATAGATTGGACCCAGTACACATCAGAGGAACCAAAGCCACCATGTCCTCCCTTACTCTTAACAAATTTGGAGGATAGCAGATGTAAGGGAGCTAAAATAAGTTGAGCAATTCTTTTGCTAGCAAGCACAGTTATAATGCCATGGGGGAAAGCAGCCATAATTTTTATTTCTCACATAATCATTATCTATAACACCTGGATAGATTTGCAATCCTTTTATAATAATGCTGCTTTGACCTAAGAGTATCCTCCAGGTCCCTGGAGGTAAGGGCCCAAAAACTCCTGTAGGCAGGGTTTGAACTCCCATTTCTGGAGTCAGTACTGCACGGATGGTGAAACTGAGGTCCAATCCTGCACTTCTTGGGGTTGCTCTGATAAGTTCAGAAAAGGATTTTCTTGGCTAGGAAGCAGCTTCATGGCTGCAAAAGCTGATTGTTATGAGTGCCCTAGGGTCTGATGCTGACCCCTCCTCCCCAAGGAACAAGCAAGGCAATAAACACCTTTCTAGGGACTAGTCAGGATTACCATGACCAAACAAATGCCACACAAGCCTCCACTGAGCTGACTCTGAGCTTTGCATTAACTCAATTGTAAATGTTTCTTAATCTGGGCCTATTTCCTGAGGCCTATGATCAAACTGTAAACTGCAGTGAATGAAACACTGGAAGTTTACCTATAATTTTTAAGTTTCCTTTACAAAATTAGAGCATAACCATAACTTTGGAAAGCAAAACTCAACCTCCAACAAACAATCCAGTCTCTGCAAAAACATGAAGTGAGTCACCCCTATGCTACTAAGTTTCTGGTTGCCAGTTCCTACAGAATGCACAATGGTGCAACCTCTAATACCTCAAAAAGACATTGCCCTAAAACCTAGTCTGATTTCTAGAATAAGAATTACATAAAATATTATCCCAATTTCGAAGTATCTTTAGAGACCTGTTTTCCTGGGTTGTCTCATGACACGTGTTATTGTTTAGAATGAATCGAACCCTGAGTTACCAGTTTTAAGTTAACTTTCTGTTACCAATGTTACAAATTTCTAATCATACCCAATAACTTATAGGCCAATACTCTATAACCAAGACATGCAGAACATATTTATACCTATAAAACCAGTCAGAAACAAAAATGAAGTGGCTACACACATATATTTAGACCAAACAAAATTTTAATCAGCCTCTAGCAGGACTTCTCCAGCTGTGCTTGACTCCCAGGGGCAGTGCAGGGTAACTTATCAGTTTCTATTGTGCAAGCTGAGACTGCCTTTTAAATACGTTAAACTAAATGAAGGGTTGGACAGCCAGAAGATACAGTTTTAACTATTTTTTTCAACATGAAACATAGAACAACAATTCAAACAACAAAACAAAACAACAACAAAAAAAAGACATAAATTGACACATGGACAGATTGGTGCACGAAGGATAGACAGTAGACAGAGAGGGCAGAGAACTTGATGTCTCAAAGGGACCTAAATAAAACCTGAACTAAGGATATCTCCAGTAGGAGCCAGAGAGGAAACAGGACATCTCCCTATTTCCTCCTGTCCCTAGGAGAGCTCTGAAATAGCTTATATCCATTTTCCTTCTCTTTTGCTTCCCAGACAGGGGACAACTGCTTTCCTGAAACCTATTCTCTCTCTCTTTCTCATGTCATTTATATATTTACTATTCTTACTTCTGGGAACCATGCACAGCATAAATCTACTTGAGCTAAGAATTTTTCTAACATCTGTTCTTTAAACTCTGCTCCTCTCACCTGATGCAACTCTTGGCTGTGACAAATGCCTATATAGAATCCCCCTGTCCCAGTTGCAGTGTCATCCCTAGGTGAATTCAGCATCAGGTCAACACTTCTTCAGCCTACCTGTATCCTCTTAATGCGCCGAAGGCAACAACAGCCTCCAAAACTTAAAATTGATACCTAGCACTAGCATTAATGCTGTTTGTTACTTACCATGCAGGATACTGTTGCTTTTTTTCTGTTTTCTGTGGCGCTCCATCCAAGACAGTGTTTCTCAGAGGATTCCGCCCGCCCCTGTTTTCAGCCTCCTCATTCAAGTACCACCTGTAGCCATCTAGTGGCCATGGAAAACTGGGTTAACCTGAAAGGGGGACTGGAATTGAAAAAGGTTAGAGTGCTAGAGAAGGATGAAGCCAAGACAAAATTTCTAATCAAGGCTCAAAGTTTAATATTCAGCACTGTGTTTATATAGGGATACCCCACAGACCCGTCCTTTGTTTCAGCTGGATTGTGTTGCAAAGCCAGCTCAGTGGGCAGTCTGTTCCTGTAGGAAATTGCAGGTGCAGAGGACTCTACCTAGGTCTGTTTAGTCTGCTCAAGGCTGGGGGAAGAGCACACACCAAATATAGCTTGATAACTTTGAATACATATTCAAACTCACCTTTCCAACAAAAATAACCTAGATTGTGATCATCAGAGTGGGAAAACTTCATTGTGATCCTCCTGTCTTCTTTGGTAATAAGCTTCTATACTCATCCAGCAATGCTAAGTGTGTAGGGCCTTTGCCAGCATCTTAGTATTCTGCCACCACCAGAATCTCCTTGGAGAAAGTCTCCCGACCCAAGTCAATGTTAATTTGCCTAGGATATAAAATTAAGACAGAAGTTGCTTGCATTGTGGCAGAATATGTGCAAGGATAATGGGATTTTCTTTCTTTCTTCCTTTTTTTCTAAAGAGGACATATTTTACACCTTTGTTGGCCATAGATGATTTTCCTCCCTACACAGATGTTCCATAACCTGCTATATAATCTAAGTCCATTATTCTGCAAATCCAATGTGTCTCCAATGCTTGCTTAATGGCTTAAGTTTTATTTATCTGATGATACAGTTCCATATTCACATTCATAATCATACATACTATGCCTCATTTTCCTTGTCTACTCATATACATGTGTAGTTTTTCAGGAATTTTAGATATACTTGCCTTAGTTTGGGTTTCTATTACTGTGAAGAGGATCCATGACCAAAGCAACTCTTATAAAGGAAACTATTTAGTCGGGGCTACCTTGCAGTTTCAGAAGTTTAGTCCATTGTCATCATGCTGCCCAGCATGACAGTGTCCAGGCAGACATGGTACTGGAGAGAGAACTGAGAATTCTACATCTTGATCTAAAGGCAGCAGAAGGAGACTGTCACACTAAGCATGACTTGATCATATATGAGGCTTTAAAGTCCAAGGAGACTGTCACACTAAGCATGACTTGAGCATATATGAGGCTTTAAAGTCCACCTACACAGTGAAGCACGTCCTCAAACAAGGCCACATTTCCTCCAACAAGATCACACCTCCAAATAGTGATACTCCTGTAGTGAGAATTTTGAATTCTTTAAAAACAAAGAAATATTATAAGAATGTGTTTTTGTTTTAATCCCAGGTGTGGGATATAGAGTTGATTCAGAGTGCCCACAGCAGCTGACTATGATTTGCCTTGTGCTCTAGCAGGGGTGTAAGTTTTCAAGCTGCAGATAGTTTTTGCAAGTGTGTGACGTTTGGAATTCTGGGAACTTTTCAGAGAGTATAGAAATGTGAGATCCCCAATAGTGGGAATGTTGATGTGTGGTTTGTTGGTTGGTTGCAGTTTGCTAAATACTTGTGTACAAAGGGAAAAAAAACAACATCAAGAAGAAATTAAATATCTTGACAGTGAAGATCAAACTTGTTACAAGGAACTCAATGCCCCTAATCAGGAGGAAGTAGTTTAATGATATTTTTGTCCCCTTTCCTACCCTTGACATTATTCAGGGATTTCTGTTTCTCCCCTCTATCCTTCTTTATTTCCTACCTAGTGTGAAGGGTTGAAAGGATGAAAGAAAAAGTTAGAGAAGATAGAACAATGAAGAACTCACTCAGTAGCAAAAGAATGGCTAAACACTCCTTTTGGGCCGGCTATTCAAACACATGAGTCTATGAGAGCCCTAACTAACTTCAAACCACCACAATACTTACTTTAGAATTTTGGTAGAGAAAGGCCCAACATTTTCAACTGGTCAACCAATATATGTTATTTGAGCTTATTAATGAGGTTTATTCTATAAAGAGGCAGTAAAGCCTCCTGAGGCCCCAATATTTTGGAATATAGACAGGAGGTATTCTATAAGTTAAGTCAATAGAACTGACCAGAATATCATATTTGAGACATTTCTCACTGACTATTCCTGCTATTCAAATTGGAAGTTCTGCAGAGCTGTTTCTAGACATATTTGCATTGAATTAGTGAGTGAAATTAGACAAACATTCACAATATTATTTTCAAAGTAACTTGATGTTGGTTACAAATAACATGCTAATATTTGTATTCAATTCCAAGAAAGTAAGAATTTAGAATTGAACAGTTGGATTCTACATATATTCAGCCAATCTTTTTATTCATGAAAATAAAGCACATTTTTAAAGAAAACACATATACTTTTCCTTAAGCATGCCTTCTTTTTTGTGTGGAATACATGTGCATCATCGTATATAAATTCTTACTTTGAGGTAAAAACCTCAGTAGCTGAATGAACAGAAATATCTATTGAATGAGATGAATATACCATTCTAGCTTTTGACTCTGCTATCATAAAACACACTTAACGAAAGAAAAAATATTAAATAGTTGTAATAGATATACATCTCCTCTTAGAGATGTCTAAGAAATGTAGTTTTTTCATTCTGTTCTTCAACAGTTTGGGAAGTTCAGCTCTTTTGATTTATATCTCAAAGGTCTGTATCATTGTGGAGGCAACACCTGCAGTCTTTGGGCATGAACATGTAGCCCAGAATCTCTATTGGAGTTCAGTCATCCCTTCGGGTCTTGTAACTTTTCTTGAAACTGATCTCTATCTGAGGAATATTTTCTCATATTAGACTTGCTCCTTATCATGTCACCGTATTTGTGACTAGTTGCAGCAGTTTTCTCTGTTAGATCTTCTTCATTTCTCCTAACAATGTATCAAGAAATGGTCCTTAGAAATCTCTATTATGTTCTCCTTCACTCTAGGCCCTGATATGTTCGAAACATGGGATATTTTCTGCCTTAAAGATTTCTTCACTCCCCATTTCAACCAAGACAAAGAAATTCTCCTTAAATTTGCCCTCAAATGAAAAGAGAATACCAGTCATGCATAGTTATAGAGAAAAATATTTTAAATAAGTTCAGTATGAACTGGCTCTGATAGGAGAATTATTCTAAATAAATTATTAGAATTTATTTCTCCCTATAATTACATAAGATAAACTGTTTGATGTTATTGATGGAATTATGGAGCTACATAATTATAAGAATGTCAATCATATCCTGCAAAAGTAAGTATTTCAATTATAGTACCAGATGAGGTTGAAAAAATATATGTAGGATGGGTGATACATACTAGGGCAACAGACTTCAGAGGAAAAAAATACATTCATAAGAAAAGAATATGTGAGTATATCTGAAGAGTAAAGTAAAAGTGGCTGATGAAAATGTTAATGGGAAGCTTCAGGCTAACAGAACGTTACTTGTAAAAATGCCTTGTAACAGGCAGGTGAAATGTATGAAAACTGAAATGAAGACACAAACCAAGGCCAGAAAATAAAGCATCAGGATACAAAACAGAGGAGTAGAGTTCCAGCCCATACTGAGGGAATGACCTATCACCCCAGTGACTGGCCTAATTTGAGACTGATTCTATGGGCAAGACCCAATCCCTGACAATACTAACGATGCTCTGTTATGCTAACAGTCAGGGGCCTAGCATAACTGTCCTCTGAGAGGTGCCACCAAGCAGCTAACTGAAGCAGTTGCAGAGATCCACATTGAAAATTAGAAGGAGCTCTGGGAGTCTTATGGAAGAGTTAGGGGAAGGACTGAGGGACCTGGAAGGGATAGAAACTCCACAAAAAGATCAATATAGTCAACTAACCTGGACCCTTGGGGGCTTCTAGAGACTGAACCACCATCAAAGTGCATACATTGACTCTACCTACCCCCCAATCCCCACACATATGTAGCAGATGTGCAGCTTTGTCTTCATGTCCAACAACTGAACCAGGGGTTGTCCCTGACTCTGTTGCCTGTCTGTGGTTCCTGTTCCCCTAACTGGGCTGCCCTTTTAGTGGGAGAAGATATGCCTGGTCCTGCAATGACTTCATGTGCCAGGGTGCATTGTTACACAGGGGGTCACCTCCTCCTTCTCAGAAAAGAGGAGGGGGGCATGGGAGATGGGGTTGTGCAAGGAAGAACTGCAAGGAAGGGAGGGCTGTGATCAGGATGTAAAGTGAATAAGCAAACAAACAAAAACAGACAGACAAATGGAGAAAAAAAAGAATTTGAAACTACAGATGGTCTTCTGGTTGACTCATTAACAGTTATCCTTTGATCTGAGAAGATAACTTTTATTATGAACATTGAATAAAACATGTACAAAATTTAAGAGTACTCTGTCAACAGATGGAAGCAGGTACAGAGATCCACAGCTAAACATTACACAGAGAGGGTATCTAAATTGGAAGTCTTCATTGGGTTCCTCTTCTTGAATTTAGGGGCCCCCACAGAAGACAGGGAAGAAATACTATAGGAGTCACAGGGGATGGAGGAAAACAGGAGAACATATTCTCCCAAATCAACTAAGTAGGGTTCATGTGGGCTCATAAGAGACTGAAACAGCACAGGGTCTGCATGAGTCTGTAACAGGTCCCCAGAATATATGCAATGACTGTTAGCCTCATAATATTATAAGACTCATAACAGGGGAATGGGTGTATCTCTAACGCACTTGCCTGCTCTTGAGACTCTTTTCCTTCTATAAGGAGACATTGTCCAACCTCAATATGAGGACTTTTGCCTTGTCTTATTGTATTTTGTTTGGTCGTTTGCTTGTCATTTCTTGGAAGCCTGCTCTTGTCTGAAGAGGAAACTAAGGGAAAGTGGATCTGGTAGAGAGAGGAGATTGGGATACTTAGAAAAAGTGAATAGAGGGAAAACTGTGCTTGGGAGAAAAAAATCTATTTTTAATTAAAAAATGAAAAGAAAAATGAGAAATAGTAGAAATTGTATCAGAGAGACAGAATTCAGAATTCCAACAAAATAGGCACATACACGCACATACCCACCGACACACATTTTACATATATATATATAAAAATATAATATATATATATTCACAAAAGAAACATAGTAAATAAAGTTCTGTATATTCTTTAAAAATGTACTAAAGCTGGAAGCTGAGAGGAATTTACAAACTCTTCTATATATCAACAAAGACGAAGAAAAACAATTCAAATAATGAGTATCCTAGCCTGGCATGAGTGGTCCCTGATTACTAAATACCTGGAGAAGTAATTAGCAAGTCATATATGATAGCATCAAAATACAGATGGCACACATGACAGTTTTCCACTGGGATGATCATGCAAGCAGTGACAAAAGTATGGGGTCATTATAGTGGTATGTTTAGAACATGATGGCATTTCACACTAATTATGAAGAGCTAATTGGTGTCAGATTTGTGATTAAAATCTCACTTTAGAGAAGGAATGTCACCTACAAACACTTATTTGCTTTGGCAGACCAGATAGACTAGGGAAGGAAGCTAAACTGGAGATAACAAGTTCCCACCCCACTACACATGCCATCAGATTCATCCTCACATGTCTCCCTTGTGGTGGACTCAGGCATCAAACACTCAGTACCTTAATTAGGCAGGATAAAAAAAGGCATATCTGATCTCATAAGAAGGTAAGTGAGTGCTTATGAAACCTTAAGAAAATGAAGACTCAATTAGATCACTGGTCGAGAGGAAAGTAGGACACTGTTTAGGACTGGCACAGGGTAAGGAAAAGCATTGAAGGAGCTTTCCAGAAGAGTTAGTCACATGGCTGAATGCATGTTCTTCCCACAGAATGGCAGTGATACTGGTTCTCTAACCTCCTAATTTATGCAGGGCTATGTGAAGCTCAGACTGCTCAAGAATGAGCTAATCTTAGGACTCTGATTTCAAAGTACAGAAAGGGAAATTTGCTTTCAGGACTTCCTTTCCTGTTGGATGCTCACCTTTCATCTCAGTGAGAAAAAAACATGCAGATGCTCACACACCTGGCATTAATTTCCTTATTTCATTTCAATTTAGCTTAGCGTTTCCATGTTGGTTGAAGAGCATACTGGACTCTAAGTATGGAGTAATTAGGGAGGTATATCTATTATTCCATAGCCTCCTAAAGCAAAGCTGAAGGAAATGGGAAAGGAACACATTAAATGGCATTTGAGGGCAGGCCACAAGTTCAACCAATGTTCATAAAGAAAAACAGGACTCAAACAAGACAGATATGAGAACTGACTGAACTGCAGGTTACCTTGCTGGCTGATGACTGTGGATCTGTGTGTAGTTGCAATGGGATATTCCCATTCTTGACTGTAAATAGCAAAGGAAATCCTGAGAATGCTTGGGAGAAATGCTCCCTAGCACATAGTGATTTATCCAGTGGAACTTACAGGAAACTGCCTTTCACAGAAATCCATGGAAGTGAAAAAGAAAAAGAGTGAGGCATATAACTGACTCGTTCAGGTCTCCAGCCTCACGTTGGCCAGGGTTTACCCTAATCTTTTAAACCTGCTATGTATATTCTCTGATTCCTCAGAGGCTAGCTACTGATGCAGAGTCATCCCACAGCATTCCTTCAGAGTTTAAAGGTGAGTAGAACTCAACCTGATACCTAAGTTTAGGGTGCAGCAACAGAAAAGGTGTTCATGGGAAACTAGAAGGCAAGTAATGGCATGGAAACAATGGGGCAGCCAAATAGCAAAAGCTTTGTGTTGGACAACATAGATTCTTTGAGTTACCACATCATATGTCCTTCAGAATACCTGCTATTATACTACAGTATGAGAAATTTTTATTAATATATTTTTTTTCTGAGTGAACAAATACCTTATTTAACTTTCAAACTTGGAAAACCCCATTGTAATCACACATGGAACCACAATCAAGATTGTACTCTGTTGTCATCTCCCAGAGGCCTGAGGGAATGAGAGATTAGAAAAAGGATGCAGTATCTGTGCCAAGATAGTATAAAGACTTCAACTGACATTTATTAATTTTCCTCTTCCACCTATTCTGGATCCTTCTTGTTATTAGGTAACCACAGGGGTTACCACCATCTGAAGGAAAGTGATCTAAGAGCTGGGTGCCCTTTCTTGTGCCTATGTGAATCGATAGACTCATCTTTCATTCCCTCAGAACTATTTTCTGTACCAGGAGACACAGGCCATCACCACGTATTCTGTTTGATAATAAAAGTGTATTCTTGTCTGAGATAATGCTATGGAACCATTTTATAAGATCTTATATTTGAAGAAGATCCTATTATTTAATTCTCTGAAAGCAAATGTGGCTGTGTAGTATAATGCCATCCCATTGATGAATTCAGACTCAGAGGAATACTCTAAGTTATGCTGTTTCCTAATTAGGACCTACTGACTAATGACTAATTAGGACATGCTGGAGCATCTTCAGGTCATGTAATCATGTGGGATATACATGAGACACATTCAAATCCTATAACAAGCGCCCTTCTACATCACAAGGGGTTTTCTACTGGGCACACTCAATGTTAGACCTTAGTAGATCAGCACTAGGGCGGGATGAATACCTTAGGTCACATAGTCACTGAGCAGTCCATAATCGAGTGTTCACACTCTACTAGCACATTAGCAGCCATAGTTCAAACAAACACTTATCACCTACTGCTGAAGGCGTTTCTTTGCTCTGAGCACTGCAGGTCTGCCATGAGATTTTCTTGTTATGACTTTCCAGAAAATCCCCGTAATACCCTAATCTACCTTCTTGATCATATTTTTCAAGAGACACAATAGTTGT
Organism: Tokudaia tokunoshimensis; assembly: GCA_036184795.1. Classification (NCBI taxonomy): domain Eukaryota; kingdom Metazoa; phylum Chordata; class Mammalia; order Rodentia; family Muridae; genus Tokudaia; species Tokudaia tokunoshimensis. Next base: position 18,308,239 of record BTHU01000018.1, on the reverse strand, counting down.
TAAGTAAAGAGCTCCCAGTGTTACCCAATAAAGTAGTCAAACTGCACTTCTATGCTTCTGTTAAAGTGTAAGATGGTCTGTTGATGGGGATATAAAGTACAGGGTACCCAAATTCATTCTATGGAGAAAAGTACTGGGTGCCCAGACAAATATACTTCTAAAAAGATCATGAACATTCTCTCCCCACAGTTTTCAGGTAATTCATTGTTTAAATGCTAACTATTTGTTTTGACCTACTGGTATAGTGGTGGAAATACAATAGAATAAAGAAAAAGTCATGTAAAAAGCAGATATTTTACTGGATTTTGTTTACTCATTTGATTCACTTGCGATGTGATGCTGTTGATATAAACAGACTGTCACGATGTCTTCAAATCAGAAATTGATGCATTGTTGGAATACTCAGCAGCTTCTCTTTAGACAGAATTTACAAAGTACAGTATTATATACAACAAGTAAAATTTTGTTTCTTCTATGCTTTGAAGTTTTGGTTTCCCCTATCATTGGGTGTTAATTTTTTTTTCCTATCTAGTCCTGTGAATGAAGTGAATAAAGAATACATTCTACTATAATAGGATGATCTAGAAATAAAGACATGATATAAGATATAGTGTCTACGATTCAGTGACAGGTAGAAGAAGACACTGAAGTTCTGTGGACTTTGAATTGTCCATAAAAAAACAAAAACAAAAAACAAGTGGAAACTCATTACCTAATTGACAATGTTGCAGTGTCCTCACTGGTCACAATGGAAAAGTATCAGAATACATAGAAACATTTCATATAACACACTTTCTTATAAAGACTATAACTCAGTTACTCTATTTTCATGCTATTTCTTCTCACTGTCTCCACAAAGAACTTTTATTTTTGTTTTCATATACATACAAAATTCATTTCTTGTTTATAAGGAAATTGCTTTGAGATAACTGACATAGGTGTGAAGACATTGCTCATCTCAAAAATATGTGCCTATTACAGAAGGCCACATTACAGAACCCAAAATGTAGGAGTCAATTGGGCCATCAGATTTCTGGGTAGAAGAAAAGTCATTAAGTGGAAAACTAGTTTGTAATAATAAGCTGTTTACAGACCTCAGATAAAAGAGAGAGAAACAATGATAGGCTGAGATATACAATTAAAGGTTCTCTTTCCTAAGGAACAAGCAGTGAAATACGTGTGAGATTCATGAAACCTGTTGATGCCATTGCAAGATGGCGAGTAAAACCAGTACATGTATGTTACTAGCACTATTCCTCTCTATAGGTACCTTTGTTCCAGCAATGCTCTAAAAAGTAACACTGGGTTTCAAACATTGGTTTATGAAGACAGAAAGACAAGTGTAAAGAAAACAGATTTTAGATGTATATACATTGACCTGACTCCCCTTATTAAGGATTGGTTAGTCTCCTAAGTCTGGATAGAATTTATTCTACTACAGAGATAAGTAATCTTTGATGTGGTCTATTCCATAGAGTAGTGAAATTCAGGAACCAACTTGGAGTTCTTTCTTTGCTCTTTATGAATAGAAAAATATCTCTCAGAGAAACAACAATAGCCTCTTAGAAAATTTATCTCAAAAAGTCAGTAAGGGTATTTGTTTTGGGTTCTAGCCACTTATGAAAGAAATAATCACTTCACCAGTTATAATGTTGTATAACTTCCAGAGAGTCATATAAAATACATCAGTCAATGGGTAATGAAAGATGAGTCTTATTTTTTCCCTTTATGTATACTAGACTTGGAAAGATACGTACTGGTGGGAGTCCAATGATTGTAAGTTCTGGTCAAAGACTCTAATATAAAATTGTGAAACTTTGATGACACAATATGTCTGTTGCATTTTTCTTTTAAAAAAAATCAACAGAACACTTTTGTAATTTCATCCATCTCATTTTCAGAAAGTGAACAAAGACTCATTTAAGTAGATAACATGCCACAATCAGTTCTTATAATAAGAACCTATGCAAACATCCACCCTTTCTGGTTTCAGACTTCATGACTTTCAGCCATGTAACAGTTGTTTCTGAAGTAGTGGTGTTTAATTGTAAGAAGTGATATCAAGCTTTAGGAAGGAACATGGGGTCCATATTTCCTTAATGTTCTTTTAGATTCTGACAAATGATACATGCCTCAAGATATATTTGCTTATGGAATACAAAATATGTGGTATATTCAAAAGAATAATCACATGAAGAATCCTATATCCTAAGTCCATACATTGACTCTCAACCCAGAAGTCCCATGAGATCATAATGCAAACAAATTAGTTGTCACATCCCATTTGCATCCACTCACCTATTAAAAGAAACTGGAACCAAAATTAGTATGAGAAAGATGGTCCCTTTCAAATGCCCTTTCCTATCTGGAGTGAACAGTGTACATGTTTACACTGCAGAAGCCTTGATGGTTTAGAGAGAATTGAGAAGGGGAATTTGTTGCTATCCAGCACTGGGTTTCTGTGGTGCTTTCATATTGTTGGATCCCCAGTAAAACCTAAGCAGTGCTGACATACTCACATACTGGATGCCCAGGAGCCTTTCTTGACATCTGAAGGAGAATGGCCAGAGGCAAGGTACAGGAATGGAAATCTGCTCAGGAATTAGGTTGTCTCCAGTGCTTGGCAAGGCAATATTGAAATAAGAAGAGCTAATGGCCATGCAAAAGTTAAGAGAGATTTTGGCTCTTAGACAAAACCAAATAGCTAGGAAGACAAATATTTTGTGATAAATGCAAGCTAATGAATAACAGGCAGCTTTGTAAGTATAGTACTACCAGAATTTCAGAGACCACTGTTCTTTCAACCTCTGGGGTGGCATAAAGTCATGCCACTTGTTCTGCCTTTTCAAGTCTTTTTATCCCTTTACTCCCTTTATAAGTGTACACATGAGCACAGCTATTTGACCGATTTGGGATATGTGGATCTTAACACCAAGGGTATATAAAATAATAAATAAAGCACAAAGCGTTTCTTATTTTTTTCAAGGTAGTGTCAATTGCACAATTGTGCAATTCTATTCTTTAAGGCCACTTAGACCACTGGTTGCAGAATTAACAGTAAGAACTACATTTACAGGGAAGTTATTATGTTATTATATATAAAAGACACAGGGCTCTCCATACACTCATTACTTACAATTTCATTATAATCTTCATAATCTTCATCCTATAAATTAAGGTGTGAACAAAGTGCCCAAATGACAATATGTTGAACGGATGAGTTCTTAATCTCAGGACTCAAACCTTCCCTCTCCTATCTCTTTTCATCTTTCATCTGCTTTCTCCATTTCCCCCTCCTTTGCTGTTCTTTCCCTCACCCTCACCTCTAGATTTCTACATTTGTTTCTCTCCCTTCAAAGAATTCTGAATTCAGCTTGTTTATCAACTTAAAAGGAAAAAAATAATAAAAATTGTATATGCTGGATATTGAAATTATATTTTAAGCCTGCTTCAAAAGTAAATAAATACTTATCTTAAATAATTTGGAACCTTCTAAAATTTTTATATGGCCTGATATCATTATTAAAAGTATCCTACATTCCAAGTATCGATCAAACCATATCAGTGATCACATGTATACATACAGATCTTTTTATCTTATCCCCACAAGACAGGACTTTTTACCAGTATCATCTAAATTTTTCTCACACATTTTCCTTGCATATTACTCAACATAGGTCAGAGATCCTGAGACAGAGGCTATGAAATGGAAATTTGCATAAAGGAATTTTAGTGAGGAGGCTACCCGCGAGTCAACAGCTCTGGGAGAAACTATGAAAACAGAGCTCAGCAAAGGGAGAGTTTGGTTGCAATGTTGCTTCTACACGACCACAGAAAAGCACACAGAGAGCTCAGACATCTTGATGGCCTTTACTGTGCTGAATGTTTGCAAATGGGACTGTGTCTTTGCTCATGCTCCTGTCTCCATTAATTCCTGGATATAGTATCTAGGGCTAGGGTTTTGTCTGTAGTGGGTTGACTTAGTAGAGATAAAGAATGGTCCTGTGAACATCTGCAGTCAACACTACAAGCATCTGGAAAATGAATGCTTCTGACTTGACAAACAAACAGGAACAGAAATATGAGTAGAAATGGATGTGTCTACTATATCAGTTTACGTACAATTTGGCATACTGTGCCTTGTAGGTCACACACTATACCAGGAACTAGAAATCATGTTTTAAATAGTTATTGAATTCCTCGTGACCATAACTTCACATATGAGAAACACTTAGCAATTTAACCTATTGAATTCATTTCTTGTTCTTTTAAAAATTTCCCCTTAGAGACACATTAATGAGGTTCTACATAACAGCAATTTCTGTTTTCTATAGGAAAAAATTGAGAAACACTTTGACAATTATATTTGGTCCCTGATATAATTAATTTAGAAGCTGAAATGAAGAAACCCAGTTCCAAGACTTTGATGGCAATTGTCTAAAAAATAAAACAATGCACTCAATTAACCTCATATAACTAAGGGGATGATGGTTTGCCCAAAAGTTAATAACCTTGCCTCCTTAACCCTGCTCCAAAATCTCTGCTTCTGGTTCTTTTTTGAGGTATCTCTACTTGCTGTGTTTCAAGACATCTTTCTGGCAAATAGTGACAGGCAAGAATCAGACATTTAAACTGAGATTTAAAACAGCTTGGGCCCACTGCCCAGGGTTCCTGGTGTGAGGAAAACTGAATCATCTTCCAAAAATTCTTTAAACAACTACTATGAGAAAGATGTCCTGAGATACAATTTATAAAATCACTTTCAGGAGACTTGTGACAATCATCAAATCAGGTGAAATCATAAAGAAGATACATAAAACAAAGATTCCTTAAACTCTCACTTGTATGACAGCATGTTTTATATTGTCCCACGCCCTAAATCTTAGCTTTAGCCTGGAACGTCACATGTGTTGAAGCCTATTTCCAGGAAAACTTGGCGAACACCCTGCTCCCTGGGCAAGATGTGTGTGTGCATCTGTTCATGTTGTGCAGATGTGGCCTCTTAGAAGGAATTCCCCTTCACTTTCAGCTTTAAGGATCCCAGAAGACTGTCAAAGAAAGTGGGCCTGGTTTTAACATCTGCAAATTTGATTCTAAGTTTTATAGCTTACCTTCATTTCCTTTGGAGTTTTGACGAATGAGAAAGCACACGCACAACCGTGCACACACACACACACACACACACACACACACACACACCATCGATGACCAGTTGTATCCAGGCTTTACTCCATTTATCTTGGCTGTCTACCATAAAATAAATGGTTTGACCCTATTGTTGAAGATACCACACATTTTGGTTATATAACAGAGATAAATCAGCCTCAAGTGACTGGTATCTTCTACCTTGCTATCAAGATTTCATAGTGCTAGAAGATACTATGCAAGTCACTGGGGTGAAAGGCTTCAGTGGTATTGCCCAGTGCTAGACCCTGCATGTTATATTGACTTAGCAAGGAAACCCTCCTGCTTCTTCCCTGTAGTCAAGTTCTTTTGTTGGTACAACCACTCTGGAAAGCAGTCTGGCGGTTCCTCAGAAAACTGGGCATGACACTCCCGGAGGATCCGGCTATACCCCTCCTGGGCATATACCCAGAGGCTTTACCTGCGTGCAATAAGGACACATACTCCACTATGTTCATAGCAGCCTTATTTATAATAGCCAGAAGCTGGAAAGAACCCAGATGTCCCTCAATGGAGGAATGGATTCAGAAAATGTGATATATTTACACAATGGAATACTACTCTGCAATTAAAAACAATGAATTCATGAAATTCCTAGGCAAATGGTCAGAACTGGAAAATATCATCCTTAGTGAGGTAACCTAATCACAAAAGAACACACATGATATGCAGTCACTGATAAGGGGATATTAACCCAGAATCTCGGAATACCCAAGACACAATTCACATATCAATAGATTTCCAAGAAGATGGAAGGAGAGACCCCTGGTCCTGGAAAGACTCGATGTAGGGGAATACCAGGACAGAGAAGCAAGAGGGGGTTGAATGGGGAATACAGGGAGGGAAGAGGACTTATGGGACTTTCGGAGAGGGAGGAAACGGGAAAGGGGAAATCATTTGGAATGTAAATAAAAAAACTTAGAAAATAAAAAAAAAAGAAACCTCCCCCCCAAAAAAGAAATTGCCAATCTGATTTTCATTGATGCTAAAACATTCTTTGGTTTGTTTGCAATGTTACACAAATGAAATATCATGGACTGAACTTTTGTGTCTGTTTTTTATTTTAGTTTAGTTATTATTTTGATTTTAGATGATTTTGCATATCTTTTATATTGTTTATTTTATTAACAGGCATTCATTTGTTCATCTGTCCTGTATGATATCCGTGTAGTAATTCTGATTAATGATGGTAGACTTCTGAACTATTTTACTTCTGGGTGATTATTGACAAGTACCCTTGCATATTCCTCTGTGTGACTTTTGGGGAGCATGTACACATTCCAGCATAATTTACCACAGACTGTAACTTTGAGGTCCTTGAGAGTGAGCACTAGCAATTTACTTGGTATGACCACACAGCTTTCAAAGCAGCTGTGATAACTTGTAGTCACACTAACATTACATGAGGGAGTCTATTGCTTCTCTAACACTTAACATTGTCAGGCAAAAATAATTTGAGGTATTTCTATAATTGAGGGTAGTAACTTGGCATGATGTTAATTAGCATTCCGCTAATAATAAATATTGTCAACACCTTTTCTTATGCTTTTTGTTCTCCTGGAAAACCTCCTCTGTGAAATGCTTACTAGAGGCCTTTTGACATATGTAAGGCCTTTGACATGTGCAAGCTATGCTTCTTATACTTGCATAATTAATCTATAGAAAGTATTTTATATACTGGATACAAATTCCTTGTCAAATATGTGATTGAAATATTCCCCCTGTTGTTTGAACTATAAAACATAATGTTGCCTCTTGATGTGTTAAAAAAAAAAAACAAAAAAAAAACCCCCAAACAAAAACAAAAACAAAAAAACCTTGATCAAATCTATTCCCCTACATTTTCCTCTTCTGCTAGTAATTACATGTATATGGAGTAGAGCTTTAAAAATGTTGCTTTATCTAAGAACATGAGAGTTTTTATATTTTCTGTTACAGGCTTTGAAGTTAGATTAGGTCCATACATATCCAGAATTAATTCTGATGTATGCTAGGTAGAAAGTGTTAGATGATTATGTAAATTTATACAATTAATCTTTGGTCACTTGTCAGGATTACTTCTATTTTTCTATAATACAACCATGACTCATTTTGATAAATTAATAAACATGCCAAGTCTATTTCTAGGTATTTCATTGTTTTCTTTTCTCTTTGACAATTTTTGCTTATAATTGTGGCAAAAACATTGTTTTAAATTAATTTGCTGTTTGGATTTCAGAAATATTAGCATATATTTCCAACATTAATATTTTTACATTCTTACTATTTTTGGACTTTGGTATATCTGTAAAAATGTCTAAGATCTATAACCAGAATTCTGTACATTTATAATTAGATTTTGTAAATAAATTTATGAAGAATTGACATTTTAAAATAATGTCTTCTAGACTGTAACTGTATCTCTTTTAGCATATTTTAAATATTTTTCCATAACATCACTTACAGTAAAGGATGACCTTTCTTAAATTAAGTCTAAAGTTAGATACTCCACTGAATTTTTAATAATAAAATGTTTTAGTACTCATTTTTATATAATCTTCACTAGCAGATAGAAATGATTGAATTTTATGTTACTTTATTGCTCCCAGTATACAAGTACTTAAATATTACACTCAGTTTCTACTTGTAGTATTCTTCAAAATGTCTCATATCTAAAATAAAATTGTTCACATATTATGAAAGTAATTTCTTTCATGCAGTTTAATATTTTATGTGTAATGATATTAAAATAATTAAGCATATGTAATATTACATATCTCACTTTTGGGGTAGTTATTTCATTATTAAAAAGCTGTAGATATTTTTACTTTGTTGTGGATATTATTACTGATGATAAAGTTTAAAATGACTTTAATGAATCATACAATTATTACCTTTTTAATATGTTAATTTATGATCTATTTCCAAATGTTAACTGACAATTAATTGTTAAAACCACCACAATATGTTATGAATATTATTATTCTAAATATATTTCTACATTATTTTTCTGTGTACTGTTTAGATTTTGTTGCATTATGTTCATAAGATTTTGGTCTATAATTTTTTTTCCTACATTTTTTTTATTAAGGTCACATTGAACCCATAAGAATATTGGCAAGCATTTCTTACTTTTCTATTCTTTGGAAAAACTTAAGATTGGGTACAATATTTTCTGGAACTTACCAATCAATATAGAAAGATATTTGGAACTTAAAAAGTTTTGTAGTCTGAATTCTTCCATATAATTCAGTTTTGCTATTTTATTTTGTTTTAATATTAATTCTAAATGTATTATAGTAGTGACTTCTTTGACCCTTATGCATTTTTTGAATACATAGAATATGTGTCAATATGATTGTAAATTTTTGATACAGATATTTCATGGCTTTATCTCTTAATAAAAGTCAAAGACTTATTACATTTTCTGGGTTTTTAGTGATTTTTTTAGAACTGAAATTTTATATTAAGGTTGGTCTCTGAGATAGCGCAACAGGTAAAAGTGATTGCTGCCAACCCTGGGTATCTGGTTTTGGTCCCTGGGATCTATATGGTGACCAGAGATTAGGTAATTTGTCCTTCTGGTGTCTACTTTAGTGCATTGGCAGGCAACACTCCCCAACAAATACTTAAGTAAAACAAAAGCTTTTAAAAGTTTCACCAACATAAACACTGAAACATGCTCAGAACAAAGATGCCCCCTTAAACCACTCCAAAATAGAAGTGGATAAGTCCCCACGGCCTCAACCCAACACCAAGAACTACAGTTAACAAAGAAATGCTAAGAGTGGGAGAAATAGTTTTCTCTAGGGAAGAACACACCAATTGGTTATCCAATCCCAAGTGATCATCTCCAAAAACATAAGCACAAGTAACATTATACAAACTGAGCAAGTTATATTTAGAAATATTTGTTTATATACATATGCACATATAGTAACCATTAATAAAAAATTGGCATGAATTTGAAAGAGTAAGAAGGTGTATATGTGAGGATTTGGAAGGAGGAAAGGGAAAAGAGAAATGTAATTTTAATATAATATCAAAGATAAAAGAAAATATTTTAAAAAAGATGTATGGAATCGTAAACAGTTATAAAAATTAATAGGCGAAACAGACCTTAGATATTGTACTCAAGATCCCCCACTGATGGCATTGTTGCCTTTCTGAATTAGTTTTCCGATACCATTCCAAAGTCTCTTGTCCTAAGGCATTTTCTAGTCACTTTCTTTTGATTTGGGCAATTGTTTTTGATGTTCTCACTGGTTGCCTTTGTATTTCCCTGATGAGTTTGCCTTTTTATTTATTTATTTATTTTTAGACTTTACTCATTTCTATAATTGTTCTTAGTGTAAAGATCAGGCTCATAAAAGTTATTCAAATGTGGCCAATGCATGATGTAGCCCAACATTCCACTTCATTCAAGTGCTTCACAAACAATTCTGGGACAAGAGCATCTGAAGTGAATTTACATGCAGTGTGCTTTAAAGCCTTTCCCTCTGCGTTGTGTTTGATCAATTAGAGTGGACTTATTTTCTTTCATATGTTTTATGTATTGGGTTACACATAAACACTGTTTTTAAAATGAGGCATTGGGATTATTGCTAAAGCCAATTTTATTGATTAGTTAGCACTGAAGATAAATATTTTGTTTCTCTCCAGCCACAAAACAAAACATCTCTAACATGTGGCTTCAAACTACAGTTATTACTTCATTATGTTTCTTGTTTCCAGGACTTAACTGGGATCAGCTACTAGGTCCTTCAAATATCTTACATAACAGCAGTCAAAAGTGATAGACGCCAGGATTATTTGAGTCTTTGTTCATTTACATACATAGAGGCAGACATCTGAGAACCAAAGAATGTCTTGTTGGACATGTTTTTCACCTGCAAAATGTTGGTCTATGCCACGAATGCATCCCTCAGTGATGGTTTAATTGTCAGCTTAATCTAGACTCACAAAAGAAGGGTTTCAATAAAGGATTATCCAGATCAGGTCAATCTGTGGGCATGTCTGGAAGAGAGAGTCTTCATTAAATTAGTTGATGCAAGACACCTAAATCTAAAAGTGGGCTGCACCATCCTCTGGTTTTGCGTCTTGAAATATTTAAGAAAGTAAGTTGAACCCAAGAATGCATCAATTCATTTCTGCCTTCTCTTGACTCTGGCTGTGCTAGAAGTAATTACATAAATCATGCTTCTTGGAATTTCTTGCTAGCCTGAAATGTACCCTAGAACTGTGGGTTAAAATAAATCCTTTCTCCTTAAATTATGTTGTTAGATTATTTTTATTATCACAGAAATAAAACAGCCTCCAAAACACCTTAAAAACTTAGTTCTCAGTTCACAGGTGTTGAGAGTTAAAGTGCTTAGTGAACTGGGACTCAGTCCTATCGAGGAAACCAATGATATTTCCATGGAAGTAGAGTCTTTGTTGTGGGAGTTTCCTTACAGAACATATTCCTTACAAAAGGGTGAATTACATCTTCTCTCCCTCTCACTTGCCCCCTCTCTTCCCCGCAATCCTTCCTTTCACTCCCATCCTAATCTTTGTTTGATCATTCCTCATCCTCATCATGGCTTCTCTTTCTCCTTCTCTGGCTTCCTGACTGTGTATTCTTTCCATCATCAGACTTCAGAGAAACATATTGTTACATGGATGCTTGGAGCTTAAAAAGCCAAATCCTTTCAGAATAAATTGTCAGAATCTTGCCTTCCTACCTAATTCTTCAGAAGTGATAGGATGCCATTGTAACTATTACTGAGTGAAGTTCTTGCAAATGCCACCCACAGTCAAGACATATGGCAGAGAAAGTGAAAGAAATATAGCAATCACTATAATGGGTACTGACATAGGCACTGATATCATGAGGGTCACACTAGTAAATAACTTCATTAAGTAGCTATTTTCTGAATACTGTCGTATTAGGAATTTGGATTTCAACATATAAAGTTTGGGGAGACACAGTCTACAATAGATCTGAACAAAGTTATATCAGGTTTTAACAGTGAATAATGTTTGTCTCAAATGAGAGCAAACCTGAATTATAATTTATTTAGATAATACTTTATAATTATATAAGTTCTCAGATGTCCAATTTACTATATATTGATAACACTCTGAGTAAGCTGTCAATCTGCCATTATAGTGATCTAAATGCATGCTTTGCATATTCCACTTATATGTGCTAGCAATCAATTTCCTCTTGGTTACCAGGACTGGTTGCCCCTTCTTTAACAATTATGCCAGCTAAGATTTTTACTTTAGCACACTAAAGAATTTAAAACATTAAAATAATATAATCACTTGTACTTTGTAAACAGCCATTGACCACAGGGCAAAAACTCATTAGAAACATCAACCTTTAAAATATATTAGAGAAAGATGCAAACATTGTGATAAAATTAGGAAAACAATGAACTGAATATTTCTGAAATTTATATATAAGTGCAAGAATAGATAGCAAAGAAATCTTAGCATATAATGGCTATAAAGTAGATTTTGGAGAGTTTATATATTATTCAGTCGGTATTGATGAAAATTCTGGATTCTCTAGTCTACTCCTATCTGAAATGTAGCAAGTAATTTAGTAATATCGGTGTTTATTTCCTCCATGTGAAAGGTAATAATAGTGTCAACTTTACTGTAGATAAGATTAAATTGAATATTTAAAAAGTATCTACCATATTATCAGTCATATAAATCTATCAGCACCTATTAATATATTTATTATCTTATTATCATCACTCTTGTAATTAATCTTTTGGTATTCAGTCAACAAACTTCTTGATGGAGACCCTTTTCTGAGGAATAAAGAATAGTAAGAGTAATATTAGTAAGATAATATCAGTTTTAGCATCTTACAGTTTCAGCATCAAATTAATGACTCTGTGACCATGGACATATTATTTAACATTTCTGAAGTTCAGTTTTCTCAAGTGAAAAATGAAGACGTAACTATTAACCACATATGATACCAATCCTTAAATAATAGGAAATAACACATCAAAGAACCTATTTTACAGGTATTTGACAATGAAACTTCTATTTTTTATTGAAAAACTCTTAGCCCTTGATTTTCAACTATTGCTTTAAAATTGTTGTTATAATTAGGTCTTCCTCTGATAAAAAGATCAATATAATCAGAATTTTGCAATAAATCACAGGAAGGTCTGCTCTAAATACCCATCCTCACTAAGGCTATGAAGAATGAACGGTAAGAGCCAAAATTGATATTTCTGGAATATAGGTTTTCCTCCATTTGGTGAGAATCAGATATAACAAAAGGAGCCAGCTCTCTCTCTCTCTCTCTCTCTCTCTCTCTCTCTCTCTCTCTCTCTCTCTCTCTCTCTCTTTATTTTCTGCTCGAGACAGTTCTCCAAGTAGTTCTCTCTTGCTATTCTAAAAATCCTTCTCTGGATAGCTGCTAGCAAACATTCTAAAAGAGCTGTGTCAGCTCTCTAAGTAATTCTTGGGATTTCTGATCAAGATCAGAAATCCTGTTGGAAAAAATTCTTGAAGAGCTGTTTTTGTTTTCCAGAGATCTCCAGAGAGAGCAGATCAGCAAAAAACAAAGCAGAACACAGTGAAAGCAGGCTGGAAAAATGTCTCCACACTTGGAAAAATGTCCAAGGCTGCCAGCTTGGACCTATGATTTGACTTTGAGTTATTTGTTTTTGCTACTCCCAGACACCCCTTCTTCAGAACCCTTCTCCAAGCCCCAGGCTGGTTCTAGGCAGATGGCACCTGAACAGGGACTGAGACAAGGGTTGGTAAGTATATTGGGTAGGTTTGGTTTGAGACAGATTTCACTCAGTGTTGCGAAGCCCGGGTGTAAGATAGAGTTGGGAAAAAAGGGATGAAGATTTGGTTAAAAAAAAGAAAAAAAAGAGTCAAGTAAGTTAAAAAAGCAGAGTAGCTAGTTAGTAAGCAAGATGTCAAGATATACACAAGGCTTTCGCAAGAATTCTGAGTTAATACAGAAAGTTAGCCTGCGGTTCCCTGAAGAAGAGTCATTGAGCCTTGATACATGGTGTGAGGTCAGTAAAGTAAGTGGGGATGAAGAAATGCCTGAGCATGCTCTTCCCTTAAGGAAGCCTTAAAAATATGATCGATGATCTGCCTCACTCTAGTCCAGCCTCGGACAAATTGGTTTTAGTAAAGTTACCTTGCTCTAATTTGATTAATTTGGGGAAAACCAGTCCTTTTCTAAGGCCACCACTATCAGCCCCTCAATGCTGAATGTCTTAAAGGCAAATCTTCTCTTTTGATACCCTCTCAGTTCCTGTTCTGGGGCGTTCACCTTCCAAGGACCAGCCTCTGCTTAGAAAGGGCTTCTGAAGAAGGTGTGTCTGGGAATGGTAAAAAAACAGCCAGGCAGTGGTGGAACATATCTTTAATTCCAGCACTTGGGAGGCAGAGGCGGGAGGATTTCTGAGTTGGAGGCCAGCCTGGTCTACAGAGTGAGTTCCAGGACAACCACGACTATGCAGAGAAACCCTGTCTCAAAAAACAAACAAACAAACAAACAAACAAACAACAACAACAAAACAAGACCAAAAAACAAAAAAAAATTACTTGAAGTCAAATCGTGGATCCAAGCTGGCAGCCTATGTTCTGCAAGAGACAGCTTTTCAGACAGCTTTGTCTCGGTTCTGCTTTCTTTCTTTCTTTCTGACAAGTCGGCTTATTTATGAAGCTGCCTTTGTTTCTTTAGATTCATGAAGTCTCTCCTAATTCCTATTTGCATCCTTATGTTTTGCATAGTTGAGAAATTATATACTTTTGAACTCATGATTTTAGAGTTCTTTTCCACAGCCTTAAGGGCTGTCCAGCAGGTACCAGCATTTACCATTGTGCTGAGACATTAACCACACCTTCGCCTCCCAGACCCCTGCTGTCTCAGTATATCATGGAGTCACTAACTTTAATTGGGAGACTATTCCTCAGGGTAGTGTGAAAATACGTACATTATTATACAAACAACCCCATCACAGCCATCGACACTCTTGGAGTCCCACATTCACTGGCCCTGTCCCACAGACGCCATGGGCCTAAAATTGAACCAGTTATTGGTTAGCTACTCCCACAGAATTCTGTGCCACCATTAGTCCAGCATATATTTCAGGCAGGACAAATTGTAGGTTGAAGGTTTTGTGGCTGGGCTGATGCCCCAGTCTCACTATTATGAGCTTAGCTTGGTTATAGAAGATAGCCAGTTTGGACTCCATATTTCCCTTTACTAGGAGTCTATCCTACGGTCACCCTCATAGATTCCAGGGAAATTCCATTGTAGTAGGTTTCCACATCGCTCCTGAAATGTCCCTTAATTCCAGTTGTTTTTCCCAGAATTCTCTTTCTCTACCCTCCCACCAGATCCCTCCTGTTCCTATCTGAACTAGTCCCAGTCCACCTGCAAAATCTATCCTATTTTCCCTTTCCAGGCAGATCCATGCATACTCCTTTTGCTTTCCTTGCTACTTTGCTTTTCTGGGTCTGTGAACTGTAGCACGAGTATCCTTTACTTATCAGCTTATATCCACTTATAAGTGAGTACATACCATGCTTGTCTTCTTAAGTCTGGATTACCTTACTCAGGATAATTTTTTTTCTAGCCCCATCTATTTGCTGCAAATTTCATGATATCATTTTTTTAAACAGCTGAGTGAGTAATTCTCCATTGTTTAAATATATCAAATTTTCTTTATCTCTTCATTGATTAAGGGACATCTAGGTTGTTTTCAGTTTCTAGTTATTATGAATAAAAGCTTCAGCTGCTGTAAACATAGTTGAGCAAGTATCCTTGTAGTAGGATGGGACATCTTTGGGTATATCCCCAGGAGTTTTATGACTAGGTCTTGAGATAGATCAATTTCCAATTTTCTGATGAATCACCATATTGAATTTCATAGTAGCTGTATAAGTTTGTACTTACACCATCAAACTACTAAAATAATACCTGCCTATTCTTTTGCTGTGGCCGGGTCTAGCACACACAGCCAAATGTATATAAACATAATCAAAAATAAAACAAAATGTATAAAAACATTATCATTCTATTATATCCACAGAGATCTAGAGTAAATAGGAGAGAAGCTGTAGAGTTTGCAGTTTTTGGACTATTTACTAAGTAGTACCTAGCCCTAATGGAAAGTGTTCAACTATGTATGTGTATGAAACAATCTTATGGTTGTGGGCATATGAAAGATCAACAACTCAAAAATAGAATTACTCTGCTTCATTTTTCAGGTTCTGTAGAGATTATCCTGTGCAGATCCTCATATTCCACTGATATAATAATCATTAAAATACAAGATAATGGTTCCTTAACACTTATACTATCAGCATGTTGTTTAAGTAAATAACACGAGACTCGCAATATTAAAATAACATAAATGACATTAAGATGAATGTCTAATTTTAACATTAAGTTTAACACACATGGATTTCAAAAACTTTACAAAATTTTCTGGTGTTCTCATTCATTTTCTTTGCTTAGCACAGGACAGCAGCAGTATATAAAAAGCCCTAGTGTAGATGCCACCAGCATCTTATTGTTCTAAACAAAACACATACATTTATAAATAGGCCTCAAATTACCTGCAATGAAGATAAGTAATTTTAATTTTTTCCATGTTTTAAACAAGGAAAAGGTTACATATCTTTTAGTCTCGAATAGGAATATGAACTCAAGAATTCAATTGTAGATCAGGCTGTCTTCAAATTCAGACATCTGCCTGCCTCTGCTTTCTGAGTGTTGGAATTAAAGATGTGTTCCACCAGAATTTAAAGTTTTGATATAAATTTCATGAAGAGCATGTTATAGGAGTTCTTTGTACTTATGTCTTACCTCATACCATCTAAAGCTGACCTCCTGACAAGGCAGAAGGAAGAATTGTCATTTCCATTTTCATATGCTTGTCATCCATCCAAGACGTGCTATTGACTCTGTCTAAAGCAAATGGTGAATTTGAACTGAATGTCATAGTATAAAGAAAACAGTTCAAGTAAAGGAAACTGAAGTTTGCAACTTCTCAAATTAAAAGAAGCAAAAACACTCTATAGAAAATGACAAAATGTAAAGCATACCTCAATGTTACTAAGTTAATTGGAAAAGAAAGAAATTTCTAGGGGAAAAAAAAGAATAAAAGGCAACCAAAATGGAGAATGATTAGCATGTTGCCTGAAGCATCATCAGCTGCTGATGAATTTACAGTTGATTCATTCAAAGACTTGTGTTTCAACATGTGCCAAGGAACAGGATATGAGGACATGGTCACAATAGACAATGACAAGCCTTCAAAGAGCTATGTGGTCAGGAATAATAGAAACAGGGAAAAAAAGCTGTTACCTGCTCCAGGAGATAATAAGTATATTGTGATCAAAAGGAATAAATAGTTTTGCATAGGAAATAAAATGGGTCAAATTGCTCAACACTGAAATTCCTATGGCATGCAACATCAATACCCTTTTAAACCAACTGATGGAAGAAAGCACATGATGGAGTGAAAGACCCTCTAGAACATGTTAAATTCACTGAAAGAAAGTTTTACTTAAGAGAAACAAAAATAAAATACATTAATGGTTATTTATTATGGATTTTACACTAAAGAAATAAAACCCAGCTATACCACTCCTGGGTATATATCCAAAAGATGCTACCATACCACAAGGACATGTGCTCTACTATGTTCTTAGCAGCCTTATTCATAATAGCCAAAAGCTGGAAACAACCCAGATGTCCTTCAATCAAAGAATGGATTCAGAAAGTAAGATTCATTTACACATGGAATGCTATTCAGCTATTAAAAATGAGGACATCATGAATTTGCAGGCAAATGGATGGAACTAGAAAATATCATCCTGAGTGAGGTAAACCAGATTCAAAAGGGCATACATGTATGTATGTACTCACTGATAAGTGGATATTTCAATCCAACTTAGATGGGAAAACAAAATAATCACTGGAGGCAGAGGGAAGAAAAGCCCTAGGAAGGACAGAGAAGAAAGAGGGGAAGAGGGAACAAGATCAGGTATGGGGCAACAGTTTATCCTGATTAACCAATTGAGTTAAGGATGATAACTACTTTAGAAGTTTCCTAAAACAAATACACATGCACATAAAAGGTGTTATATGGAGTTATCCCATAACAGGGAACAATGCCTCAACTAGATGATACATATTGCTAAACTAAAAGCTTAGTGACAGGTATATATCAACTCTTTTCCAGATCTTGGCTAGTTGAGTTCAATAGGCTCTTAAAAGACCTTAAGTTTATATATCTTGTTTTTGTTTTTGTTTTTCTAAATTGATCAAAGTTTGTAAATCAGTATTAAGGTGCTTATAATCACTGGAGATACAATGCAAGACTGAATTGATAGGTAACCCAGAGCTGAGATGGATAGAGCATGGACAGTGCTTAGAATCTCCTGTTTGCTTCTTTATGGAGACCTGAACTTCTACTTTCTTTCCAACAATTTGTTTCATTACTAATGACTGTTTTAAAGATATTGCTAATTGTTGCATCTTAAACGGTAAAGATAATAAAAAGCAATATAAAATGAAGCTAGATATCTATTTGTTTAATATCAGTTTTGAGGGAATAATGGTTTTGGAAAAATAATTTATACAGTGAAATAATATGAAAAGTATTCCTTAAATTTAAAAGTAAGTTTTGCCGTCAATGAATGAAATATAGTCCAAAACTTATTTTATTCACTAAAACACCCCAAGAGGGTTTTTAAATGTTGAATTGAGATGAGAAAGGAAGGAAGAGGTATGATGGAAATTAGTTAATTTTGAGGTGTCAGTTATCAGTTTCATGGATGCTTTAGCTGTCAATCACAGGTTCCCTTAGGAAACTAATGAAAACTTTGGGATATGTCAGAGTAAACTGTAGACATATAACTTACTACTTGACACTACACAACTATAGAATTCTCTTTAACAAGTCCAAGTGTTCAGACTGCACACTTTGGCAAAATGAAAGGGCACCCACAGACCTGCTAAGGAACTGAAAGTCTGTGTAGGGATAACCTAGATATTTCTTTTTTTTTTTTTTTTTTTTTTTTTTTTTTTAAATTATTTATTTTATTTTATTTATTTTTTTTTTTTTTTAATTTAATTTTATTTTATTTTTTTAATTTACATTCCAAATCACTTCCCCTTTCCCGTTTCCTCCCTCCCCGAAAGTCCCATAAGCCCCCTTCCCTCCCTCTTTTCTCCGTTCAACCCCCTCTCATTACTCTGTCCTGGCGTTCCCCTACATCCAGTCTTTCCAGGACCAGGGGTCTCTCCTTCCATCTTTTTAGAAATCTATTGATATGCTGATTGTGTCTAGGGTATTCTGAGATTCTGGGTCAATATCCCCTTATCAGTGACTTCATACCATGTGTGATCTTTTGTGATTGGGTTACCTCACTAAGGATGATATTTTCAAGTTCTGACCATTTGCCTAGGAATTTCGTGAATTCATTGTTTTTAATTGCAGAGTAGTATTCCATTGTGTAAATATACCACATCTTCTGAATCCATTCCTCCGTTGAGGGACATCTGGGTTCTTTCCAGCTTCTGGCTATTATAAATAAGGCTGCTATGAATATAGTGGAGCATGTGTCCTTATTGCATGCAGGTAAAGTCTCTGGGTATATGCCCAGGAGTGGTATAGCCGGATCCTCCGGAAGTGTCATGCCCAGTTTTCTGAGGAGCCGCCAGACTGCTTTCCAGAGTGGTTGTACCAGCCTGCAATTCCACCAGCAGTGGAGGAGTGTTCCTCTTTCTCCACATCCTCGCCAACAACTGCTGTCTCCTGTGTTTTTGATCTTAGCCATCCTGACTGGTGTGAGATGGAATCTCAGGGTTGTTTTGATTTGCATTTCCCTAATGACTAAGGATGATGAACATCTCTTTAGGTGCTTCTCAGCCATTAGATATTCTTCAGGTGAGAACTCTTTGTGGAGCTCTGTACCCCATTTTTTAATAGGGTTACTTGCCTCTCTGGAGTTTAACTTCTTGAGTTCTTTGTATATCTTGGATATTAGCCCTCTGTCGGATGTAAGGTTGGTAAAGATCATTTCCCAGTTAGTTGGTTGCCGCTTTGTCTTTTTGACGGTGTCTTTTGCCTTGCAAAAACTTTGTAATTTAATGAGGTCCCATTTGTCTATTCTTGATCTTAGAGTATAAGCTATTGGAGTTCTGTTCAGGAAATTCTCCCCTGTGCCCATATGTTCAAGGTTCTTCCCTAGTTTCCCTTCTATTAGTTTCAGTGTGTCTGGTTTTATGTGGAGATCTTTGATCCACTTAGAATTGAGCTTAGTGCAAGGAGATAAGGATGGGTCAATTTGCATTCTTCTGCATGTTGACCTCCAGCTGAGCCAGCACCATTTGTTGAAAAGGCTATCTTTTTTCCACTGGATGGTTTTAGCTCCTTTGTCAAAGATCAAGTGACCATAGGAGTGTGGATTCATTTCTGGGTCTTCAATTCTGTTCCATTGATCTACATGTCTGTTACTGTACCAATACCATGCAGTTTTTAACACTATTGCTCTGTAGTACAGCTTGAGGTCCGGTACCTAGATATTTCAAAGCAATAAAAATCACACACACACACACACACACACACATGCACACACACACACACAAACACACATACACACACACACATACACACTTGCACATGTTAACAGTATGTATTCATCACAGTGTGGACCATGCAAAGGCATGGTGAGCTCTTCTAACAAGAGGGCAGAGGCAGTTTTCAAAATGAGGAGATGTTGGGCCAAATCCTGTGAAATGAACTCAGGGGTCAAGATGTCTCTCTGGACTTAAGTTTCTCAATTTTCAAAGTTCAAGAGTCGAAGTTCTGTGAGTTTTTTCCCAGTCATGTTATCACTTTAAGGAACTCCAATGATCTCATAACTCACTGTCCTACCCACTGACAACTCATGGTCCCATTCTTTATCACCATCTCCATCCTGCTCTAAAGGTTCCCTCAAATATAAACAATGTGACAAAAAAGACAGGTGGGAGGAGAGCCAGAGAATGTCTTACCCTATTGTAAGGAAAGGGCAAGTTCATGGTTTAAGACATCTAATATATACCGTTAGAAAAACTGAAATTTTAAAACAAATTTTAAAAATAACTTCTTATCTCTACTGTGTGCTTAAATATTTTGACAATAAAGAAGGGAAGTGTGTCATCTGTGTTGCTGGCAATATGGGCAGGGCCACTAAAGAGGGACCATGCAGGAAAACAACACATGAAAGCATTTCTCAGAAAACAACACTTCTTACATTTCACTTGCGAGAATGTTTTGTTTTTGTTTAGGAATCCTAGAAACTGCAAATGAGAAAGCTGAATTGGGTCATCGAACCATCTCTCCAGGGAGTTCATGAGTTACAGCAACAGCTTCGTTCAGTTCTTCTCAGTTTCCTATGGAGACTCCAATGGGGGTTTTAACCACACTTTGAACAATCATTCCATGCTTCAAGTCGGTATTGCATGAACGTGGCACTGATAATGTAAGGACAAGAGCAAAGAATCTCTGACAAAAACAACCTTTGCAGCAGTAGGGACAGGAAACTCCAGATCTTCATGCTACTCATAGATGCTAAAACTGAACACGGGAGGATTGCTTCTCAAAGCTGATTTCACAGTCAATGACATGTATCCTGAGTAGATGTTTTAGCTTGGAGGTGTCTGATGACAAAGCTCTGAACTCTTACATTACTGTTGTGTATCTCTCATAAAAATGTACTAAGGAACTGTCAGCAAATTGAGGAAAGCTCGCCAGCTGTTCTTCCTTAACCATCAGTGATTTCCATGGACTTTAGGTACAAAGGAACTTGCCTAGAGATATATGGATAACATACAATGGAGGTTTCAGATCTTCTGTGACTAAACTCATATGTCTCTTGAATTTTTGTTTTGTTTGCTTGTTTTTGCCCTAAGAATGGTATTTAAAATCTATATATCCAATTTAGTGTTCAAATCTCTGAAATGGGCATTTAAATGTTTTGGCCTTTGAAAAGTATAAATGAAGGGTTTTTATATAGATATACAGAAAATCAGAATCTATATAACATCTACCATGTGATTCAATATTAATTATACTGATGATTACATGCAATTTTACTGTTTAAGATTTCTGTCAGTGCAGGTGTGAATTTGATATTTATCTCATGCTATATTTATAGATTTTGCTTTTCTGCTGCTTAAATGCAAGTTATTTATTGACATAATGTTCAGACACATAATTTTGAACCATGCCAACTGATGGTAACATAGTTTTTGCTTTTAATATTGTGATTTACCTTTTTTTTCAATATTTTCCTTATTTACATTTCAAATGTTATCCCCTTTCCAGGCTTCCCCCCTCCCAGAAATCCCCTATACCATCCCCCTCCTACCTCTTCTATGAGGATGTAAAACCATTCTTGAAATCAGTTTGGCGGAACACCAGAAAATTGGACATAGTATTACCAGAGGACCCAGCTATACCACTCCTGGGCATATACCCAGAAGATTTCCAACATGTAATAAGGACACATGCTCCACTATGTTCATAGCAGCCTTATTTATAATAGCCAGAAGCTAGAAAGAACCCAGATGTCCCTCAACAGAGGAATAGATACAGAAAATGTGGAACATTTACACAATGGAATACTACTCAGCTATTAAAAACAATGAATTCATGAAATTCTTAGGCAAATGGATGGAACTAGAAAATATCATCCTCAGTGAGGTAACCCAATCACAAATGAACATACATGGTATGCACTCACTGATAAGTGGTTATTAGCCCAGAAGCTTGGAATACCCAAGATACAATTCACAGACCAAACGAAGCTCAAGAAAAAGGAAGACCAAAGTATGGATATTTTGGTCCTTCTTAGAAGGGGGAACAAAATACCAATGGGAGGAGATACAGAGACAAAGTGTGGGGCAGAGACTAAAGGAAAGACCATACAGAGACTGCCCCATCTGGGGTTCCTTTCCATATACAGTCACCAAACCCAGACGCTATTGTAGATGCCAACAAGCACTTGCTGGCAGGAACCTGATGTAACTGTCTCCTGAAAGGCTCTGCCAGTACCTGACAAATACAGAGGTGGGTGCTCTCAGCCAATCACAAGGTCCCCAATGGAGGAGCTAGAGAGAGGGCCCAGGGAGCTGAGGGGGCTTACAGCATGGGAGGAGCAGCAATATGAGCCAACCAGTGTCTCCAGAGCTCCCAGGAACTAAACTACCAACCAAAGAGTACACATGGAGGGACCCATGACTCCAGCTGCATATGTAGCAGAGGGTGGTCTTGTTGGACATTGAAGGGAGGAGAGGCCCTTGGTCCTGAGAAGGCTTGATGCCCCAGTATAGGGGAATACCAGGACAGAGAAGTGGGAGTGGGTAGGTTGGTGAGCAGGGGGAGGTGGGAATGGAATAGGGGGTTTTAGGAGGGGATACCAGGAAAAGAGGTAACATTTGAAATGCAAATAAAGAAAACTTCCAATTAAAAAATTGTGAAATTACATGTTGTATCTAATGAAGGTTTTCAATGACTATTAGTGCTTTAAATTTATGTCTGATAGTATATGGAAATGAAGAACAATAAAATTCTCCCAGTCTCAATATTCAATGACAAGTTTAGACTGTTACATTTGATTCTGGTATTTTTTTTCCTGTGAGCAGTAATATTTGTCCTATTTGAAACTTGGTTACTTCCACATACATGGTATGATTGTAAGAGTACTGGTTTACCAGTATGATACTTTCCTCAGATCCATTACAGATAATTTCCTAAAACAAGTGCACACCACTCACAATTCCCTTGTTATTACATAGATTATAAGACAATTTAATGGTGATAGCAGCTTGTTTAGTAGGTGTGTTTTTCACATCTATTGAATGACTCTCCTAACTGCACATTTATCTTATACTGCTTTGGTTTATTGTACATATAAGTAATTCCATTATGAACCTTTCATTTCAATAAATGACTATTGAGCATTGAACATATCTGGTCAAGGGTTTGGCATTGAAGAAGCAAGACAGAATACATTATAACCTGGCCTTTAAGATCATTGCAACCTCCTAGAAAAGATGAGCAGGTAAATCAGTGAATGCAGTTCTTTGAGTAACTCCGAGTCTCAGTGGCCTTATTGTAGTTATGCTTGTTCTTTGTTTGTTTTGTGTATATTTAACTTACTTAAGAAACAAAGAGGAGTAAGGATGCCTGAATTACAGAATGGTAGAATTGAGGTTGAAACTTCAGCAGAATTCAAGTTCAAGAGATGATGGAGACCATTTTCCCCCTAAGAGGACAAGCACTTGCAAAACTATTGACCAACTTAATAATTCAGGACGAAAAAGCTGCAAACTGTTAAAATAATATCTGCCAGGTGCTTTGCTAGCTACTTTATTATCTACAGTTACTTTAAACCCTTCAAGTCTTCTTTAATAGATACTAACTAGTAATCTCTTTAGTTTAGACATGCAAAACTAAATGAAATGTATGCCTTTTTGGAAACACATGTAATGGATATACAATAGAAACTGGATGTGGGCAAC
The DNA here is from genome assembly GCA_036184795.1 of Tokudaia tokunoshimensis. Lineage (NCBI taxonomy): Eukaryota > Metazoa > Chordata > Mammalia > Rodentia > Muridae > Tokudaia > Tokudaia tokunoshimensis. Next base: position 18,284,511 of record BTHU01000018.1, on the reverse strand, counting down.
ACAGTCTGATTACAGAGACGGGATGCATCCACTACTTCATATAAGTAGTTTCATATGAGGCTCAGAGACCTTCCTCATAAAACTGTGCCCACAGAGAATGGTTAAAGGGTTGCTAGTAATACACTCCTGTTGCTAGATCTTTCTAGTCAGAAATAGCCTTGGCATTTATTAACTTCAGCATGCAGAATAAATGAGTCCTAAATGATGAAAGAGGCTTTAAAATGTGAAAGGAAAAACTTAATAAAGTCGAATAGAATGGACTGGGCTTCGTTATGAATATTTTGCTCAATTATGAGAAAGTATTATAGCTAAAGTATATGGCTATGGGATATTCATTCTGACAAGAATGGTTGGTTTCCAGAGTCTATCTTTCCAGCTCTCAGAACTTGGTCACATTACACATGATGCTGAGACCAGTACTAGACAGACCCACCTGTACCCCTGGATCTCAATGGATCATAAGGCCCATGGTACAAACTTAAGTTCTTACTTGCAATGGTAGGAACTTGTAGCTTTTTGATTCTAAGTTAGCCATATTCATTATTGCCATTTTTATTAATAAAAGTCTTCTACTAAATTTTATTATAGATTTATCTTTATGGTCAGAAAGTGAGTGAAATCTCTTGAGCAGAACAATGACACAATCCTAGTTACCAATACATATTTCTGAATTAATTGAACAATATGCACAATGAGCAAAACAAAGAAATTCAATAGGTTTCACACTGTGTGTGTGTGTATGTGTGTATGTGTGTGTGTGTGTGAGTGTGTGTGTGTGTGTATGTGTGTGTGTGTGTGTGTTGTCATGTGCATGCAATAACATCTGTGTGAAACTCGAGGACATGTCACAGGAGTATGTTCTATTCTTCCACCAAGTGGGTCTTGGGAATTAAACTTGGGTTGTAAGAATGGTGGCAAAAGCCTTCATTTGCTGGTCCATTTCCCAGGACAGTAAGCATAGTTTTTAAACAACATTCCTAAGAACTCATATTAGATTCTGTTTTCATTAATAAATTTATGACGACTAATTCAATATTAAGAACAAACATTTTACATGCTCAAGAGCTTTAAAATATGGTTTGTTGATTTTTTACTTGACCCAGTGAACCATTCCTTTTATACACAGATTACTCAACTGAATAAACTTCCTTCATTTGTCAATGTGCAAAAATAATTGCAAAATATAAATTATATTTGGTTTGGATTATTGAACAGCAAGTCAACTTTTGGATAAACTTTAAAGAACAAGATTATTACAACTATTAAAATACAATAAATTCTGAACTGAAATAGATTATGATTTATTTAAATACATAAAAACATCTAGAAAAATTTAAAATTGATTTAAAAAATCCATGAATATAAATAAATGAGGAGAAACAAACAAAATGGTTATTCTGGCTAATATTTTTAAATGTGTTTATGAATTATAATTAATATATATATATTTAACATAGATTTTGTATCTTCTCTTTCTGTCAAAAGCTTTACTACTTTATTATCACACTTTGCTAATAGGCGATGCCTTTGAAAGAATGAGATGTGGCAGTTGAGCATATCTCTATATATTTATATACAATAATTTCCTTTTTCTTCTCTCTATACGACAAATACTGACTGCTATATGAAAAATGACTTGGAACACCTACCTTTTCTCTTAGTTTTATCTAGTTGTTCACCTGACAGACATTGGGGTTTCTATTTTGGCTACTAGTATTTAAATTTATTTTTTAATGAATAACAGATACATCAGTGGATGAATGTTACTTTTTGATGAAGCGCTTAAATAAGGCTGATCAACCTACCTATGATCTCACATATTTATCAGTTCCTGTGATGAAGACATTTGAATGCAGCAGTGTATGCTGGTTCATAGTTACCATTCTATTCTAGATCATCAGAGACTATTCTTCCTATTCTTTCTGGGGAATGTTGTATCATTTGTTTCTCCATGTCCTCATAAATGCAGCAATTTCCTCCTTTAAACATATCCCTGTGTCCCATACACCACATTTTTTAATCCATTCATCCACTGGTGGCCATTTGAAAGTCTGCCATATTTTGGCTGTTATAAACACAGGAATGTAAGTGTCTGCTCAACATAACAGTTCAAATTCCTTTGCATATAGTTTCAGCGGGATTCAGGGAATATATAATCACTCCGGTTCTTGTTTCTTAAGGTATCTTATATTGTCTATCCTGAGGCTGCAGTAATTTACAGTCCCACCAACGTAGACTAGTTTTTGTTTATTCTCAGCCTCAAAAACCCTCTTTGTTTCATCTCTCAGATGAAATCCTTCTAATGGATGTGATCTAATATTTTTTTTTATTTTATTTTCTAAGTTTTTTTTATTTACATTCAAAATCATTTCCCCTTTCCCGTTTCCTCCCTCCCCTAAAGTCCCATAAGCCCCCTTCCCTCCCTCTTTTCCCCATTCAACCCCCTCTCGCTTCTCTGTCCTGGCATTCCCCTACATCCAGTCTTTCCAGAACCAGGGATCTCTCCTTCCATCTTCTTGGAAATCTATTGATATGTGTATTGTGTCTAGGGTATTCTGAGATTCTGGGTTAACATCCCCTTACCAGTGACTGCATACCATGTGTGTTCTTTTGTGATTGGGTTACTTCACTAAGGATGATATTTTCAAGTTCTGACCATTTGCCTAGGAATTTCGTGAATTCATTGTTTTTAATTGCAGAGTAGTATTCCATTGTGTAAATATACCACATCTTCTGAATCCATTCCTCCGTTGAGGGACATCTGGGTTCTTTCCAGCTTCTGGCTATTATAAATAGGACTGCTATGAACATAGTGGAGCATATGTCCTTATTGCATGCAGGTAAAGCCTCTGGGTATATGCCCAGGAGTGGTATAGCCGGATCCTCCGGGAGTGTCATGCCCAGTTTTCTGAGGAACCGCCAGACAGCTTTCCAGAGTGGTTGTGCCAGCTTGCAATTCCACCAGCAGTGGAGGAGTGTTCCTCTTTCTCCACATCTTCACCAACAACTGCTGTCTCCTGTGTTTTTGATCTTAGCCATTCTGACTGGTGTGAGATGGAATCTCAGGGTTGTTTTGATTTACATTTCCCTAATGACTAAGGATGATGAACATCTCTTTAGGTGCTTCTCAGCCATTAGATATTCTTCAGGTGAGAACTCTTTGTTTAGCTCTGTACCCCATTTTTAATAGGGTTACTTGCCTCTCTGGAGTTTAACTTCTTGAGTTCTTTGTATATATTGGATATTAGCCCTCTGTCGGATGTAAGGTTGGTAAAAATCATTTCCCAGTTAGTTGGTTGCCGCTTTGTCTTTTTGACAGTGTCTTTTGCCTTGCAAAAACTTTGTAATTTAATGAGGTCCCATTTGTCAATTCTTGATCTTAGAGCATAAGCTATTGGAGTTCTATTCAGGAAATTCTCCCCTGTGCCCATATGTTCAAGGTTCTTCCCTAGTTTCCTTTCTATTAGTTTCAGTGTGTCTGGTTTTATGTGGAGATCCTTGATCCACTTGGAATTGAGCTTAGTGCAAGGAGATAAGAATGGGTCAATTTGCATTCTTCTGCATGTTGACCTCCAGCTGAGCCAGCACCATTTGTTGAAAAGGCTATCTTTTTTCCACTGGATGGTTTTAGCTCCTTTGTCAAAGATCAAGTGACCATAGGAGTGTGGATTCATTTCTGGGTCTTCAATTCTGTTCCATTGAACTACATGCCTGTCACTGTACTAATACCATGCGGTTTTTAACACTATTGCTCTGTACTACAGCTTGAGGTCCAGGATACTGATTCCCCCAGAGGTTCTTTTACTCTTGAGAATAGTTTTGGCTATCCTGGGTTTTCTGTTATTCCAGATGAATTTTTGAATTGCTCTTTCTAACTCTATGAAGAATTGAGTTGGGATTTTGATGGGGATTGCATTGAATCTGTATATTGCTTTTGGCAAGATGGTCATTTTTACTACATTAATCCTGCCAATCCATGAGCATGGCAGATTTTTCCATCTTCTGAGGTCTTCCAACCAAAAAAAGCACAGGTCCAGATGGTTTTAGTGCAGAATTCTATCAGACCTTCAAAGAAGACCTAACACCAATACTCTTCAAACTGTTCCACAAAATAGAAACAGAGGAACACTACCCAACTCGTTCTATGAAGCCACAATTATGCTAATACCAAAAGCACACAAAGATCTGACAAAGAAAGGGAATCTCAGGCCAATCTCTCTTATGAATATCGATGCAAAAATACTCAATAAAATTCTTGCCAACCGAATCCAAGAACACATCAAAACGATCATTCACCACGATCAAGTAGGCTTCATCCCAGGGATGCAGGGATGGTTCAATATAAGGAAATCCATCAATGTAATCCACTATATAAACAATCTCAAAGAAAAAAAAACCACATGATCATCTCATTAGATGCTGAGAAAGCATTTGACAAAATTCAGCATCCTTTCATGCTAAAGGTCTTCGAAAGATCAAGAATTTGAGGCCCATATCTAAACATAGTAAAAGCAATTTACAGCAAACCGGTAGCCAACATCAATCTGAATGGAGAGAAACTTGAAGCAATCCCACTGAAATCAGGGACTAGATAAGGCTGCCCTCTCTCTCCATATCTTTTCAATATAGTACTTGAAGTTCTAGCTAGAGCAATTAGACAATAAAAGGAGGTCAAAGGGATACAAATTGGAAAGGAAGAAGTTAAACTATCACTATTTGCAGACGATATGATAGTATACTTAAGCGACCCAAAGAACTCCACCAGAGAACTCCTACAGCTGATAAACAACTTCAGCAAAGTGGCCGGATATAAAATCAACTCTAGCAAGTCAGTAGCCTTCCTATACTCAAAGGATAAGCAGGCTGAGAAAGAAGTAAGAGAAATGATACCCTTCACAATAGCCACAAACCATATTAAGTATCTTGGTGTGACTCTAACCAAACAAGTGAAAGATCTGTATGACAAGAGCTTCAAGTCTCTGAAGAAAGAAATTGAAGATGTGATCTAATATTATGGCTCTAATTCTCATCTTCTTGGTGATTAGCAATGTTGGGCATGTGTTTGTCTACCTGATCTGCTTGTTCATACCATCTGCAGTATTTTGGAGGGAGAAATCCCTCAACTGTTTCTGTTGTTTGTACTTTCTTCACTATCTAAGTTCTTGTTTATTTTGGATATTAGATTCTTCTCACACTTATAGTTTCCCAATATTTTCTTCCAATCCATAGACTTTCTCTTTACTTTCTGTTTATTGCTTTGTTTGTTGGGAAGAACATTTTTAACTTAATGAAATTGTTTGTTTACTTTTATTTCCTGTGCTTTGGCCAAGACAATACTAAAGTGTGTATGTGGTGTGTGTGTGTGTGTGTGTGTGTGTGTATGTGTGTGTGTGTTACTGTGTGATTCTTATGGAGTTGCATTGACTCTTCAGAGTACATTTAATGATATTACCTATTTTACAATACTGAATGTGCCAATCCAAGAACATTGAAAGTCTTTCTATCATTTGATATTTTCTTCCATTCCTTGATCAGTGTCTTCAAGTTTATATTACAGAAATCTTTCACTCCTTTAGATATGCTATTCTTAACATTTAGGCTATTGTGAATGACACTTTTTCATATTTTTTCTTTTAAAACATTCATGTTTAGTATATAGGACAAACAGTGCCATGAAGCTATATGTCAATTGCTTCTAGTTACTTCTTTATGGAACATTTTCCTGTCTTTATTTATTTTACTTTAGTCCTCCTTATGGGGATAGAATCTATCAATTTTAATCTTAATGGTTCTCTCTCCATAGGTGGCATTGAGAAGGCACAGAACATGTCTGCTTGTCCTGCCGTCTACAAAACTGGTTCTCTAATCTATATAAAGTCAAAGGCTACCTGCTTGGCTTTCCTTATATGTGCTGCCCTTAGTGCTAATCAGAACCTCATGTCCTACAACCTGGAGGCAAGAATAGAGGTTTTTTTCTCCCATGTAAGTGCAAAATATACTGTTCCACATCCTATGCATATTACATGCCTTGATTTTCAAAGAACCTAATTATCACTGTTTTTGATCCAGAAGAATTTAAGTAAGTAATCCTATTGCTGCTGTCTGAGGATACAGGGGATCTGGTCATACTAAAATACTAGTTGTGTTGTGATTCCCTTGTGAGAGCTATAAGGATGAAAGTGAAGTTTGAGAGAAAATATTTGTCTGTAAATACCTGTCCTTTTCCTGGTCTTAACAAACCAGTCCACTTAATAAGTGATTAAAACTGGTCTTGACAGGCAGCCAAGCCAGGGCACATTTAGAGCCACTGCAAACAATACCTTCAAAGCTTTCCTCCCAAGAAGCATGGCCCAGCAGCCTGCCTTTGATTGATCTAAGCCCCGAAGGAGCCATTTCAGCAGAAAACAAAGACTTATTTTCCTTCTTTCATAAGGGACTTTGACATTTTATGGTTTTGTACAAAACTATTAAGTGGGAATAAATGGGAGTGTTGTAATCTTTCCTTGCCTGGATGGTAGACAAGCTTTATCCCAAAGCAAAACAAGTCACTTCACTTACATGACCTTACATGGTGCATTACCTATCAATAACCATTGCACACATATTGCTTGTGTTAGAGAGATAAAATGATGGAAATTATAATGTCCATATTTGGGGATTAGAAAACTTAGCCACAGGAAAAATCGAATCAAAATTATTCTCTTAAGCAAGCACCCAAACTGGTGTAATCAAGTATTATTTTGGAAATGCTTTTAAGTCTTTAGTAATTTAGGATGTTGTATAAAATATCTTCACTAATTTCATGCAAAAAAAATTCACCTTTGTTTAAGAAAAGGCCTAAGTTTTGTATTGTTCTGGGACTTTCCAGGTAAGTTGAGGGACATAAAACAAACACTTATGATTCATTGTCTTACTGTGGGGTCTTTTAGCCAATTTCTTCACTCTGTGTTTCTTACTGGGATGAATCCTAATTCTTTGCCATTGTATGTAGCAGATATATCAAATCTGTAAGTACTTTTTCACTCCAACTTAAAAGAAAACCAGTAAACTTGAGCATTTTTCTTGTTTCACATCAAAATGTCATGGTTAGAACTGCATCATTGTTAGCTTTCTGACACTATAAGGAAGTACTGTGCCACAGGGCACCTCCATCACAAGCCTGTGCCACACCCAACATAACTTAAAACAAGGGGCAAGGCCTGAAAGTTCTGTGGTGGGGAGAATTCTCCATGTGAGAAGAAATATATGTTTTTAAGGACTGGAACTGTCTAAGAACAGCTCACTCTGCCCTATCTGACAAAATGAAATATAACAAAACAAAAAACAAAAACAAAAATAAAAAAAAACAAAACTGATTGACAGGAACAAGCTGGCTCCAGATGTAGCAAACTTCTGTCTTTATAACTCTGTAAATTCATGCCAAACAGTACACTTTAAAGTGATTTGCGGAGACTACAACACAGATTATAGGAAGTGATCACTTGGTGACATCAAATCCCGTGTCTTAATTATTGGTTAACTAGATGGTTTCCTAGCTATTTTTGAGGAAATAGGAAAACCCTGTGAATGTCCCTGTGCTCACATATATGGAAGTGCACACACACAAACCTGGGTGTATGCACACACACACACACACACACACACACACACACACACACACACGAACTTGTGCTAGTGCATGAGCACAAACATACATGCGCATATATGCATGTATTGGTAGAGATGGGGAGAGATGGAAAGGAGGGAGTTAATTGCCGGGTTTTATTTGCAGTTTTTAAAAAACAAAACAAAACAAAAAACCCTATAAGAAATCAACCACTGGTTCTCAACCTGTGGTTCTCACTAACTCCTTTCCTTGTCTTTGTTTTGATTAAACTGATTTTTGGAAAGAGTCATTATTTCCTCCAACATGGGCCCAATTCCAAGGAACTCCCAGCTCATTAGCATGTAATGCCATTTCCCCTTAACAGCCGTCATAGTTGTCAGCCAACTGTGAATGCCTTGATCATGATTGATTTCCCTGGATTCACGGTTTACTTAAAAGTTCAGTTGCTGAGAGATATGGGCAGGAAGGCCTTGTCTACTAACTAGCAAGAGGCATGATGTAATGAGGAATCTTTTCCCAATTTGGGGGGGGGCACTTAAGATCCCCACAATAACAAAAGTCAAATGACCTCAGTGCTAAAGTACAGAAAATCAAAGTAGGCACCCCAGCACTCAGGTAGGAATGAATAAGTGCTTGTACTGAAAAGGAAAGCTTAAAGGAGTGAACCTTTATATACAATAGGTTTTGTGTGACAGGTACTGCGATGCATGCTGTGGTGTGATCTTTGGCTATTTATCCAGTACAGAAGCACTTACTCTCAACTACTGCTAGTGAATTCTACTCATAAACCATAGCTAACTACATGTATAGAAATGTGTCAACCAATAGAAACTGCTTTGCCCGAGTTGGTGAACCCTTCAGTTTATAAGCAGTGCAGGTTGTAGTGAAAACTATTCCACAAAGTGCTACAACTCTGAAAATCTAGTTTATCTCTATAGATTACTGTGGAGGGAATACGACATCCAGTATAATTGTATTTTAGTTCAGTGTTTTTCTTTACTCAGCATTACTCCCTTAGGTGTCCCTAGATTCTTTAAAGACTGGTTGCCAAAAAAAAAAAAAAAAAAAAAACGCTGTCAAAAAGATAAGACAGCAGCCTACAGAATGGGAAAAGATCTTCACCAACCTCACATCTGACAGAGAGCTGATATCCAAAATATATAAAGAACTTAAGAATCTAGACATCAAAAAACCCAAATATTCCAATTAAAAATGTGGAATACAGATCTCAACAGAGAAATTTCAAATGTATGAGAAACCCTTAAAGAAATATTCAATATCCTTGCCACCAGGGAAATGCAAATCAAAATGACTGTGAGATTCTATCTTACACTGGACTGAATGGCTAAGATAAAAAGCACAAGTAACAATTCATGCTGTTGAGGAGATAGAATAAGGAGTACACTACTCCATTGCTTGTGGGAGTCCAAAGTTATACAGCCACTTTGATACTGTGGGTTGGGATATAGTAAATAAATAAATAAATAATCATAAACATGAGCTCTTGAAGTTCTTATTAAACAGACTATTGCCAAGAATATTGTCCATTAATATGCTTATTAATCTCTATGTCATAGTTGCTCTCATTACATATCTGAGTAAGATACTATACTGGATATAACATTGTATGGTTAAAGTTAATATTAGTTACAAAATGATAATCTCTGATTGCTTATAACATTAAGGAATAGGAAGAATGATATATGCCTAACCTCAGTATAAAGATAGTAGGCCATCCCTTCTCCAGTAAAGCAGAATTCTTAGGGTATATTAATCTTCACTTCTTAATGGTATAGATGTCTTCTGCAAAAGTGTGAGCACTTTAAAGATAGTTTTTAGTTCAATTTAGTTTGATATCTTCCCCACAACACTGGTCTTCAAAAATTATGTTGACTTGAGGAATGAAGTAAAGAAGAAATAAAGCATAATTTAGAGTACAAAACCAAAATATGTCCACTAAATGATTAAGCTTCAAATAAGAGAATGAACAGGTTGATCCTTAAGAAATGTAGGCTTGAAGCAAACCAATATTTCAAATGGGGACAATTTTAGTAGGATTGAATTCTGTTTTCACTGTAATAACAAGATCTTATTTATGCTTATTTAAATTTTAATGACTATTTAATAAAATACAACTGTGTATTCATAAAGTCACTGGATTTCAGGTGCTGCAGATGGAGTTTTAGAATCAAGAACTCTATTGTTATGAACCATAGTTCTTATGATTTTTTTCTCAGACTATACACTCTCCAACTGCTGTGGTTTGTTTTCAGGGCCTTATCTTCAGATCACCTTCTCTCCTTCACTCAACAAATGAAAACAGATTTGATGAGTCTGTGAGTGCAAGGGGAAAGAAAGTTGTCTCAGCTTCGGGCCTACTACAAATTTTGGATTCAGTCTATCTTCAGCAGAATTTTGAGAAATACTGAATGTGCCACTTGAAGATACTAAGAGTGGACTAGGGGGATATTTCTGCCATTAAAGAGTTTACACAGAAAGTGTGAGGTTGACTTTAAAATTTGATCCTTTAAACCCATGTAAAAATGTGGGTGTAGCATGCTCCACTATGTTCATAGCAGCCTTATTTATAATAGCCAGAAGTGGGAAATAACCCAGATGTCCCTCAACAGAAGAATAGATACAGAAATTGTAGTACATTTATACAATGGAGGCCTACTCAGCTATTTAAAACAATGACTTCATGAAATTCATAGGCAAATGGATGGAACTAGAAAATATCCGGAGTGAGGTAAACTAGACAAAAAAATCCACACATGGTATGTACTTACTGATAAGTAGATTTCAACTCAAACATTTAGAATATCCACGATACAACCCACAAACTGTATGCAGCTTAAGAAGAAGGAAGACCAAAGTGTAGATACTAAAATCCTAAATAGATCAGGGAACAAAATAATCAGAGTAGGTAGAGGAGGGAGGGACCTGGGAGAAAGAAAGGAAGGGAAGAGAAAAAAAGAGAAAAATAGGAAGGGACAGGAGAGAAGTACAGAGGGTCAGGAAGTTGAATAGAAATATGTAGCAGTGGGGCATGGGGATCGGGGGTGGGGGGTAGCCACTAGAAAGTCCCAAACTCCTGGGAAAATCAACAAAGGCTCCCAGGATACTCAACAAAGGGGAGATACAACCTGTAAAGATCACCTTCAGTAGATAGGCAAGGCCCCCAGTTGAGGGATGGAACCACCCACACATCTCAAAATTTGTAACCCAGAAATATTCCTATCCAAAGGAAAAACAGGAACAAAAAATGGGACAGAGACTGAAGGAAAGGCCATCCAGAGACAGCCCCACCTAGGAATCCATCCCATCTGCAGACACCAACTCCCCACACTATTGCTGATGCGAAGAAGTGCTTGCTGACAGGAGCCTGATATGATTGTTTCCTGAGAGGTTTTACCAGTACTTGACCAATACAGATGCAGATTCTCACAGTCAAGCATCAGGCTGAACCCTGGGACCCCAGTGAAAGAGTTAGGGTAGGACTGACTGAAAGAGCTAAAGGGGAATGCAAATGCGTAAGAAGAATAATATCAACGGGAACACCCAGCGTTCCCAGGTACCAAAAGACCAACCAAAGACTATACATGGAGGGAGCCAGGACTCCAGATACATATGTAGCAGAGGATACCCTTATATGACATCAGTGAGAGGGGAGGGAGGCTTGATACCGAAGCATAGGGGGATGCTATGCTGGAGCGGTGAGGCTGGAGTGGGTGAGGCTGGAGTGGGTGAGGCTGGAGTGGGTGAGTGGGTGGAGAAGCACCCTTATAGAGGCAAATGGGAGGGGGAGAGAGGGGATAGGATGGGGGGGCGGTTTGTGGAGGGGTAACCGGGAAGAGGGATAACACTTGAAATGTAAATGAATAAAAATGATTAATTAAAAAATAAAAAATAAGTCAAATCATGTCATCAAAAAATGTGGGTGTAATACTCTGCATGTAATACTGTCCTGCAAAGGCAGTAACAGGTGATTCCTTGAGCTAATTAGCCAATGATCAGAGCCTAATTAGTGAGCTGCAGGCCAAGGTTTCACAAAGCAAGGTAATATTCCTAAAGGATATCCTTTGACCTGCATATGCACACACATGTGCAGTCACACAAACATGAACAAAGACAGACAGACCGTGAGCAGCGTGTGGATGGTACAGAGGAGAGACTCTTAGAATGACTGTAAATTTTTCTTGGAGATAAGTGTCTATTCGGTTCTATAGTGTACCAGTTGGATACCAGTCATCGATTAAAGATTTGATTCCATCCAACTTTATCTGGATGAAACAATGCTTATTTAGGGTAACTAGAAATTGGGTAAATGGTTATTAGAGAAGCATGAGCAAATAATAAGCAGCTATACTACTGAAGAAAATGTTTCTTAACAAGAGCCATCATAAGTGTACACTAGATGTTGAACATGATTCTAGAAAATTACTTCAGTTATTTACCTCTTAAGACTACGAGTGAATTAAGCAGTACTGCTTTTATCATTGTAACTATATGATGGACATTTAGACTTGAAAAGAAGTTTCAGGACAGCAAGTGATAGACATGGAATTTGAACCTCTGGATTCTCCAAAGACTTACTCTGGATTTTTATGCTAAACTATACTTGGACCTCCATAGTTGGACTAGTATATTTTCTACATAGATAACATTCAATTATCTCTCATGTTAATTTAATTGTTCTTAAATCAAGGAGAGTAAGGCTGCCTTTGTACTACTCTTTTGAAATGGACTGCTAAAAAGATGCTCCACAAGCTTTGGTCTGTATAGAACCCCATACTCTCTTAAGCCTTCTTGCTATATCATGATGTATTAATTACTCTCAGATATTTTGAGAGCATATATTTCATGTGTGTCCTCTAACAGCCCACTTTACTAGAATTATGTCTCTTCAGATGCATGTGTCTTCCTTCCTTCCTTCTACTCTAGAACATGGAGGTCTGTGCTAAATTCCTATTTGCCACTCAATATCTACTCAAGAAATAACAAAGTCCAAGGTGTAATTGTGAATACATGAACCCTGAATTGCGTCATCAAATGGAATACTGGGGTAACTATATACCTCCTACATACAGAAGCACCAGCATATCAACTCCTCCTTGCAATCTGCATGGCAAGTTTTGATAGCAGATATTGGTGGCACAAAAGGACAGTAAACTCTTTGACAATGAGGGAAGACAGTTGTGCAGATTCAGAAAAGTCCAGAGAGTTTGAGCTGAAGGTAAAAAGATATGATAGTGATTCGACAGTTTTAAGTAAACACTGCAGAGGAGGCGTGAATGAGTGATGGATGTAACTGGATGATAACATAAAACCACATAAGACTGTCGAAAAGACAAGTCAGTAGGGTTTGGAAAGTTGTATTTTTCCCATTTATTCCAACATGAAGAACAGTCAGTCTGTGATGGTGTAAGAAATAATGAGGGATTGTAATATAAATCTTTCTAGAAATACTTTTCAAATGTTCCTTAGCAACCTTGACCAATGTGCTTGCTTCCCTCTGTATTCCAGGAGTCAAATCATGAGTTTTGTAACTGAAGTATTAGTACACATAAGCTAGCTTCCAGAATCTTCTTTAGTAATAACCAGTATTTCGTTTATAGTATTTCTTTATGGGAGGAAAGTGTTAGATAGAATATGTTATGGAAGTGAATAGAGCAGAAATAACTACATGAGAAGTTGAACCAACAGTTAAAAACAAAAACACTAAGAAAGTTTACTGCAAACTATTCCATGTTTAAGAGTGGACATCACTTGGGTCTGTTGCTTTACATCCAAACTAAAGTCCAAGACAGAGGAGGCTGCCTCGTTTTCTCTACTCACTGATAATTTCAGGGGAAAAACACACAAAACAGATTCACATCTAACAAGGCAGATGTGCTTCCTAGTTTAATGTGGATTTGGGGGTGGGGGGAATCTATTAACCTAGTAAGAATAACAAATGACTATGTATCAAGTCAAACACAAAACAGAGTCCCAGAAGGAAAAAAAAATGTATTGATTCTCTTCTATTTAAATCTATGGTGAAAATATTAGGACTGAGAAACAAAAGGAAACAAACAAACAAAAAACAAAACATTGGCCTGGTGAGCTTTTAGCTATAATGCAATTTAGCCCACAGCCAAATTTTCCCTGTGTCCTACCTACTGTATATTCAGATTCATCAGTGAGTGACAATATGCTACTTAATGTGACAGCAGCATGTCAGGTCAACATTATCTAAAGAAGGATAGAAGATTGATTTTAGTGCCTAGAAACCAGCAAGTATTGACATGCATGTGAATAAGCAGGGTATTAAAGCATGACCTTTGACCCCTGTCACTTGGCATCCTGTCTTGGATTAATCTAATCTATGTCTCTCCATTATGTTCCTGCATATTCCAAGGCTTCTGCATTATAAAACCCCTTGCTGTTCACTGTGTATACCACATAACTGGTCTGAAGTAACAGGGGAGTATGGAGATTACATCATATGCTTCAAAGCAAATGTAGTATGTAATATGCATAAAATAAAACAGCTCCATGACAAGTCCTCATCCTTTCATCCTTACATAGAAGTGAATCTCATTCTACTGAATGGAGATATATTCCTATGGGGGGGAGGGAGGAACCCTTTTTACTCCTTTGTGCTATGGATGCACAGAGAGCTTTATCTCATCCCAACTCCTTTATCCCATCACAAATGGCCAGTGCTTTAAGAGTGTCAGCGAATCCATTTATGCCTCTTTGCATTTTCCTCAGTTGGTTATTTCGCTGTACTTCCCAATAACCCATATTCCACTTTTTCGTTATGCAATTCTCACTACTTGTGTTATTAGAGTCCTACTTTTTCTTAAAAGTTAAATCCTATTCAATATTTTTAAGTTCTAACTGCATTGAACTCCCAGATTCAAAGTTTTATGTAGAACTCACCTGTTGTTTTATATTGCTCATGTCTGCACGTGATCTAAGGGACGCCTCTGAAAGACCATGGATGATTTGTTTTAAGTCATTCATTGGAATAAACATTTGTTCAGAAGTACAGCTATCAAAATATTAGTTGAGTTTGTGTTGATACATGACTTCTTTTTAAAAATTGAAAAAAGATTCTTCTTCTCTCATACAACACACCCTAACCACAATAATACAATTAAGCAAGGCCTGACAGTAACTCTACTTATAACTTTAAGGTAACAGTGGAGTGAACATAAGTCATATTTTGGAATGTCTCCAACACTGTAATATAATCTAGCAAACACAAAGTAGGCTAGCAAATTCAAAGTATTCCTCTCTTTCTTCCTCCCTCCCTTCATCTTTTCTATAAAGTATGGTCTGGATGTAGCCCAGACTAGCCTTGAAATCACTATGTAGCCAAGGATAATGCTGAACTTCTGATTCTTCTGCTTCTGTCTCCTGAATGTTGGGATCACAGGTGAGTACCGCCATGCCTAGCGCTGGAGTGCAGTGCGTTCCTTTATAGCTTGATGCAGTTCCACAGATACAGCTAAGGGCTGCCTGCTTGCCAGTCAAGCACTTGTACTAGCAGGGCTATATCCTCAGCTCAGTAATTCTTCTTTTTTAAAAATAATGCAAGTTCTAGTGTAGCCCAAGCTGGCCTTGAATGACTACATAGTGAAAGATATCCTTGAACTCTTGATTCTCCTGCCTCTACCTCCTAAATTCTGAGGTTTATAGGTGGATGCCACCACCCAGCTGAGAAAGATATAACTCTTTCTTTATTTCAAGTTAAAGTCTTACTATATAACCCTGGTTGGCCTGAAACTCCCTATGTGGACCAGGTTGTCCAAGAACTCACAGAGATTCACCTGCCCCAGCTTCCTGAGTGCTATGGATATATGTGTGTGGGGGGGGGCTATACTTTATTCTTACTCACCCTATCTTTCTTCCCTATACTCCACACTCTTTCTTGTTTCTGGATAAATAGAAGGAGGTGTTGTGGTAGCCCTTGTATGCAGAAATAATGTAGGATATTTTCTTAAAATAAGTTTAGACAATGTAAAAAAATTAAATGTTAATTTTGTCAGAACTTTGTAAAAATTCCTTAATTCTATCAGAATGGAAATTCTTAACCTATCACTTAGAGAAATTCTTCATTATTTATCTCATCATTGCAATGTAACTGATAACATCAGGGTAAGGACATGAAGCTTATTTATCTTTCTAATGATGTTTTCTTTATTCTTTGAAATTATCATGCATTTATAGAATATGTCTTGGTGATATAAACCCCATTCCTTGCTCCTGTCATCAGACTCTTGTACAAACTAAAGATCTTGTTGACTACCATGAAATGAAATGAAACATCATTTTATGCATAGTTGAAATTTGAGAGTCAACCACAAGTATTATCAGAATTAGTTGGTCACATTTTATTTGACCCAAGTGTGATCTTGCCACATAACATATTTAACTTTTGCATTTTTGTATTTTCCAGGACACTATGTGCTCCTTGGAGTGAAACTCACATCTGGTTACCTCTGCTCGGGCTCTGAGAGTTCATTGTCATGGAAGTTACAGTATATATGGGGAACATGGATATAATTCAGTTTGGATTAAGGAATTTGTGTATTTCCCTAGAGAGAAAAGAAAGCCAATGTTTTGTGAAAGAGTTTGGAGCAGAAACTTTGGGGAATGAATACAAATAGAAAAGTCAAAGCACAAGGAATATGGTTGGGGCTTGAAACATGATCTTATTCCTTTCCTTTCTATACTGCAATTGCAGCATATGACAACACTGAAAGACAATACCACCTGTAATGGTACAAAACACAATCAAATGCAAGTTATACTATACATAACTTGGAGCTCAGTGATTAGGTGGTCATCTGATGAGTCCACAATTTCTTCTTCCCTCGGAAGGTAAAAACAAGAGAACTGGGTGCATTTGTGTGTACCAAGTTCTGTGCTCAGATACTACCTTTTCCATCCCTATTTCCTAAAGGTTTCACATAAGGGTATGGATGGTGTATTAAGACTTTGAAGAAAAGAATATTTGTGATATTTATTTTATAAGATGTATGATAAGAAAATATGTTTCTAAGTATATAAGTTTGTTTGTCTTGAACTTGTAATATTGAGGTCACATCTAAAATCACCAGAAAATTGGGACTCTGAACCATGTAAGTTAAGGAATTGCATATATTTAATTTGTCAAATTTATCAAGGTATGCTAATTAACCTTTCTATAATGTAGCTATGGAGAGCATACCTTTTGGTATCCAATAGACTATTTGATTTTTAAATCTCAACTTAGTATAAAAAATAATAGATTGACCACAGCATCTGGGTCATAAAAACACTCAGCAGATGTAGATGTGTCTTTCCTAAATAGGTAAATTAGATCACAGATTGTGACATTCTTCATGTTTTCCTTTCAGACTGTATAAGATATCTGTGATGAAATAAAAACATAACAACAAAATGATGGCATTTTAAACAAGAGAATTGTGATAAGAAAATATAGTAAACCATAAAAGTCATCCATTCAGACAACTCCATAATTAATAGAAAATACACATAAAGAGCAATTGTAGAAAGGAATATTAGAGATTAAAAATGGGGTGATGAAAATGTGGTAATATTCATGTTTTCTTGATGGGAAACTTTTAAGGCAACTTGAAGTTAATTTTATTGATTTTGATACATCGCAGGATACTGATCACAAAAATGCTTTATAAATAGAATTTAAGAAATTATGAAAAATAGTAAATTTACAAGTGATTCCTAAATCAATGTGTAAGACAGTTGATGATGGGTGTAATCAAGTCATGAAAAGTTAGTGCTTTTTATTTTGGGTTTGTTTTAAGTCAGCAAAGCCCAGACAATCCCTTGGAATGAAGGTAGAAACAGCTGAAGCACAAACAAAAAAAAATGAAATAATTGATCATTCAAAAATTCCAAAGGGAGTTTGAGATGAGTCTAATTTAGACTTAAACTGAATATTAAAATTTAGAAGACGGTAAGTGTCGGGGACACCTATGGTTGAATTAGGGAAAGGCCGGACAAAGCTGAGGTGGAGGGCTACCCCATAGGAAGATCAGCAGTCTCAACTAACTTGGACCCCTGAGATCTCTCAGACACTGAGCCACCAACCAGGCAGTATACACCATATGATATGAGGCCCCCAACACATATACAGCAGAGGACTGCATGGTCTGGCTTAAGTGAGAGAAGATGCACCTAGCCCTCTAGAGACTTGAGGCCTCAGGGAGAGAAAAGGTCTGGTGGGGTGGGGCAGTGCAGACATCCTCTTGAAGATGGGGGGCAGGGGAGGGTGTGGACTAGGAGGGGTTAATGACTGGACTTGAAAAAATATTAAAGATTAAAAAATAATTAGAAAAAGGGACAGAAATCAGTGTGGCTTGAGAATATTGAAGTTTGAGTGTGTTGAAAAAGACTAAAAGTCAGAGCTTGTGGATGAACAATCACAGACATATAAGCCTAGTCTATTCTTTAAGATATAAAGTGAATTGTACCTCTGCCGTCTTTGTTCCAAAACTAATCTGCAAAAGTCTCCACAGAGACCCATGTGGAGAAAGAAACAGCACTGGCACACAGCGCTCTACAATGGTAACAATAGGCCTGGATGTTCTGCTAGTTTATTTCTGTTACTGTGATAAATGCCCTCAATAAATCCACATCGTAGTGGAAGGAAGGAGTTCATTTCACTTCACAATTGCAGCACACACTCTATCACAGCAGGAAAATCAATGACGAATTGATTCTAGTCGTTTAATATCTGCAGTTAAAAGCAGAGGTAGATTAATTAATACATTCTCACTAACTTGCTTGCTTATGTTAAGCTCAATTTTTCTTTTCTTACGAAGGTCAGAACTCCTTCCTAGGGAGTGATACTATCTTCAGTGAGCTAGATTAACCGAAGTAATCAAGCTAACAAAGAGAGTTTCCCCAGACCAACTCAGTGTAGACAATCTCTCATTGTCATGCTTTCCAGGTATCAAAACGACAAGCTAACCATCACAGGGACAGAAAATGAGTGGTGACCTAGAACGAAAAGGATAGTGTATGTAGTAGCCTGCCAAGCAAAGAAGATTGTTCTATGTGTCAACTCATGGAATATGCATACAGGCCAATTAAGTGATATTTCCTGTTTTATAGCTAACTACAAATTGAAAGAGTTAATCAACATGAACTCCGTTGGATCCTGATTCAGTGCTGCTCTGACCCAAAGCAAGAAAGTGGAATGGAAAGAGTTAATTCTGTGTTTCAGCATGAAGAAGCCAAGATCTGCAAATACCCAATATGAAAGCCGTCTTTCCAAATGCTGAGGCTCGCTGGACTTCAATCAACTTCTGACACATTTGTGTAGAGCAATTCTAATTCCTCTACTTGGTTGCTCGTTCATTTCCTTCATTATGCATTGCTGACAGAGCAGCCACTTTTCCCAAGAGTTCCCTTTTCCTCAATGCAGATGTTTTTCCTAATGTGAGTTTTCAAAACTGCATATGTAAGATTTGCCCATTGTTTTCTTTTCACAATGTGACTAATTCAAGCTATGGCCAAGATTGAAATTGGTCTTTGAGACAATGAGTCAAGTATGTGTCTCACTCACTTGTCCACATTCAATTTCTCAAAGTCACAAAGAAAGTCCCTGCAAAAGAGTCTTCTGTAGTTCATCAAGAGCCAGTTGAGATGTGTATCTTTGAATACAAGTCTACTTATTCCATTAGTTTATTCTTGACGCACACAAAGATCTTTTCCTTTGGAGGGAAATGCATTGTGTGGCCTTCAGCAGATGCAAATGTGTCCATTTGTAAATTTTGTTTTACAGAGTAGCTTCCTTGTCAGAAGAATGAATAATTCATATCTAACTATAGTAAGTATGCCTTCTTGTCTCCTTTGTTCCTTGTATACAAAGGCATTTTACTTCGGGCACATCTGTGGATCAATCAGGCTGGTCTCTGATCTCTCTGTAGAACACAGGCTGGAGTTCTGTATATAAAATGCTGACATATATTAACAATCACTTACATGACTCTTGTGTAGAAAAGCACAGTCAATAGAATGGGTAATAGAATAGAGGAGAGTAAAGGAAATTAAAAGAAAGTGAATGCAGACTAAATATTGAATGTTGAGTTTCCGCTCTGAGAATAATAAATGCAAGCTCTGGGTGGCCAGATGAGCTTAAAATGTATAGATACTAACTTAATTTAATAAACAATTAGGTGTTCCTGAGGGCGAAAAGCCAATTGAGAAGAGTAATGATTATAAAACCTATTGTTTTCTTTTCTCCTGTATCACTGGTCCTCAATTTTATTTTCTCAAGTCTGTGGATGCCTGTCTTCAGTCAGAATCTGTGAAGGAGGTCTCAGAGTCTCTCTTACAAGGAAATTAACTCTCTTCTTTGGAGCTTCTACTGCCTACCTGACTGTTAGTGATCAAACCACCTAATCTCATAATTTAGGTGTATAAATTTCAATACCTAAACTTGGGAGATACAATATTTAGTATCTTGCATTGGCTCGGGGGAGAAAACAAGAAGAGATACAACAAAGATCGGACAGAAGAGATATACTGGACAATGCAAGTTTCAAGCAAGATCCATCTACAAGAGGGGACTTTTATTAGTCATTGAAAATGGTTTCATAGGCTAGAGCTGCTAGGTTCTTCAACGCCTCTATCACCCAAAGAAAAATTCAACCTTTGCACTAAGAAACATCAATAAATATCTCCTAGCTGTTTACCACCCCACCCAGGGAAAGAGAAACAAAACACCGAGTCTGTGATACAAAGGGCAAGCTGTACATCTTCTGAGATTTAAAAACTTCATCAAATCACTTTGTATGTTTGCCCCCAGTTCTTCTTTCTGGTACCTAAAACATAATGATTGCCATAATGTAATTTATTTGAGAATTAACTAAATGATGAGAGAATTGAGTCATGTGTCCAGCACTTGCTGAGACAATTACACATACTAAAACAATAGTGGTCAAGCTCAATTGGCTTTGCTAATTCTGTCTCCGTGTATTCTACTTTCTGTTCCTCTGGGCCTCTGGAATCATTCCCTTCCTATGTAAGGAATCCTAGAGAAGTAATGTATTAGGGAAGTTTATCCCTCCTCATCATGATCCTTGTATGGTCAAGCCTCAAGCATGTTGGCTCAGTGTGAATCCTGATTATATCTATTCGGTTTTCCTCGAATGAAAGCAAGAAACAGTGAAGGAAAGAACATTCCACTTCTTATAGTCATAACTTGCCTCTTTCTACTGAGAAACATCTAGTTGATCCAGGCTATCTCAGCGTCTAGAAAAGTAGACAAATAGATTCCCATTGCTTATAAGACACCATTGTAAAGACTTTTTAAAGCAGCATAGTTAGTTAGACACTTGAAAACTCTAGTTTTACTTCATTCTTATCCTTGACATAGTTGCTTGCTATACCTACAGTAACTCCATGTCTATATTATTTGCTCTTAATTTTTACTGAGGGTTTTCTTTTGGGGATAATACTAAGACATCTACAGCTGTCTCAGCTAATGGACATTGCCTCTTACCATCAATATTATATGCTACAACACAGAAGACGCCATAGGCTAAGGGCATATTTAGTGTGATTCATATCTTCTGACAAATGTTTAGGTTTAAAGAGATTTTAGGTTTTGTCTGCTTGTTTAATCAATGGGAGTTTCCTTGACTGTCTCATAACATCTAATTTTAAACATATTCTTCTTCCTTTTATGTGTGTACGTGTGTGTGTATGTATGTGTTCATGTGTGTCTGTATATGTGTGTATGTGATTGTGTGTGTATGTGTGTGTGTGTTTATGTGTGTGTGTTTGTAAGAGAGAGAGAGAGTGTGTGTGTGTGTGTGTGTGTGTGTGTGTGTGTGTGTGAGCATGGAGGTTTCAGGGTACCTGTGGTATATTGAAGTCTCAACAGCTCTCACCTTCCACAACACTTGTTTATTATTGGTATGTGTAGCTAGGTGATCTGTGCATTTTTATATTCTACTCTTGGCTAAAAACAGTTTTTTTTTAAAATGAAGTTAGTGGAGAATTTTGTGTTTCAAAGCATATTGTTATTTTATCCATTAGACTCACCAGTTCTCTCAGAAAAACAAGTAAAGCTGGAATACTCCATCTTTGTTGTCTTTGCTCCTAGACTCTACAGTACCAACACACACACACACACACACACACACACACACACACACACACACACTCATACTCCCATACACATAAACACATACACACACCACACACACTCACAGACCCATACACACACACACACACACATCACCCCCACCACCAACACACCCACCCCATATCAGGAATGTGATATTATAATTGCTGCCATTAATCATACTGCCGTCAAGTGTATTTTATACCTACCCCTGACCATGTTAACAGTTCATTTCACTGGACCTTTAGTTTCTTAGAATATTCTGCCATTCCCTATTTTTAATTTTTCCCACAGGTTCTACCTGGCATAAATCCATAGTAAGGTGAGTGAGCACATTCCACCAATCTAGGTTTGGTCCACATTTTACATTTCTCTGTTGGCTATTTTATGAGAAATAAAGACTACTTTCTATTAAAACCATCAAAATTCAGCCTAAACAAACTAGCTCGTAAATTTATTACCCAAACATATCTGCTGATACCTGTGTCCATATCTTTATGTAATTCTCTTTATTTAACTTATGTCTACAGAATCTCTCATAAATAAAATATTCCTGTATTTTTTTTAAAAAAATTATCTTTACCTACCCCTTTCTCCATTCCTTTCTCCTCATTCTTTTTTCTTCCCCTTTTCCATTTTATGCATGTGTACTTAGATAGGATGTTTGGAGATGGATAGATAGATAGATAGATAGATAGATAGATAGATAGATAGATCGATCTTACATTTATCCATGGATATCCACATATTCATACAGTTACATATCTCATAGAGATAGGTAGATAGATAAGTAGGTACATAGATAGATAGAAAGATAGAAAGATAGATAGATAGATAGATAGATAGATAGATAGATAGATAGATAGATAGATAGAGATCTTACATTTATTTTTAAATGGTTCAGACCCTTATATCAGTTCAGCTGAGGCAATAGAAGATAAATGTCTTGAAGGCAATACTTGATTCTTTATGTAGTAGGATCTCTACATACTCCACGTAGAGCTACACAAAAGTTATGTCTTGAATACATTATTATTGAGCTACATTTACATTGTAAGCATTTGTACTGAGCTAACTTGGAAAAGAATAATAAATTGTGAACTAGAGTTGTTAAATATTTAGAAACTCACCACAGAAAGTAATTCAGTAAGAATACCCATCCCCAAAGGTCACATTCAGGAACTATTTGGTCCCTTTGTAAGACATGCTTATTATTTTTACAGCTGGAGAACCTTGAAAAAATGTTCTAGTTTGAGAGAACACCTTTTTCACAGGCTGATGCTAAGTTAAAATAAATTTGATGAAAAAATATTCTACAGAAAATAACAAACAGAAAATGTCTTTTTTTTTCATCCTCTGGGGTTTATTTTCTTTGCATTGATCTTTTTCCTTCTAGGCAAAGTTTATGTCGTTCATTCTTCTTAGATGTTCAGCTTTGTAAACCCGACTCCTTTGTGAAAAATCACTAGTCCTTTACTACAAGGAAGTCCCTTCACTTTTTGTTTCGACTCACATCGTGGACCTTTCTCTCATTCAAATTGTGTACCTTTTCTCATTGGTTCTTATGCAGCTTCATGATATGAATGATCACAATTTTTAAAAAAGAGTAATTTTTCATGACATGAGTGATGAATGACAGCTTAAACTAAAGACATTCCTGTACATTGACACTGCACTGTTGTCTAAACTACACCTTTTTCAAATTTCCACTCTTTCCAACATAATGATAAATTGTCACCATAATATAGTGATAAACATGGATAATATTCTGGGAGAATTGACATACTCTTTATCATTTTCAGGTTCTGGACCTGCATGCAGAAAAGATCCTGAAAATTTTTTATGGCTGGGGGTTATTTGACTCATTTAACTTCCTTCTTTTTCATATAATGGAAAATAGATTAACATTACAGGATATTAAAGGTCACAGACTTATGCAAAAAAAACTTAGCTTTAGATGACAATGACAAGAGAAGTGATGTACAGAACATTGAGTAATCTCTCCCACTGTTCTTTGGGTACTTTATAGATAAAATAAGTAAGGAAAAATCTAATAGGATGTCACATACATAGCAAGTCTGCCCATGGAAGTACTACAATGCTCAAAAATGTTAGACAAACACAAAGAGCTATAATTGGTACTTTACAATTTTATCAATAGCATCCATTGTTTTAAATGGAAATTAAATAGGACAATTTCCAAGGAAATGTCTTGAATTATTACTTGGCATACATAAAGGATTCAGAGGCAAGTGAAAATAACCAGACAAAGATTTTCTATTCAAAATCACTGCCCATAAGTGATTCAGTTGCTAGAACAAATGTTGCCATCAAGAGCAGATAAAACTGCAAGAAATAGAAGAAGATTAAGTGCTAGAAAGTGGTTTGTGCTTCTCTAAGGAAATTGAGGGCATTGCTTACCAAGGACAACAGAGAAAGGTCTCTGTGGGATAGAGAGATGTAAGTTAAACAAAAGGTTTATTTCAGAACAAGGTCTTGAACCAGAGAGAAATTTGGTATGTCAGAATACATTTTTACCATTAAGCCTGAAAATCAGGGCATGCAGTGAAGGGTAAAGAAATAGCAAAAGAGTTGCAATGAAAGAATTCTGTCTGTTTTGATGTCTTATGTTGAGTAGAATAGAGTGTGATTTTATTGCTGAATCAGAATCAGTAGGGCTTAACAGTGTCTTATTAATAACTACTTTTAAAAGATGATCATGGCTCTTATGTTTTAAAATACTTTCATTATTTTCATGTGACTTTTTTGACAATTTTATATAAAATTGAAACTGGACTTGAAAAGGAAACAACACAGCTTGTACGTAGAAAATAAAACTAAAGGTTATGATAGGCATCAAACCTTCTAGAAGGTTTTGTGAGATTCTAGGTAAGGACTAGGAGAATGACTTCTAATGTAGTCATAGGAGTAAATCAAATTTGTGATAGTCTTTGAAGATACAAGGTACTTTAGAGTTATTGCATGTGTAATAGGAAGGAGAAACATACCAAAGGTGAGACAGAATTACTGAGTAACATGGAAGTTGGCATGGCTACAACTGATAGAAAGAGCTGCTTAGAAGCATGTGTAAGAATACTATTCTTTTTAAATACTGCTCTTATGAAAAATTACTTTGAGAAGCTTATTTGATTGCTCAATCCAAATATGTTTATCCAGTACAAGAGATTGTTTTGAGATCAGAGATACAACTGAGTGTCATTATGTCTCTTGTGTTACCTGTGGACACCAAATATTAAAAGGGGAAAATGTTAATAGAAAAGAAATATACCACTTTTACATCACTTTTCAGACCCATACACCATTATTGTCTTAATTTTTCTTAACTGTTGGTATATTGAATTCTGTATATAATATGAATATTAATTCTCTATCAGATATGTAGCTAGCAAAAATTCTCTTCTACTCTGTGGACCTTCTCTTTGATAAACTGGTTCTTTCCTTAGCTACATGGAGGTAATTGTGTGTCTTTCTTCCAGGACAGATGAGATACTATTCAGAAAAACTTTTCCTATGCCATTATCTTGTAGGGAACTTCTTAGGATTTCACCTAACAGTCTTATGCATTCAGGCTTTACATTGAGGTCTGTGATTCATTTAGAGTTAAATTTGTATGCAGAGTGATAGTCACAGGTCTATTTTTATTCATCTATATGTAGATATCCAGTTTTCCCAGGTGTAGAGAATTTTTAACCCAGCAGCATGGGTACTCTGGCAAGGGATCGCATCAAAAGCCCTTCTAGGTCTGTAAGATCAGGACAGAATGTAGATATACTCTGAGTTACAGTGTGATCTTGGCTGGAGTACAGACATGTCCTTAGCACATATATTTAATCCCTAACAATGAAGGTAAGGCCAGTTTGTAGAAGAAAGTTGCCATGTTTGAAAGCAGTCTCTAACTGAGGGGAAGACAAAGTGATAAATCAGAGAAAGATTTCACAAAATGAGTCAGAGATAGGATAGATCAACTCAATAAGAACATCACAGAAAGGAGAGATGACTTAAGAGGAGAGAGAGAGAGAGAGAGAGAGAGAGAGAGAGAGAGAGAGAGAGAGAGAGAGTGAGAACAAGAGCAAGATAGAGAGAGAGAGGTAGAGACAGAGAGAGATAAAGAAGGAAGCAGGTATGGACAGTTTACGGAGACAAATTGCAGAGAGAACAAGCTAGACACAGGTGAAAACAGAGGGAGCCAGAGGGTAAGTAGGATCCAGAAGGTTAGAACATATTGCCTAAGTTAGTACAGGGAAAGAAGAGCAATGCAGTGAGAATCTGAAAGAAGCCAGATTGACTCAGTTAGTTTGGAAGATTAGATTATATGGAAGATAGAAGCTTCCAGTCCTAGACCTAAGGATAGTTAGAACAGAGAAGGAAATTCTCTGGGCTCAACCCAAGGCATCTATTCATACAGCGTGTGTAGGCTCTCATTATCCACTCATCTAAGGAAAAAAAGTGACATTAAAGCTAGACCATTTGTTAAAGATGCTGTCTTTTCTCCAGTGTCAAATCTTTGTCAAATACCATTTTACTTTTTAAGTCTTCTGTTTGTTCTATTGGTGTAAACATCTGTTTACTACAATAGTTCTTAACCTTCCTAATGCTGTCACCATTTAATACAGTCCCTCATGTTTTGGTGACCTCAATCATAAAATTTTCTTCATTACTACTTCAAAACTGTAATTTTGCTCCTGTTACAAATTGTGATGTAAATATATGATGTACAGAATATCTAATAACTAACCCCTGTAAAGGGGTCTTTGCTCTCCCAAAAACAATACTACCCAAAGGTTAAAAACCACCAGTTTAACATCCACATGCAGATAATGCTAAACAGACTCAGCATGCTAAATTGGTGTCTTCATTTGTTTATATATAACAACAACAATTGAAGAAGAGGACGTCATGAGTTGAATTTGGGAAGATGGATGCAAAGTATAGGAAGAAGAAAGGGTCAGGGGGAAGTGCAATTATATTTTAATTAAGTTTTTAAAATATGTAGCAAAGGGATCATGAGAAAGAGTACCCAGGATGTGGATCAGATAAACTAAAAGAGAAAATAATTTCAGGATGAAGGAATGAAATTAACTCTTGCATACATATATTGTTAAGGCAAAGATGAAATGCTAACTGAGAATTGGGCCATCTATGAGGGCTATTTCAGTGAGATGAGTGAGATATTGAGAGAAAGAATCTAACTTTAGTTGCTTACATGACTACATGGGGAGACACAAGAAGATAGGAAATGTAAGAAAGTTTGTGTTGAAGCAGATTGAAGAGTTTAGTGACAGTAGGAACTGGGATTAACATCTAGAATATATTAAAATGCAAAAGCAAACATCAAAAAGCCAGATCATATAATCATGAACTGCATTAAATAAAATCAATAGCTCCCAAAGGAAGAAATATAAATGGCTAAAAATAATTTTTAAAATGTTCAACACCTTTAGCTGCTAGAGAAATACAAATTAGAATTGCTTATTGAGCCAATAACCCCAGGCAGAATAACTCTCACTAAGAAAAACAACAAAAATAAAACAAATGAAAAAAAATGCCTACAAAATGTGTGAAATTAGAAACTCAGATACATGGTAGGGGTAATACTAATTGCAACAGCAATGATGGCAATTAGAACAAAGGTTCTGTTGAGGAAACCTAAAAATATAACTATTTTTGTGACCAAGCCACCCCACTCCTAGGTATACATATCTTAAGGATTCTAAGTCAACACAACACAGGGATACTAGCACATGCGTATCTATTGCTGTGCTATTCACTGTAGCCAAGTTATAGAGTAAACCTATATGTCCATCAGTAAATAAATGGGTACATAAATAGCTAAATGCTAATATGCACAATGAAATCTTCACTTAAAAAGAAAAAAGTTATCGCATTCTCTTTGTAGGAAAATGGATGGAATTAGAGATTCCATTAAATGAAATAAGCCAGACTTGGAATACTTGTGTGTGTGTGTGTGTGTGTGTGTCTGTGTGTCTGTGTGTCTGTGTTAAATGTAGATAGGTGACTACAAAAGCAGAGAAATGACATAAGGGAGGAGAAAGAGAAGGGAAAGGAGGTAATGGAGTCCATGTGAGAAGAATAAATAGAAACAAAGTGCAATGGATATAGTTATGAAAATGCCTTAATGCAACCATTTAGTTAGTATGCTAACTTAACAAATGTAAAATGTGAAAAATAAGTCCTTCACATGTTTGTTCTTGCCTCTGAGGACGGTTTGCTTTTTACTAAGTCTACTCTTTTTAAAACTGTTTATCTGAAATTCTTTTTTTTTCTTCATTTTCTTATTCACTTTACATCCCAATGTCAGTGCCCACTCTCCTCCCATTTCTCCCCTTACACAGCTCCTCCCTGATCACCCCTCTCCATCTGCTCTGAGAAGGAGGAGGGGCCCCCTGGATATCACCCTACCCTGGAATGTCCATAAAAAGAGTGGGCATAGTATGCTCTTAAGGCCTGCCTTCACTCCATGGAAATGGCAAATTAGGAAAACAGGAACTGACCAGTAATATAAAGAAAAACTGTTAAATCAATAAATCTATCTTCAAAATATAATAATGAGATGAATATGAATCTCTCATATGTGTTTAATAATTAAGCTCTTCAAACAGAACTACATCATGAAGTAAAGAAAATTGATAAAAAAAAGTTGAATTTTAGGCAATCTTAAGACTGACTTAGCTCAAAAGCATCCACAATTAATGAGGTGCCATTGATAAAGAGAAATGACTTGTTTCAATTGAGGTTGAAAGCTTTCCAGGTAAAGAAAATTGTACCTCTATTGTAGCATATACATATACAAAAAAAAAGTAAAATAAAAAAATAGTGTTAAAAACTCCCCACTTCAAAAGCCACTCTCAGCACAGAATGGTGAAATCTATCATTGAGATGGTGTTAATCGCTATTAAAATCAGTGGTTACGTAAATGTAGGACAGGGTTCCTTAAATATCTATGAGGTTATTCTCAATAACTTCATAGTGTGGCACTGAAAAAGAACATGCAAAAGAGTTCACACAGCAAGCCCCAATGCACAGGAAATGAAAAGTCTTGCAATTTTTGTCTTGATGCTAAATTCAAAGACCCCCTTGAGTGTTGAACAGTCTCATGTGAGTTACGTTTATAGGTCAATGACTTTGGATGGAGATTTATTTTCGAATTGCTCTACTTTTCTACAATTTTTGACCAGTTATTACAAAAACTCTCCTGTGCACGGTTTTTATATTGACTTCTAATATACCTATAATGAGAATTGATTAGGCATGTTGCAAATTCTATTCTAGTTACTATGGTTGCTTTGTAATTTTTTTTTTTTGTTAAAGACACAAAGTAATCAATATATAAATTACTGATTTAATAAAAGATATCAGCAACTATGTTCTCTTCATTCTGGTTTCTATTGCTGTAATAAAGCACCATGGCCAAAAGCAGTTTGGAGAAGGAAGAGTTTTTGTTAGCATAGAGCTTCTCATACTCTGTGTCACTGAGAGAGGTCGAAGCAGGAGCTCCAACAGGGCAGAAACCTGAAGGGAGGAACAGGAGTAGAGGTCATGGAAGAATGCTGCATACTAGTTTTCAGACATGGCTTGCTCAGACTCTTTTCTTAAAAGGTACATGACAACCTGCCCATGGTTGGCACTGCACACACTAAGCAGAACCCTCACGCATCAATCACCAGTCCCCCCAAAAAAAAAGTATCAGAGATCTGCCAACATGCCAATCTGATTGGAGTCATTTTCTCAGTTGAGTCCCTTATTCCAAATGACTCTAGCTTGTACCAAGTTGACAAAAAAGCAAACCAGAAAGAATATGAACATGACTATCTCACACATCCACTCAGACAAAATTGAGTGATGATTTCATATCCTAAGGTACACAAAGATACTTTCTTGGGAAATCTTTTGTTTGCTGTCCGGGTTTCATACCAAAATGGACACACAAAATGCTTTTAATTCTCCACCTTTCTCAAAGTACTTTCACTGTAGATTTGCAAAAACTGAGTGGGTGGGTAGTGTGGCTTATTCATTCATGCTTTATAAATTAGAGAATCTACAAAATGGCATGTACTTAAATTTTTTCTGTCTCCAAATCTCCATGTAGAAGATGTGCTGTTTTGGCTGGAGGTGCTTGTATCTGGTCACAGCTGTACTTATTTAAAGCATGTCTATTAGCTGGATGACGTGGAATTCCAGGTGTTAGGAACTGCAGCCCAAACAATCTTCTATAAGAAAGACAATGGGTTGGCAGAGTATTAGAGAGAGGAGCATAATATGAATGCAAGCAGGAGCTCTAGAACTTATGGATTAAAAATCAATATTTCTCCCCATTTCTGTAGAAAACAAGGAATCAATGGTTACTTTGAAAGAGTCCTAACAACTACATTTTATTAAAATTAACTGGGTAAACTTTAAAATTCAAAAATGGTTTTCTCTTGCAGAATGACTAAAAGCTGTATTTTTTGCCAAACAGGAGAAAAGCAAAGAAAGAAAAGAGGAGATCGGAGAAGAAACTTTGGGTCAGGATTAATCAAATATCACAGACCTGCACACACACACACACACACACACACACACACACACACACACACACACACCGTGTGCCTATGTTTTATTCTGAGACTTTATTGTGAGAGTAAGATTTTATTTGTATTATAATGTCCCTTTGTTTCCTGAGATATCATGAGACTCTAGGATTTCTTCCAGGAAACATCTGTTGCATATCTTATTCAAATATATTGATGTTTTAACAGATTAGTTCCTAGACACTTAGCTTGAAAAAACTCAATTTGTTTTTAGAAAGGTCACTGGATATTTAAGAATGGTAGGAGAAAATATAGGAATAGGGTTAAACCAGTGTGTTTTACAATTTAAAAATCTTTACCACCAAGAAAATATTTGGTTCATTGGCTGCTTGCCCTCTTTCACCACAGTCTTGGTATGTGTGCGTGCATGTGTGCGTGCATGTGTGCGTATGAGTGCTCATACGGAGCCCACTGGTGATGTAATACTCGCCTTCCTTTGTGTCTCAACTGACTGGAGAGTGGCCAGATAAATAATTTGGCATCATTTCTTTGTGGTTTTCTCTGAAGCTTGCTACCAGAGAGTCATTTGATTCTTCTTCACTCTGAATCAAGCATTGTAGGCAGGAATATTCTTGAGTTCAATATGGTATCCAGTCAACTGAAAGCACTCATATAGAACATCACTGTTAGTCTGATAACAGTAAAAGAGATGACTTTGGTAGACACAGCAATTGGAAAGATTTGTGAATGTACATTTGGAGCTCCCGAAGTGGATTTCCACGCAAGAGGGAAGAATGTCAAAGCCCTTAAAGTTCAGTGTTGTTCCTTCAAGCTCATGAACTAAGAACTTTTAGAGTTGCCCAAAGCCTTGTATTATCGCTGCTTTCATGCGCTATCTCCTGTTTTAACAAATCTTTGGGGTAGAATTTCTCATTTCTTCCCTTTGTCCCATTTCGAAGGTAGTGAGATTTGAAAGGCATTTTCAGACTTCAAGTTCTGTATACCAGTGTTCAAGTCTATATTGAGTTGGATAATTTTTTCTAAACACCCTTGTCCATACCCACTTAAGCTGCCATCCTATCCCTGTTTCCACCAAGCCTGGTGATTCCCTTAAGGCAGTGTTCACTGAAATCTCTCTAGATGTTGGATCATGACCCTCCATCTTACTCCATGAATGGCCTCTTCTGAACTACTCTCATCCAGATGACAGTCCTCATATAGGCTGAAGGTCTCATGCTATTGCTGATTCTTCTCAGGTGCTTCCGTAGTTTCTGTGGTATTCTTTGAGCTATCTGCTTTGCTGTTTATTTTTCACTCTTCTGAAGTCTGACTGTCATGGAAGGTTAATATTTGAAAATTCCTTAACTTTTACCTCTAATTAAATACCATTTAATTAGGAAGTCTGAGCAACACGTTCCTTCTGGGAAGCAATTCCTGCATAGGCTGTGCCTTCTCCAGGAGCCTCACTTTAACAAACTGTTCTGACTCTGGGCCTCCCATCTGCAAGTTCTTGGACTCTCCAACTTCAGATAATGTAGCTCTCTGCTGTTGTGAGTCACAGAGCAATTTCATTGTCATTCAGTTTTCAGCCTGCTATATAAGTATACTTACAGCATGGTTTGCTCTCTTAGATGTGCCTTATCAATTAACAGATATGAACTATGTTTCTACTTTTCAATCTTTCTTTTATTTTTAACTATACATTCAGTTGTGCCTGCACTTGTATCTGTGTGAGATTATGTGCACATGTGTGCAAATGCGCAGTATTTTCAGACTCTCCTTAGAGCTAGAGTTACAGGTTGTTGTAAGTCATCCAGCGTGAATTCTGAGAACCAAAGTTGGCTTCTTGGCAAAGGCAGTATACACTCTTAATCACCAAACTACCTCTTCAGTCCTACAAACTGTTTTTACCGACTAACCACAAATTATGGCACCCCTACTCTACCTCTGTTTGCAGTTGAAATTTAATCAAATATGAATATGACAGTGGTGTCCCCCAAACAATTATATTTTGCTGTGCTCTTGATTTTCTTTTTGTGTAAATGCTGTTCTTGAATGTTCTGAATTCCGTTCTGTATAGTATTTTCTTCCTGACTACTTCTTAAAGTTGTATTGATTTTCTTAACCCATTTTAGTTTTTTCACTTGTTTGTTGCCATATACATTCAAACTGCATTGAAACTAACATTTTCCTATTAGTTATTGATACTGATATATATATAAACATATTTTTATTATATAATAATATATGTAATGATTTTATCTAAATAATTAAAATTTAGGTCGCATATGTACTTTTTACAGAAGATTTCACAGTTATTTTTTTGGCAGAGATTAGGTCTGCTTAACAAAGAAAACATGATTCTTTGTTTGCTTTCACAGGATTTCTTCCAAATTTATTAGAGATTCAAAAGTTACTTTTAAACATCTATTAAAAGGTTGAGCTTTACAGCTTTGGCTTTTGTAAGTAACAGGGAAATTTCCAGGCAGTAAGCTTTTTTTTTTTTTAAATTTTATTTTCTAAGTTTTTTTTTTATTTACATTCAAAATCATTTCCCCTTTCCCGTTTCCTCCCTTCCCGAAAGTCCCATAAGGCCCCTTTCCACCCTCTTTTCCCCATTCAACCCCCTCTTGCTTCTCTGTCCTGGCATTCCCCTACATCCAGTCTTTCCAGGACCAGGGGTTTCTCCTTCCATCTTCTTGGAAATCTATTGATATGCGAATTGTGTCTAGGGTATTCCGAGATTCTGGGTTAATATCCCCTTATCAGTGACTGCATACCATGTGTGTTCTTTTGTGATTGGGTTACCTCACTAAGGATGATATTTTCAAGTTCTGACCATTTGCCTAGGAATTTCGTGAATTCATTGTTTTTAATTGCAGAGTAGTATTCCATTGTGTAAATATACCACATCTTCTGAATCCATTCCTCCATTGAGGGACATCTGGGTTCTTTCCAGCTTCTGGCTATTATAAATAAGGCTGCTATGAACATAGTGGAGCATGTGTCCTTATTGCATGCAGGTAAAGCCTCTGGGTATATGCCCAGGAGTGGTATAGCTGGATCCTCCGGGAGTGTCATCAGGCAGTAAGTCTTACCTAACACACATGAACATGCATGCATACATGTGTACAACAAACACACACACACACAAAAGCATCAAAAGAAAGCAATATGTTTATTTTTTGTTCGTGGTGAATCATTTTCCTTGTTTAGGTTTAAATCTTAGATAATATATATATATATATATATATACACACATATATGTACATATATGTATGTATATTATAAAAGGATACAATTTTTCACTTTATTTTATTTTAATGTTTTAGAAATTCACACATGCATTCTGTGTTTGCATCTCTACTCCACCCTCCAATTTCTTCTGTGTCTACCCCTACTCCATGAACTCCTTATTCACATATGTACCCTGATGAATAAATTTACTGTTGCTCATAGATTGTGTTTAGGGCCAACCACTAGGGATTGGACAACCTATTAGGGTATCCATCCCTGGAGAAAACTAGTTCTCCCTCTCTTGGCAGCCATTAATTGCCTGTAGCTCTTTTTCTAGGGGTGGGGCCCTGTGACATTTCTCCTGTTCACACTAGGATATTAGCCGGTGTTATCATCATATGGGTATTTTTTAGTTGCCTGTGGTGTTAAGGTTTTATTGCTGCAGTTCCCTACCATGTATAGAAGATACTATTTTACAACAGTAAGGCCTTACAATTTTCTCTCACTTTCTTGATATTCCTTGAACCTTAGGTGTAGGTGCTGTGTTATAGCTATATCAGATAGGAATTGACACCATATGGTCAGTTGTTAGCTGCATTCAAGTTATGAATCTCTGTATACAATGTCCCTGATGCAAAAAAAAAAGGCATCTTTATGGTAATTTATAATTCAATTTATCTGTGGCTATTAGCATATTGTCCCTTTCATAAATATCCTATTGCCTGTGGAGGCCATAGCAGGGTACAAGATCTACTTAAAGTATTGTTACAGATGGTTGCATACCAACACTTTGGTGCTAGAAACAAAATCTAGGTCTTCTGAAAGAGCAATGACTGCTTTTAGAATCTGGGCTATCTATCTCTCCAGACCCAACACATTTTGAATGTCTTTTATTCAAATCATATTTCAGTGTCTGACAGATTATTATAAATTTCATGTAGTAAATGCCAAGAGCTGTTAATGGAATTGAAAAAGTCATAAATTACTTACAATGTAGAATTACAAGTGTTTAAAACTCAGAAATAACTTCTTGTTATTTTGGAATATAACAGTTAAATTCTTTTCATCTATTCCCAGCAGAAAATGTTATTGATACTCTATGGGTTGCATGCAACACCCTGCTAGAAAAAAAAAACATATGTTCAAATTCATGTGATTAATAGTGAAGTAGCATCTGGTATGAAACCTGACACATGGTAAGGAGTCCAATAAATTGGTGTTGGATGAAAACAACTTACCAATCTCAGATGATGATTTTCTTTCATCTATAACCTGTATCTATTTTATTTTATAGAGTTCTGTTTCATAAAATTAAACAGATACAAATATTTTAGAAGCATTTTTCAACTGTTTTGTCCTTTTGTACAGCAATTACAAATTCTGTTAGATTTTCATATGCATTTGTTTTATTATTTTTATACTTAGAATACAATTATATCACTTGCTACCTTCCCTGTCCTCTTCTCAATTCCTTTTATACCTATTCTCATTTTCAAATTGATCTCTTTATTACTATTACTGTTACATAAATGCATAAATATATATATATATATGCTTGCATATGTATAAGCACAAACACATATATATTATATACATACACTTCTATTATATATGTATATATGTATATGTATGTATATATGTGTATGTATGTATATATATGTATATATCACTGAGCTTGTTTAATGTGGCTTCTGCATACTATTTCCTAGATGACCACTTTGTATTAGATATATTTGAGTAAAAACTGCTATTCTATTCCTTAGAAAATACTGAGGATGATACATTTCATTTTATCCTTTTGGCTATTCATAGCTCATGACCACATTAGTTTTTAATTTAGAATTTCATAAGGATATATGCTGCTTAGATTAAATTCAATGACCAAATTACTTTTTGGGTAACATAGATAAGGCACTGAAATTCTTATCTTTTATAAAAATGATATCGCAGTTTTAATTTATAACTTTAAATGCTAATGTACAAGCTCCCAGCCTTTTCTCAGACTATATCACAGTATCAAAAATATAGCTGATAATGTGATAAATTAATAAATAACATAATAGAAGAATATGTATAAAAATGAGTGCTGAAAATCAGGAGAATGAAGCAGCCAGCAGTACTTCCAGGAAGCTATTGAGAACCACCCTTTGGCATTTGCAAGCAAATCATCTTAACATTAGTCTTGAAGCTTAAGAATAAAGTTTGAGCCAAGCAAATATGACTCAAGCCAAGTGCTTTATTCCCCAGGTTGCTGATTGCCTCACTAACATCTCTGCTTTGCTGAATATCTGAAAGTATATATTTGTGATATACTAGAAGGAAACTTCCTATAAAATTTTTGTGATTATTAATAAACTGCTATGATATCTAGGTATTCATTAGTATTATAAGTACA
Source organism: Tokudaia tokunoshimensis (assembly GCA_036184795.1). Classification (NCBI taxonomy): domain Eukaryota; kingdom Metazoa; phylum Chordata; class Mammalia; order Rodentia; family Muridae; genus Tokudaia; species Tokudaia tokunoshimensis. The sequence goes on along the minus strand of BTHU01000018.1, from coordinate 18,248,569 downwards.
AAAATGGGAGCACTAATTGGGCTTGGTAGTTTATCTTAAAAAAAGAAAAGCATACATGAAATTGGAATGAGTTTGTACTAGTGGGTTCTTGCAGGAGTTGAAAGTGAGGATTGGGGGTGGATATGACCCAAATACATTTCATACACATACATGAAGCTCTCAAAGAATACAATTAATTTTGAAAACTATAGGCTTTTAAGAACTTTAATAGACACATAAACAGTTATTAGTAGTCCTTATAAATTATACCTCAAATTGTGTATCATTCATACTTGCCCATTCTGAGGTATCTTTATGTCTGAAGCAATTAAATGTTCACAAAAGATGCCTTTTTATAATGGGGCTCCACTATCAGGGTCTATGGAGACACTGACTTCCTTAGGCTTACAAGGATCTCTTTAGGTCTTACTGTCTCTTCACCCTCATAAATCCAATTGCTGTTTTATTCTTCTGATTTCTCTCTAATTTCCTGTACATTTATTCTGATTCTTCAGTCCAGAACACGTGAACGCTTTGTTCTATCAGCCTTTGGCTCTGATACACATTAGACAACGCCTCCAGGATTTTCCAGGTAGCTTGATGTCTAATTCTATAGTTTGTTGGTTCTCCTTTTAATGTCATGTCTACTCTTGGCCCTGAGCTCTACAACCTCATCCAAAGGAGGACTAAGCCCCCTTTCTTCCCCGCCCAGGAAGATTGTCTAAACAAGAACATCAATTACCATGTTCTTATGCAAACATTGGTCTGGTTTCTAATCTCTGCATTCATTCCTGTCTGTGATCTCTCTCTTATCCTTCTTCAGTTGTCCAAATTTTGCCCATTGTTCAAAATTTACTAAAACCTACAACTCAGTTAAGAAACTGTCAGTGTACTAATCTGCTTGTAGCTCAACTTGTTGAACACACTAACTATATTTTTCTTTTGTCTTTATCTCTCATCTCACATTTTAATATTCTAAAGGAATGATGCTAAACCTGCTTAGGATATATTGCTGAATGCTGTTGGCAACTCACTATTGATACATTGGTTAGTTACTAAAGTTGGGCTTGTGAGAAACTCACACTACACAATTGTTAGCCCTTCTGATCTTATATTTTGCACAAGGTTAGTAGTAGAATACTATGAACATTAAATGTTTAGCTGTTTTGACCAATTTCCTTCAACATTAATATATAAATCATATGACAGTTTACAACTCTATAAAATTCTAGAAAAAAAAGATGACAAATTTAGATCAGTTCTAACTTTCCATTGCCATTTTAGTTATAAAAATGCACCATTTTTCAAATAGTTCTAAATATAACTAATTGATGATACAATCAATAATGTTGATCCCTTACTTGGCTCTTGGGAAAGAGAACAAAGTGATATGTGGAAGCTGATTGGAGAGACAAAGTAGGTAAACACAAGCGAATTTGATGACACAAGGGGACAAAACAGGAAGAAGTTGAGGCACCAAAGAAGTGAAACAGAAACTGAAGAAATCAGATAACTGTTCAGAGAAAGTAAAAAAAAAAAAATGTTCCTGTGAAGTGATTTTTCCCCTAAGGACATTTTTTAGGTATGAATTAGATTTTTATTTCTTAAAACATCTTTGCTCTTTTAATACTAGCCTATTTTACTGGCCTTGAACTCTATGTAACATGGACTACCCTCAAACTTAAGCTAACACTTCTATCCCACCTTCCCAAGTACTAGAATTATAGGCATGAGCCACCACATCATGATATTTATTGCCTTTTATCCATGTATGCGTAGTCAGTCATTTTAGTGACCATGTGTTACTTTATTCTATGGATATATTTACTATGCTGGGCGCTGTGGTCGTCTGGGTGCCAGATCGGCGGGCCATCGTGACCACAGGGTGAGCAGCGCCACGGAGAGTGCCCTCCGCCATCTTTGCTCCAGTGACCAGGTAGTTGGGACCGCCAGGCTCAGAGACAGACAGGCATAATATCGCTTCGGGTTCAGGCAGCTTGTGTGTAACCTGCTCCCAGGTGCTGGGCTGATCTGCAGTGACCAGCGCGCCAGATCTGCTGTGGGACTTCTGCCTGGCAGAGGGACGCCCCCTCCCCCCCCCAGGAGAGATCACACACCCCTGCACAGGGCAGGAGCCTGCCAGCCTCCCTTTGGCGACCTCTGCTCCAGGAATCCACTAGGCTGAGCCTTTAGATGTGCAAGGCCTCCCCAATATAAGATCACTTGGGGCAAAGCACATTAGGGCTCCAAAGTCACTCAGGAGCAGGCAGGCCCCAGAAATCGGTGCCAGGGGAATCCTGGTAATCCAGGGGGGGCAGAAATAGCTTTGCAGGCTCACAGGAGGTCCAACCAACAGCCAGTGGCAGCAGGACCAACTAACACCAGAGGTATCCAGATGGCAAAAGGCAAACGTAGGAATGTTACTAACAGTAATCAAAGTAATGTGGGACCATCCGAACCCAACTCTCCAACAGCAGCAAGTCCTGGATACCCCACCACACCCGAAAGACAAGATCTGGATTTAAAATCACTTCTCATGATGCTATTAGAGGATCACAAGAAGGACACAAATAAATCTCATAAAGAGTTACAGGAGACCATGAATCAACGGTTAGAAGCCCTTACAAAGGAAACACAAAAATCGCTTAGAGAAATGCGGGAGAACATGGATCAAAAGATGGAGGCGCACAAGGAGACAACACAAAAATCGCTTAACGAGATGAATCAACGGGTAGATGCACTCACAAAGGAATCACGAAATTTGCATAAAGAAATGCAGAAGAATATGGGTCAACAGACGGATGCCCATAAGGAGGCAACACAAAAATTGCTTAAAGAAATGAATCAACGGTTAGATGCCCTTACAAAGGAAACACGAGAACTGCTTAAAGAAATGCAGGAGACGATGGATCAACAGATGGAATCCCATGAGGAGGAAACACAAAAATCGCTCAGAGAAATGCAGGAGAACGTGGGTCATCAGGAAGAAATCCTGAAAGAGGTAATGCAAAAATACCTTAAAGAAATACAGGAAAATACAAACAAACAAGTGAAGGATCTCAGCAAATCCATCCAGGAACTAAAAAAGGAAGTAGAAACAACTAAGAAATCACAAAGGGAGACAACTTTGGAGATAGAAAACCTTGGGAAGAAATCAGGAGTCATAGATGCAAACATCAACAATAGAATACAAGAGATGGAAGAAAGAATCTCAGGTGCTGAAGATTCCATAGAAAGCATCGACTCAACAGTCAAAGAAAATGCAAAATGCAAAAAACGCGTAACCCAAAACATCCAGGAAATCCAGGACACAATGAGAAGACCAAACCTAAGGATTATAGGTATAGATGAGAGTGAAGATTTGCAACTTAAAGGGCCAGTAAACATCTTCAACAAAATTATGGAGGAAAACTTCCCTAACTTAAAGAGAGAGATGCCGATGAACGTACAAGAAGCCTACAGAACTCCAAACAGACTGGACCAGAACAGAAATACCTCCCGTCACATAATAATCAAAACACCAAATGTTCTAAACAAAGAAAGAATACTAAATGCAGTAAGAGAAAAGGGCCAAGTAACATACAAAGGAAGACCTATCCGAATCACATCAGACTTCTCACCAGAGACTATGAAAGCCAGAAGATCCTGGGCAGATCTCATGCAGACACTAAGACAGCACAAATGCCAGCCTAGACTACTCTACCCAGCAAAACTCTCAATCACCATAGATGGAGAGACCAAGATATTCCATGATAAAACCAAATTTTCACAATATCTTTCCACAAATCCAGCCCTGCAACGGATAATAGGTGGAAACCTCCAATACAGGGAGAGAAACAACATCCTGGAAAAAATGAGATAATAACCTTCTTGAATCAAACCCAAAAGTAGATAACCACTCAAACATAAAGATAGCGTCAAGAATGGCAGATGGCAATAATCACTATGCCTTAATCTCTCTTAATATCAATGGTCTCAATTCCCCAATTAAAAGACATAGACTAGCAGGCTGGATACGTAAACAGGACCCAGCATTTTGCTGCATGCAGGAAACGCACCTCAGTGTCAAAGACAAACACTACCTCAGAGTAAAAGGCTGGAAAACAATTTTACAAGCAAATGGCCCCAAGAAACGAGGTGGAGTAGCCATCCTAATATCGGATAAAATTGATTTTCAACCTAAAGTCATCAAAAAAGACACAGAAGGACACTACATACTGATCAAGGGAAAAATCCACCATCAAGAACTCTCAATCCTGAATATCTATGCTCCAAATGCAAGGGCACCCACATTCGTAAAAGAAACTTTACTAAAACTCAAAGCACACATCGCACCGCACACAATAATAGTGGGTGACTTCAACACCCCGCTCTCTGAAATGGATCGTTCAGGAAAGCAGAAACTAAACAGGGACACAGTGAATCTAATTGAAGCCTTGGACCAAATGGAACTAACTGATATATATAGAACATTTCATCCTAGAGCTAAAGAATACACCTTCTTCTCAGCTCCTCATGGTACCTTCTCCAAAATTGACCATATAATTGGTCACAAATCAGACCTCAACAGATACAAGAAGATAGAAATAATCCCATGCCTCCTATCAGATCACTATGGAATAAGGGTGGTCTTCAATGGCAACAAAAACAAAAGAAAACCCACGTACACATGGAGGCTGAACAATGCTCTACTCAATGATAACTTGGTCAAGGTGGAAATAAAGAAAGAAATCAAAGACTTTTTGAAAGTTAATGAAAATGAAGGCACAACATACCCTAATTTATGGGACACAATGAAAGCAGTGCTAAGAGGAAAATTCATAGCCCTGAGTGCCGCCAAAAAGAAACGGGAGACAGCATACACTAACAGCTTAATGGCACACCTGAAAGCCCTGGAACAAAAAGAAGCAAATACACCAAAGAAGAGTAGAAGGCAGGAAATCATCAAACTCAGGGCTGAAATCAATCAAGTAGAAACAAATAAAACCATACAAAGAATCAACAAAACGAGGAGTTGGTTCTTTGAGAAAATCAACAAGATAGATAAGCCCTTAGCCAGACTAACCAGAGGGCACAGAGATAGTATCCAAATTAATAAAATCAGAAACGAAAAGGGAGAGATAACAACAGAAACTGAGGAAATTCAAAAAATCATCAGATCCTACTACAAAAACCTGTATTCAACACAACTAGAAAATCTTGAGGAAATGGACAATTTCCTTGACAGATACCAAGTACCAAAATTAAATCAGGATCAAATAGACCATCTAAACCGTCCTATAACCCCTGAAGAAATAGAAGTTGTCATTGGAAGTCTTCCAACCAAAAAGAGCACAGGTCCAGATGGTTTTAGTGCAGAATTCTATCAGACCTTCAAAGAAGACCTAACACCAATACTCTTCAAACTGTTCCACAAAATAGAATCAGAAGGAACACTACCCAACTCGTTCTATGAAGCCACAATTACACTAATACCAAAAGCACACAAAGATCCGACAAAGAAAGAGAATCTCAGGCCAATCTCTCTTATGAATATCGATGCAAAAATACTCAATAAAATTCTTGCCAACCGAATCCAAGAACACATCAAAACGATCATTCACCACGATCAAGTAGGCTTCATCCCAGGGATGCAGGGATGGTTCAATATAAGGAAATCCATCAATGTAATCCACTACATAAACAATCTCAAAGAAAAAAACCACATGGTCATCTCATTAGATGCTGAGAAAGCATTTGACAAAATTCAGCATCCTTTCATGCTAAAGGTCTTGGAAAGATCAGGAATTCAAGGCCCATATCTAAACATAGTAAAAGCAATTTACAGCAAACCAGTAGCCAGCATCAATCTAAACGGAGAGAAACTTGAAGCAATCCCACTAAAATCAGGGACTAGACAAGGCTGCCCTCTCTCTCCATATCTTTTCAATATAGTACTTGAAGTTCTAGCTAGAGCAATTAGACAACAAAAAGAGGTCAAAGGGATACAAATTGGAAAGGAAGAAGTCAAACTATCACTATTTGCAGACGATATGATAGTATACATAAGCGACCCAAAGAACTCCACCAGAGAACTCCTACAGCTGATAAACGACTTCAGCAAAGTGGCCGGATATAAAATCAACTCAAGCAAGTCAGAAGCCTTCCTATACTCAAAGGATAAGCAGGCTGAGAAAGAAGTAAGAGAAATAATACCCTTTACGATAGCCACAAACCATATTAAGTATCTTGGTGTGACGCTAACCAAACAAGTGAAAAATCTGTATGACAAGAACTTCAAGTCTCTGAAGAAAGAAATTGAAGAAGACCTCAGAAGATGGAAAAATCTGCCATGCTCATGGATTGGCAGGATTAATATAGTAAAAATGAGCATCTTACCAAAAGTAATACACAGATTCAATGCAATCCCCATCAAAATCCCAACTCAATTCTTCATAGAGTTAGAAAGAGCAATTCAAAAATTCATCTGTAATAACAGAAAACCCAGAATAGCTAAAACTATTCTCAACAGTAAAAGAACCTCTGGGGGAATCAGTATCCCGGACCTCAAGCTGTACTACAGAGCAATAGTGTTAAAAACTGCATGGTATTGGTACAGTAACAGACATGTAGATCAATGGAACAGAATTGAAGACCCAGAAATGAATCCACACTCCTATGGTCACTTGATCTTTGACAAAGGAGCTAAAACCATCCAGTGGAAAAAAGATAGCCTTTTCAACAAATGGTGCTGGCTCAGCTGGAGGTCAACATGCAGAAGAATGCAAATTGACCCATCCTTATCTCCTTGCACTAAGCTCAATTCTAAGTGGATCAAAGATCTCCACATAAAACCAGACACACTGAAACTAATAGAAGGGAAACTAGGGAAGAACCTTGAACATATGGGCACAGGGGAGAATTTCCTGAACAGAACTCCAATAGCTTATACTCTAAGATCAAGAATAGACAAATGGGACCTCATTAAATTACAAAGTTTTTGCAAGGCAAAAGACACCGTCAAAAAGACAAAGCAGCAACCAACTAACTGGGAAATGATCTTTACCAACCTTACATCCGACAGAGGGCTAATATCCAAGATATACAAAGAACTCAAGAAGTTAAACTCCAGAGAGGCAAGTAACCCTATTAAAAAATGGGGTACAGAGCTACACAAAGAGTTCTCACCTGAAGAATATCTAATGGCTGAGAAGCACCTAAAGAGATGTTCATCATCCTTAGTCATTAGGGAAATGCAAATCAAAACAACCCTGAGATTCCATCTCACACCAGTCAGGATGGCTAAGATCAATAACACAGGAGACAGCAGTTGTTGGCGAGGATGTGGAGAAAGAGGAACACTCCTCCACTGCTGGTGGAATTGCAGGCTGGTACAACCACTCTGGAAAGCAGTCTGGCGGCTCCTCAGAAAACTGGGCATGACACTTCCGGAGGATCCGGCTATACCACTCCTGGGCATATACCCAGAGACTTTACCTGCATGCAATAAGGACACATGCTCCACTATATTCATAGCAGCCTTATTTATAATAGCCAGAAGCTGGAAAGAACCCAGATGTCCCTCAACGGAGGAATGGATTCAGAAGATGTGGTATATTTACACAATGGAATACTACTCTGCAATTAAAAACAATGAATTCACGAAATTCCTAGGCAAATGGTCAGAACTTGAAAATATCATCCTTAGTGAGGTAACCCAATCACAAAAGATCACACATGGTATGAAGTCACTGATAAGGGGATATTGACCCAGAATCTCAGAATACCCTAGACACAATCAGCATATCAATAGATTTCTAAAAAGATGGAAGGAGAGACCCCTGGTCCTGGAAAGACTGGATGTAGGGGAACGCCAGGACAGAGTAATGAGAGGGGGTTGAACGGAGAAAAGAGGGAGGGAAGGGGGCTTATGGGACTTTCGGGGAGGGAGGAAACGGGAAAGGGGAAGTGATTTGGAATGTAAATTAAAAAAATAAAATAAAATAAAATTAAAAAAAAAAAGAATAGTGACAATCAACTTAGGTATTAACATAGATTTCTTTGTGTGGAATAAAAATGTTCCCATTTATCTTAGGCAATAATTTTGAATGAACATTCTGGGTGATAAAGAAGGTACAGATTAAACATTATAAAGAAATGTCAGAAAAAATTCTAAAGTGACTGTACCATATTACATTATTTAAAGGATGTTAGAGTATGATAGTTTTAAATTAGCTTCATTAAATTTGTATAGTAAATTATTTTAATGTTTCTATTCACTAATGGTGTAGTAATAGGACATTGTGGTTCTAGTTAATGAGTTTTGGTGTATATGTTTTGATGTCATCTGTCTTTGATGGAATGTCACACTCCTACCATATTCCTTATATATCTCTCTATCATGTAAATATTTGTCATGTTTTATTGTACCCTGTACCAAGACTTTTCATTCCAATAACAGTGTCCTTTGTGGTGAAGATATCTTCAGGTTCTGATAAAGTAAAATTTATTTCTTTTTATATTTTGGTTAATCACACTATGTACTGTTTAATAAATGATTAATTGAAAAATCCCACGATATTTTCGACATATCTTATAAATTTTTAACCTTTTAGAATCTATTTTATGATTTTTTATTTCTGAAACAAATCATGAAGGAGTGTTAAGGTTTAAGGTATAACTTCTAGTTTACAATTGTTTTAATACTGTGTGAAAAGAGTACTCTCTCCACTTTGAATTATATTTGCACATTTAAAATTAAGAACATAATCAAATGGATGCTTGCTTTGTAGTTTAGAGCACTGAACATATATAAATTTTAAAGTACTATGAGGTCTTAAATTCTATTTCTATTAATTTACACCTGAATTCCTTACCATCATTTATTACTTATAACTGCTCTAATCTACAAAAATTATGTACTTACAATATATAACTATTCAGTTATCATTAAGAACTCTGTGAAGTAAATAAAATATACTAAACATTTTGAATACTTTGTCCTTTAACAAATTTACTAATATTTTCTCTTGAGTTATATTAGTAGCCTATAAGAATTAAGAACTATTTATTTTTTTCTACTTACAAAAATGAGTCACAAGCACCTGCATGGAAGTTGTTTTCAGTGGCGGATACAGAAGGATGGATTGCTGATTGCATAAGCAAATTCCTACACAACCACAGACTCAGTGAAGTCAACATTGTAGGACACTAAAGCACCCTTGAATCACACTAGTCTTTCATGTTACCCTCATTTGCTCTTTTGGTCAATGAGATTTTAAAAGATGTGTATCTTAGAACTTAATACCAAATATTTCATGTCATAAGGTTCTCAGTGAGCTATTCTACTTAATAGGGTGTTGTATCTCCATTCCCATAACTTAAAGTTAAATGTTTGCATAAAATACACAGAGCTTCTACCCACAAACCAAGCAAAAGATTTGGCTTAAGAAGGGGTGAAAGTGCACTCTGCTCAGGGAACAAACTAATGAAACTCAGGACAACTGTTTCAAAGATCATTGAAAAGAGACTCAAAGTCACACAGATAAATTTCTCTTCTTACTTTGAATAAAAACCAAATTGTTGAACAGGCCAAACAGTAAAATTTGTCATCCATAAATTGGGACCAATTCATCTTACAAGGCCTTTGCATATCCAAATGAGACAAAAAAATTGCAATTAGTGTATAATCATTACCACTCTATACAAATATAGGTCATGGTTTCTAATAGGAATCAAAGCCAACTTTAGAAAAAAACGTGTTATTTCCTTTTTTTCCCCTTTTTATTACTTTTATATTTTTACAATCCATTCATTGCCCCCCTCCCAGTCCACCCTCCCACAGTTCCTCATCCCATTCCTACTCCCTGTCTTCAAGATATCCCCCCAGAACTCCCCATTCCCCAGGGCCTCAAGTTTCTCAAGGGTTAAATGCATCTTCTCCCAGTGAGGCCAAACCAGGCAATCCTCTGCTGTATATGTGTCATGTTGGGTGCCTTGGACCAGCTCATGTGTGCTTCCTGGTTGGTGGCTCAGTGTCTGAGAGATCTCAGGGATCCTGGTTAGTTGAGACACATACAGATACTTACACCCAACCTTTGGACTAATGTCAGGGACCCCTATGGTTTAATTAGGGAAAGTCTGGAAGAAGCTGAGGGGGAAGGCAACCCCATAGGAAGAATGTATTATTTCTTGATTTTTTTAAAAAAATGACCCTTAAATACTTTTACCTCAAACCAACCCATGTCCTACTAAAATATAATTGCACTTGTCATCCTGCCGTGTGCAGTGTGTCACTTTATGGTAAGTAAGATTTCTTTGGTTCTTATTTACAGTGGAACTGTCTCAAAGAAGAGTAACAGTTATACTGTTAGATTAGAATGAATAGTCTTCGAACACCTCAAGTAAAGACTCTCAGACCTAGGCCATGTTTGTCCCCATCCTTCTCTCTAGGACATTAGAACTGAACTCTGGGAAACTTGAAGATTAAATGTATGCATGGGGTTAGAGTGTGGATGATTGAGGCAGGTCAAAAACTAAACAAATTCAGCCCTGTAACTAGCAGACATCAAAAGTCTATTGCACTGAATTGACACAACAAACTATATATGTTAAGTGCATAATTTACATGTACTTCCTTCTATATCACCAGTCATGACAATGACCAATGCCACCTCCACCCTGTAAATATCATGTGGTGTTCTCTCTCACAACCTTTTGCTCCTACTACCAATCTATGTCTTATTCCTAGAGTTATTCTACATGGTTTAGAATTTTATGTTAGCAGAATTATATACTCTACCTCCTTTATCTCCTTTTAAAATCTGACTTTCACACTGCACAGCTATGCTGGCATCATCCCATATTTCAGAGTGTATTCCTAGTGAGCTGCATTTTGTGGCTGAACCTTTTTAGACTCATAATTTGTGCCTGGACATGACCTGGATAGTTAAGTAATTGTTATCTTTTATGAAATAGTTACCACAGGCAACAATACATATATATATAAGTCTTTGGGAAAATCACTTGCATTCATTTAACAGATACTTATGAAAAGAAATGGTCCAATCACATCTTCTTGTACGTTTATAAAAAAGTGTCAAATGATTTCCAAAGAGTGGACCCATTTTACTTTCCAACCAATAAGCCATCTGCCTGTCGACCGTTCCCTCACCTCTCTGTGATGCACACGGTGAGAATGAATTAAGACATTTCGCCGGGCTAACCAAATTTCGTTGGATTTGTTTAATTAGCATTAACAAGAATCATTTCGTGTACTTATTCTTCAGGTATGTAAACTCTTTGGAGAAGTTTAAATTTCTCTCCTCTTTGTTGTCTTGCTTTCCGTGTGTGTGTGTGTGTGTGTGTGTGTGTGTGTGTGTTTTGTGTGTTTTGTGTGTTTTGGATACAAGTCTGTTCTTAGTCACATGAACTGCCAGAATTTTCTTTGGTTTATTGTTTGACTTTTCCCTCTGTTCACTTGCCTTTTGTAATCAGTTCTGAATTGTCCATTCTGTCTGTTAATGTTTAGTTTGCTTTTACACCAATTTCACATTGTATTTTCCAATGCAGCACCAAAATAGATTTGATAATGGGTAATTTTATTCTTTTTCAAATGAATTACGGTCATCTTAAGCTCTATTATAATTCCACAGCATTTCCAATGTAAACAACACACAAAATAGGAGACAAAGGCAATTAGAATTTAATTGTGGTTTCTTTGAACACATATGCCAGTTTGTATAAGAGGAAACATTGTAACAATCTTGTACATTTCAGACCAACTTTTTCATTGATGTGATAATCCCATTCCTCAGGTTACCTGTCTTTCCATATATAGTTTTCTCTTGGGTTAACTGAGTTCCTAGTATATGTGACTTAATAATTTCCATAAAATTTGAAAAATGTATGAGTATTTAATCTCCTAAACATATCATTTCCTTTCATGAACCCTGTATTGCTTGTATTAACCTAGTTGAAATTCAGATTCAACTTCCTGATGCATTACTAATTTTCATAACTAATTTTTCTCATTTTCATTATGAATAGTTTTTTCATTATTTTTCAAATACAGCTGTTTGTTTTTTTCTGGTGGGTCTAATCTACTTCTCAGATTATCATAGGGAAAGGGCACATGTTTGCACAGGTAAATTCATGATTATGGAGGCCAAAGGTACACCTTAAGATCTTAAGTAGATTTCTTCATGTGCCATCCACTTTGATTATTGAGCTAGGATCTATGGAATCTATAGGTGGGATCTATGGAATCTATAGTGCTTGCTGGCTAGGAAGCTGCCTATTTCTGTCTCCTCTGGACTAGGATTAAATATACTGGCTGCTAGACATGTTGGTTATCACACAGGTCTTCATGATATGTACCAAGCAGTCCTTGATTGTCCTTTCTCCCTAATTACCCCAGGACAATTTTCGTTCTTATAAATTTGGCTGTCTAAAATTCAATAAATATTTTCTATTATTTTACATTAATTTAATTTAATTTTGAGCACAGGAACAGGGTTATAAAGCCATTCTCTGTTTATTATAGCATCTGTGTTTATTATGGCCAGTTTGCTTGGCTGATTTTTCTCTTCATTGTGGAGTATGGATTTTATGATTTCTTTGTAAGCATAATAATACCTTTTAATTTGGGTAAAAGTTAGTGTGAACTTACGTCATTTTGGTGCTACTTTTAAATGTTGGCTTGATTTTGTTTCTTCTCTGAACTTACTCTCCTTTGGTAATCGATACCTATTTGTCTTTCAAACTCCTCTCTCACCCACCTTGATAACAATTATGGGCTGTTTCAAGTGGGATCTAGCATCATTTTCTACTGTTTTCTCAACATACTAAGTTAGGCAGAGATACTTAAAATGGTAATTTGGAGATTAGAGCTTTTTCCAGAGAGTGGCTGATTATGATCTTAGTACCAGAAGTTTTAGCAGCCAAACCATAGCCAGGAAAAATGAACACTGAATTGTGTCTTAATTGGCTGGGCCTCAAAGTGTCACATTTTGCCACCTTTTCAGGTGTGAGGACTGCAGTGACATCTGGATGCAAAAGAGAGGAAAGAAATCCCTCTCTGGAAAGGTCAACCTTAGATGAGACATCCATAGCACATATCACCTTCCTTAGGATCAAGGATCATCAATATAGTGGCAGCAGAAGAATTAGAAATAATGGCTATTGATTGGCAGCAAAATCTTATTTTACAAACATGGAAGGTAAACACACATAAACTCACAGCAACTGCAACTGCACACAGAAGACCTGCACAAGACCCAGCCAGATACAATCCCAGAATGGGCAGTGGAAGGTCTCAAGTAACGCTACCCATTGTAGTGGGTTGGCCTGATGCTGTTTGTATTCTGATGTTAATTCTGCTTCTTTTAGAGGGGTTGCCCCCAGCAGAGCAGTCCATCACATACTCAGGTGATATCCTGTGAGCATTATCAATATTTTAACTGGTTAATAATAGTTACATCCTATAATTGGGCAGTGATGGGAAAGATAGGACTGAAGGATCAAGAGTCAGGGACAGCTAGAAAGGAGGAAGAGAACGAGAGAGGAAGGAGAAAGGACATAGGAAGAGGAAGAAAAGCCTCGATGGACCAAAACCTCATGGCAAGGAGAAACTGCAAGCAGCAAGAAGTCTTATAGCTGGGAATATCCTATCTAGCAATAAAGCTTATAATTATAATAGCCAGATTATGTCTTTTTTATATGGGTTTATCAGGATCAAAAATGAAAGCAGACAGATCTTGCTGGCAAGGAAGTGGAACAAGAGGAACACTCCTCCATTGATGGTGGGAGTGCAAACTTCTATGTTTGGAAACTAATTTGACAGTTTTCTCAGAAAATTGGAAATAGTTTTACCTGTGCATATATTCAAAAGAAGCTTCACCATATCACAATGAAACTTGTTCATTCATAATAGCCAAAAACTGGAAATAACCTAGATGTCCCTTAACAAAAGAATGGATAAAGAAAATGTGATGCATTTGCACAATGGAATATTACTCAGCTATTTCAAAACAATAACATCATGAAAGTTGCTGGCAAATGGATAGAACTAGAAAAGATCATCCTAAGTGAGGTAACCCAGATCTAGAAAGACAAACAAACATGTTATGTACTCACTTAGAGGTGTTATTAGACATAAAGTACAGGGTAAGCCTGCTATAATCTACAGACTCAAAGAATCTAAGTATCAAGGAGGGCCCTAGAGGGAATGCTTAAATCTCACTGAGAAGGGGAAATAGAGCATCATGGAGAGAGGGAGGGAACTAGGTGGGGCTGGGCCTAGGGAGGGGAACAGGAGAGATGAGATAGTGAGAGAAGAGAGAGAGAGGAAGGGAGGAAGGGAGGGAAAGAGGAAGGGAGGAAGGGAGGGAGGGAGGGAGGGAGGAGAGAGAGAGAGAGAGAGAGAGAGAGAGAGAGAGAGAGAGAGAGAGAGAGAGAGAGAGAGAGAGAGAGAATCCTAATCAGATCTCTGAGACTAGCTGGAAACCTAGAACAATTATTTGTTCTGCCAACACAATGCGTAGGGGTAAAATGGAATAGAAATTGAGGGAATAGCCAACCAATAACTGGCACAATTTAAGACCCATGTCATTAGAGAGAGCCCATCTTTGACACTATTATGATATTCTCCTATACTTGCAGATAGGAGCCTAGCATAACTGCCATCTGAAAGGCTTTCCCCCAAAACTAACATAAACAGATGCAGAAACCAACAGTCAAACATTAGAAGTGCTTGAGGAATCCTGTGGAAAATGAAGAGGAAGGATTGAAGAAATCGGAGGGGATCAAGGACGTTACAAGAAAACCTAAACAACCAAATAACCTGGGACCCTAGGGGCTTACAGAACCACTAACCAGAGAGCATGCATGGGAAGGACCTAGGCCCTCTACACATATATAACAGATATGCAGCTTGGTTTTCATGTGGAAACCCTGACAACAGGAGCAGGAGCTGTCCCTGACTCTCTTGCCTGACTTTGTATCCCTTTCCCTTAACTGGGCTGACTAGAATATGTGCCTAATCCTGTGGCAACTTGGTATGTCAAGGAAGGTTAATATCTCTGGGAGGTCTCCTCTTCTCTGAGGAGAAAGGAAAAAGAGAATAGGAGGAGAGGGAGGTAAGAGAAAGGAACTGGGAGGAGAGGAGGGAAGAGAAAATGTGATTCAGATGTAAAGTTAATTAATTAAGGAAAATATAAGAAATTATAGACACAATCTGTGAGTTCTTAAAACCCTAAGACTATATCGACTTATCTGTGTCTGTCTTCTTAGTGATTAAAATGTTACTTGGAGCAAAATTAATCATTGATTTTATTTGAGCAATTTTATTAGGACTGGTAGTTCACAGAAAAGGAAGAACAGAGCTGAGCATTTGTTGCTGCAGATGGAGAGAGGAAAACTACAGTACTGAGCAGCAAAAGTCTTAATCACTTCGTGTCAAAATTTCTACTCAAAACCAGCAAGATCGGACCTAGTTGTAAAAATTATTAGAATTAACAAATTATCATTATGTCTTTTGGAAATCTATGTTTCTGCTGTGCTCTAAAGTGTTGGAGCTATAAAAATTTGATTCTCTGTGTTCATCTAGACATTTTGCTTGGAGTAGCTTGACAAGTCCAGTTAAGTAGTCAGTTCTCTCCCTTTTTGGCCAGCTCCAATTTTCCTATTCCACTGGAGAGAAATACAATTTAATAACAGTCCTGTAACCAAAGAAACAGCGTGCTGCCCATCCAGGTCTCTAAGTGAGAGTTGAGATGTACCAGGCCACCACCATGCCAAGGTTTGGAGAAAGTTGCACAATGCACTCTATTAAAAAAAAAAGTGAGCAGTAATTTGCCAACATAATGAAATTGTTAAAGCAGTCAAAATTCACAGATTGACCTTGATATTGGGCTAAATATTATCATTTTTAAAAGTCTCAATTGCATTAATGTCAACAATTATAAAAAATTTTATATATACATTAATAATATTATTTGTTACCCACCAACTTTTATGAAACTGTTAAATATATATATATATACAGTAACTAATACTTTGCATTTATAATATTATGCACAGTTTAGGATAATTTATAGAACACATCTATGGTCTCCAATCAAGTAGGAAAAAAGATAGTAAAATTAGCTTCCAGATAGATTTTAAAAAGCAGACCGTGTGCTTCTTCTGTTATTTTAATCAAATAAGACATCCTGAACAAAATATAATAATCAACAAATCTGAAGAAAACAGAGAGATGGTGATCTCTGAGATGTGGGAAACTACTAAGATGAGCTAATTTCTGGCCTGGTAACTGTCTTGAAACAGTTTCCACACTACAGGGCTCAAAGAATAAGAATTCAGTCCAGGGAAATCACAGGTTGAAGAGATGATATGGAAAACTGAAAATACTAGAATTTGCAGACCAAAGAACCAAGGAGATGAAAACTGTAAAGAGGAATGTAAGCATCCTAATTATGATACCAATAAAGCAGTGAGACAAGGTGCCAAGTCTAGAAATAGAACCACACTTAAACAACTGACTCTAAAGTACGCAAAGGCAACTAATAAGCAATTTGTCTTTCATATGTTGCTTAAATGATATGACTCATGTTCAGAACAGCAGCTTGGACCCACTCATTTAAAATATCACTTATTATGTTTATTAATTAACACAATGATTAAGTAAAATATCAATTGTAAAACTAAATAAAACACCTCTACAAGTAACTATATGTAGATGATTATGACTTCAGGTTAAACAGGGTCCATGAAAGTTTTCAAAGAAAATTGGAATTTAATTAAGTTTCAAAGTTCATTCTCCTCAAGAGACATTGAAAAAACTGAGAACAAAGAGAAAACACACAGACATCAAATGAACAATAAATGGAGCTTATTGTGAATATATTTTGAAATTCCTAGAATTCAAAAAGGAATTAAATGGATCAATTAAAAGTAAACAGAATATCTTTTAATCCCAAGATATAGTTGGTCAATTTACCAAAATTAAGTGTCTATGAAAAAAACTTTGCAGAAACCCAGAAGTTAGCAAGATAATTTTAAAAATATTGATCCGAATTATCATCCACAAGTGAGCAAAGCTGCTCCCAGAATTATTATTATTATATTATCATTATTATATGAAAAGGACAGTGCAATGCCTGTAGTATCTCCCTATA
This sequence comes from Tokudaia tokunoshimensis, assembly GCA_036184795.1. NCBI lineage: Eukaryota > Metazoa > Chordata > Mammalia > Rodentia > Muridae > Tokudaia > Tokudaia tokunoshimensis. Next base: position 18,231,434 of record BTHU01000018.1, on the reverse strand, counting down.
AGTTTTTGATCAGGGAGTTTCCAGAGATCTCCAAAACAACACAAGCTATTGACAATGCCCTGGCTATCCATCAAAACTACATGGTAAGGCCCCATTGCTAAAGATATCACACAGCTAGAAAAAAATATCCTGCTGCTTAGGTTTTATATTGTCAGAAAATACTATGCAGACTGCTGTGGGGGAAAAAAACAAAAAGATATCACTAGTCTTACCCAGTGCTGAACCCAGCATGGTACAATGCATTCATCCCAGACAAAATACTACCACTGGTATAACACTGGCATGATTAATGTGGAATAAGTAACTGCTTTCTAATTGGATATGAAGCCTACTTGGGAGATAGGAAAAGGTGCCCCAATGTTGTCCAAATCCATTTTCTTGATAATCCCATATAAAAGACACAATCCAGATACTGTATTTATAAGTCATATACTTAGATTGTGCATTTATAGGGCTATCTCTTTCTTCCCCTCTCTCCACCTGCAACTCTTTCTCAAGTATTCAATCCCACCTTTCTCCCTCCATTGCCCAATCATAGGCTCTAGCCTTTTTATTGACCAGTTAATTTGGGGAGAAGGTTCACAGGGAATACATGATGATCTGCTAGTCAGGGCAACCATATCTTGAAAACCAGTATTTAGCATTAGAATTTATGCAGCATCAGGCCAACCCAATACAGTACTGTAATCCTGTTTAAAAGCCTATGGCTGGGAAAGCACTAGTCCTTGGAGTAAAACCTGCGATCATTATTTTTAATAAATGATCATTCCTGAAAACCCAGATATGCCATTCTTGGGAACATAATCAAAAGATGCCCCACCATGTCACAGGGGCACGTGTTCCACTATGTTCATAACAGACTTATTTGTGATAGCCAGAAGTTGGAAACAACCTAGATGTCCCATGACAGAAGAATGGATACAGAAAATGAGGTTCACTTACACAATAGAATGCTACTCAGCTATTAAGAATGAGGACATCCTGAGCTGTGCAGGCAAATGGATGGAATGAGAAAATATCCTGACTGAGGTAACTCAGACCCAAAAGGACATGCATGATATGTACTCACTAATAAGTGGATATTAGATTAAAAAAAAAACACAGAATACCCAAAATATAGTCCACAGAACTAAAAAAATTTCAACAAGCTGAAGTGCCCAAATGAGGACACCTCAGTTCCACTTGGGAGGGAGAAGAAGGCAATTACAAGTGAGGAGGGAGGGAGGGACCTGGGAGAGAAAGCAGATGTGGGAGTGGGGGGGAAGGGGAGAGAGGGGGAAGAGGGGAACATGATCTGATATTGGGAGAGAAAAAAGACTGAAGCCCTGAGGGAGAGCAGAAAGAATGGAAACAGGTAACCTGGAAAGATAGGAGGTTGAGGGAGCCTCCAGCTTGCACCAGAGACCTGGGAAGTGAGAGACTCACAGGACTAAAAAGGAGGGACCTTAGATGAAATGCCTGACAGTAGGGAGAGGGAACTTATAGAGCCTACCTCCAGCAGGAAGACAGGGCTTCAAATGAGGGAGAGGGGGGCCATCCCACAGTCATAACTCTGACCTATAATTGCTCCTATCTGAAAGAAAGAGTTACAGGTATGGAAATGGAGAGGAACCCAAGGAAAAGAACGTCCAGCAACAGGTTCAAAGTGGGATCCATCTCAAGGGGAGGTCCCAAGGTCTGACACTATTACTGTGGCTACTGAGCGCACACAAAAAGGGACCTAGCATGACAGCATTCCGGAGGACCCAACAAACAGCTGAAAGAGTCAGATGCAAATATTTGCACCCAACCAATGGACAGAAGCAGCTGATCCCTGTTATTGAATTAGGGAAGGCTGAATGAAGCTGAGGAGGGGGGAGGCCCTGAAGGGGGACCAGCAGTCTCAATTAATCTGGACCCCAGGGATCTCTCAAACACTGAACCATCAAACAGGCAGCATTCACCAGCTGATATGAGGCCCCTAGCACACATACAGTAGAGGACTGCCAGGTCTGTGTTCAGTCAGAGAAGACACATCTAACCCTCAAGAGACTGGAGACCCCAGGGGGTTTAGAGGTCAGGTAGGGTGGGTGGTAGGGACATCCATGTGAAGACAGGGGGAGGGGAGGAAGTATGGGATGTGGAACAGTCGGAGGGTGGACAGGGGTTGGCAGGGTGGGGAATAAAATATGGAGTATATAAAAATAATTAATAAAAAAGGAATAAATAGTTCAAAACTAAAGAAAAATTGAATGATCATGAAATCAAAGTACTTTCTAAATATCTGTGTTTGAGACTTGACTGCTGTCAACATTGGTCAGAGAGGCTTCTTTAGGGAATGGACAGCAATCAGGAACTATTCAAAGGGCTGAGAAAAAGAGACGGAGAGTTCAGTCTTACACAGGATATCTATTTTAATGCCTTTCCCATAAGCCTCAGGCTGAGAAAAGACAAAAAGATTTTAAGAGCTGGTATGTACATCTAATGAGCTTGTAACAGCCACGATTAACTACACAAGACCTATATAAGATCTCATCTCTTTCTGAGTACTATTGGTAGCTGATAGTTGCTCAGTGAGGGAAAATCATTCCTTTTTGAGGATCTGACCACTGGTAGAATTCCAATGCTCCAGTGGGTATTCCCTTACCCCAACACATATTGGGCAACACTGATTGACTATAATGGGTTTATTAAAAAAATAAGAAGTTGAGAAGTGAATGGAACCAGCCAATGATGGAATTGTGAAGCAGTGAGTCAAGATAAGTATGTTGCACAATGGTTTCTCTCAGGTATTTGTATAACACCAGGGAAAGAAATCTGATTAATGAAACTAAAATATCTACTCTTTCCTCTTCTGGAAACGAAAAATAAGAAATCTCACCAACCCCTGAAGTGAGATAAGACTTTCTATGTTTCTGCTTGTCCACTTTTTCAGCCAGATACTTTTTCTTTAAAAAGTATCCAATTGATAAATGGGACCTCATGAAACAAAAAAGCTTTTGTAAGGCAAAGGACACTGTGATTATGACAAAATAGCAGCCTACAGATTAGGAAAGGGTCTTCACCAACTCTTCATCTGACAGAGGACTAATATCCAAAATATACAAAGAACTCAAGAAGTTAGACACCAACAACCCAAATAACCTAGTTAGAAAATGGGTACAGAGCTAAACATAGAATTCTCAATAGAGGAATCTTGAATGATTGAGAAGATCTTAAAGAAATGCTCAAAGTCCTGAGTCATCAGGGAAATTCAATTCAGAACAACCCTGAGATTCCATCTTGCATCCATCAGAATGGCTAAGATAAAAAGCTCTGGCACATGCAGGAGAGGATGTAGAGCAAGGGGAACACTCCTCCATTGCTGGTGGGAGTGCAAACTTGTACAACCACTTTGGAAATCAATTTGGCAGTTTCTCAAAGAACTTGGAATGGTTCTACCTTAAGACCCAGCTATATCACTCCTGGGCATATACCCAAAAGATTCCTCACTGTACAACAAGGACACTTGCTCAACTATGTTCATAACACTTTTATTTGTAATAGCCAGAAACTGGAAACAACTTAGATGTCTCTCAACTGAAGAATAGATAAAGAAAATGTGGTACATCTACATGATGGAATACTACTCAGGTATTAAAAACAAAGACATCATGAATTTTCCAGGTGCATTGACAGAACTTGAGAATATTATCTGAGTCAACTAACCCAGTCCCAAAAGAACATGCATGGTATGTACTCATTTATAAGTGAATATTAGCCATAAAATACAGGACACCTACACTATACTTCTTTCATTACTTCCTCTCTTTCCTCTTATGTTTACCTTCTTCATTTTCATGTATAAAACTTTATTAAACAAATTCATACAAGTAATCTGAATGAATAGCATTTCACATGGAATCCTAACAAGTAGAAGACTAAGAAATGGATAGGTCTCTTTGAAATGGTGAAGTCCTCATGCCACTTCTTTGTTCTGTAGTTTGTGATACTTTATTCCTCCCCCTAGATGTCTGATTAGAAAGACTTCCTTTTCATTATAGAGAGCAAAGAGTAAGCATTTCTTCCATATATAACCTTTTAATCATAAGGAGCCTTTGCCTTTTGCCTGTTTGACCTACTCTCACTGGCAAGTTCTGCAAGTTCTTCCGTCCTCATTGGTATTAGAATCACGAAATTCTAACATAAAGTAAATACTGACAGATTTCTAGGACTTCCCTCAGACTCCAGCACCTGATGTGGACTACTGAAACTATCGTGGATTGAACAGGATCCTACTGGATCCTAGGCCTTTGTTTCAGGAGACAGCAATTGTTGGACTACTCTGATGGCAGACCAAAATCAAGTCTAATAAAGCATATGTTTTGTGTGTGTGTGTGTGTGTGTGTGTGTGTGTGTGTGTGTGAGTGTTCTGTGCTGTTTTTTTTTGTTTTTGTTTTTGTTTTTTTTTTTTTTTGGTTTTTCGAGACAGGGTTTCTCTGTGTAGCCCTGGCTGTCCTGGAACTCAATCTGTAGACCAGGCTGGCCTCGAACTCAGAAATCATCCTGCCTCTGCCTCCCAAGTGCTGGGATTAAAGGCATGCGCCACCACCGCCCGGCTGTGTGTTTTGTGTGGCTGTGATCACTTTGTCAGTTTTGAGTCTCTAGAGAACCCTGACTAATACAGCTATGAATATGAGTCAATGCATAAATCCTTGCTAAATAAATAGATTAATATAATTTCAATATTATGAAATTATAGTTAGGTTAAATTTCCACAGTCCTAGATAGAAAATTTATCTTTTGATAATAAGACATATATTCATAGCTAATTCTTTCATCTCTATGGAATGTGACATTCCAAATGAGAAAATATGGAGATTTCTAGGGAAAAAAATCATCTCTTTTCTTTTGAAAAATAATTATAGACGTACATCTCTATCTCACTAATTGCACAGAGCCAGAATCACCTATGAGGATGAAAGAAAACATATACTATTTCTATATATTGAACAATAATGAGAAATTGAATGATTTTTTTAAGTTTCTTGGATACTTTATAGTAGGAATTGTGCATGCTAACTAGATTGTGTTGCTTCCATAAATGCATAAAGCCCTGATTTAATTCACTTATCCTCTTTTTATTCCCCCTCAATATGCAAATATTCATTCTCTAGGACACATTATTATACTTCTAATTGACTTTCTATTAGTGTCCATTTAAGACAAAGAACATATTGAGTCTTCAAGTGGAAGGAAAATAGTTTAGTTTGAAGTATCTAAATTAGGTAAATATATAAACCACTTGGCAGACAAATATACATATTTTTATATTTAATATTTTATATATTATATTATATATCATATATAAGGTATATATATATAATTAATGTAAAGGAGTGGGGGAAAAGGTAATCAAGTGAGTGGGGTTCAAATAGGTACAGAAATCCTAGATTTAGGAGATATTCTGTAGACAAATTATACTTATAAGTCTTAAAATAATTAAGGCTATTGTATAAAAGTGCTTATTTGGCCCTTTCATGAGGTTGGTGACCAAAATCAGAAGACTTGCACACAGGCATGATTGGAAGCATGGTTTCCTCCATGGTTGAAAGCATGGTTTCCTCCAGGATTGGAAGCATGGTTTCCTCCAGGATTGGAAGCATGGTTTCCTCCAGGATTGGAAGCATGGTTTCCTCCAGGATTGGAAGCGTGGTTTCCTCCAGGATTGGAAGCATGGTTTCCTCCAGGATTGGAAGCGTGGTTTCCTCCATGATTTGAAGCGTGGTTTCCTCCAGGATTGGAAGCATGGTTTCCTCCATGATTGGAAGCATGGTTTCCTCCATGATTGGAAGCATGGTTTCCCCCATGAGTCGGACTGCTCTGATCAGCAGCTTTGTTATCAGAGTTTATCAGTGACATCTTTTCCCTCCACTTTCAATCTACAGCATCCTTGTTATTTTCTTTCTTTCCTACATGGTCCAGAGACAGCACGATAATTGCAAAAGAAACTGTGGCACACCGAAGCCATGTAAATGTCCTTCTTCTATTCAGAAATGTAAATAGATAAGTATTATTGTCTCTCAAGACATTTCTGTAGGACATGCTATGGAAATAATAAAGATACTGATTGCCCTGGGTCTATGTAAGCAATTATGGGTATATGTGTGTGCTTAGACAAACCTTATAAAAAAAACCATAAAAACAAAAGTAAAAGTCCTATAGAATAAGATTATAAAATACATTTGTGTAGCTTCGTCTTGGTGTTAGGCTCTTACTACAAAAGACAAACGCTAAAAATAAATTGTAAAAAATGAAAGCAATACATTAGGCTAATGTGTATTTACCAGTGAAGAAAGAAAATAATTTTAAATTAAAGTTAATTAGTCTAAGATTATAAAATTTCTACCATCCACAGTATCATACCCATATATATTTCTTATTCACTCACTGAGTCACTCAAAGATTTTCTACCCTGAAGATTCCATCTATAAGTGCCCTAGAAAGGTAAATCATTTTAAAGAAATATTTTAAGACATATTAAAGCATATATCCATTCTAGATATTCTATAAGTAGATGTATTTCATTTTATGAATTTTGTTTAAATTGCCAAGAATATTATGTGTTGTATAATCTGGAATACTTTGTAACAGCATACAGTTCAGTCTGTAACACACCATAAGCCTGAAACAAACAGTGGTCCCCGTCAGTTATGGATTAAAACTGACAAAAAATTATACAAGAAAATTAACATTTTTATTTCGATGAGTTATTTATTTCAAGTATTTTGTGTTAAATGGAAAATTAATGCACAAATGTAGAAATAAAAACTTTGGGTAATCTTGTCTGCCAAACTGGGTACATTCAGTTAATATTTTCCCCTAAGACATTTTGATCTGCATGAAGAGGTAAATTTCATGTGTTACAGTAATGTGTTAGCTGAAACTCAAGCTAGCATACTTGAAGCTTTGTGTGAATTAAGCATCATCTTTATGAGTAGCTATGACATGACTCTTTACAGATCATGCTATTTCCATTACACAATGTGTTCTGCCATGAAGGGACACTAAACTTGAGCAAGTTTGGTGGAAAAGTACATACATACAGGGACTTCACAAAAAAATGAAAGAAAAAAGAAAAGAAAGAAAGAAAGAAAGAAAGAAAGAAAGAGGGAAGGAAGGAAGAAAGAAAGAAAGAAAGAAAAGAGGAAGTAAGAGAAGACAAAAGAAAAAAGAAAGAAAAGATATGATCCTATACTTAAGTGACCCCAAAAATTCCACCAGAGAACTCCTAAAACTGATAAACAACTTCAGCAAAGTGGCTGGATATAAAATTAACTCAAACAAATCAGTAGACTTCCTCTACTCAAAGGATAAACAAGCCAAGAAAGAAATTAGAGGATTGACACTCTTCACAATAGTCACAAATAATTTTACATACTTTGGTGTGACTCTAACCAAGCAAATGAAAGATCTGTATGACAAGAACTTCAAGCCTCTGAAGAAAGAAATCGAAGACGATCTCAGAAGATGGAAAGATCTCCCATGCTCATGGATTGGCAGGATTAATATAGTAAAAATGGCCATCTTGTTGAAAGCAATTTATACATTCAATGTAATTCCCACCAAAATTCCAAATCAATTCTTCATAGAGCTAGAAAGAGCATCTGCAAATTCATCTGGAATAACAAAAAAAAAAAAAAAAAACCCAGGATAGTAAAAACTATTCTCCACAACCAAAGAACTTCTGGAGCAATCACCATCACTGATCTCAAGCTCTGTTACAGAGCAATAGTGATAAAAACTGTAAGGTATTGGTACAGACACAGGCAGGAATGTCAATGGAATAGAATTGAAGACCCAGAAATGAACCCACACACCTATAGTCACTTGATATTTGACAAAGGAGCTAAAAACATCCAGTGGAAAAAAGACAGCATTTTTAACAATGGTGCTGGATCAACTGGAGATCAGCAGGCAGAAAAATGCAAATCGATCCATTCTTATCTCCTGTACAAAGCTCAAGTCCAAGTGGATCAAGGACCTATACATAAAACCAGATACACTGAATCTAACAGAAAAGAAAGTGGGGAAGAGCCTTGAACACATGGGCAAAGGGGAAATTTTCCTGAACAGAACATCAATGACTTATGCTCTAAGAAGAAGAATCAACAAATGGGACCTCATGAAACTGCAAAGCTTCTGTAGGGCAAAGGACACTGTCAATAGGACAAAATGGCAACCAAAAGATTGGGAAAAGATCTTTACCAATTCTACATCCAATAGAGGGCTAATGTATACAATGTATACAAAGAACTCAAGAAGTTAGACTCCAGAGAGTCAAATAACCCTATTAAAAATGGGATACAGAGCTAAACAGGGAATTCTCAACTGAGGAAACCCGAATGACTGAGGTGCACCTAAAGAAATGTTCAACATCCTTAGTAATCAGGGAAATGCAAATCAAAACAACTCTGAGATTTCACCTCACACCAGTCATAATGGCTAAAATCAAAAACACAGGGGAAAGCAGATGCTGGAGAGGATGTGGAGTAAGAGGAACACTCCTCCATTGCTGGTGGGATTGCAAGCTGGTAAAACCATTCTGGAAATCAGTTTGGCGGTTCCTCAGAAAATTAGACATAGTATTACCTGAGGACCCAGCTATACTACTTTTTACCATATACCCAGAATATGCTCCAACATGTAATAAGGACACATGCTCCACTATGTTCATAGAAGTCTTGTTTATAATAGCCAGAAGCTGGAAAGAACCCAGATGTCCCACAACAGAGGAATGGATACAGAAAATGACTGCTACTCAGCTATTGAAAACAGTGAATTCATGAAATTCTTAGGGAAATGGATGGAGCTAGAAAATATCATCCTGAGTGAGGTTACCCAATCACAAAAGATCACACATGTTGTGTACTCACTGATAAGTGGATATTAGCCCAAACGCTCAGAATAATCAACTTACAACTCACAGACCACACCAAGCTCAAGAAGAAGGAAGACCAAAGTGTGGGTGCTTCAGTTTTTCTGAGAAAGGGAACAAAATACTCACAGGAGCAATTATGGAGACAAAGTGTGGGGCACAGACTGAAGGAAAGGCCACCCAGAGACTGTTCGACCTAGGGATTCAACCTATAAAGAGTCACCAAACTCTGACACTATTATGGAGGACAAGAAGTATTTGCCAAGAGGAGCCTGTTATGGCTGTCTCCTGAGGGGCCCCGCCAGAGCCTTACAGATACAGAGGCAGATGCCAGGAGCTAACCATTGGACTGAGTACAATGTCCCCAATGGAGGAGTTGGAGGGAGAACTGGAGGAGCTGAAGTGGTTTGCAGCCCCATGGGAAGAACGACAATGTTGACCAACCAGATCCCCCTAGACTCTCAGGGACTAAGCCATCAACCAAGGGGTACTCATGTTTCCAGCCGCAATTGTGGTAGAGGAATGCCTTGTCAGGCATTGATTGGAGGAGAGGTCCTTGGTCATGTGAAGGCTTGATAGTTGCCCCAGAGTGGGGAAATTGAGGGGGGTAGGTGGGAGAGGGTTGGGTAGAGGGGCATCTTCTTGGAGGCAAGGGGTGGGAGGAGGGGTTGGGGGTTTACTGAAGTGGGGACAGGGAAAGGGTATAACATTTGAAATGTAAATGAAGAATATATTCAATAAAAAAAAAGAAAGTGCATTTTGGTCTTCACTTTCATTTCTCCTCCATTGGATATAAACTTGTATTTCCTCTACTTTTTTATTTTCCATCATTTATTTTGTTTCTTTCAGTTCCAGATTCTCACATTTTGACAGACACTAACATAGTGAGTAGAAGCAGAACTTTCAATGGCAGATGCCAGACTTCCAACTATAGCCTCAGCTATAAATATATAAAATCAGGGAGATCCAGATTTTTTCCTTCGACCTTACACATGTCAACATGGGTAAGCCAGTTAAAGTCTCTTACCCTCTAAGTTAACTGAACTTCAAAATAGAACTAGTGCCTCTATGAACACCTATGGGAGGGAGATTATTATGAAAATTGAATGTGATGTTACAACAATATGTTAAATCTTGTTGTAATTCCAAAGTTACAAAAAAACCTAAATGATAAATTTTGGTCAGTCATATATTTATTATTTCTTATTAACATCATGTATTCTTTCTGTTTTTTGAGTTAATGCTACAATTGCTAGGATTTAGCATTATTTTCCTGTTTTGTTACGAAGATACTATATTGATAAGAAGCCCTCATAATATTACTGTCCAATTAGGTATAACATGTAGATATCAATTAAGGAATGAACTGGCTGATCCATGAAAAAAAATGAATCACTTATTTAGTCAGTACAGACAAAAGAATCATAAATAATGATTTATGATAAATCACTAAGAATTATATAGACATGTATTTTCCATAAGTCATTTTCTTCAAGGAATGTGATTGATGTTTCCTGTAAATCTATACTTAGAGTTGACTCATATCAACTTCTATAAATAAAGTAAAAAGTTTGTTAAGTAATTTAGACATAGGATGTTGTTAAAATTTACTGTTCAATACTAAACAAAAAGGTTTATAGTCAATTTAGAAAATTTGAAGTTGACGAACTGGATAATCTCTTGTGGCTATGTCAGTAGCTTTGGGAAAATGCTTTTTTCTTCAGTATCGGCAGTTCCCACAGTGTTCACTCTGTTCAGCACATTTGGGAAGCCACAGAAGACCAAGGTTGAAAGGAAACAATGACAGGGAGTAGCTCTCAGGTATGTAGAGCACCCCCAGGGCCATCCCTCTGCCATCATATTTCTAAGTGCATCTGGAAGCAGAAATAAGCTTTTCTTTGCTTCCTCAAGGCAGCGATAGACTTGATGAAAATTGAGGTCATTCTAACTTGTCTCTTACTCTAAGACAAATAACATAACATCCAAGAGTTGCACATATTCTCCCTTTGCAAGCAAAGCCTGGGGCGGGGAAGCCTGCTTGGCACAAGAACCTGTTTAACGGGAAGGAGCGGCATTTTGCAAGACAGGGGGGATGTGGAGAGGGCTCTGAAACCACACCTCTGCCTCTTGGCATTTTAGTCAACAGAAGGGCGTCCCACTGGACTGGATCTTGGAGCACTTGAGCTCTTAATAAAAGCATGAGTTTCAACAGAGGGTCTGTCAGGACTGGAGGTCCAACAGCACACTCAGAGGACAGCCTTAAGGAGAAAGTTTGGGTTCTCTAGAAATGGGATTCCACCTAGAACAGATGCAGAATTCTACATTAAGGTCCTGATGATCAAATCTATATTTTGGCAGTGTAACAATTCTAGAGGAAATAAGATAAGTGCACATAAGTATACCTTTGACAAGAGGCAGTACATAAGGAAAAGAAAAAAAAAACATTGTTCATACATTGGACAGCAGGATTTCGTCCATTTAGGAGAAATTACCAAAAGAAAAAGATACAAGCTCTGAACAACACTCAATAAATCATGAAATTTATGTGCTTTAAAAGGAAAAAAAACTGAGACAGAAAACATATAAGTCATCCCATCCCTGGGGAAATAATTGTGCATCGTGTTATTTCACCTTAATGGAATTAGAAGTAATAAGAATACCACATAACTAAAACCTCTTACTGCAATTTTAAGTGGGATTATGCTATATTTATAAATTAACTTCTTGAGAATGGATATTGTACAAATATTTAATCAGTCTACAGGCTTATCTTACTGAATGGATCCACTTTTAAAGAAAAGGCTGCTGGATTTTGATATTTTTCATATCCATTTCCATTGTTCCATTATGATCCTTTTGTTTTGATAAATGTTTGGATTTCTTGCCATCTAAATGTTATTATACTTTGGATATCAGAAAAGATAATATAATTAACCTTTCTAAAAATAATGCTTATTGTTTCTCTAGTATGTTTACTACAGATTGTAGTATCAAGAAAGAACACACATTTTAAAAAAATGTCTTCACTCCCTCCTCATTGTGTGTTTTTCTAACCTCTGTCACACTCATCTTTCTACATAGACTCTGCCTTTTAAAGTCTGAAAACAGAAAGCTAAGACTCCCAGAATTAAAATGGATTAAAGAGATGAATTGGTGTTGAAAAATGTGTTCCCTGTGGAAAGAACATGTTTCAACCCACCTCACAGGGGCATAACCTTTACGTCACTCATTTCTGTGGGAAATAATAATGAAGATCATTTTTTAAAATTTCAAGTAAAATGTGATTAAAAAAGTAAGGGACACTGTATTTTCTGAGCCAATGAACTGTTTGAATTTCAGTACTAATACACAAACATTATATGAGAGAAGTTCCTAAATAGTTTCTGTATTTCTTTTATTTCTTTAATATTAAAACAAACTATATTTTTGAAATTTAACATACATCCCTGCTTTAAATAAAAACTTTGAAAGAGAGGCAAATTCATTTTAATTAATTAATTTATTTTTCACATTCCTAATATTGACCCCCCCATATGTTCCTCCCAGAGGTTCCTCCTGCCCCTCCTCCCCTTTTCCTCTGAGAGGATGGTCCCCCCTACTCTTTGGTTGGTGGCTCAGTCTCTGAGAGCTCCCAGGGGTCCAGGTGAGTTGACTCTATTGGTCTTCCAGTGGAGTTTCTATTCCCTTCAGGGCCTTCAAACCTTCCCCCAACTCTTCCATAAGGGTCCCCAACCTCCATCTAATGTTTGGCTGTGGGTATCTGCGTTGGTTTCAGTAGGCTGCTGGGTAGATCCTGTCAGAAGACAGTTATGCTATGCTTCTGTTTGCAAGCATTACAGAGTATCATTAACAGTGTCTAAAAGAAACATTGTTTCTGTGTCTCTGTGTTTCTTAAGCATTGAGTTTGCATGAAGTATTCTATGAGTGTATACCCTTTGCTTCTTGAAAAATGAACACAATTAATATATTTAATTACACATAGGGAGTTTTACCTCAATGATGTCTATTTTTAGACTAAGAGTAGGTGAATGTTACAGTGGAAATAATGATCTACATGGGTTAACAAATTTTAAACATCACCTGCCAGTAAAAATGGAAGAAATGGACCCAGCTTCAGTGTATCAGTCATGACCTTTTAGAAAAACTTAGAAGAATCTGGTGAAGAGCTGTAAGAACTTAGAACATAATGTCCCCTCAACTTGCCTTTACAAACAAAGAAAACTTGTATGGCATTTGCACAAGTAGTTTAAGCCACTTTTATTGGCTTTGGAAATGAACATTTACAAAACAATGAGTTTTATAATAAAAAAACCTAATGTTTCTTTTACACACAAAAAATTCATGTTATCACTTAGATAAAATACTTTATAATATTACTTACTGTACCTTGTTCATATGAAGATGTATCTCTCTGTATAACTGTTTTGTTAAAAATATAAAGGAAATTTCAATTTTACTTTGAATAATGGTAAAAATCCATATATCTTATTAGAAAAATTTCAAAGCAGCTTTCTTCTTTATCATTGCAATGATTGCTGTACTTTTAAGTGGAATTGATGACATGTCCCAAAAATGAGTGGTAAGAAGAACTGCTAGACTAGAAAATAAGAATTCCAAGAGCAAACAGCACAGAAGAAAAAAAAACAGAAGTTTGGCTGAAAGTGATGGTTTCTTACATGAGATAAGACATTACTCAGAGAGACTCACTTTCAAGTCTTACTCTCACACTCCTGAGGTCAGAGTCACTGGCAACATTTCTTTAGTGTGGATGCCAGTTTCCTTCACATTCTTCTGACCTGCCTCTGCATGGAGAAGAGGTTAAAAAAAATGGAGATTAGAAATCCAGATAATGAAGAGCCCTACTATTTCTGCTCTGAGAACTAATGAGAGTCCCATGGGGTAGTCAATGAAAGAAACTAAGTTTTTCACTCAAGATTGACTGAATTAGGGGGCAGGGGAATCAATGGGGTAAAATTAATGCTGGCTCTCACTGAAGCCAGGGTCCAATTTGGACTGAACATAGGGCCAATATGAGGACATCCAAATTCAATGAGCCACACCAGAGTCAGGTTCAGGTTTTCTGGGATCTGGAACTTATAAGACTTGTGGGCCCCTCTCTTAGGAAATTCATTTTGTAAACCATGTTTATACAAAATGTACATGTGCACTGAATAACATGCAGTGTTGTGTCCACCCAGACACCTTGAAGAAACCACATGCAACTTACAGGGCTGAAGACGCTTCCTCTACTTTAGAATATTAAGAGACACCTGTACAATAGAGGAGGAAATACATGGGTTGAAATGTCAATCCCCTGACCCTGTGAGTAAGATAGACAATAATAATACATTAACTAGACTTCTAAAGTACAGACCATATTAGTTTCAATAAGCTTGATTTTTTTCTAGCCTTTTCTTATTTTATATAAATCTCTGTGTTTAATTTTAAAAGATAATATGTGTTAAGGACACTCTGAAGTTCTACAGAGAAAATCCTTAGCAGTTTTGTTTGGTAGGTTTCACTGACATAGAATGTATATTGATAGGGTTATTTCAAACACTTCAAACATATACATATATAATTAAATTAAAACATAATCTCTTCATCCATCCATCTATCCATTCAGCCATGTTCTGTTGGTAATAGCATATATCTTGCTCATCAGGACATGAACTCTAGGTGGAGATTACCCTTAAGGGATTTTATTTTAAAAGTATTCTCCAAATTAGACCTAGGGAAGAGAAGGCAACATAAAAGGGAGAATTTGGAAGTTGATAGAGTCACACTAGTCTTCAACCCAAACCCTAGAGGTCTGTGAACATGGAAATGGGTTTTCAGTCATTTGTTTTCATGGTGCTGAAGATGGAACTCAGGGTTTTATACATATTAGGTAGTAGATGCACCATTGAGCTGCATCTCTAGCCCCAATTCACTATGGTTAATTCTCATGAGTTTGGAAAATGGGTGTTTTACATCTCTGTATCAAGATTCAAGATGTGCTTGCTGCCTCAAAGAAGCAAACATGACCATGCCAATGTGGTTCTTCCAAACATGGTATTTGGGGAGAAAGCAGAAGTATTATGGCTATCATTCAGCTACACTTTCTATACTTTTTGGGGGCCATGGATCCACAGTCTTGATTTGGCAAATGTTTTACCAAATGTTTAAAGAGTTCATTAATGTATTTGTATCATTCAGACTTAGAGAGTTCCTTGGAGACTACAGCATATCTACAAGCAAGACTCGTGGGGTACCCTGGAACATTCTTTCCAAGATAACCCTCTTGATCCTCCTGAAACAACAAACTAGTTTCATTATACTTGTGATGCCATCTTCTTCTGTCAGTTCTAGATTCATCTTTCCTTTAGTTTGTATACAAGTACAGATGGTTCAGCTGCAGTGTGAAAGATATGTTCATCTCTGAGATGTATGTGCCTGTGTTTTGGCAGCATTTCCCTACTATAACCACTGGATTTGTTCATTTATTAAAAACACTAGGAAAGGTTTCACCACAGGCATGGAATTGGATAACTCCTGTGTCAGGTGCATCTGCTCTGTTTGCTTCTGTAAGAACATCTTTTAGAGAATGGCTAATTCTTTATAGGATGGTGGTTTCTCTTCTTGTAGTCAATTCCTTGGTGTATTGAATTTGAAGGATGAGGGCAGCAGCAACAAATTAAGTGTATATAGGAATTATACTGTGTCCATTGCTAGAAGTGTTCTTATTCTGGGTTCCTAGACATTATGATGCCAAGAGACTCATTTTTTGGCAATATAAAAGACAAATTTCCTAAACACATTAGGGTAGTGATAAGTGGGACCATTACTATATTCACACATGAACCCTGGTCCATATTGTTGGGGAACAATACCACATAGTATTTTGATCCCTGAAAACAAAGTAAATTAAAGGTAGGGAAAGCACAGAATGGTAGGGAGATCATATTCAAGTCGAGGGATAAATTATTGCTTTTTCTATAATCACAGAGAAAGTACTGAATTCCCAGGGAACTGATACAATATTAGAGGACTCTTCATTGAGCTCTTTTGATACCTATGTAGATCACCTTGGGGATGGTAGTTAGATAAGCTTTCAGTGAATACAAGTCCACATATTTTGAAGTATATTTTCACATCTATCTCTGCTTCAATACATTTTCATTTTTCCACATCCACTGTGATAGCATGAGGATTTCAATGACAGAGGATGACCTATCAGCCACTAAGTACAGCAATTATTTTTCTTGGTAGATTCTTTCTGATGGTAAATGCACTAACAAGAAATCCAAATGCATCTGGTTCATATTCTTTCACTCAGTTTTTTTTTTTTACCTTCTTTAAGTTTCTCTGAAAAACTGTTCAAAATTTGCCTTTACTGATGTCCACAGTCTTAATCAAGAGCTACTTATACACCCACAGAAAATGTACAAAAACAGAACCACCCAAAGATCTGCTCACAGTATGCATGTTAAAACATCAGCAATTATAGACATATGTAAAATAATACAATTAATTTTACTTACACAAAACTCAGACAACTCATTGCTGTGAATAGATTGGTATTATTCTCTGCTTCATTTGACCATGAAAGTCTCATGCAATAGCCTGAGGGAGCATCAGTAGTAAAATAGTATTGGATATCATTGGCATCTGGGTCCATCAATGTGCCCAAACTTTGATTTTCCATCCTAATGCTGATTTCTTATAGTACTGAACAGGATTGAATGCATAGCCTGGTTAGCCTGAAAAGACCCAGGTCTTGATTGGCAACTCTGGTATTTATTCATATATCAAAGTTAACGGATAAGGGAGCACGAACATCCTTGGAGATATTTTACACATGTTTATAATCCTTCATGCAAATGATATAACACTGTAACCTAAAATAGAAGTCTACATTATGATTCTCTTGTCAGAATGTTTTTACATTACAAATTTAGCTGGCCTTATAATATCTGTCATATTGTTGGCCCATGTGGTAAAGCTATTGGTCTTGAACAAGATCCTGGGTGCTGTTCTTATCAGCATTTCCCTTTTTTCCTTTATCTGCAATGGCAATTCTATGAGCTGTAATTTTACCCAAACTTTTATGCCCAATTCTAACAATTTTAAAACCTGTCTCAAACAAAGAACAAGAAACAAGAAATTAAAGCAGATTGCTTTCATATTAATAAAGCCTTCCTTGTCAAACTTTATATTTTGCACCTGTGGTTCACAGACTCTCCAGGCCCATATGTACTCTGATTTCATATTCATGGATCTACAACACAATATGGCTGGGTCCTAAAGACTCCATGGATATAAATAATCCTCTTTATTTTTAGCAGGCCCAGAACTTCCCTGAACAAAGTATGTTGTGAGTGTCTTACTTCTCAATTCAGTAGTAAGATGGGGAGGGAGGATAGACTCTGGACATCACACATTCTCATTTGCAGAAGGAATCCCTGTGCCTCACCCAAGTTCTTCCAGTTATAGAAGCAATAAAGTATTTCTGAAGGAAACTTGACCTCTGCATGCTAAGTGAGCCTAAAGACCTTGATACTTATTTTTCATGACATTAAATTTATATTAAAACCACATAAATCTGAAAGAAATTGCACATACAGTGCATCCTTTCTTTTAGCTTGTTTCCTAAATAATTTTATACAAGAGCTACTATTAACTGACAAAAAATAACGTAATTATTCTTTTTATTCTGGCCTGTTATTTGCTAAATGATGTCAGCAGTTTTTGAAAAATTATCTACCCTAATAGCTGATGGACTTCAGGTTAGAAGAGAAAGATTAAGGGAGTTGATTCTGTGAAAGTGTAGCTCAAGGTCAATTGCCCTCAGATAAAACTTTCATATATTCCTTGCATACATAGTATTTGTTTTTACATACACTCTCAAAGTGGACGATTGTTTATGATAACACAGAACAATCCCTACATCCTTTAACGTCCAGACTAACTTTTTGTTTTATGGGGTTTTTTTTTATTGTTGTTTTTTCTTCTTGTTGTTGTTGTTGTTTGGTGTTTGTTTTTTGTTTTTGAGACAGGGTAACTCTTTGAAGGCCTGTCTATCCTAGAACTCACTCTGTAGATCAGGTTGGATTTAAAACTCACAGAGATCTACCTGCCTCTTCCTCCTGAGCTCTGGAATCAAAGGTGTGCACCACCATCACCACCACCACCACCACTACCACCTGGCCAGACTCGCTTTTGGTTGCTGTCAGTAATCACCTATGAAGATGAACTGCCACCTGTGTGGCAGCTGTCACAGACATTGTTGTTATGTTCTTATTGCATGGTCTGATTTATGGTGCTATTCTCTGTATGTATTTCAAAGCTGGGACTTTGAAAATCACATGGGATAGAAGCTCAAACTAAAAGACTTGATGAGTTGTTTCTCTATGAAAACCATGTACATCCTTTTTTTTTCATGTGTGTAAGAAACATAATTTTTTCTTCTCTCATATATTACATCTTGAGCACAGTCTTCCCTCCCTCCTCTGTCCCCAGTCACTCCCAGCATCTCACCCCTCTCCTCCAGATCCATTCCTCCGCTTTTCACTTCAGAAAAGTGTAGCCCTCCAGCAATATCAACCAAACAAGGCATATCAATGCATAATAAGACTAGACGCAAAACTTCATATTAAGGCAGGACAAGGTGACCACGTGGGAGGAAAGAGTCCCAAAAGCAGGCAAAAGAGACAGAGACAGCTTGGCAATATAGCCAGATGTCTAGACACATTTCCTTCAGGAAGTTAATTCTTTTGCTTTAATTATGCAATCATTTCTCTTGTGTACATTTTCATATAGATGTAGGAAAAAATCCAGAACTTTCTAGTCAGAGCTTAGTTCATTTTCCAATATGTTTCTTATTTTTATGGTAAATCGAACCATTAATACCACTCAGAGGAATGTATTACTTCCCACCAACAATATTCATTACTCCCTAGTATGTTCCCAAAAATTCCATCTGCCTACACCAACACTGCCAATCCTGACTTGCCTTTCATATCCAATTTGCAAGTGAGATCCCTGCTCTCTAAAACCAGGGCAGACACCTGAGCTGAGTGTCACTTGAGCTTCCTTCTGCCTCTGAATCTCACTAGAATTTAAACTTCCGTTGGCCAGCCCAGGGTTAAGAGACAATATTTCTCTTCCTCTAAGACTCAAATCTGGTCCTCCAGACAGATTTCTCAGCCCAGTCCTCCTAATGAGCTCCATTGCCCTACAGAAATGTACCCTAGGAAATGTGAATTTCGTGACAAAATTCTTAACACTTTTATTTTAATACTTTACCTTTGGGCACATTTTCAATAAAATAAATGTTAAGTTTGTCTGTTTTCACCTCTTCTGTTTATTTACACTATTTATTAATTACTGTTTATTGTCTACATTTAAGTCAGCTGATACTTTTGTAGGAAAGGGCAGAGATACACTTTTATCTGTATTTCTTTTTCTTCCTTTTTCTAATCATTCCCTTGACATTGTTAGGTGATATCATTTTACTTAGTTAAAGAAAAGAAGTGTATGTGTGGGGGAGTATTTGCATGTGTGAGCAGGTGCCTAAGAAGACTCGAAGACAGTAACAGATCCCAGAACTCAGTCCTCTGCAAGAGCAGTCAGTATTCCATCTTAAGCACAGTGCCGTCTCCCCAGACCTTCCTTCCTTTTAGGAAGGACTATTTTGCTGTCTGGATAAATTTATCTAAGGTCACTCTTTGCCCATTTAAATAGGCTGTCATTAATTCATTCTTACTTCTTGGGTCAAAAAGAATATTCTGGGAATAAATTTATATTGTAAAAGTTATCATTCTTACAGCTTATAGTTATTCTCCTCAGAGCTTATACAGATATAAATTATGAATGAAATTATAATAATTAAATTTATAAAAACATTGTGAAAGCCAAATAAATGCCATTGATTTTAAATAAACTCATAATGATATTTATAATCTACCTAAAATATGCTCATTCTTATTTCTTAAACTTGTGCAGTTATTTGGACAATAATGATTATAAGCACACTTATATGTATATTCATAAACACACATAAATCCAAAATGACTTAGAAGTAATTGGTCTAATATTTGCTACTATTTTATCTGTTCTGTATGTTTATATTAAGTGAACCAAGCAATCCATTTATACTTTTGAATGAAAAGCATTAAACTCACATTTTTTTTCTTATTGCAAAAGTAAAGGACAAAACTCTCAAAGTAGGGTACACTTTTTTTAAAACAAAGAAAAGTAAATATACATGCACTCATGCCTCTCTACCTCACAATGACAAAGACCAAAGGTAACCCTAAGGTGGTGTGTCTGTTCCTAGACTGGTTTTTTTCACACAATGCCTCTTGCTGCAATTTCTTTTATGGACTTATTTATTTGACACCTTTTCTAGCAACCCAAGTTTTCTCTTTTCTATATTCTCTGAAGACTTTGGAATCCTACAGTTCCTGAATTCATCAGTCTTCCACCAAATTCACACTCGTTCTAGAGACAAACTATTATGAGATTTATAAATTTTATATGCCCAGGCTAGAATCCAGTTAATTCAATTCACTGAACATAACATTCTTTGAACTCAGTTTTCTTGAATTTGCATGCCATTCTCAATGTCTTCCTTTAAGGATCATTCTCTGTTACCCAAGGAAATTATGACAATGTGGATCAACTAGTATAGTGGCTGAGAGTTTTAAAGTTTACTTTAAATAATGAAGAAAAATTAGCATTTAACTATTGGAAATTTCAAAAACCTGTATGGCACATTCTCTGTTCCTCTTAGTAGTTTTCTATAACTATGACAAAATACCTGCAAATTTATAACATAAAAGAAGAAAATATTTTTTTTTGCCTTTACAATTGTAGACATTTCAGTAAATAGTTGTTAGATCCCTTTTGAGGACCTATTGCAAGGTAGCATCATGGTGAAAGCAAATGATAGAAAAGAAGTTGTGTATTTCATAGCAGATAGGAAGCAGACTGGAGGTGTGCTGGGGGGAACCTGAAAACTCAACATACTCTTCAATAGAATGCTACTAGCTGCCTCCCTGTCCCCCGCCCCCAGCTAAAAGCTCTTAAAGTTTTCCTACCTCCCAAGAATCCTGTCAGCTATGGATAAAGTCTTCCAAACCCAAGCTTTAAAAGCTTTAAGTTTAAAAACTAAACAGAAATAAATCATTTGCCTCTGGGCAGTTTTATGCAATAATTCCTCTCATGCTGGTACTACTGCCTTGGGATTATTTGTTACCTTATAACAGACAGAAGATTAAAACAGTTCCTATGAGACCCACCCACCCATGACATACCAGCACCTTTCCTCTTCTGAGTCTCTTTAACCTGAGCAAAGATGGCTACATTTTAAGACATCCTTGGTTAGCAACTTCCTTCCGTTTCTTTATCAACCAAACCAATCAACCTAAAATTTGTCCTCCCTGCAAGACGTGTTGGATAAAGGTGGTACAGAACTTGTGGGAGTCCAAATTGGGTCCTAAGACACAACAGAGAGCGTAAACCTGGCAATGCCTGTAGGATAAGGAACCAGAGGATAGATGGCTCAGGGATGTAGCATAGAACCAAACATGATCAGAAAAAAATGTCAGTGAAATGATTCTTAATGATATTCTGCTATACTCATATACTGGAGCTTAACTTAATCATCATCCAGCAAGACATCATCTAGCAACTAATAGGAGATCCAGAGATCCACAGAGAAACATTAGGTGGAGCTCAGAGAATCATACAGAAGAAGGGGTGTTAGGATTATAGAAACCAGAGGAGTCAAGAACAGCACATGAACACAACCCACAGTGTCAACTAACTAGGGACCATAGGTACTCACTGAAATGGCAGAGATCCTGTATAGATCTGACCTAGGTCCTCTGCATGTATGTTGTGGTTGTGTAGCTTGGTATACTTATAGAACTCCTAAGAGAGGGAACAGGACCTGTCTGACTCTTTTGCTGACTTTTGTGATCCTTTTTCTCCTAGTGTATTGCCTTGACCAGCCTTGATATGAGGGTATGTGCCTAGACTTACTCTAACTTGGTTTGCCATGTTTGGTTGATATCCCCAGAAGGCCTGCTTCTTTCTGAAGAGAAACAAAGGAGGAGCGGATCAGGGAAAGAAGAAAGACAGAAGGCTGGGAAAAGAGGAAAGAGAAGAAACTACATTCAGGATGTTATATATAATTCAATAAATTAATAATAATAATAATAATAATAATCAATCTAAAAGCTCAGATTTTAAATCTTTGAATATTACCTAAAGAACTTAGGTTGTCTAAATTGTGTGCCCAGATTAGTTGAATCGTAATGGCCAGAGAGTCAGTGTCTCTTGCTTCAGACAAAATCCTTCTGGGTAGCTATACTTCTTAGTGTACAAGTAGATCTTCAGAAAAGTGGGACATGGATAAGGAGTATGTGATATGCACCCCTGACAAGTTTAATCCTGCTGCATGTAGCTATATCATGAACTGCACCTAAAGCACTGACAGAAATGGGAGGAAGTCAGCGGCATATGAAATTTTGGATACAAATAACAATTAACTTCTGGTAGATCCAGCCTTTGCATCAGTTCGGGTAGCCCAACATTACCATCCAAACTTTGCAAAGGAATCCTGGAAAGATTCACACTAACTTCAGTAAGGTAACCACATTAAAATTTACTTATTATTTACTTCAGATTGAAGTTTTCCCCTTCTATCACTTATATACTTATTTAATATACATGTAAGATTCCACTAAATTCTATGCCATAGATTTACTGATAAGTGGATATTAGCCCAGAAGCTCAGACCACCTAAGATACAATTCATAGACGAATCGAAGCTCAAGAAGAAAGAAGACCAAAGTATGGATACTCTGGTCCTTCTTAGAAGGGGGAACAAAATACCCGTGGGAGGAGATACAGAGACAAAGGGTGGAGCAGAGACTGAAGGAAAGGCCATCCAGAGACTGCTCCACCCGGGGATCCATTCCATATACAGTTACCAAACCCAGACACTATTGTGGATGCCAACAAGCACTTGCTGACAGGAGCCCAATGTAGCTGTCTCCTGAGAGGTTCTGCCAGTGCCTGACAAATACAGAGGGGGATGCTCACAGCCAACCATTGGACTGAGCACAGGGTCCCCAACGGAGGAGCTAGAGAAAGGACCCAAGGAGCTGAAGAGCTTTCCAGCCCCATAGGAGGAACATCAATATGAACCAACCAGTACCACCAGCGCTCCCAGGGACTAAACCACCAACCAAAGAATACACATGGAGAGACCCATGACTCCAGCAGCATATGTAGCAAATGATGGCTTTTTCAAACATCAGTGAGAGGAGAGGCCCTTGGCCCTGTGAAGGCTCGATGCCCCAGTGTAGGGGAATGCCAGAACAGAGAAGAGGGAGTGGGTGGGTGGGTGAGCAGAGGGAGTGGGAAAGGGATAAGAGGGTTTTCGGAGGGGAAACCAGGAAAGGGGAAAACATTTGAAATGTAATAAAGAAAGAGCCAGATGTGGGGAGGTAAAACCAGAAGCATCCCTGAGGCTTGCTGACCAGTTAGTGTACCTAACTGATTCTAGTTTGAGTGAGAGAAACTTTTTTCAAATTAAGGTGGATAACAATTTTAAAAAGACATTCAGTATTGACCTCCCTCATTCACATATATGTTCACACACATACAAACCAAATCTTACAAGTAATTTAAAAGAAATAGATATATATGTTCACCAAGGTTTTGTGTCATATAGTGAAGACTTAGAAGCAAAAATTAGGTAAATATGATTTAAAAAAATAACAAGTACTGTACTGTCTGGTTTTGTTTGTCAACTGGACACAGGCTGGAGTTATCACAGAGAAAGGAACTCCAGTTGGGGGAAGTGCCTCCATGAGCTCCAGCTGTGGGGCATTTCTCAGTTGGTGATCAAAGGGAGGAGGGCCCCTTGTGGGTGGTGCCATCTCTGGGCTGGTAGGGGTTCTATAAGAAAGCAAGCTGAGCAAGCCAGGGGAAGTAAACCAGTAAGGAACACCCCTCCATGGCCTCTGCATCAGCTCCTGCTTCCTGACCTGCTTGAGTTCCAGTCCTGACTTCCTTTGGTGATGAAAAGCAACGTGGACAATGTAACTTGAATAAACCCTTTCCTCCCCAACTTGCATCTTGTTCATGATGTTTGTGCAGGAATAGAAACCTTGATTAAGATAAGAACATTGTACGGTTGTGAGAGGGTGAAAAAGGAGGCATGCGTGCTGGGTGTATGAACATGACAGGGAACTTGTGAGAATGACATCTCCACCATGTGAACTCAGGATTGAACTCAGGACAGAAGACTTGGAGAAAAAGCACCTTTACTCTCTTAGCTCTCTTCCCTGCCCCAAATGTGTTGAACCGTTACAGAAATCTCGCAGTACTTAAACATATCATAGGTGCATACAATACTAGAACTCAGAAATACAGTGCTAAACAAAACAAATGGTGTATACATAGTTTGATACTTTTTCATGAAAACTATTTATATATGAGATAGCCAGAATACGACACATGAATACAAACATCCACAAATGCACATGCAAAGATAGTCATACGTAAATGCATGCATATATATGCATATATGTATAGGTGACATTTGAATAACTGTTTCTGAAGAGGAAATTCAAGCAAAGACTAAAAACCTTGTAGGAAACCTAAACCAAAACCAAACAAGACAAAGGAAGGTCTGTCTGAAGGCCAGAAATGTTGGAACAAAGTTAACATAACTCTTTGTGTCCAGGCCTTAAACTCTGTCTCCTCCAT
The DNA here is from genome assembly GCA_036184795.1 of Tokudaia tokunoshimensis. NCBI lineage: Eukaryota > Metazoa > Chordata > Mammalia > Rodentia > Muridae > Tokudaia > Tokudaia tokunoshimensis. Next base: position 18,206,770 of record BTHU01000018.1, on the reverse strand, counting down.
CTCTGTAGTCACAATCGGGTTGAGAAGAATGTTGTTTCATTCAAAATATTAATGGCCATCCTTTCTGCCTGGAATACTCTTAAATATGTTAGTAGGAAATTTGAGTAGATCTACCAGCCTAATTGACTGACTGGGATATTATGAATTGAAGGAACTGGTTGTTATGAATTGGATGTATTAGCATGTTATGGGTTGGAGGGGGTAAGATATTGTGAATTGAGGAAATGGGATATTATAAACTTGAAGAAGTGGAATATTACTGCTTTCTGAGTCCTCTTTAATGTTTTTCCTGGAGTTAATATCTCTTTCTCCTTCCTGTGTCCTTTCTTCAAATACTCCTCAGGGCTGTTTCTTGCACAAGAAAAGATAAAATACTTAGAGAAGAACATTATTCGTTGTCCTAGGAGCACTTAGATATACTTGGCAGTGGCCTAGTTTATAAGATTTAATGAAAATACATAGACACTTTCATAGGGAAATCTATACCAGAATTGTTTTGTGGACTGATCATATAAATAAAGGATCATATAAGCTGTCACCTGTTATGCTGGACACTAATTTATTGTGCTCTGTCGCCATTAATGCATTTACCATGGTGCTACTCAGTGAAAGGCCAAGGAGCTTGTTAAAGCTAGCGCTGATAACATTCTCCTAAACGTCAGTTCTGGGTTTGGAGGCCACTAACAGTACACATTTCTTCATGCTTCTTCCAACTGCATTGTTTTTATAACCTGGCTAAGAGCCTGGATTGAGTCCCAAGTCAACATATATAACATTTTGACTTCCTCTTAATCGTCCATGAGAAGTACTAATTAGAGACATTGCAGTTCAGAAGTTCTATACAGACTATCAGGAATAATAGAACTGGTTTACACTGATCATGCTTTGGCTTTTGTTGACTCTCATTTTGACCCATTCTAAAATGATGATTCTCCCCAAACCTTTTATATTCTACATATATCTCTTAGAATCTTATCCCTGTGCTCCAATTGCTTCTTATATGTCATTTACAGGATTATCAAAAGTGTTTTCCTCTAATAATATCTACAATTATTACTTTTTTTAATGGGGGGTTACTTTAGATTTATTTATTTATTTTATGTATATGAGTACACCACCATTGCTCTCTTCAGACACACCAGAAGAGGGCACCAGACCCCATTACAGATGGTTGCAAGCCACCATGTGGTTGCTGAGAATTGAAGTCAGGAACTCCGGAAGAGCAGTCGCTGCTCTTTACTACTGAGCCATCTCTCCAGCCTCACAATTATTTCTTAACATGCTGTTTCTCATTATATTGGGCATACCTTGGGAGAAGAGGGCATAGATATCCACATTTATAACCTTGATATCAGAATTATAGTCATAATAGCTTTACTGGATAAATGAATAAATAATTAACTAATGAAAACTGACAAAATACAGAGGAAGCATGGTAGCAGTCTCTGAAGATCTTCCACAATGAAATATGTCTTCCATGTTTATACTTGAACTGTCTCTATATTTCATTTTTAACAAAAATGAGTTGACATGGACAATAGGCAGCTGCAATTTCTGAAGCTAAGGCTAGTGATGCCTTACAGATTCCATCTGGACATTTTAATTCACACTCTAGTGAAAATTGCTTCTGTGTGAGAAATCTAACCATCCCATATTACATCTCATCGTGTTCTGTAGACACCCAAGATAGCTGTTTGCAGATGGCAACTTAAGAGAAGGAATGATCAAGACACTTCAAACTACTCCATCCATTCCAAATAAAGGACTAGATTTTGAATGGTGCTGCCTAACATCTGCTATGGACTTTCAATAACTCTAATCTAGTCACAGACACAGCCTAGTTCTTATTGGTTACAAGAATTCCAACTTAATTGAGTGTCAGTCATATCAAAACAATATTGTATTTGGCTAATAAAACCTCTATTAGACAAATTTCCTAGATATACACTTATTTTACACATGGCCTGGATTTATGTCTCTGCCGCATATTATTATATTCAGTTCTTTGCTTTTCTCCAGGCCTTTTCTTGAAAGACTTTTCATCTCCATAATTGCATGATATTTTTACTGCAGTAGGTAACCTTACAATAATATGCTGTCCCTATTTCCTCAATTAAAAGGTAGGGCTCTATTTCAGCAGGATTTATTTCAAATTAAATTTCATTCTTACTAAAGTTAGCTAACTAAGTGGGCCTTTTGCACTAATATCATCTTTACTAGATTTTAAAGCCTGAAATAATTACATAGCTTGTGGGAAATGCTTTAACATTAAAAGGTTTTTCAATTTTTTTTTTAATTTTATTAATTTTGTAACATCATACAGGGTAATGGCTTTCAATGGGGGCATTGTTCTACATACTTGTAACCTTTGCACCCACTGCCTCTCTGCCATTTCCCCAGCTACTTACTGCTGGATTCTTCCTCTATCCCATAGTCACCCCATCCTGCTTTCCAGTCACATACATTCTGTTGACCTCTTTTTCCCTTCCTGGCTCTCCCCTGACAGATATGCAGGGGTGTGTGTATGTGTGTGTGTGTGTGTGTGTGTGTGTGTGTGTGTGTGTGTGTGTGTGTGTGTGTGTGTTTGTGTGTGATCTCAGCACTCAAAATGAACAGGGAAACATATCTCTGTGAGTTCAAGGCCAGCCTGGTCTACAGAGTGAGTTCTAGGCCAGCCAGGGTACTATAGTAAGACTCTGCCTAAAGAAAATAAACAAAAACAGGATCCACATAAGAGAGTGTGGTATTATGATTTCTGAGTGTAGGAATTTTGATCAATATAACAATTTCTAATTTTAATTCTATTGATTCTATTTACTTTCCTACAGAGATTATGCTTTATTATTTCTTTATGGCTGGATAATGCCTTCATATGTATGTATCCCTTTTTGCTTAGCTGTCCATGTGTTGATAGACATCTAGACTGATTTCTTTTTTTATCTCTTGGAAGTAGTAAAGCAATAAGCATAGGGGACTCTGTGGTATGGTAACTAAGAGGGCTTTAGGAATAAACTCCAAAGTGCTTGACCATGTGGTAGTTCAGTTTCTTAAGTTTTTGAGAAAAACCCTACACTGACTATCATAATGCCTATGATACCACTTTAAACACCCATTAACAATGAACAGTAAAAGAGATTTCAACCAGTCTCTACATATGATAAAAGAGTAAAACAAATACACACATTGATAAATTTCAATCTTTAAATTGGTGTTCTACAGAGTTTACTTTCATTTTCAGCTCTGTGTTTGCTCATCTCTCCTTATGAGAATATTGAACAATGGTAGCCATTCTCTGGTTGAAGACCTTGATGTGATCACAGCTTAAAATTGCTTCAATGCATAAGACTGTGATCTGAAGTGAAAATGCACAGATTTGATGATTAAACAATGTTACAGTGTTTTATATTATGAAATACGTACTTTTCTCCTAAAATATAAGTACAGGAAAAAAAAACAAGAATGGTGATGTAGGAGCTCTGCTATACAGGAAAAAGGTTTTGGAATAAGATGAGGCTCTTTTGCTAAGTTACGACAATCACTCTGATATGACATCAGAGAAGTTAGAAACATTTATAGAGCCCTTGCTGACAATGAAAGGGGAATCTGTTCTCCATTGTGCACTAATACTTCAGTTTGTTAATAGTTTTCAAAGCATGCTTTTAACAGATCCTACTGGATCGATATGTTCTGTACATGATGTCAGTCAGATCCTTAACACTGGTATAATCTTGTCCAGTTTGATGTATCTTCTCACAATTGTAACATAAAAACAATAGCTAAATCTATTCTTCCTTTAGCTTTCTTAACATAGTACTTAATGTGGATTGTGGTGTTATTTTGAATTAGAATGCTTTAGTTTATATGACAATGGTGATCTGTTACCTTATTTTAATTTTTCTTATAGGTCTTAAGGCTAGAGTGGATTTCAACCTCTCTAGCCCAGCTAATGTCATAATGAAATTTTCATCAGTGGTAGCCATGGTTTTCAAAAACTGACATTATCTAAGACAGCTCCACTACAAAAATCCACATCCAGCTTATGTTTTTAAGCAAAGAGTTCAATACAAAATTATCTTTTTAATCTTCTTGGTTTATATATATATGCATTATTCAAAATTGACACACTAACAAAAAAAGAACCCTATAAGTTCGTTTTACTCTGTTATCTCCTTTTTTTTTTTTTTGCTTTTCTATTTGTTCCCATCTTCTGTGTTACCCTTCAGGTCCTTTTTTTCAAGGACTCCCCACCTCTGTTTATCTGTAATCAAACCATCGCTCTCCAAAGAGGAGCCGCTTCCTCCCTCAGAAGGTGAGCTCCTTGGGATGACTGGATGTGGAAAAATGCCCGGTGTGAACAAAGGAATGAGTAGTCTATGCCATTCACTAAGTTCTTTACTTGCCATGTTGCTTCAGATGACCCCTTGAGGACAGAAGGTGAGACACAATCTGTACTCATGGGGTAAATCAGTCCTAGCACAAAACAGGTCCCAAATGGCATGCCAGGGTACTCTGTGATTCTCACAGGTCTGCAAATGTTCTCTCCCTTGGTTTTCTGTAACATGTTCAACTTTCAACTATTGTATCACACTAATAGCATTGTAGATGGATGTATCTCCTCACCACTTACTGAAAAATATTTGGTGTGTCTTCTTCAATATTTGTTGTCTATTAAACAGATAAATGTACTTACCTTGCAGGGATTCTAGTTGTACAGGAAAGGTGATAAACAAATGAAGCCTGATGTAATCTACCTGTCACTCATCAAGTGTCAGTAAGGAGACAACATCAAGAGTAGTAAAGACCAGGTTTCAGGCGCATGTGTAGATCAGGAGAAGGTGCCTCATCCGTAAGCAACAGAGCATCTTTGTGAAGATAAAGCATTCAGCTTCTTTTCTGTAGTTAGCAAAGACTCTTTACTTAATTTTTAAGAGAATCCTGTGAGGCCAATATTTTTAAAATTTATTTATATAATATAAAAGAATTAAGAAACTCAGTAAAAAAAAGATTATAAGATGAACATGGAAATTATTTTGAATAGCTAATAGTCAAACACTTTAAAACTAGAAATGTCAAATGTCTGTTCCAAACTACATCAGAAATGCTGCTCTATGGTCTTTCCCACGTTACCTGAGCTGCAGTGGCTCAGTATAGTGTGTGTTTTCCTGTTCACTTGCATATGCAGCCGCATTTTGCCGTTCTTTCCAAATGATAGGGAAATCAAGTCAAGTTTATTCTCTTTCCTTGAATCAAACATGCATGGGATCTGATAATCGAGCAATATTATTGAAGTACCAAGAAACAGGGCCAGGATAATGGGTCAAGGGACAAGAAATTATACCACTAGTCTAATTGTTTCCTTATACTTTACGAAGATTTTTTAAAAAAAAGTGAAAATCTTACTCTAAATCCTTCTCAGAAAAGGTTCACGTGAGAGTTCTTCTGATGTGTGCCTCTCGATTCACTCCCTGTGACTCGTTCTTTCTCATCTGGGTTCTTTAAACTGCAGACACTCAATGGTCCAGTTTCCTATGCATTAACCCTTTTTGGGGTGTTCAATCTCCAAAGCCGCTGGAACTCATTCTTCTTCCAGCTTCTTTCTGTTGGTTTTATGGAAGGAATGAGGTGAGTCTGTGTTTAGAGCTTTGTCTGCCTGGGTAGGATCTGGGGGCAATTTCCACACTGGCAAGTACTGCGTAGTCTCTTCATTTAGAAGCTGTATATCTTACAGCCATTCAGATTTACCACCTTGTGAAATGCATCTATTTTGTGAATATCATGTAATTAATCTCTTGCATTGGATTAACTTGTAGTCCTATTTTTCTTAAAACAGCCCTGACTAAAGGAAATAGGGTTTTTTTTCTTCTAGAAATATTTGTCCCAAGCATGACTGTTAACATCCTTGTATGCTTCTGTGTTACTTAATACAAAATTCCCAATGCTTTAGTATGGTTTGTCCTTTCTATCCAGCAAATCTTTCTTATTCTATTTTAAACTGAAGAGTGCTAAGCTGCAATCCCTCTCCTGTTAGCTAAATCTTTTCAAATAACTTCCATTTGACCTTCGAATAATGACCTAGAAGTATAAGGCTACCTCAATGAGTATGAACTTTTAAAGTATATTAACTATAAAGCAATAGCTTGTTGACTATTTGTATTGCTTTTCACTCTTGATAGCCATGGTTGAAAATGTATTGTGCCCCATGGACAAGACTGGACATTTTGATTAAGTAAAAATGTGTTCAATTCATTAAGCAAAGTAGAATTTGATTTTTAATGTAATTGTAGCATTTTTAAGTAAACAGAAACAATGAGGTTATGAGACTAGGTAGTGAATAAAGACACTGCAAGTCATAATCAAGGAATGACTGAACTGGACAATGTATGCTATTTAATACTTATCTTTTTTAAAAAAAAATTTAGGCTTAATTCTTTCTCCATTTTCTCTCAAATCTCCTTTTGTCAATGTATCAAAACATGGTATTGTGTTATACTTTTCTAAAATCTCAGAAGCTAAGCTACCATTTCTCCTCTTTTTAAACTATAAAGCAGGTTTCTGCCATGACATATTTGTTAGGTGGGTAATTTTGTTCTTACGTAAAGATGAAGGTGAGGATATGGGACCCCGTAGAGTTCACTGACTTCTCCAGCATCACATATATGGTAAGTGCCAGGACCAAAGCTAGGCAGGGGAAAAACACCACACTTCTTTCCCCACCACCCCCTGGGAAATTCCCACATGAACACTGGCTCAGGGAGGAATGAATAGGTTCTTTCAGAAATAGAGTTGTCACAGCCTGATCGAAGTTAGCAAGCTTTCAGTTTGTTCAGACAAAGAAAACAAAATGTTAGGCTGGCTTCTCAGCCCGAGGGCCTCCGAGTGAAGGAAGCCCTCTATAGTGGGGTCCCTTTCAGCTACACTGAGCAGGAATTAGCAGACTGGAAAGCACACATTTTACATGAATATGGGCACATCCGGATTGCTATTTACCTTCACTGGAGGGCAGGTAACACGATGCAGTTTGAGCCTCTCCAGATTTTCACAGGCAGTGGAGAAGAATGTGGATTTGGATCTAATATTTGCCCAGCATCTTTTAGACAAGACATTCCCATAGGACTTTGGGAGGCATTAGTCTAAAGTGCCAGGGAACTGTGAAACACTAGCCATCTGTCAACAAACATGCAGGTGGCTGTGGACCACAGACGTTGCCTCTATCCTTTATAGATGGAGAGCAATTGTTATGAGACAAGGTCCCCAAATAGGTAGCCATTTTTTTCAGTTGGAAATTAAAATATGCTTATTATCTTGTCTAAAACTGCGGGTTATACTCTAACGACCCTTGGCCTCCATGTAGATGAGGAATGTTCAATGCTATAGCCAGGATTCCTTAAGCTAGCCAGTGTTGTGATCACCTCATTTTCCTACGGACTTACACAGTGTGATCTTAGCTGATAAGTCAGAATGCAGGCAGGTAGATAGCATTGCTCTCAGTTCATGGGTGAGTAGGTGATTCAAGCCACTAAAAGTGACAGCCAAATGTCATTACTCTCTGAAGAAGATGAATTTCTTGAAAGGAGACCATTTTGCTTTAGTGTACATGATGATTAAGATGTAAAAAGACATCCTGTAATAAAATAATAAATCAAGAGAGAACTGATTGTGTTTTAAATAAAAAACAATTGAGGAATTTTTGGGTCAAAATAGAGGGTGAATGAGAAAGACTGAAAAGTATAAAGAAGGTTCTAGAAGTCATCTATAAACAACTTCTTTTAAAGGATGTTTGAAAGTAATTTTAAGTATATTTTGCAAGAAATGGTTAACTTTTGTCTGTGTTCCCATGATACAAACCCTCCTTGTCTTTAGGAAACTCAGGAGGTTCACTGCGGAGTTGAACAGAAATACATGGCATTTGTAAACAAAAAACGGGATAACTTGGTAAAGTAATTCTTTGTCTCCAGAGAATGAATAGCTATGTTGGGCAAGGTTAGGCTTTATATCAACTTGAACTGGCTCTTTAAAACTTTCCTCTAAGGACAAAAAGAGTTCTGACAAAAATTATACTGTGATTAGAATAACAGTGTACATATGAATATAATGTTCCTTAAGGAGAGAAGGGAGATTTTCATCTGTCCCCAGCCCTCTGAGTTCAAAGCTCTCATTTTAAAAGAAAATTTAAAGAATTATACATGGGCACATATGCATAATAAATGCTGACTTATAGAAGGTCTAATTGTCCAATAAACATATTAACCAGGACAATGAGATAAAGTATAAGCCTACTCAATATATATCCCTCCTTCCCAACCAATGCCCTGCAGTCAGGATTTCACACACCAAGGTGAGCCAGCATTTAGTCTTAGTATTTACAGTTACTGCAGGGTCATCAAGTTCTCTTCCAGAATTCTAGGTGTGAGGTACTGATTTTTCATTTGTCATTTACAATAATACGAGAAATTCAGTCATCTCCAAAATCAAGCCAAAGTCCCACTTTAAAGAAGCCCACATCTCAGATGCATGGAAAATGGTGCAAAATGTTGGTTGACTATCCAATCCAGAGGGTCGGTGTTCTTAACTAATGTCACAGGAATATGGTTCTACTGAGTTCTTAAATACATGAAAATGTAAGGGATATAAAACTTTTCAAGTGAAAGAAATTTATTTCATCTAAGGTAGAAATTATTTGTTACAATTCATAGCAGGAAATATGCTTCTTTACAACTGTGCTTAAAGTTATAGTAATATCAAATAAAATATAAATATCATCCATAAGCTGTTATGAATAAGTCCCAATCATTGATAAAATACATTTTACTTTAATTTCTAAAAGAACCACATGTACCTGGTAAGATTGTAAGCACTTCTCTTTGCAAAAGCAGCTTAGACTTGTCCTAGCTAAGAAAATATTATCTCTGTATGACCTTCTAAAATTGTAGAAACATGTTTTCATGCATAAGCATTTGCTGTGCTTATTAAATTAGGAATTGACAGAACTTAAGTTGCTTTATCAGCAGTCATGTATTCAACAATCCCCTGAGTACCTACAATATATTTGATGCCAAGAACAGAACTCACAAGGAAAACAAAATTACTAAATCCATAGAGAACAGGGAGAATAAATATGCACATATTACCCTATTAAGAGAAAACCATATAGCAAAACAATCTGACTGGAAAGCTTAGAGAGATCTGATTGATCTTTCCCATGAAACTATAATAAAAATGAACTATCCAGGGCTCTTGGTTATCATCAACAAAAATTTAGCTTAGGGTTGGTTTTCTTTAATGCAGTAACAAAAAAACTAAAATAAAATTTTAAAATTCTATACGATTTTCTAAGTAAATTTCTTTCTGGGTTTAAATAATTGTGAAGATATCCAGGAATTTTGAGTCTGTCAATCAACAGCTATTCACTCAAGCTGGGTTTGAGTATTCAGCATGTGCGAGAGATTCACAGGGTAAGATTAACAACAATAATAGGAATAATAGATTCTTATATAGAGCAATCTCATAGTTTATATGCTAGCTGAAATATTAGGAAAATTCCATTCTATGGCAAATAAAAGTACTCAAAATCAAGTGAAATCAATACTGCATTTAAAGTTTTAGATGGCATTGAACATAGAATATTTGATTAACTTGTCAGGTGACAGCTGTAGAATGTCACGCACAAAGGCAGGAAAGTATGCAAACTTCCCCACATTCATGCGGGCTCCACAATCTAAAACTATTGGTTCCAATTAATGTCTATTCTCATTTCTACATTGATTGAATGCTATTGTATTTGAGGCAGAGTGTGAGCATTTCATGGTTTTGATTTATAGGACTTGCATAAATTGAGAAGAGCCATTCCTTGTTTCTAATTATGTTAGGTTGCACCGTGGTGATTATGACCCATGTGATTCATACCCTTCCAAACGCATAAGGAGCATCTTGGGGTAGATTTGAGAGCATGTTGCGATGCTGCCTGTGCCCTGGACTATTTGCCCCCCAACTCGATGGCTTTTCGGCTGTGTAGCCCCAGCGTTTGTGTAGAAGTGGTTGCCATTGTTCCTCCTGTATTTGATGACTTTTGGTAGTAACTACTGGGATGGGATGGAGATACCGGTGAACATGGAACACATTTTTTTATTAGATATTCTCTTTATTTACATTTCGAATGTTATCCCCTTTCCTGGTTTCCTCTCCGAAAACACCCTATCTCATCCCCCCTCCCCCTGCTCACCAACCCAGTCACTTCCGCATGGAAGACATTTCAAATCAATAAAATAGTCCTTGAGTTTCAGTGAAAGCCAGTCAAGAATGCCTGCATGTATCTAAGACAGCAAAATACATCTTGCTTTGGATTTCAGTTAATGCACTTCCAGTAGATATGAGTTCACTCTATTTTATTTTTAGGAAATATCAGTATTGTGTTTATGATTTTACAAATGATAATGGTAAAAAAGGGAAGAAAGAAGAAAAGGAAGGAAGGAGTTAGTCATGAAAATATGGAGTCTTACAAGGAGGAAAGGGAGTAGGAAGAAAGATAAAATTGTGATTTATGTGGACAATTTTAGGATTTCTATTATCTCTTAAGATCACCATTTTTTTCCCAGACTCTTCCAATAATGATAAAGCAGCAACAAAGAGAATTGACTTTCAAATTGCTTCCTAATTTGCAGCACAACATGTCTCAAAGGGCACTAAGGAAATGAGAAACCTAATTTTTGATGACATTAGAGATCATTTCATCCAATTTCCTCATCTTATACATAATGAAAGAAGAGCAACAGAGCTTAGGTGTCAGCTGTCAAGCTCCACAGTGGGTCTGGGGCAGAGACTTACAGGGAAAAAAAAGGAGCACTTCCTATGGAACCACTTTGTTAAAGTATAACATGAAATAAGTGCTGAGAATTTGAAGCTTTCAGTGTGTCTCCATCCATCCTTGGTGTTATTTCCTCCCACATAATGCAATGCCTGAAGTATTGTTGATGGTCATGTTTGTAAGATGCTTTTCCCTTCATTTTCTCTACTTGTTGCACAAAATAATCTGAAATATTGCTCTCGTTCTATACCCTTTATTCCTTTTCCACCTTTGACCAAGGAACACTAGTCATAAATTTTAGGTTACCTATTTTACAAAGTAGATGGGGAGCTTATTGATTACATCCAACAGCAAATGCAGAGAGAGGAGACAGGGGAGTGGTTTTCCCACTTACGTGTGTGGCCCAGCAAGTATGAAATAGTATTTAAGCCTGAAGATACTTCTAAAGCTTTTCTTTTTTTTAAGCTATCCTTCACCAGAGTTATTACTTGAGAATGCAGGAACCCTAGTGAATGCCATATACAGAATAATGAAGATTTTCAGCTAGACCAGCTGAGACTTGCAAGTTTCCTTAGAACTATGTAATTGTCCAGACATTGGTTATGTTTTGTTTTGAAATGATGGCATGCTGCGCTAAGATGTTCATATGTACTGTTTCAGTTAATTCTTGGAAGATTAAGAAGGAGTTTGGTTCCTTCATTTTAAACATATGAGAACAGCGGTTCAGGGTCTAAGTCACCTTAAATTAGATAACAAAGACCTCTTAGCATCCTCATAGAAGCAGGGTAAGGGGGGATGGGATAGGGAGTTTGCAGAGGAGAAACCAGAAAAGGGGATAACATTTGAAATGTAAACAAAAACAAACAAACAAACAAGACAAATGACCTTACCTTGGCTTTCATGGCCTACAGAAATCTAAATAAATCTGACATCCCTCTGCCCCATAGCTCCCTCATCCTGGTGTCACCATGTCACCTAGCTATCTTGCTTCTGTCCCTCTGATTGCCCTGGCTGCAAGAGCTTTGTCTCTGATCCTCTCTCACTTGTATCCTCACTCAGCCTCCTACTTCAAAATCCATCTTTGGATTTCATGACAACTCTCCAGAGAACCTTCTCTGACACTGTAGAAGAGCAGGTTGGAAAGTCTTCTAAGTCTCAGTACACTATCACATGACACAGCGACTTTAAATGAAATACCCTTCTATCTCAAGGTCTCTATAAGGACAGAGATTTTACACTTAGAGTCATATATAAACTTACTAAATATACGGAGAAATGAATAGTCAGTATGGAACAAGACAACTCAAAGCATAAGAGTTATTGTTCTTGTACACTTTGTAAAGCTCAAGTTTTCCACCCACCTTGTCGGCATTGAATTTGCTATACTACATTACCCTGCCAAGCTGTGCCTGTATTTGTTCCCATAATATTCTCTGAACAAAATAAATAGAATGTATACAGATATGTGCACACACAAACACACATACACATACACACACCACACATGCTCATGTATCCACAATGAGAATTAGATTAGATTGCAAGGTATAGGCTATACATTAGTTTAAAAAAAAAAGGTGTCTACATTTGAGAAAGACTGAGAATCTGGTAGCTGCTTTTTCCATAAATCTCAGTACCACAGCAATTCCAAACTGCTACTGATTGCCTGGAGATTCCTGAAGAGTCTCTGGTACTAAGTCCATATGGGAAGGCCCAATAGTCTGGTGTCAGCATGTTCAGAAACAATAAGCAAAGCAAAAAGCTGCATTCTGCAAATTCCTTCTACCTCATTATATCTGACAAATTTTTGGAAGATGCTCCTCACTTTGAGGTCAATCTTCTTCTTTTAATCAATTCTTTCTGAAATATCCTTCCAAACATGTCTAGAGATATGTACCCTTAGGTGATTATATGTCTTATCAAGTTTTCAATGAAGCCCAGTCATGTATGAAATGTTTATCTCTGGGACTGTTTATGAATTAATTAGACTTACTAATCAATATACTGCTCACAGGTGTTGAGTTTTCTTATCATGTTGATTGTAATATACATAAAACATGTTTTATGACCCATATGATTATAGATGGGTTTCAATAAGGTTTCTTCTATCAAATTAGTTGACCAGAATTGAACACAGGATTGAACCCAATTATTGTGAGGTCAGGAAATGAAACCTACCATGTGATCAGAAAGAAGAAAGAACAGAAATAGTAAAATACAAACAATAGCTTCCAATGGAAGCATGAAGGAGTCAGGTAAAGAAAAGGAGGGGGGAAAACAAAAGGCAAAAATTATATGAGTAGAGACAGTAATTAAGCATTACAGTTGTGACTGCTTTTAGAAGTATCAACTCATTTATTCTAAATTTCTCAAGCCACATAATCAAACCCTGATGTAATTGTTGCTGTAGAGGGACTTCATTGTTGCATCCGCAGTTCTTACTCAGCTAACTTCGAATTAGAAAGAATTTTAGAGCTCCTCCTCTGCCACCGTCTGACCCATTCATTCCAACGTGGTAGACCCCTGCCAGGTCTGCAACAGGGAAGTCCCCAGTTCCTGATACTTTCTAGAGAACCAGTAGAACACAGAACATTTGAGAATGAGCAGAACGCAGGACATTTGAGAGCAAGCAGCACACAGGGCATTTGAGAACCAACAACCTTCAGGGAATTCAACCCTTGCCAAGTCTGCCACAGGTAAGACCCCCATCTCCTGATACTTTTGGAGAACCAGCTGTATGCTGGGCATTTGAGAGAAAGGGAATTCAAGGAGTACAGATACACAGGCTGCAGGACAGAGAAGCCACAGTCAGAGAAAACAAGACCAGTTAACACCAGAGATAACTAGATGGCCAAAAGCAAACACAAGATCATTACCAACAGAAACCAAGGCAACATGACACCAACAGAACCCAGTTCTCCCACAACAACAAATCCTGGATACTCCATCACATTGGAAAAGCAAGAGCTGGATTTAAAATAGCATCTCATGATGCTGATGGAGGACTTCAAGAAGGACATAAATAACTCCCTTAAAGAAATACAGGAGAATATGGGTCAACAGATAGAAGCCCTTAAAGAGGAAACACAAAAATCCCTTAAAGAAATGGGGGAGAACATGGGTGTACAGATAGAAGTCCCTAAAGAGGAAATACAAAAATCCCTTAAAGAAACACAGGAGAACATAGGTCAACAGGTAGAAGCCATTAGAGAAGAAACATAAAAATCCCTTAAAGTATTTCAGGAAAACACAAACAAACAAGTGAAAGAACTAAACAAAACTATCCAGGATCTAAAAACGGAAATAGAAACAATAAAGAAATCACAAGTGAGACATCTCTGGAGATAGAAAACCTTGGAAAGAATTCAGGAGTGATAGATGCAAGCATCAACAACAGAATACAAGAGATAGAAGAAAGAATCTCAGATGCTGAAGATTCCATAGAAAACATTGACTCAACAGTCAAAGAAAATGCAAAATTCAAAATGCTTGTAACCCAAAACATCCAGGAATCCAGGACACAATGAGAAAACCAAACCTAAGGATTATAGGTATAGAAGAGAGCAAGGATTTACATCTTAAAGGGCCAGTAAATATCTTCAACAAAATTATAGAAGAAAACTTCCCTAATCTAACAGATGCCCATGAGCATAGAAGAAGCTTATAGAACTCCAAAGAGACTGGACTAGAACAGAAAGTTCTCCCATCAAATAATAATCAAAACAACAAATGCACTAAACAAAGAAATAATATTAAAAGCAGTAAGGGAAAAGGTCAACTAACATATAAAGGCAGACCTATCAGAATTACACTAGACTTCTCACCACTAACTATGAAAGCTAGAAGATCCAGGGCAGATGTCATACAGACCCTAAGAGAACATAAATGTCAGCCCAGACTACTGTACCCAGCAAAACCCTCAATTACCATGACAAACGCAAATTTACACAGTATCTTTCCACAAACCCAGCTTAACAAAGGATAATGGGTGGAAAATACCAACACAAGGCAGGAAACCACACCGTAGAAAAAGCAATAAAGTAATCTTTCAACAAACCCAATTGAAGGAAACTACACAAGCAGAATTTTGCCCTTAGCAAAGAAGATAACAGTAAGCAACAATCACTTTTCCTTAATATCTCTTAACATCAATGGTCTCTATTCCCCAATAAAAAGACATAGATTAACAGACTGGATATTTAAACTGTACCCAACATTTTGCTGCATACAAGAAACCCACCTCAGTGACAAAGGCAGTCACTACTTCAGAATCAAAGGTTGGAAAACAATTTTCCAAGAAAATGGTTCCAAGAAACAAGCTGTAGTAGCCATTCTTATATCAGATAAAATTGACTTTCAACCAAAGTTGTCAAAAAAGATAAGGAGGGACACTTCATACTGGTCAAAGGAAAAGTCTACCAAGATGAACTCTCAATTCTGAACATCTACGCTCCAAACACAAGGGCACCCACATTCATAAAAGAAACTTTATTAAAGCTCAAAGCACACATTGTACCCCACACAATAATAGTGGGAGACTTCAACACCCTATTTTCAACAATGGACAAATCATGGAAACAGAAACTAAACAGAGAAACAGTGAAACTAACTGAAGTTATGGACCAAATGGTTCTAACTGATATTTATAGAACATTCCACCCTAAAGCAAAATAATATACCTTCTTCTCAGCACCTCATGGTACCTTCTCCAAAATTGACTATATAATAGGTCACAAAACAGGTCTCAACAGATACAGAAATATTGAAATTTTCCATGTTCCTTATCAGATCACCACGACCTAAGGCTGGTCTTAAGTTCAAACAAAAACAATGGAAACACACATACACGTGGACTTTGAATAGTGCTCATCTCAATGATAGCTTGGTCAAGGGAGAAATGAAGAAAGAAATTAAAAGACTTTTTAGAATTTAATGAAAATGAAGACACATCATACCAAAACTTATGGGACACAATGAAAGCAGTGCTAAGGGGAAAACTCATAGCAATGAGTGCCTCCAAAAAGAAAATGGAAAGAGCTTACACTAACAGCTTGACAGTGCACTTGAAAGCTCTAGAACAAAAAGCAAATATACCTAAGAGGAGTAGACAGTAGGAAATAATCAAACTCAGGGCCGAAATCAACCAAATAGAAAAAAGAGAACTATACAAAGAATCAACAAAACCAGGAGCTGGTTCATTGAGAAAATCAACAAGGTAGATAAACCAGATAGATTAGCCAGACTAACCAGAGGGCACAGAAGCATTACCCAAATTAATAAAATCAGAAATGAAAAGGGAGACATAACAACAGAAACTGTGGAAATTCAAAAAATCAACAGATCCTACTACAAGAGCTTATAGTCAACAAAGTTTGAAAATCTGAATGAAATGGACAACTTTCTAGATACATACCAGGTGCCAACGTTAAAACAGGATCAGAAAATCCATCTAAATAGTCCCATAATTTCTGACGAAATAGAAGCAGCTGTTAACAGCCTCCTATCAAAAAAAAAAGCCCAGGACCAGTTGGGTTTAGTGGGGAATTCTATCAGATCTTCAAAGAAGAGCTAATACCAATACTCTTCAAACTATTCCACGAGATAGAAACTCAAGGAACATTCTATGAAGTCACAATAATGCTTATACCTAAAGCTAACAAAGACCAAACAAGGAAGGAGAACTTCAGACCAATCTCCCTCATGAACATCGATGCAAAAATACTCAACAAAATTCTAGCCAACTAAATCCAAGAATGCATCAAAACTATAATTCACATGATCAGGTAGGCTTCATCCCAGGGATGCAGAGATGGTTCAATATATGGAAATCCATCAATGTAATCCACTACATAAACAAACTCAAGGAAAAAAGCCACATGGTCATTTCATTAGATGCTGAAAAGACTTTTAACAAAATCCAGCATCCCTTCATGATAAAAGTCTTAGAGAGATCGGGAATCCAAGGCCCATACTTAAATATAGTGAAAGCAATATACTGCAAACCGATAGCCAACATCAAATTAAACAGAGAGAAACTTGAAGCAATCCCACTAAAATCAGGGACCAGACAAGACTGCCCACTCTCTCCATATCTATTTAATATAGTACTTGAAGTCTTTGCCAGAACAATTAGACAACAAAAGGAGGTCAAAAGTATACAATTTGGAAAGGAAGAAGTCAAAATTTCACTATTTGCAGATGATATGATCATATACTTAAGCGACCCTAAAATTTCCACCAGAAAACTCCTAAAGCTGATAAACAACTTCAGCAAAGTGGCTGGATACAAAATTAACTCAAACAAATCAGTAGCCTTCCTCTACTCAAAGGATAAACAAGCTGAGAAAGCTATTAGGGCAATGACACCCTTCACAATAGCCACAAAGGATATAAAGTATCTTGGTGTGACTCTAAACAAAAAGTGAAAGATGTATATGACAAGAACTTCAAACCTCTGAAGAAAGAAATCATAGAAGATCTTAGAAGATGGAAGGATCTCCCATGCTCATGATTGGCAGGATTAATATAGTAAAAATGGCCATCTTGTTGAAAGCAATCTACAGATTCAATGCAATCCCCATCAAAATCCCAAATCAATTCTTCATAGATCTAGAAAGAGCAATTCTCAGATTCATCTGGAATAACAAAATACCAGGATAGCAAAATCTATTCTCCACAACAAATGATCTGCTGGGGGAATCACCATCCCTGACCTCAAGCAGTACTACAGAGGAATAGTGATAAAAACTGTTTGGTATTGCTAAGGAGACAGGCAGGATGATCAATGGAATAGAATTGAAGAACCAGAAAAAAACCCACACACCTATGGTCACTTGATATTTGACAAAGGAGCTAAAAATGTCCAGTGGAAAAAAGACAGCATTTTTAACAAATGGTGCTAGATCACCTAGAGGTCAGCATGCAGAAAAATGCAAATCGACCCATTCTTATCTCCTTGTACAAAGCTCAAGTTCAGTAGATCAAGGACCTCCACATAAAACCAGACACACTGAGGCTTATAGAGGAGAAAGTGGGGAAGAATCTTGAACACATGGGCACAGGGGAAAATTTCCTGAATAGAACATCAATAGCTAATGCTCTAAAAACAAGAATCAACAAATGGGACCTCATAAAACTGCAAAGCTGTAAGGCAAATAGGACAAAACATCAACCAACAAATTGCGAAAAGATCTTTACCAATCCTAAGTCTGATAGAGGGCTAATATGCGATGTATACAAAGAACTCAAGAAGTTAGACTCCAGAGAGTCAAATAACCCTATTAAAAATGGGGTACAGAGCTAAACAGAAAATTCTCAACTGAGGAAACTTGAATGGCTCTAAAACACCTAAAGAAATGTTCAGTATCCTTAGTTATCAGGGAAATGCAAATCAAAACAACACTGAGATTCCACCTTGCACAGGTCAGAAAGGCTAAGATCAAAAACTCATTGGACAGCAGATGCTGGAGAGGATGTGGGGAAAGAGGAACACTTCTCCATTGTTGGTGGGATTGCAAACTGGTAAAACCACTCTGGAAATCAGTTTGTCAATTCCTCAGAAAATTGGACATAGTACTACCTAAGGACCCAGCTATACCACTCCTGCGCATATACCCAGAAGATGCCCCTACATGTAATAAGGACACATGCTCCACTATGTTTATAGCAGCCTTATTTATAATAGCCTGAAGCTGAAAAGAACCCAGATGTCCTTCAACAGAGGAATGGATGTAGAAACTGTGGTATATATACACAATGGAGTACTATTCAGCTATTAAAAACAATGAATTCATGAAATTCTTAGGGAAATGGATGGAGCTTGAAAATGTCATCCTGAGTGAGGTTATCCAATCACAAAAGATCACACATGGTGTGTACTCACTGATAAGTGGATATTAGCTCGGAAGTTCAAAATAAACAAGTTACAATTCACAGACTACAGGAAGCTCAAGAAGAAGGAGAACTGAATTGGGGCTGCTTTGGTTCCTCTGAAAAAGGGAACAAAATACCCACAGGAGCAATAAAGGAGAAAAAGTGTGGAGCAGAGACTGAAGTAAAGGCCACACGGAGACTGCCCTACCTGGGGATTCATCCTATAAACAGATACCAAACCCTGACACTATTATGGAAGAGAAGAAGCACATACCAAAAGGAGCATGTCATGGTTGTCTTGGGGCGGCGGTGGGGGGGGTCAGAGGCTGCCAGAACCTTACACGTACAGAGGCAGATGCTAGCAGTCAACCATTGGTCTGGGAGTGGGGTCCCCAATGGAGGAGTTGGTGGGCAATCCGGAGGAGCAGAAGGGGTTTACAGCCCCATGGCAAGAACAATGATGGCCACCTAGATGCCCCAGGACTCCCAGGGACTAAAAACCATCAACCAAGGGATACATATGGTTCCAGCCAAAAATGTGGCCAAGGAATACCTTGTTGGGCATCAGTGGGAGGAGTGGTCCTTGGTCAGGTGAAGGCTCAATAGATGCCCCAACATAGGGAAAGAGAGGCAGGGGGTGGGGTGGGGGAGTGGGCCGGGGTGGAGGGTCATATACTTGTAAGCAGGGGGTGGGAGGAGGGGTTGTGGGTTTTCCGGGAGAGGGGGAAACCAGGAAAGGTTTTAGCATTTGAAATGTAAGTAGAAAAAAATTAAAAATAAAAAAGTTTTAAAAAAGAAAAAAAGAAAAAAGAAACCAGCCTGACATCATCACTAAAAGAAAGAAAGAAAGAAAGAAAGAAAGAAAGAAAGAAAGAAAGAAAGAAAGAAAGAAAGAAAGAAAGAAAGAAAGAAGAAGGGAAGGAAGGAAGGAAGGAAGGAAGAAAGAAAGAAAGAAAGAAAGAAAGAAAGAAAGAAAGAAAGAAAGAAAGAAAGAAAGAAAGAAAGAAAGAAAGAAAGAATTTTAGATAATAGGTTATGTTCAGTAAAATAAATGCAGACCAAGGTTTCTTCCGGTACAGACAAGATAAAGAGAGCTTGAAAAGTAAAGTAAATTGCCTGTCTTCCATTTGAGATCAAACTGATATTTGAAAACCATACATATTCAAATGGTCAATTCAAATTCCTGAAAAACGGGTAACTGCAAAAGTGGATATTAAATGAATAATTTAGCACAATGTTTTACAAAATTAATTGAAAGCAGTGCTACAAGAATACACCATTACATCACGACAGAAGGCCCTGAGAACCACTTAGGAGAGCTGAGAAAAATATTTCTTTCCCTTCTCTTTAAGATACAAAACAAGTACAGACAAAAACTTCACAACTTTTCTCAGGGTTGTTTAGTAAAGAGCAAGGGACAAATGACCGATGTTGCTTCCTCTCATCGTCTCCCTTATAGAGATTTGGCTTTAGGAGATTTTTAAAACTACAGTCTGCCAGATTTTGATTCATTCCCATGGAGACAGGCTTCCAAATATGGCAAATGCTTGTGCTTACATTCAGAGAGAAGCACATTAGATGAAGACACCTGAGCCCGAGAGTGACCCTTTCCCAGGCTGTTCTTAGGATGAGGTCTCAAGTGCCACTTGAAATGTCCCCAAACTTCCTAATTCACAAGGGTGTGAAAACAAGCACATGCTTAGGGAAGAGAGGAGCTGCCAAGTCAGGAAGAATTAAGAATCAAAAGACATCTGATTGTGGGAAATTCTCCTTGCTGTGACCATTCCCTTTGGGAAAAAGAGCCAAATGTACACTGCTGAACAGAACTTCTGAGGTCTTGACTCTTTGTTCACTTAAGACCATCCAAATTCACTTGCTGCATAGGCCCTCAGTTATATGTGGAGTAATGTTCGGTATATAGGGTGCCTGTAAATACAGCAGAGGTGAGGAGACTGGTCTGGTTTTCAGAGACAGCTGTCTATGGATCATGTTAGCTTTTCATTGTCTCCACACTGTCTCCAAAGGCTTTGCTAAATTATTTGAAGCAAAGCGTGGGTAGAAGAAAGGATTAATGTTTCATAGTGTTGGTCAAAACCTATGCAGGGGGAAATAGGAGGCCAATCGTTTCTCAGTACCTCTAGCAAATGTGATTCTTTTCTATGTGAAGAAAGAAGATGAGAGTACGGATGAGGTCACTAATAGTATTGTTATTTGGTTATTGAAAGGCAGCAGGAAAACACAAGAAATTTAAGCACCAAAGATTAGACTTTTTAAACATTTATACACCAAATAATATGCAATATGTAGTAAAGTATTTGATAAATAGTAAATGGTATGCGAATGTATTTTGAGTGAAAAATGTTCCCATTACCACAGACAGACAGATAGACAGACACACACACACACACACACACACACACACCTATTTATTTAATTATTTATGGTTCTGGAGATTGGGACTAGGGTCTTGTGTATGATAGGTAAGTTCCCCACCAATAAGGTACATCCCAAGTTCTCTTTTAAGCCTTTGAGTCTGGATTTCATTAGGTTGCTCTGGCAGGACTTGACCAGTCTATAGCAAACAGGCCTTGAACTTTCTGTCTTCCTGCTTGGCATTCCAAGAAGTTAGGATCTCAGGTTTATATCACTAGATATAGCTGTCTTTCATATTTTCAAAGATTTCTTTGAATAATGGAAGTTTATTAATTTCCAGACTTCCTTCCACTTTGGGCTCCTTCCATTTACACATGTTCTTGTCCATTACCCTGCCCACCTCCCTCTTCTCTGTCTCTTCCCAGCTCAAAACAAATCATAATCATAGTTACGATACAGAATCATAAAATCATAGGAGTCATGCCTAATTCTAAGACAACAGATTGTAAAGTAGAACATCAGTTACTGAACTGATAACATCATTTGCTCAGAAGTAACAATACAATTTAGTTTAATTTAACACAATTAAATGAAGGTATTCTGATATCCTTGAATGGTTTAGAAGAATACTGCTGTGTTAACCTACAGAGACACCATGATAAGTCAGCGACAGGTTAAAGGCACTTTATACTTGCAGGTGTACATTTAAGGATATGTACCAGTGTTTCTGTTGGGTTTTGTCTCTGGCAAACATGCTATCTCTTACATACTTAGCAATGCTCTTGATTTTCTTTTTTCATTCCATGTGTGTTCTTCAGGTGTAGCTTACAAGCCCCATGGATGCTGGTTTACTCATAAGTCTAAATTTCCTTCCAACCTTCTCTCTACAGTTCTTGGGCAAAATTTTCTGAAGGTTAAATCACTTGAATATTGAAATATTGAATATCTGGAAATTTACAATCTTTTCACCTTTCTTTTTAAAACATATAGATCAACCACAAGATATGGATGCCATTGTAAACCATAGGAATTTTTCACAAATGATAACTGAATTCATTAGTTTTGCTGAAAAACATGATGGAGAAACTATATAGGGGGAAGCAGGTCTTTAGCAGGACCACATAACAACAGTTCTCTTTTCTCAGTGTACTGGTGAACCACAGCCTGTCTAAACAAACAAACAAATAACATACCGTCTTCAAAGTTCGCTTGAAGTGTGTTTCTTCCACAAGTAAGCAAAAAACAAACTCTATGGTTACTTACTACAAATCAAGCCTGTCTTCTCATGTTCATGAGTTCTTTTGTTCCTGTTTGGGGTGTGTGTGTGTGTGTGTGTGTGTGTGTGTGTGTGTGTGTGTGTGTGTGTGTGTGTGTGTGTGTGTGTTGATTGTGCATATGCAGAAGCCAGAAGTCAATTATGGTCAATTTTCAGGAGCCATTTACCTTATTTTTTGACACAGGATCTCTCGTTGGCCTAGAGCTCAATGACCTAGCTAGATCGGCTGGCCCCAGTGTCCCATGAACCCAGTTGTGTCTCTTCCCAGTGCTGAGACTTTAAATGCCAGTTAGTCTTTGACCTCACTATTTCCTCTCTTGATTTAAAGTCAAATGGCTTCTCTCGATCTCAGCATTCAATCCAGCCGTGGTTTTCTCTAATCCATTTGCTGTGAAAATACGCTTCTTAGAAGAGAAGTAAGAGCTACACTCACCTGTGGTGGAAGCATAAGTTTCAGAATGTTGTGAAGAATTATGCTGATCCAGCAACATGGCAGCAATATTGCTCTTCTAAGATCCTTGGTCTCATAAGGCTTGGTTTCTGGTAGTAGACACTAGTTCCCTCCTGTGTAAGTTGGCCTTAAGTCCAATAAGGCAGCTGTTGGTTATGGCCAACATATGAATTCTGCGGCTGACTTTAGGGTTTTCCTGCTGTGCTGGTCATTGTTATCGTTCATAGGTACCACAGATGAATAGAACTATTGATTGCTTGTTTCCCTTCGCTATTCAGTGAGCTTTATTCATATATTTCTACATGTATGTATGTTTTCAAGTGAAATGGGGCTAAAACTTTGAGAACATATGAAGGGTAATGGAAGGCTTTGGTGTGAGAACAGGGAAGGGAGAAAGGTTGTAGTTATGTTTTAATTAAAATTTTCATTTTAGAAATGCTATTGAAAATTACATTTAAAAAAAAAGAAAAATAGGAACCTGATAAAGAGTTTGCAAATGTATTTTTTTTTCAAATTAATCCATTAAGGTATCAGCCATCTACTTTCACCATGAGATTTTATGGAAATACTGAATTAATAAACCAAATGTGTACCCAAAATAAATGTAATTTATTTAGCCTGAATAAACCGAGTTTATTTATTATAAAATGACTATTTTATTGCATTTCACTATTTTTCTATTCATATAACTGGCTTGAAAATATTGCATATATCTATATCTTGACATTTATGAAAGCACAAATTATCATTTATATTTATTTCCAGCCAAAGAAAAAACAAAATATTAATAATGCATTCAACTAAAGAAATCATAAGATGAGCACCAAACCTAAAAATTGTAAGTAGGAGTTAATAGAAAAAAACGACTTTTCATTTTAAAATCAAAAAATACTTTTGCTAATAATCAATGCCAGCAATTCTTTACCTAAGCTGTCTATTGGTAGATCTATTTAAACTGCCCTGCTATGGAGCCCAAGCTCAAGAAGTATACTTTAAGAGTTCTTCCTTTGATTGTAATGAGCAGTCAACATTGATGGGAAATAATTCATTAAAAATGTGAATTATAAGAAAGAATGCACCCTTAAAGGTAACCTTGATTTAGGTAGAATAATAAATGATAAAAATTTATTTTTGCAATAATATTTAAGTAGGCTTTTGGACTCTACAAGCTGGGAGTCAAATAGTTTACATGACATATTTATCTTTATAGAGCTACCTGAAATACTGTACCCATATAAACAAAATACGAAGTTTAGTAGCACATCCTCCTCTCATCATCACACCTGGAAACGTATCTCCCAGAATCAGTAAGATTGCCTCACACACTGATTTGAAGATGAAAAAAAATGGTGAAAAGTGAAAAAGGTGCTTTTAAAAGCTGTTCATCTTGGGACTTTCGGAGACTGAACCACCAACCAAAGAGTATACTCAGGTTGGACCTAGGTCTCCCCGCACATATGTAACAAATGTCCTATGTGTCTTCAAAGAGGTCTTGAACAAATGGAGCATAGACTATCCCAAAAGTTATTGTCTGTCCGTGCAATATGTTCTTCTAGCTGGGCTTCTTTGTCTGGCTTCAGGGAGAGAGGATGTACGGCAGAGATTTGATGTGCCAAGGTGGGGAGACAACCAGGGAGCGCCCACCTGCTCAGAGAAGAAAGGGAGGGAGGGATAGGGGGAAGGGTTGTGGGAGGGGCTGACTGTGTTGGGAGGAGGCAGTTAGCAGGATGAAAAGTAAGTAAATAAAAAGAAGAAAAAAAGAAAAAAAAAGCATTCCTGATTCCTCACCAAAAAAAAAAAAAAATAGATATATTAGAATAAGTCAATGAATGGTAAATGGTAAATGCCCTGAACTGACAGGATTTGGCATCAGATCTGCAACTCAGAAAAGCTGGCTAAAATCGGAGTGTTTTGTTTTGTTTTAACAAAAACCTCTAATTAATATAAGACCAGTATTTTATAAACATGTGAAGGTACAAATCATGCCTTTGATAATATCATATGACAGAAAAAGAATGCAATTATTGTTTGCCTGAAGTTTGAACCTAGAAACCTACCTATGTGCAGGCCTTCATGTTTTGAAACTCGTATGTAAAATGCTACCCAGCCCTAGGTGCTAGGTCTAGATTTCAAGACATAGCTCTAAGAACATGCTACATGTTTCAGCTATTGGCTTGTATTCTGTGACTAAAAGTCTGTACGCATGTGGAAGTTGAAGGAAACATTCTATGCAGGGAAACACTTCTAGGAAGAAGTTTTGCTAACGTCTCACAGAGTAGCTCATCTCGGAAGTGATGCCTTAGACATAGCAGTTCCATTACATAAGGTACTGGGGCTTACTGAGTAAGGAGATTAACAGAGGCAAACACCAGGCTTTAATCTCTTCCAGACATTCAGACTCCTGTGACCCAGACAGCTTCCTCTTCTGTCAAAATACAGATAAAGAAGCTCAATTGATTGGCAACCTTATTGCCAGTTTCCTCATGGGTGCTGAACTTCGTGTTAGGACTGGTCTAGTGTGTCCTCTGATCCTCAAGCTATCATACCTGCATGTCTATAGCAAGAAACTCCCAAATGTCCATGATATATTGAAACAGATTTTGAAAAAGATAGCTTTTGAAAAGGGTGGAGAGACAGGTTTAGAACAGCATTGTTGAAATAGAAAAGTCAGGCCCAATCATATATTAATTATTTTTTAAGAATTTGGGCAACACCACTATATATGTAGTGATAAATTTTGTTTAAGGAGAAAGTGGATCATGAAATTATTCAGAGAACATGTATTTCCTTTGTTTAATGTCTGAAAAAATTTATAGTTCTGAAAATTTTTCTGCCCTCAATGTCTCAATACAGCTAATTTTACAAATATTTTTATTTTCACGTCTTCTGATTCTTGATTTCAATATGCTCAGGCCCCTGTTTACTTGCCAACCTGAATACAACTTCACTGTGTTTTTATAAAGCTAAAGCATAGAGAATGGTGTTTGTGTTTTTTAGAGAAAACACTCTGAAGAAAAGAAATGTGGTATCTGGATGAATTAGAAGTATCCACTCATAGTCAGCCACAGGCAGGTGTTAAAGAGACGGCATCACACACAGACAGCACTGAGTCTACAGTGAAATAGCTTTTTCATAAATGAACTTAATAAGATGTAGTCCGAGGATTCAAGCTATTATAGATTTATAAAACAATTCAATCATTAAAGAGTCACAGAATTCGTCAATGTGTTAATTAAGAAATCCATTGAAAACATCTATTTTAATATTTTAAATATTTATACAAATTATGACTTTTATGGTCAAGATGGTTAATGACATAAAATTATATTTCTCATATTTGATGACTTGATAACTGTTGTTTATATAATATTAAAAGTGAATCATACAGATATAAGTGATCTTAATCATAAAAATTGTATTCATTTCTAACACTGTTTTGGACTCTGTGGAATTAAACTAAGCAGAAACTCTGTTATGATATCATTTATAATGTGGAAAGACAGGAAAAGTATTATAGATACAACTATCAAATGAAATAACTCTATGTTGATTTGATTGAGAATAGCGACCATAGTCTCATATATTTGAATACTTGGGCTCCAGTTGGTGGAACTGTTTGGGAAGGAAAATGAGGTATGCCCTTGTTAAAGAATGGTCCTTGACTTTTCAAAATCCCAGACCAGACCCAGTCTCTCTCCCTCTCCCTGTCTCTCTCCCTCTCCCTCTCCCTCTCCCTCCCCTCCCCCTTCCTTTCCCCCTCTCCCCTCCCCCTCTCTCTCTCCCCCTCCTTTTTTCCTTCTCCCCCTCTCAATCTCCCTCTCCCTCCCCCCCCTCTCATACTTGTGGATCAGATGTAAGCTTTCAACTACTACTCCAGCACCATGCTTACCAGTCTGCTATTATGTTCCCTGCCATGATGGTCATAGACTCATCTCCTGAAACTTCAGGCAAGCTCCCCTCCCCTCACCACCCCCGCCCCTTAAACATGTCTCTTCATGGCAATAGAAAAAACAACTAAGATAAACTCTAAGAAAAGAAAATAATTTTGAATAATAATAATATAATACTAAGAAAGATGAAGAACTATTGCACCCATCAGGAACAGAAAGGCCCTTTAACAAAATCCAATATCCCCTCATGATAAAAGTCTCAGAAAGACTGCAAAGGACATTCCTTAACATAAGGATAATTTATAACAAGCTTAGAGCCAACAGCATCCTAAACAAAGAGAAACTCAAAAGATTTCCACCAAAATCAGGAACAACACAGGGGTGTCCACTCTTCTCTACCTATTCAATATAGAACATTAAGTCTTAGCTAAATTAATAAGACAACGGAAGGAAATCAAGGGGATAAAAAAATGGGAAAGTGAGAAGTCAAGGCGTCCTGATTTGAAGACAATACAATTTAACACATGAAATACACTGAAGATTTCTATAGGAGATGTTTACAGCTGGTAAATACATTCAGTAATGTAGCAGGATAAAAAACATACAAAATAACATGCAAAAATTAGTAGCCTCCCTAAATATAAGTGACAAACTACTAAGGAAGAAAAGCAGAGAAACACCTTTCACAATAGCCTCAAAAAATTAAAATAATTCTAACCAAGCAAGTGAAATATTTGAATAATAAAATCCTTAAAACATTGAAGAAAGAAATTGAAGAAGACCCAGAAGATAGAAAATCTCACATTAATCCTTTGAATTAATATTGTGAAAATGACCATCCTATAAAAGTTAATCTATAGATTCAATGTCATCCCCCACAAATTTCCTATAATTCCATATTCATTGAAAGAAGCTAATATACTTTCATCACATACCCATCACTTCCTCATCCTTCTATCATATAATATTATCATAGGCACATCATTTGTGATGGATCTTTAGGTTTCTTTCAGTTTTGGGGGTATTGTGAGAAAAGCTCTTATGTGTCTCAGGAAAAATTTAAAAATGAACCTGCCAATTCTCTGCGCTCCTGCATCTCTAAATTCGCCAATTCCCTTGCAGGGCCAGACCATGTGGCAACTCTCTGCAGCTAGCCTCCAGCAGTGTCTGGCTTTCTTGTCCCTAGAGTCACTAGTTCCCTTTCTGCCATTGACAGTCCCACATTACAGTAACCAAGTAAAGCAAAACTCCTGAGGCTTATCATTAACCAATTATGAGATTTGTGTATCAATTAATTCTTAATTTACAAGATGCCAATACAATAATTTCAGAGCCAATTGATAATGATAAAAGCTTTATCCCAATTATTCCAACCTTATGATATCATAACTACCTGTGGCTGGTTAAAGTCACGCTGGTTCATGTAGCCATTTTCCTTTCTTCCCTCTCTCCCTCTGCAACTCTTAGCCCCACCTCCTTTTTCCCTGTCCAATCATAGGCCTCCTAATGCCCTAATGTAATTGGACAGGGAAAATCCTGGAACACTTATGAGCACATGTATATTATTATTCCCTCCTCTTAAGGAAACATATATAGAAAAAATGGAAGAAATGGTTGGGTTATAGTCATAGATTTAATTTTAATTGTTATTTAAATTTTCTCATACAATATATAACTTATCCTATAACTTCTCCCAGATCCTTCCTACATCTCTACCTACCCAACTTCATGTTCTCACTGTCAAAAAAAACACAGTAAAACAAAAACTAGAACAGCTGATCAAAAACTAAGAAAAGAAAATTAACATTACCCAAAAAAAGCAAAAAAAAGGCACCCACATGAAAAATATGGAGCCTATTTTAAGTCGGCCAACAACTCCTGAGCATGGGGCCTGCCCTGAGTATTGTTGATATACCCACTGACATTCATGCTGGAAATTTGCCTGGCTTGAACCTGTGCAGGCATTGTGAGCTCACCTGCCTAAGTCTTCACTTTATAGCCTTTAAAGGAAAAATACTAGATTGGTAAAATGAGGTTATATAATCAAACGGTCAACGCAATCAATTCGTGGTTCACTAATACAACAGACAGAAAGAAATTAACCTGCTCCCTCTTCACCATGAAGCCAATATCCATACTTTCTACATTTCCATCTCATGATATATGATGAGCTTGCTCTGCAGTAGACGAAGTGAAACCCTTGAAAGTCTATAACCAGTTGTCTCACTGCTAATCCAGACACCAGGACTTGGAAAACATTGCTTTCTCTGTGCTGCTTTCTTAGGCATAGAGACATCAATGGAAGCATGGAGGCAGTGAATTTCCCATGCACTTTTATCAGACCCTAGAGGAGCAGGAAGAACTGGGGAAACTGATAGTAAAAAGTCGACAAGCTTTATGGCTCTTTTTAATAGCTAAGTGTAGGCAGAAATCATTGCAGGAAGTATCTAGCATCTTCCATGAGTGTCTGTTGCTCTGTTATCATTTAAGTATTTTCAGACAGTCTTCCTCAAATATATTCAATTTAAATACTATTAGATAACATTGAGCCAACATAGCAGCATCCAAACACGTTAGCATGACTCTCCCTAATGCCCCTCAGCCCCTGTAGTTCCTAGTGTCCCTACATCATTCATTTTTAAATATAGAAACCTGGTTCAAAGTTTCAAGAGTTTTCATTAATGATTTAAATGTTGTCCTGGACCTTAGAGATTCTGTAGAAGTCTGTTGTCTGACACTGAATCTAGGGGAGCTATCATTTATCTCTGCTATTCATACATATTGTGAAAATTTGGGTGGTGAGGTCTAGAAATTAAGGATTTCATGTAACCCTGAGATACACTTTTCCCACTGTCTGTCTTGGGATTTTGAATGCCTACTGCCTTTGACAACACTCTCCGTGTAAAAATGAATTTAAAATGTTTGTGTCTGATTTCTAGCTGAGGAACACACAGTAGGAAAATATGTGATGGGAGAGGGTTTTGGTTTAGAATGCCAATATCCACAATAGATGCTTATCACTCTATTGTAATAAGACATATTTATCACACACACACATGCACACTCATACCCACACCCACAGGCACACCCACATGAGAGCATACCCACCAAACCTTGTTTTTCTGGTTTTCCAATTACCAGCATGGATATTTGTTTTCAACCTACTTATCAAAAATGAATGAGCAGGTGTCATTCAAAGGATTATACTAGGACTCACAGACACAAGGACACACACATACAGATACACACACACAGACACAAACACAGAGACACACAGAGAAGAGACACAGACACACAAAGAGAAACCCACAGACAACACACACACAACGACACACACACAGACACACACACACACAGACACACACACACACAAACACAGAGACACACAGAGAAGAGGCACATACACAGACACACAAAGAGAAACCCACAGACAACAGACACATACACACAGACACAGATCAAAACACAGATACACACACACACACACACACACACACACACACACACATGGCTTTATCATAAGTAACATGAATATGTGTTATTTTCACCCTAGATATCAAAATGAGCAGGAACTATTCAAAGAATCAAACAATACCTAAGAAATATTGACATCCCAAGTAGGTACAGGGTAAAACACAGATGAAGGGAACTCAAATTTACAAGAGAAATTTACCATTTGAACAGCCTGGAAAGGCATCATCATATTTAAATCAGTATTCATTAATTTCTTCCTACTGCTTGATGTAAGTTAATCTGAAGATGACCGGAGGGCTTTGATTTTGTTTTCACTCTTCTTAGCATCATCTTCTTTGAATTCCCCTACTATATTGTTGCCATAGAGACCATTCTTTTCCCTAAAGTGTACTATCTGTGTTTTAAACAATAAGAAAGAACTCTCATTCTACTAGAAGAGGTAGATTTGTAGTCATAGGGTCTGATTGATCTTCCACAGCTCAGCCATCAGTGTATGTCACATATCCTGGTATTTTCTGACTTCCCCATATGAGCAAAAAAAGTCTATTTTTAAAAAAGCAAATCATCAAAGCATCGTTTGCTTGTAAAAAATGAATATATTAACACACAAAAAATTCTTTAATGGTGATTAATATTAACATTAATATTTCATTAATAAAACATGTATAGTCTTACTGTTAAAGAGATACACATGAGCATCCACAACAATATAGAGTTCTTTATTTCATTTAACATGCCTCTTCCTATAATTTTTCCTAAATGAGAAAAACAATATGTTTTGTTATTGAGGATACTAAATAATAGCTGAACACATTAATTCTATATGATATAAAAATTCCTAACTATATTAAGATATAGATTTCACATATAAAGAAAATTATATCCCTTTCCAATATTATCATATTATATTTATTTTCTATAGATGAAGAATAATTTCACAATCTGAAAATGCACTGAGCAATGGTTATGAAAATTCTAATATTAACAGTAAGTGAATATTATCTGTTGTCTATGTAAATAACTACCTAGTCTGACTTCTGTTTTTAACCACATTAAATTGAAACAATGTCCAAAATAGGCTTTAGATGTCATCATAAACTTTTAAAGATAATTTTTTAAAGATCATTTAGCTTATAAAATCTAAAGATAACTGACTGACCATTTTCCTTATCAAAATACTTTTCTTTTTAACTTTGTGAATGTGCATGCCATTTTATAGTGATTTCTTTTCAACCTTTTAAAATTCTTTATAATGTTGTCCATATTTTAGCATTTTTAGGATATGTTAAAAATTTTGTTGATTAAAATTTGTCTTCATTTCCATGTTTAGTTGTAAATGAATCCTGTTCATTTTTTAACTATTGAAAGAATTTTCAACAAATAATACTAACATGTATGATACGATTTTAACTGTGTTTTAAGACATCTGCAGTCACTTGGCCAGTTTTTATTTTGCTAGTTAAAAAGCACTGTGTACTCTGTACAAGTCTCTGCAGGTAGATATTCAAACCCATGTAGATCAAGGGACCCCTCTGCTGGCAGAAATATGGACCAGAAATCTATTCAAAGCATCCTGTCTGGCCTACTAGTAACAGGAAGGCTTGAAGGCAGAGGATTGGATCTCAGAGAGAGACACAAGCAGAAGGCTCAGGCAGCAGAAGGAATATTGCAAAGTGCTACCATTTTAATCAAATCTCTATAACTTCACTTTACACATACCAATCTAATCATAATTGAATCTCTTTATATTTTATAGGCAGACCATTTGGGTCAAGAGGGTAAGGAAAAAGAAACTGATTGTTGGATAAATGATGTTTTGAACAAAGATTCTCTTAGAAAATTGTCACCATATTAATTTTAATATTAAAAACCTAAGATTTCAAAATTTTCAGGTTCCAATCACAATTTTATCTAAACTTTACTTACAATAGTTTCATTACTTTCATTAACTCAGTTATACATTCAGCAAATATTTTATATATATATATATATGATTTTTGCTAAATGCCCATTGTATCATAAATTACTATAACTTTAGATGATGTAGGCATTTAAGCAATTTCTAAAATAATTTTAATATTGACTGCAATATAACATACTTCTGAAAGAAGTAAAGAGTGGTAATAGTGTGACTTGATTCCACTGTGCCAGCAAGAGTGAGACTTAAGAAGGTAGAACGTGTTCAGGAAGTATCAGAGAAAAGCCCGTCTTGATCAGACTTTTGCCAAATGAAATATGGATCTAAGGGAAAGACTGAAGGAAGTGAATAACATGATTGGTGTGACTCAAATCCAAGGATTAATATGAAAAAGAAGCAGTGGGGGGCATTGGTAAGGAGTTTTGATTGAAGAAATGCAGAATTTTCAGGATTGTAGTAGGCTACTGGAGTTGGTGAGGCAATGCTTTAGACAAAGACATCAGTAAAAATATTGTCACAGTAGATTACGAAGAATGACCTAATGTAACGGCCTTCAGGATGCCGGGTTGGCAAAAGTAAGAGGAATCATTAAGAGTTTTTCAGAGGAAATATGCTTTGTTGCATGATCTCACATGAAAAAGAAAGGAATTTAAAAACAGAGGTGTACTTTATAGGGAAGAACCTATTTCTGTGCTATGTGTTTTGTTGATTGTAAAGTTCTGAGATTTCTTTCTTTACATCATAATGGATTATCCCTGCTACTGATCTGCCCTCAGGCTCCAGCAGCTTTCCTGGATGATTACTGACAGGGTCATCGCACTCTGAAGTGAAAATCCTTCCAAATCAGATATTGTTTACGTATTTGCTTGAATTCATTATTTCCATCCTGTTTTTTATCAACCTGTAGTAAGTAGCAAAAGGTACCAGTACTATGCTGCAAGATAAATAATTCCAGTATCAAAAAGGAAGGAGTCTGTGCGCAGTTGTACTAATCAGGGAGAATAGGACTAAGAAAGAGATAAAATCTCTGGTTTTTAATATCCAAGACTAGGATTTGTTTGTTTAGTTATTCATTCAGTAAATTAAAGGAGAACATTTGTAGCTATTCCAGGCCATTCCAACAGACCCTAGTAGGTAAGGCCAGTACTTGTGCAGGGATTCCACTCTTCTCCAAAAACAACAGTAAAACCCAAAAAATTGTGTTCATGGTTTAGTCCATTGTCTATTTGTACCTGGCGCAACTCAACCTTACCCTCATAGCTTCAGTTCCATATACATCCCTACCTCATCAAGACCAGTCATCTATATTAAAGTTAGACTAAGTTTTCTGTGCTCTAAATGTCCCCTACAATTCATCTCCATTTGGTAGCATTAGCTATTGAGGCTTTTGGGTGGAGATTAAGACACGGATGCCCCATCCTAATAAATGGTCTGTCTTATAAAAAACACTGGGAGGAACTAGTCCCAGAGTTTTTTCTTCTCTATTTTCAATCACACAAATAGAAAGAATTCGCTTCTCAGGAGGAGGCAGCAGATGCATTTTCTTAGTCACCGGAAGGCACAGACAAAATCTTCAGAGAAACTGCCTGAACCATGACCATGGCTTCCCAGCTTCCAGAATGGTGGTATGCAAATGTTGTTCTTTATAAACATTTGTGTCAGGTGTTTTATCTATAAATGATCTGAGAATATGTATTTGAGTGTTCCAATGATATTCCACAGGAAACGTACTAAGCTCGAGATAACAGTGTCTTAGAAAAGGAATAGGCTATAATGTTATAAAGCAAAGCAAGACTAAAATATACAATTGAAAGTTTGAATCATTGCTTCTATAACCATTTGATGTAAGAGATCACAGTGGACAGGCTGTTATACTTGATGAGTTTGATCAAAGTTCCAAATTAATTCTTTTTTCTAACTTTACTCAGGAGTTTGGAGTTGTCTTCAGATTCAACATTACTCATGCCATATTACACATGCCACCTTAACTTTTATTGCTATAAAAGGGGGTGAGGGGAGCTAGAATGCAAAGTTGATAAATAACTCACAAGACACATGGAAGTTGTAGAGTTTGATTCTCCAGAATCCTCATAAAAGCTAGTTAGGCATTGTGACAACCCAACATCCCAACAATAGGGGGGAAGTAGATTGGATTCCCAAGACAAACTGGCTTCCTAGATGAGCCAATGAGCACTCTGAGTCCAAATGAGAAAGTGAGAAGTCTGGTTTTGTTTTAATTAAGCAGAAAAACATTGAGGGAAATACCTGACAACTAAAGACTTATACACACTCACACATACTCACACTCACTCACTCACTCACTCACTCACTCACTCACACACAAACACACACACACACAATCACACACACGCACAAACACACTCACACACACACTCAAACATACACACATTGTACCCATACACTTGGCATACACTTGCATTCCACAGATGTGTAAATGTGTACATGAACATGTATACACAGAGATACACACACAAAATAAAATAATTTTAAAATGTATGGCTAGCTTTTAGTATTAAGGGAATGGTTTTGAAGTAATAAACATCAGCTACCATTAAAATCCCATAGTTCATATATTCTTATATAACTGATACAAACTGAAGGGACCTTTGGAAATGTTTTCCACTGAGAAATGAAAGACAAAAAAGCAAGATAGCATGGTGGAGGAAAACAAAAATAGCAACAGTTCTGAAAACGGATGAGTAAAGTGTGCAAATATACATTCTTTGATCCTTGTGTGAACTTATTGATATCTTCAAATAAATTAACTGTTTTGGTCAAGACAAAAAGAAAATTGGAGATCCCTGCTTATGTTTTTAAACATCCTAAACTGATCCAAACATTGTTTATAAAATGTAAAAATTGTATCCAGTATACACATTACAGTGCATGTGTATTACAGATCCAAAAATCTGTAATGTACATATAAATATTGCATATACATTACATATACATAGTTTCCCAAACTATATATTTAACTATATATGTATAAGCATATAGTTAAACAAGCAAGTAAATACATATGTGCACATATTTAAACAAGCAAGTATATACATATATGCTTGGCCCAGGGAGTGGCATTATTAAAAGGTGTAGCCTTGTTGGAGTAGATGTGTCACTGTGGGTGTGGGGTATAAAACCCTAATCCTAACTGCCTGGAAGCTAGTACTCTGCTAACAGCCTTCAGATGAAGATGTAGAACTCTCAGCTCCTCCTGTACCATATCTTCCTGGATGCTGCCATATTCCAGCCTTGATGATACTGGACTGAACCTCTGAACCTGTAAGCCAGGAAGTAACATCCCTCCATGGCCTCTGCATCAGCTACTGCTTCCTGACCTGCTTGAGTTCCAGTCCTGACTTCCTTTGGTGATGAACAGCAATGTGGAAGTGTAAGCTGAATAAATCCTTTCCTCCCCAACTTGCTTCTTGGTCATGATGTTTCGTGCAGAAATAGATCCCTGACTAAGACACACACTTAGAAGCATAAGTGAAAATTAGGAACTGATAAACTCATCTATACTAAAAGTATGGGACAAGAAGAGAAGAGTGTCACAAACAAAACTGTGCTAGAAAAAAGAATTTAGCTCTTAGGACATGTAACTAAGGACAGAAAAGGTGGAGAAAGATAATTAGTTAATGGAAATAATAAAGGGTTAAGAAGTCCCGGATGATACAGTAAGACCTAGCTGAAGACAGAAAAGAATCTATTGCATGGCCTCTTTGGGTATTTGGGTATCTCAATAAAAGTTTATTTGGAACATAAAAGCATAATTACAAAGACTTGAGGATGAAGATGACGAAGTGATAGTGCCTACTTATGTAAGGGGAGAGCTGGGAATCAAATGGTACCTAACTGGAAATCCTGAATCTTCCATAATAAGATATGGTGACTTCATAAATGATCCATAGTTTATCAAGTCACACGGGACTCATCTTTGCTAGCTTTCACTATTCTCTGGTATAGTTCTACTCAGGAGGAATTAAATCTTTATATTAAAAAGAAGTTTGAAATAGATTTTTACACTGAATTTTAGCCCACCCAACTTATTGAATGTGATTGTTCCCCATAAGAACATGTTCAAACAGGCGGTCCCCAGCAGGTGGTGCTGATTGGAAAAGATGTGGAACCTTTAGAGGTGGAGCTCTGCTGGAGGAAGTGAGTTCACAGAGGCATAGGAGTATATTATTCCTTGAATGAAAAGAACCAGGAGTGAGACTATAAGGTTACAGGATAAAAACTAAGATGAAAAAAAGACAAAAGAAAAAGTATGAAGGGCAATAGAAGAGGATAGGAAAATGGAGGAAGATTCAATGCTTCAATACTCAAAGTATTTTGAGTGTCTAGATGACACGCTAAAGGAGAGTAAATGCTAATATCTTTAAAAGAGAAGGAACAGTTCACTAAAATGAGTTGAATTTCTGTGTAAGAAAAATCCCATCTTTGAGCTTCTTGCTTCACAGAGCCTTTGACATGCAGATAGGCAAAGGGTCTCTACAACACAACCCAGCTACAAACAATTGAGCCAGATATTTCTTGGTTTCAAAGAATATTTTCCACATTTTAAGCAATCTTTGTCATTTTTTCCTTCGGGTTTGTTCCCCTGCCATACTTAAATGGTGTCCTGAGCCCATGGTATATACAGAAAAGCTGATTGAATGGAGTGTTCAGACACTGGAATTTTGTTTGTTGCTGCATAGAGCTACCACCTGGGTTTGTTTGTTTGCTTGTTTATTTATCAGTTTGTAAAATTGTTTTGGGTTTAGAAATGATGCTTTTTCATAACGTACTCCATTTGCAAAACAGACAGGATTTATCTCTGAGTTCCCAATTCTTTTGCTATCAGCTCACATTTAGGCAATACTTCCTGCAGAGAGCACCCATATGATGTTGCCACGGCATCAAGGCCAAACACTGAGGTCACTGTCACCACAGACATAACAAAGAGGGGGCAGAGACAATGTCCTCTGCACAGTGTAAGTCCAGTGAATGGCTATATTCTCTTTCTTCTAACAGTACAGTTCAATTCCTATATTAGTGACTCCCACTCCAGTGACTGAAGTTTTTACAAGCCTGACATCATTTCTCTGTTGTTCCCCATTCACTAACATCAGAAACACTCACCCATTACTCCACTCCCACGGGACTTCCTAGGAAATGCCAGGAATCAGCAGATGGCAGCTGTTGAGACCCAACCCAGACTCTGTTTTTCCAGGTTGCTGCCTACAAACATGTGTCACAAAAAAAAGCAGAATTCTGCCAAATTTGTATTAATAAAGGTAAAATAATTATAAAAGGGAAAAATCTTGATCACAAAATGCATTGCTTTGGTCAGAAAACTTCTGCCATCCAAAGCCACTTAAGTGTCAGTAGTGAGTATTTAAATCTGCTTTAAGCATCCGTATAAAGTTACGTCCTTTCATCCTCTAATCTCTCCATCAATGGGTGGGGTTGGTTTCATGTGCAATTAATTGAGCAAATATGTTTGAGGATTCTGGCCTGATTTCTGCAGCAAATACTTTGAAAGAAAGGATAAGAACTTCAACAAGCTGCTTAGAGAAGTTCCAGATCTTTCCCTAGCACTTCTCAGCACCCTAGAGTCAAATCAGCTTAGAGAAGGGGTCCATCTGGGTGCGTGAAACAGCATGAATCAACTACTCCGAATGGCTAAGGCTGTGGAGCTTTTGAATCATTTTTATTTGTTTTTCACTTTACTGACTTTTGCTGGATATAGATGGAATTGATTTTTAAGTACAATACATAAGAAATAATCACACTATCTTCAACTCACTTCCCAGCAATAACCGTGTTATAAATTTTAGGGCCATTATTTTTCTTCCACATCATCTAATTGAAAGAGAGAAAACATGATGTGAAGCTAACACAGTCAAATTGACCCTACCTGGAGTCAGATGGGAAGAAACTCATTGAGGAATGTGGTTGGACTGTGGGGGATTTCCTTACTAGGTTAATTGTTGTGAGAAGAGCCACCTCAGGTATTAGCACCAACACTTCATTGACTGAGTCCTGAACTCTTTAAGAGAAGAATCACTGAGAATTAATCATATTGTGATTTCCCCAGAGTGATGGACTGTAACCCAGTATCATGAGCTAAGTCATTCTATTTATCCCCTAAACTGTTTACCATCAGGATTTTTTGACAGCAACAGCAAAAATGAAGCTAGACTACATTGAGTATTTAAAGAAATGCATGTTTTATTGTGATGTGAAAGGAATTGAGATAGGTAAGAGTCACATACTTCAAAATCTTTCCTTAAGATATAACAAAAATACATAAAAGGGCTATCTCTAAGAAAGTAATAAAGCATCAAATTAAATTAAAATATCAAAAAAAGTGGTAGTATATTTTATGAGTTAATAAACCTAATGAATCCAAATAAAATTTGAAATTCAAAGCTCTTGATCCATACAGGCAAACTGTTTCAATAATGTTAAACATATATTTCATGTAATTTTTGTTTAATGTTTTTAAAATTTGTGCTGGATAAAAGCATAAATGAAACTCACCAAAGTATATCAAATAGGCCTTCATCCTCTGTGAATGAAATAAATATAAGTAAAATCCAGTGTGTAAATAGGAATGTAATAGAAAATATTATGTAGTAGGCTTGCAATATCTGCATGTGTATGTGTGCTATCTGTTTGTGCTACTTATCAGTTTTAGTATTGGGGGACTAAAATACGCATATGACTCAATAAGTCCATGATCATTCAAAGGGAATAAAGCTCTGGTCTGAGATAAATGCACATTTAAGCCTGTTCTTGAAGTAATTACTAATACTGTTGAGAATGCAAAGTAGGCAAATGAAAAATGGTATAGCAAGCACACTTCAAAACATCTACCTAGAATCATATAATGTTTGAAATTTAACCCTCTTCCCCACTAGGGCTTATTTCTCCTCTTGTATTTGCATAGATCTGTGACTGACATGCTTATTTGCGGATTTAATTTCCACTAGTTATTTAGAAAAAGGAGACTTCTCTGGGCAAAGAATAAGGTCTAGTACCAAACATCAGTCACTAATAGAGTTGCTAATTAGAGAAATATCTATTCTCTTTTGTTTGTCCTAATAAGGTATATCTAAATACAGAGGGGCGGGCGGTGGTGGCACACGCCTTTAATCCCAGCACTTGGGAGGCAGAGGCAGGAGGATTTCTGAGTTCGAGGCCAGCCTGGTCTACACAGTGAGTTCCAGGACAGCCAGGCCTACACAGAGAAACCCTGTCTCAAAAAAAACCAAAAAAAGTAAAAAGAAAAAATAAATAAATAAATAAATAAATACAGAGGGGAGGTTTACTTCTACTAAGAGTTTGAGGGGGCAATATTACAAGGCAGGAAACGGAGGGCAGTGAGTGTGGCTCTGTCAAGAGAGTGAAGTGGATGATCAATCACATTATATCTAGACTTTGCAGATGGAGAGGAGAATGCCAGTGATCAGCTCTCCTTTTCCCTTATTAATTTGAATTAATTCTGGCACCCTAGTCCAATGGTTTGTTTTATCATGTTCATGGTAGTCTCTCCCTTTTCAGTTATCCTTTCTGGAAACATCCACATGGACAACACACTTAAAGGTGGGTCTCTTTCATCATTCTAAACTGAGTCAAGTTGACAATGAATATCAACCATCAAAGGAATCATGGCGATGCTGAGTAAAAAACTAGAGACTAGAGTCTAGTGAATGTGTATGTGTGTGTGTGTGTGTGTGTGTGTGTGTGTATGTGTGTGTGTTTGTGTGTGTGTGTGCACATGTATACATACATTTGCTATTGAATGTGAGAGTCACCATCTCCTCTTCCGTATACTGTAAGTTTGAGTTTCAGCACTGATATTGGGCACTAACTCATTTGCATGCAGATCTGTAACATACTCTGGTTCTGTAGAGTTTATTTATGCAGGGCAAGCATGTGAATTGTTTTCTACTCTGTTTTCTAAGATGGAAGAATAAATTTGGAGCTCCTGACATAAATCCTGTGTAGTCCTATGGAGCAATAATGTTCTCAACAAAACCAACTAATATGGTTGTGTAATCAAGACCTGAGAAACAACAGCGGTTACTCTGGCAACATGGGTGGGGGATATCTCTCATGACCCCACACCTAGGTGACAGCTACAAACAGTAAATGGATGCTGAGAAAGAAAGAATTGAACTTCTCCAGAGATGTGAAACCTGATAAGCTGTCCAATCCCAAAAGGTCAGACTACATATGACCAACACTAAGGGGACTCATCAGGCTGCATTTATAAATATATATATATATATAAAATTAAAGAGTGATGCCATGAATTTGAGAGGAAGTAAGGAAAATGAGAAGAGTTTTTGGGAAGAGAGAGAAGAGGAATGATATAAACACAATACTCACATATGAAGTTCTCAAACAAAATATGCTTAAAGTAAAACTGAAATAATTAAAATCAACTAAGAATGGCACACAGTGGAATATAATCACTTGCATACTGGTTTATTTTTAAGACTCACATTGTGTCCACTGCATGTTAGCCATATCTCAAAGTACTACAAAGTACCCTGAAGAACTGAATTTTGAAATGATAGATCTTTTTCTAACCTCTTTTGAATTTATTGAGTCAATTTTGTCAGGCAATAATGTGGTGTGTAGTAATAAATTTATGGGTGACTTCCATCCTTACATTTATTTTTAACTTAACACACTTTGAAATTCTATCTTTTCATCCAAGAAAGAGCTGGTGATTAATAAAAATATTTATTTTCTTGAAGACGCAGTGAATAGGTGAAATCTCACATGGCTGTCATCTCTTCCAGCTTGCTCTCCTTTCCACATGAATGAACATGAAAGGAAATCAGAGTTGGCTGTTGACAGACAAATGAAAATCGGCTACAATATTATTGATTTTTTTAAAAAAATTATTTCAGGATTTTACTTTATGACTGAAGAAACTGTAAGGAAACAATGACTATTTTTATTGCTTTTATTATTTTTTTTTACAGTCTATTCGTTAACCTCATCCATCCCACAGTCAAAAACACTGACCCAGAATTGTTCCTGTCTAAAAGAACTGCAGGGACAAAAATGGAGAAACGCTAAGGGAAAGGAGGTCCAGTGACCAGCCCAACTTGGTATCCATCTCAAGGGCTTGGTACTATTACTGATACTATAGTGTGCTTACAGACAAGAGCCTAGCATGACTGTTCTCCGAGAGGAAACAGTGAGCAAAAAGCAAGTTCCCATTTCCCACTGGATCCTGTCTTTCACTTAAAATGTAAAGCCCCGACTCTTAAAGTTTCTCTAAGAGGAATTAAATGCTCTTTATCTTCATATATTTCCAGATCTGAATCTCACTAGTTTTAAGACTGTCATTGTTAGCTTATAAATGTCCCATTCCATGTTTTCAACTTTCCATGCCTAACTTTCAATTGTGGAAGGTATTTTAAAAGAAATCCTTTCTATTCTCTGGCATTACACCTAAGTCAGGTTTATATAAACTTTTATTAAATACTACCTGCATGGTTAAATCCCTATCAGGCAGAAACTTTCAAACTCATGTGAATAAACTATCTAATACTGCATGTATGCATTTTTGTAGAGTTTTCATGGATGTAAGTATGTGTTCATATATGTATGGGTGCATGTATGTGTATAGCAGGTACATATGACTGTGCTTGTGCTTCTAGAGACCAGAAATTGGTGGCTAGTGACAACCTCATCCACACTCCATGTTAAACATTGAGGCAGTTTCTCTGTCAGAACCTAGATTTCACCAGTTGAGCTAGTATGACATTACATACTGGACAATCTCCTCAGACCATTTCTTTGTGCTTTAAAACATCCAACTGTACTTTGTTAAGCTGTGATTGGTGTTCTAATTAAGGCATGACTTCAAGAACATGATATACATTCTGTTGCTGGGAATTGAGAGATCACTATGGGCAAGTTTGGATGCAGTTGGTTTCAGTGTAACATTTTGTATTCATTCCTGAATTCATTCAAATATTGAGTTCAAGGCTTGTTGGTTTTGTCTTCCCTTCACAGGAACAATCAGATGATAATGTTGTCTATTTACGTTGGTACCCATAGAGATCTTCCAAGATTCCCTGCCACTTTGCAATTTTGAACTCATGAAAACTAAACTACCAAAGATTGTGAGACAGGGGTTGGGTTGTCAAAGCTGCTGTCCCTTCTGTGGTTTTAGAAACGGTTGTTTAATCACTGTCTTTATTCGTGACATGTCTGCAATTTGAAAGAGATAGTATGTCAGTCACCCTCAAGACAACTTGGCATTGATCAAGATGGGACAGCTGAGACTTTGGACTTATTACTAGAAACTGGATTTACTGTGTCAAAGCCCCATCCCCTCTTGTTAAAAGGAAACTTTGACAAAGATTACATTTTCTACATCTTTCCTGACAATGTGCCCTTTGAGGTTCTTTTTGTGTAGCTGAATTTTATGAATTACTGAAGAAATGAATTGCATGAATACCTGGTGTGGTCATGAAATTTCTTATATAAACTCTTTTCCAGGTTGTGACTATTTAAGGGTTTGCATTTCAAAGTGCCCAGGTTTGCCATCTGTGTCCATATTTACACATGTTTGGGTTATTTCACTGTTTGACATATGTGGTGGTGTTTATGACATTATATGTATTTTAAATAAGATCAAGATGAGAGTAGCATGCCTCTGTTGTCAACACTACTCTAATAAAGGTAATTTCTATAGTTTCCCTTCAGGAACCTAACACTCAAATACATGAGGATATTGTGCTCTAGAAGATAGGTATCTTTAAAGGGAAATGAAAAATCTTAGACAAACCGTTTTCTAGGGAAACTTTCCAGAGTCAGCAAGCTAATTACTAACAGCTTACAATCAATTGTATTCTAGGCACTGATATATAACTATGTAAATTATAGTAGCTTTAACTAGCAAAGAGAATTGCTATTTCTTATTGTGCAATAAACATGAAAGTTAAGACACTATCTATCAGTCATAGTGGCTTCTGATGTGAAGATAAGGAAGCTGGCAGAATAGAGAACACCAGAGGCAGATATATCAAGGTAGCTGGACACAGATAAAACACACTAAGAGCTTTGAAGAGGAAGAGTAGGTTGTTAATTTTGTGG
Organism: Tokudaia tokunoshimensis; assembly: GCA_036184795.1. Classification (NCBI taxonomy): domain Eukaryota; kingdom Metazoa; phylum Chordata; class Mammalia; order Rodentia; family Muridae; genus Tokudaia; species Tokudaia tokunoshimensis. The sequence goes on along the minus strand of BTHU01000018.1, from coordinate 18,163,582 downwards.
AAACCCAATGGGACACAAATTCTGGAGCCTTTCCTAAGAGTTTGTAATGTTCTGAGATCAATGCAAAAAAAAAAATTGGAAGAACTAAATCTGATGCCTATTTGGGGGTTTCTTTCAGGTACCGATGTAATGGGCATTTTTTAAAATGATGTGTATAAATGGGACATGGGTGGAGAGGCAGTTATGTTTCACAGGTACAATGCCAATTTAAATATAAACATAAGGCCATGTTTACTTCACAAAGCCAAGTCCAGCTGCGATCTGAGTCATGACCAAAGCCTCCTTTTGAGGCAAGCCGGGAGAATGTGAAGAATTCTGTGCTAATTAGTGTAATAGACAACGGTCCAACAATTCAATTCTTCTTCTATTTTCTGAAATACCAAAAGTCTACAACGTGGAATTCTTATTCTCTATGTGGGCAAGCACAAGGAGGTCAACTATTCTTTTACTTCAGAGAGAAGAGAAATTCATCAATTGCATTCTACCACTTAGAAAAATCACCTCACAGAACCTATAGCATAAGGCCCTGTTATGAGAATTACATGTCTGGATGTGTAGTGGGAAAAGATTAAAATAGAGTACCGCTCCGCCAGGCTTCTGCTCCAAGTCCCAGTGGGTCTCTCTTTCCTGCCCAGCATCCACTCCTTCAAAGTATCTGACAAAGCATGACTCTTAAACTTGAGTAGATAACCAAATATATTTATGTATATGAAACTCCCAGTTACATAATGCCAAATTACAATGATAAAGTTTTATGCCAATATTTCTAAGCTCTCAGAACACCAGAAACACATCTGGAGCCATCTGGATCTGTGTGTCTCTTCTTCTGCTCCCTCTGTAGCTCCCTGGCTCCCTCTCTCTCTGCCCCTCCTTCTCTTAGCTCCTCCTCCTCTCTCCCCTCCAATCACTGGCCTCTCACTGCCTCAATGTGAATGGATAGGAAATATCTTGCCCTGTTATGAGAATTATCTGTCTGGATGTCCCTAATCTGAAAAAGAAAATAATAATTCCTACCTGGAAAGACTTCTGTAAGAATTACACAAAATACTTAACCAAGTACCTAGAAAATGGGAATTTGATAGCAGTTCTTTAATAAATACAACTATGATTTTGTATGTTAGCCTTTAAATTACTTAAATCATACTTTCTGTGAACAATTGTCTCTTTTGCAAATAATTTTTTAAAGATATAAATATGCAACCCTTTAAAAATAATACTATTAAAGTTCTGAGTGTCAAATATTGACATAATGAACTTCAGAAGTATCAAAAGCATACATGTCCCTAAGCAACTATAATAAATTGAAATTTTCATTTTTCTCAGTTTTGTCTCTAGAGAAGATATTATAAAACATACTTGGGATCTTGTCATATGTAAACTTTGTAAGCAGCAGAGAATCACTAGAAATACATGGAAAGGATGCTTAGAATTATGTGGACAAAAAAGATGTAACCAAGGAGAATTCAGTTATAGCATTCATATTTCATAGACTTTGACTGCACTTCCTACCAATTTGGAACACATGATTTCTAAAACCACTCAGTAGCTGGAGACAGGATGGTGGGAGAAGTGAAGCAGATAAGGTTGAGCACAGCTGTGGCTGTCAGGGTGATGCTATCAGAGATGATTAGCAGGCATCTACGGAAGACAACAGGACTTGAAAGCACCAACAGAGAAGAGATAAATGTCAAGAAACTTAGAAATAGAGGGTGAAATCCAAAGTTATCTTATCACCAGACTTGCTGAGAGACAGCCACAATGTTCCCATAAAGAAGTCTCCAGACCTGAAGTACTCAGAGGTACATGACAAAGCCTGGAAATTTCTGTGCACTGACAAAACCTGAAGAAAATATACTTTAGAAGTCTCCCAGGACAGACAGACTAAAGAATTTTGCATGCAGCTGACCATGTGCATGTAATAGAAGCCAAACAAGTCAAACCCAATCTTCTAGGTTTGCATGGGAAGCTCATCTGGATGTAGATCTTTACCTTTAATTCTTTTAGCAATGCTTTTGACATTTTCCACACTGTGTGGAAATATTCCAATAGCATTAGTTCAATATCTTTATAGAGAGAATAATATCTGCCACATCCCTGGAAACTACATATTTAAAGATCAGCCATTCATTCATTCAACAAGTAGACTAAGTCTTCAATCATGCTGGTTTCTGGGGACAGGTGCTAGAAAAGGCATCAGGATGCTGATCTATATGGAACACTACATTCTAGTAGAGCAAATATAGTCACACAACTGGTCTTTAATATTCACTCATATAAAAAGTGAGTATCTGTAGAAATATGTACCAATGAAAGCACTACTGTGTTTTCATAGGAGCAATGAAAAGACATTAATTATGGTCCAGGCCAGCCATAATCATCTTCACTATCTGAAGCATTATTGAAATGGTCTGTGTGGAAATTTTCAGACATTTACATTTTAAAAGTCTTTAAATATACATTCATATATATATATATCTCATATACACATACACATATACATGTGTGTAGATAGAGATAGAGATAGAGATAAAGATAGAGATAGAGTTAGAGTTTAGAGTATAGAGTTTTAGAGTTTAGAGTTTTAGAGTCTAGAGTTTTAGAATTTTAGAGTTTAGAGTTTAGAGATAGAGATAGAGAGATAGAGAATTAGAGATAGATAGATAGATAGATAGATAGATAGATAGATAGATAGATAGATAGATATGAGATGAGATGAGATAGAGAGATAAAGTTAGAGAGAGAGAAATAGACAGAGTTAGAGAGAGAGAGAATGAGAGTTAGAGTTAGATAGAGATAGAGATGAGATAGAGATAGAGAGAGAGTTAGAGATAGATAGATGGATAGATAGATGATAGATAGATAGATAGATAGATAGATAGATAGATAGATAGATAGATAGATAGATAGAGATGAGATAGAGATAAAATTAGAGAGAGAGAGAGAGAGAGAGAGAGAGAGACATCCTGGTTGCAGTTTCCCCTTCCTCTTTCCCTTCCAATCCACTCCTCTTCCATTTCTCCTCAGAAAAGGAAAGGCCTCCCTTGCATATCAACCAACCATGGCATATCAAGTTTCAGAAAGACTAGGCACCTGCCTATTAAACTAGACAAGGCAACCCTGTAAGAAGAAAGGATTCCAAAGGCAGACAAAAGAGTCAGAGGCAGCCCTGATCTCACTGTTTGGAGTCCTATATAAAGTCCAAGCTAGACAATTGTAACATATGCACAGAGGGATGAGGTCAGTCCATGCAGGCTCCCCGGTTGTCAGTTCAGTCTCTGTAAGTCCCTATGAGCCAAAGTTTGTTGATTCTGTAAGTTTTCTTATGATATCCTTGACCCTCTGGCCCTTACAATCCTTCCTTTCCCTTTCCCACAAGGTTCCGTAAGCTCTACCTAATGTTTGACTGTGGATCTCTGCATCTATTGTCATTAATTGCAGGGTGAATCCTCTCTGATGACAACTGAACATATCAGTGTATGTACCTGTTTGTTTGAGTCTGTTCCTTGTAAATGAAAATGTCAGAGGTGGAGGGACTTTCTGTGATCTCAAATTTAAATAGAGCAAGATTTCCAAAATATATTTAACTATGAGCATTGGAAGGAAGAACAGGAATAAAAGTCAATATTTCTTTCAGCTGTGAAGACATTCTGTTCTGTAACTGCCAGCAATTACATTGAATGGGTTATCGGGAAGGGAAGCTGGGGATGTATGGGAAGGCAGCAAAAAGAAAGCGAGACAAAGACAACATTTGCTGTTCAAGGTCTCAAGGTTTAGTGGATGACTCCAAATATATAGGCTGAGGAAAATACTTCCCCCAAAGACTGGAAACTTCTCTGTAGAACCCATTTGGTTGCTCCACAGGTGGATAGTGTTTCTCAGGAAACTACAGGTCCTTGAAGAACAATGGGCTTCACCTTGGTCTGAGCGCTCCACCGTAGTTGGAGGGGATTATGGCTAACACAGGAGTTCCTGCTCAAAGGCTGGGAGAGGAACTTCACTTTGGTAGATGTCAAGTTCCTGGCAGGTGGCATGGCACCCCAATAAGGCTGTCTACACTCTTCTTTGTAAGAAGTCTATGAGATTATGCATCAAACTTCAGTGAGTCCATATGGTACCATACCATAAAAGAGAATGATGAAGTTCCCTTCCAGATAAATGTCTCCTTAATGTAAACCCAATCTCTACAATATGTGTATTTTTTCCTCTATTGTCTCCTAAATACAATCTTACTTCCTGTCAATTTTGACTACTGGCATTACTAATATGGTCCTGAAAATTACTTATCTAGGTTCATGTCTTTAACTTGCGTGGCTTTGAGGAATGGAGAGTTGGCTCATCAGTTAAGAACACTGACTACTGTTCCAGAAGATGTGAATTCCCCACAACTACATGGTGGCTCACAACCATTTGTAAAGGGATCCGATGACCTCTTCTGGTGTCCTGAAGACAGCAACAGCAACAATGTACTCACATAAGTAAAATAATAATAAATCTTGAATACCCAAGACATAATTCACATATCAATAGATTTCCAAGAAGATGGAAAGAGAGACCCCTGGTCCTGGAAAGACTGGATGTTGGGGAATGCCAGGACAGAGAAGCAAGAGGGAGTTGAATGGGGAACAGGGGGAGGGAAAAGGGCTTATGGGACTTTCAGGGAGGGAAGAACTGGGAAAGGGGAAATCATTTGGAATGTAAATAAAAAAAATATAGAAAACTAAAAAAAAAAAAGAAAATAAATAAAAAAAATAATGTTAATGTCTGCACCCAGAGCTAATCCTGTGCCACAGTGCTCCCAAATACCACTGGGAGAGACAAGCCTGTGAGCACAAGTAAGACCATCACTGCACAGAGGTATCCATCTGAAAACTGAGGAGCAGCCTGGGACAAGATCCCTCCAGTTTCTGTCTGCACCCTGGAGCTGACCCTGAACCACAGTTCTCCATACCCAAATTCTTCCTGAAAAGAACTGGTCTCCCAGGAGTACTGACACACAGGCTTGCAGGTAGTACAAGCCACAGTCTGAGACAGCAAGAGCAACTAACAGATAACCAGATGGTGAGAGACAAGGGCAAGAATATAAGCAACAGAAATCAAGGCTACATGGCATCATCAGAACCCAGTCCTCCTACCACAGTAAGCCTTGATTACCCCAAAATACCAGAAAAGCAAGACTCTGGTTTAAAAACACAACTCATGATGATGACAGAGGATTTTAAGAAGGACATAAAATAACTTCCTTAAGAAATACAGGAGAATACATGAAAAGAGGTAGAAGCCCTTAAAGAGGAAACACGAAAATCCATTAAAGAATTATAGGAAAACTCAAAGAAATGGGTGAAGGAATGGAACAAAATCACCCAGGATCTAAAAAGGGAAATATAAACAATAAAAAAAATCACAAAGACAACCCTGGAAATGGAAAACCTAAGAAAGAGATCAGGGGTCATAGATGCAAGCATCACTAACACAATACAAGAGACAGAAGAGAGAATCTCAAGTGCACAAGATACCATAGAAAATATTGACAACAGTCAAAGAAAATGCAAAATTCAAATACCTACTAACCCAAAACATCCAGGAAATCCATGTCACAATGAAAAGACCAAACCTAAGAATAGAAGTGAATGAAGATTCCAAACTTACAGGGCCAGTAAATATCTTCAAAAAAATTAAAGAAGAAAACTTCCCTAACCTAAAAAAGGAGATACCCATAAACATACAAGAAGCCTACAGAACTCTAAATAGATTGGACCAGAAAAAAATTCCTTTTGTCACATTATAGTCAAAACCCCAAATGCACAAAACAAAGGAAGAATATTAAAAGTAGTAAGGGAAAAAGGTCAAGTAACATATAAAGTCAGACCTATCAGAATTACACCAGACTTTTAGGCAGAGACTATGAAAGCTAGAAGATCCTGGGCAGATGTCATACAGACCCTAAGAGAACAAAAATTCCAGCCCAGGCTACTGTACCCAGAAAAACTCTCAATTACCATAGATGGAGAAACCAAGGTATTCCATGATAAAAACAAATTTACACAATATCTTTCCACAAATCCTGCCCATCAAAGGATTAATGGAAAACTCTAACAAAAGGTGGGAAACTATACACTAGAAAAGAAAGAAAATTATCTTTTAACATACAAAAAAGAAGATAGCCATATAAACATAATTCCACCTCTAACTACAAAAATAACAGGAAGCAAAAATCACTTTTACTTAATATCTATTAATATCAATGGACTCAATTCCCCAATAAAAAGACATAGACTAACAGACTTGATACATAAACAGGGCCCAGGATTTTGTGGTATACAGAAAATGCACCTCAGTGACAAAGACAGACAATACCTCAGTGTAAAAGGCTGAAAAACTACTTTCCAAGCAAATGGTCCCAAGAAACAAGCTGGAGTAGCCATTCTAATATTGAATAAAATCAACTTTCAACCTAAAGTTATCAAAAAAGATAAGGAAGGACACTTCAGACTCATCAAAGGAAAAATCTACCAAGAAGAACTCTCAATCCTGAATATTTATGCTCCAAATGCAAGGGCACCCATAGTCATAAAAGAAACTTTACTAAAGCTCAAAGCACACATTTCACCTCACACAATAGTAGTGGGAGACTTCAACACCCCATTCTCATCAATAGACAGGTCATGGAAACAGAAACTAAACAGCAACACAGTGAAATCAACAGAAGTTACGGAGCAAATGGATCTAACAGCTATTTATAGAATATTTCATCCTAAAACAAAAGAATAGACCTTTCTCAACACCTCATGGTACCTTCTCCAAAATTGACCATATAATTGGTCACAAAACAGGCCTCAACAGATACAAGAAGATTGAAATAATCCCATGCAGCTTATCAGATCACCAAGGACTAAAGCTGGTCTTCAATAGCAGCAAAAACAATAGAAAGCCCACATATACATGGAAGCTGAATAACTGAACAATGTCCTACTCAATGATAACTTGGGGAAGGAAGGAAGGAAGGAAGGAAGGAAGGAAGGAAGGAAGGAAGGAAGGAAGGAAGGAAGAAAGAAAGAAAGAAAGAAAGAAAGAAAGAAAGAAAGAAAGAAAGAAAGAAAGAAAGAAAGATTAAAAACTTTTTACAATTTAATGAAAATGAAGACACAACATAACCAAACATATGGGACACAATGAAAGCAGTGCTAAGAAGAAAACTCATAGTTCTGAATGCCTCCAAAAAGAAAATGGAGAGAGCGTATACTAGCAGCTTGACAGCACACCTGGAAGCTCTAGAACAAAAAGAAGCAAATACACCCAAGAGGAGTAGACAGCAGGAAATAATCAAACACAGGGCTGAAATCAACCAAGTAGAAACAAAAAGAACTATACGAAGGATCAACCAAACCAGGAGCTGGTTCTTTAAAAAAAACCAACAAGATAGATAAACCCTTAGCCTAACTAAACAGAGGGCACAGAGACAGTATCCAAATTAACAAAATTAGAAATGAAAAGTGAGATATAACAACAGAAACTGAAGAAATTAAAAAAAATCATCAGTTCCTACTACAAAAGCCTATATTCAACAAAACTGGAAAATCTGGATGAAATGGACAATTTTCTAGACAGATACCAAATACCAAAGTTAAAACATGATCAGATAAACCATCTAAACAGTCCCATATCCCCTAAAGAAATAGAGGCAGTCATTAAAAGTCTCCCAATAAAAAATCCCAGGAACAGATGGGTTTAGTGCAGAATTCTATCAGACCTCCAAAGAAGACCTAATACCAACACTCTTCAAACTATTCCACAAAATAGAAACAGAAGAAAAACTATCCAATTCGTTCTATGATGCCACATTTACCCTGATACCAAAACCACACAAAGACTCAACAAAGAAAGAGAACTTCAAACTAATTTCCCTTATGATCAATGCAAAAATACTCAATACCTGTGTATCCATCCCATATACAGTCACTAAACCTGGACACTATTGTGGATGCCAAGAAGTGCATGCTGACAGGAGCCTGATATAACTGTCTGCTGAGAGGCTCTGTCAGAGCTTGGCATATACAGAGGTGGATGCTCACAGCCAACCCTTGAACTTATCATGGGGTCCCCAGTGGAGGTTAGAGAAAAGACTAAAGGAGCTGAAGGGGTTTGCAACCTTCTAGGAAGAACAACAATATCAACCAACCAGAGCTCCCAGGGTCTAAACCACAAACCAAGGAGTACACAAGGAGAGACCCATGGCTCCAGCTGCATATGTAGCAGAGGATGGCCTTGTCTGGCATCAAGTGGAGGGGAGGCCCTTGGTCCTGTGAAGGCTCGATGCCCCAGCATAGAGGAATGCTAGGGCAGTGGGGTGGGTGTGGGTGGGTGGGTGTGGGTGCACCCTCATGGAAGCAGGGGGGAGAAGGTGTGGGATGGGGGTTTTCAGAGGGGAAAATGGGAAGGATGATAACATATGAAATGTAAATAAATGAAATAACCAAAAAAAAATATTTTAAGAAAAGAAAAAAAAAAAGACATGGCTAGCAAGTACTTCCAGAAAATGATCATCATTTTTAGCAATTAGTTAAATGGAAGTCAAAACAACTTTAAGACTTCACCATATCCCAGTCAGAATGGCAAAGATCAACAAAACAACCAACTACCATAACTGGATTGAGATAGGGAAAAGAGAACCCTTATTCATTACTGGTGGAATTGCGAACTAGTCCAGCCACTCTGAAAATCAGTGTGAGTAGTCCTCAAAAAGCTAAAAATGGATGCGCCGTGCAAGTCAGCAATACTGTTCCTTGGCATGTGTACAAAAGACTGGAGATTCTACTCCACAGACACATACTCTGCCATGTTCATTGTTGCTTTATCCTCAATAGCTAGAAAATTGATACGATCTAAATATCCTTCAGCCAGGGAACTGATCATGAAAATGTCATCCTGAGTGAAGCATCTCAGTCACAAAAGAACACACATGGTATGCACTCACTGATAAGTGGATATTAGCCATCCCATATACAGTCACCAAACCAGGATGCTATTGTGGATGCTGGGAAGTGCTTGCTGAGAGGAGCCTGATATGACTGTCTCCTGAGAGGTTCTGCCAGAGCCTGACAAATACAGAGGGAGATGATTGCAGCCAATCATTGGACTAAATGCAGGGTCCCCAATGGAGGAGTTGAAGAAGGGACTGAAGGAGCTAAGGGAGATTGCAGCACAATGGGGGGAGCAACAATGTCAATTGGCCAGACCCCCTAGAGCTCCCAGGGACTGGACCACCAACCAAAGACTACTCATGGAGGGACCCATGGCTCTGGCCACATATGTGGCAGAGGATGTCCTTGTTGGCATCAGTAGGAGGAGAGACCCTTGGGCCTGAGGGTGTTCAGTGCCCCAGTGTAGGGGAATGCCAGGGTGGGAAGGCAGGAATGGGTGGAGGGGAGCATCCTCATAGAAGCAGGGGGAGGGGGAATGGGATAGGGGGTTCCCAAAGGGGAGATTTGGGAAGGAGAAAATATTTGAAAAGTAAATAAAGAAAATATCCAAAAAAATGAAAAATTATATTGGATAATTCCACCCAATAGAATATTATTCAGCCTTAGAAGGGATGGAAAGTCTGACACAAACTACATTATGGATGAAACATAGAACACTAAAGGTAGTACGTTAATCCAGAGGTAAAGGGTGAGAGTCTATGGCATACGGACCACCTAGAACAGCTGACTGTGGTGGAAGCTAATGGTGGGTGTCTAGTGCTGGGGAGGAAAAGGAGTGAGGAGACAATGTTGGTTAGATACAGGGTTTGACTTGGGGATGGCAACAAGGTCAGACAGTGGGTGATGACTCTAGATATTAACATGCGTACTGCCACGAAACTGTACACTGAAAATTGTTATGTGTGTAGTTTGTATGTTATAGAAGACATAATAAAAAACTAATAGGAAAAAACAAAAAATAGAGAATATATTTTGATATTTCTTCCTCTCCCCCTAACTCCTCTCAGAATTCGTTCTATTCTCTACCCACCAAATCACCTGTGTGCTTTCTCTGTCTCTGTCTCTCAAGAAAAGATGCCATAAAAAAAAACAAAACAAAACAAAGCAAAGCAAAGCAAAACAAAACAAATAAATCTTTTAAAAAAATACAATTTGCAAGTTTGTGTAGCTTCTCTAATCTCTCACTGTTTCAATTCATTCTCATAGAGAGAAAGAAGTCTTAGTTCTTTTCCAAAACTAACTACTGCCCCACCCAAAGCCTTCAATGTATTCTTATAGCTCCTAGGATAGGATCTAAGCTCTACTGTCATATGAATAAGAGTGCAACCTTTGGTTTCCAATGATTTCTAGTTCTAGATCATGGAATTCTTTTTCCTACTCTCAGGCACTTCACTGCTTACACATGCAAACACCAGGCTGAGCTATGGTTCAGCTTTTACAGTGCCATCCTAGTATATATTTAGCCCCAAGTTGATAACTCAAACAACATAACTGGGTATGGCTACTTAGCAGTCCTGTATCTCAACAACTAGGGAGAGTACACAAGGGTGAGAAGCTCAGAGTCCTTCCCAGAAGTTTGTCTAGTAGCTACATGAGACGCTACTTCAAAAAAAATTATTGTATTTTTAACTTAAATTTGGTGGGATTTCTCGTGGAATGACAAATGTTGACTCAGACCTTAAACGTACTTGCAATGTGAGTGTGGTAATCTAAGTTTTATCCATAAACATAACTTAAGATGCAAGGAAAGAACATACTCTACAAAGTTGACTTCTGACCTCCACATACTGGTATGCATATGTTCCAGTGCACACAAACACACACACACACAGGCGCGCGCGCGCGCACACACACACACACACACACACACAGAGAGAGAGAGAGAGAGAGAGAGAGAGAGAGAGAGAGAGAACATTTGATTTGAAGTTATGCTTGATTCATGGCTTTAGACCATGGTATTTTCCATATTCCACTACTTTTAGTTGTTGTTCTTGTTTGTTCCTTTCTTGCTTGCAATTTGTTTTTTGTTTTTCATTATCTCCCCATTTAATTGCCATTTTGATACCCATTTTTACAGGCTTTCATAAAACTACAGATTATTTTAGATATACCACGATCATTTTTCCATGAAGACCAATCATTATTTCTGAAGTTCATTGTGTGGTTAGGAATTGTCTCCTAGGAATTGACATGCAAAAATCTTGGTTTCAGTGAGAAAATATTAAGAGATGGTAAGATACTGGAGAGATGGGCCTAGTAGAACTTGGCACAGTACTCAGAATTGATTAAAATACTTCTTGGAGGAACCCAGTCCACCTCAATGATATGTGATGGTCTGACCTCTAGCTTCTCTCTTTGGCTTTCCATTTCACCCTGTGATCTGTCTGTCTTTCTGTCTGTCTCTGTCTCTGTCTCTGTATCTCTGTCTCTCTGTCTCTCTCTCTCTCTCTCCCTCTGTCTGTCTGTCTGTCTGTCTGTCTCTCTCCCTCTCTCTTTGTCTCTCTCTCTCTGTCTCTCTCTCTGTCTGTCTCTGTCTCTCTCTCTCTCTCTCTCTCTCTCTCTCTCTCTCTCTCTCTCTCTCTCTTTCTCATCTTCCTCCCACTATGATGTCACGTGCCAGACTGTGCCAGTTCAAGTGCACTCATCCTTGCCAGTGAATCCTATCAAATGTACAAGACTGCCAGAGAAAACTCCCCTAATATCCACTCTGATGTGATGTACAATCATGAAATGTGTCCTGAATTAAATCCTTAGAACAGAAAATAACAAGAAACTTCCATAACCAGTGTTAGTTTACAATCTTGCTTAAGAGTAGAAAAACCTTGGGATCTCTGGTGGGTCTGGTTGGTTGATATTGTTGTTCTTCCTATGGGGTTACAAACCCCTTTGGCTCCTTCAGTCCTTCTCCTAACTCCTCCATTGGCATCCCATGCTCAGTCTGATGGTTGGATGCAAGCATCCAAATCTGTATTGGTCAGGCTCTGGCAGATCTTCTCAGGCAGGAGACAGCTATATCAGGCTCCTGTCAGTAAGCTCTTCTTGGCATCAGCAATAGTGTCTGGGTTTGGTGGCTGCAGATGGGATGGATCACTATGTGGGGCAGTCTCTGGATGGCCTTTCTTTCAGTCTCTGCCTCACTCTTTGTCCCTGTATTTCCTTTAGACAGGAACAATTCTGGGTTAAAATTTTTGAGATGGGTAGATAACCCCATCCCTCAACCAGGAGACATGTCTAACCTCTGGGTATGGTCTCTACAGGTTATTTCTCACCTTTGTTGGGTATTTCAGCTAATGTAAACACTGTTGGGTTCCAGGAGACTCTTGCTTTCCTGGCATCTGGGACTTTCTGGTGGCTACCTTCAGTTCCCCATCCTCCACTGCTGCACACCTCTGATCAATTTCCTAACCCTCTCTACATCTCCCCAATCTCCTCCTCAGAGCTCCCAAGGACTAAACCACCAACCAAAGAGTACACATGGAGGGACCCATGGCTCCACCTGCATATGTAGCAGAGACTTGCCTTATCTGCCATCATTGGGAGGGGAGGCACTTGGCCCTGTGAAGGTTCAATGCCCCAACATAGGGGAATGATAGGGTAATGAAGTGGGAGTGAGTGGGTATTGGGGGAGCACCCTCATAGAAGCAGGGAGAGGGGGTGGGATAAGGGGGTTTCTGAGAGGAAGCAAGGAAGAGGGATAACATTTGAAATGTAACTAACCCATAAAAAAAAGGAGTAGAAAGATATTGTGATGGTTTGTATATGCTCAGATCAGGGAGTGGCACTATTAGAAGGTACAGCCTGGTTGGAGTAGATGTGGCCTTGTTGGAGTAGGTGTGTCACTGGGTGTGGGCTTTAAGACCGTTATCCTAGCTTCCTGGAAGTGAGTCTTCCACTAGCAGCCTTCAGATGACGATGTAGAACTCTCAGCTCCTCCTGCTTCATGTTTGCCTGATGCTTCCATGCTCCAGCCTTGATGATAATGGAGTGAACCTCTGAACCTGTAAACCAGCCCCAATTAAATGTTGTCCTTTGTAAATCTTGCCTTGGTCATAGTGTCTGTTCTCAGCAATAAAACCCTAGCTAAGACAGATATTGGCACCAGGACTGGGGCACTGTTGTGATAGGCCTGACCATGCTTTGGTTTGGAAGAATGTGGATTTTGGGGCTTTGGATTTGGAAAGCAGTGAAATGCTTTAAATGGGGATTAATGAGCCATCCTAGTAGGAATATGGAAGACTTTGTTGTTGAGAGTAATTTGAACTGTGCTCACTTGGTCCAAGAGGTTTCAGAAGAAAAGAATTTCTGTATGTGGCATAAAGACTCTTTTTGTGGTATTTTGGTGAAGAATGTGGCTAGTTTTTTTTTCCTTGTCTAAAGAGTCTGCCTGAGGCTAAGGTAAAGAGACACAGATCAATTGCATTGACACAGGATGTCTCAGAAACAAAGCCCATCAAAGCCCATTTGTTCTCTGGTTGAGTCTCATGAAGAATAATTTAAACAAGTGTTGCAAGCTAAGAAAGGAAAAATATAAAATATATGGTTCAAGTATTAAAGCAGTACCAGGAAATAAAATGGAGCTGAATCCTGTGCTCAAGAAGATAACAAATTAAGGGAGTAGGACTTTGGGGCAAGACCCAACTCAAAGTTTAGATCCAGGCATGGATAATCCCACCTTTAATCCCAGAAGATGAAGCCAAACAGATCTCTGAGTTGAAGGCCAGTCTGAGAATAAGTCCTTGGTGAAGAAAAGCTTAAATCCAGAGATGTTGGTACATCTTTAATCCCAGGAGACAGGCATGCAGATCTCTGAGTTCAAAGTAAATCTACAGAGAAAGATCCAAGACAGCCAAGCTTAGGCAATGAAGGAGCTGGAAAACAGAAATCTAATAATGATAATGTACTAGACTAAGGGGGCCATGTTCCTGCCTCTGCAAGCATCTGAAATCTGGAACTTCAGCCATGTGTCTCTGACTTTATAGTCAAGAGGAGAATGAGACTACCGACAATTGATGCTAGTTAGCTGGAGCTAAGAAAATAGTGGTGATTAAGAAGTGACCAGCAAGCTGGGACAGGATCCTTCTGAGTTCAACCTGTGCCCAGGAGTTGGGCAACACCACAGCCTTCTGTGCTCCAATCCTGCCAGGGGAGAACTGGTCTGCAGGGAGTGATTTGACTCCCAGGTTTGGAGGTGAGACCAACATTTTTTCTCTAGCAACTGAGCAGGTGGGTACAGCTAGGAGCTCAGGGAACATAGGAGTGGCAGAGCAGCTGGGACAGGGTCCTTCCAGGCTCCATCTGTACCCAGGAGCTGGGCTAAGCCATAGCACTCTGTGCCAGGGAAAAGCCAGTCACCCACAGGTGCTGAGACAGGCTTGCAGTCCCACAAGAGGGAAAAGTTCCAACCAGAGACAGCAGAACCAACTAACACCAGAGATAACCAGATGGTGAAAGGCAAACACAAGAACATTACCAACAGAAACCAGGAGAATATGGCACCATGCGAACCCAGTTTTCCCACCATAGCAAGTCCTGGATACCCCAACACACCAGAAAAGCAAGATTTGGATTTTAAATCACAGCTCATGATGCTGATAGAGGACTTCAAGAAGGACATAAATAACTCCCTTAAAGAAATACAGGAGAATATGGGTCACAAACAAACAGGTGAAAGAATTAAACAAAACCATCCAGGATCTAAAAGTGGAAGTAGAAAAAATAAAGAAATCACAAGGGGAAACAACTCTGGATAGAAAACCTAGGAAAGAATTCATAGATGCAAGGATCAACAGCAGAATGCAAGAGATAAAAGAGAGAATCTCAGGTGCAGAAGATACCATAGAAAACATTGACACAACAGTCAAAGAAAATGCAAAATACAAAAAGCTCCTAACCCAAAACATTCAGGAAATCCAGGACACAATGAGAAGACTGAAACTAAGGATTATAGGTATAGAAGAGAGCAAAGATTTCAGGCTTAAAGGGCCCATTACTTCAACAAAATTATAGAAGAAAACTTCCTTAACCTAAAGAAAGAGATGCTCATGAACATACAAGAAGCCTATAGAACTCCAAATAGACTAGGCCAGAAAAGAAAGTCTTCCCGTCAAATAATAATCAAAATGCCAAATGCACTAAACAAAGAAAGAATATTAAAAGCACTAAGGGAAAAAGGTCAAGTAACATATAAAGGCAGACCTATCAGAATTACACCAGACTTCTCACCAGAGACTATGAAAGCCAGAAGATCCTGGGCAGATGTCATATAGACCCTAAGGGAACAAAAATACTAAAACAGGCTACTATACCTAGCAAAACTCTCAATTATCAAAATGGAGAAATCAAGGTATCCCATAACAAAAAGAAATGTACACAATATCTTTCCACAAATCCAGTCCTTCAAAGGATAATGAATATAAAACACCAACAAAAGGAGGGAAACTACACCCTAGAAAAAGCAAGAAAATAATCTTTTAACAAACCAAAAGGAAGAGAGCCACACAATCACAACTCCACCTCTAACTAGAAAAATAACAGGAAGCAACAATCACTTTTCCTTAATATCTCTTAATATCAAAGAGCTCAATTCTCTAATAAAACGACATAGACTAATAGACTAAAAGACATATACAGGACCCAACATTTTGCTGCATACAGGAAGCTCCCCTCAGGCACAAAGACAGACACTGCCTCAGAGTAAAAGTCTGGAAAACAATTTTTCAAGCAAATGGTCCCAAGAAACAAGCTGGAGTAGCCATTCTAATATCGAATAAAATCAAATTTCAACCTAAAGTAATCAAAAAGGATAAGGAAGGACACTTCATACTCATCAAAGGAAAAATCTACCAAGATGAATTCTCAATTCTGAACATCTATGCTCCAAATGCAAGGGCACCCACATTCATAAAAGAAACTTTACTAAAGCTCAAAGCACACATTTAATCTAACACAATAATAGTGGGAGATTTTAACACCCCACTATTCAATATACAGATCATGGAAACACAAACTAAACAGCAACACAGTGAAATTAACAGAAGTTATGGACTAAACAGATTTAACATATATCTATTGAATATTTCATCCTAAAACAAAAGAATATACCTTTTTCTCAGCACATCATGGTGCCTTCTCCAAAATTGACCATATACATAAAACCTATACACTGAATCTAATAGAAGAGTAAGTGGGGAAGTACCTGGAGCACATGGGCACAGGGGAAAATTCCTGAACAGAACACTAATAGCTTATGCTCTAAGATCAAGAATTGACAAATGGGACCTC
The DNA here is from genome assembly GCA_036184795.1 of Tokudaia tokunoshimensis. Taxonomy (NCBI): domain Eukaryota; kingdom Metazoa; phylum Chordata; class Mammalia; order Rodentia; family Muridae; genus Tokudaia; species Tokudaia tokunoshimensis. The sequence continues at coordinate 18,147,323 of BTHU01000018.1, read as the reverse complement.
ATAAAATTGAAAAGCTTCTGTAACACAAAGGACAGTGTCAACAGGACAAAGTGACAATCAGCAGATTGGGAAAAGATCTACAACCCTACATCTGACAGAGGACTAATATCCAATATATACAAAGAACTCAAGAAGTTAAGATTCCAGAGAACCAAATAATCCTATTAAAATATGGTGTACAGAGCTAAACAAAAAATTCTCAACTGAGGAATACTTAATGACTGAGAAACACCTAAAGAAATGTTCAACATCCTTAATCATCAGGGAAATGCAAATCAAAACAACCCTGAGATTCCACCTCACACCAGTCAGAATGGCTAAGATGAAAAACTCAGGGGACAGCAGATGCTGGAGAGGATGTGGAGAAAGAGGAACACTTCTTCATTGCTGGTGGGATTACAAGCTGGTAAAACTACTCTGGAAATCAATTTGGCAGTTCCTCAGAAAATTGGACATAGCACTACCTAAGGACCCAGCTATACCATTCCTGGGCATATACCCAGAAGATGCTCCAACACGTAATTAGGACACATGCTCCACTTTGTTCATAGCAACCTTATTTATAATAGCCAGAAGCAGGAAAGAACCCTGACGTCCCTCAACAGAGGAATGGATACAGAAAATGTAGTACATTTACACATTTACATTACTCAGCTATTAAAAACAATGAATTCATGAAATTCCTAGGCAAATGGATGGAACTAGAAAATATCATCCTGAGTGAGGTAACCCAAACACAAAAGAACACACATGGCATGCACTCACTAATAAGTGGATATTAGCCCAAAAGGTTCGAATACCCAAGATACAATTCACAGACCACATGAAGCTCAAGATGAAGACTAAAGTGTGGGTGCTTTGGTCCTTCTTAGAAAGGGGAACAAAATACTTGTGGGAGCAAATATGGAGACAATGTACAGAACAGAAACTGAAGGAAAGGCCATCCATAGACTGTCCTATCTGAGGATTCATCCCAGATACAGTCACCAAACTCCTACACTGTTGTGGATCCTAAGAAATGCTTGCTAAAAGCAGCTTAATATAGCTGTCTCCTGAGAGTCCCTGTGAGAGCCTTTCAAATACTGAGTTGATGCTTGCAGCTAACTATTGCACTGAGTACATGGTTCCCCAATGGAGGAGCTAGAGAAAAGACTGAAGGAGTTGAAGGGGTTTGCAACTCCATAGGAAGAACAACAATATCAAGCAACCAGATCTCCCAGTGCTCCCAGGGACTAAGTCAACAACCAACGTGTATACATGGCTCCAGCTGCATACATAACAGAGGACAGCCTTGTCAGGCATCAATGGGAGGAGAGGACCTTGGTCCTGTGAAAGCTTGATAGACACCCCAGGGTAGAGGAATGCGAGGGCAGGGAGGCAGAAGTGGGTTGGTGGAGGAATACCCTCATTGAAGCAGGGGGAGGGAGGATGGGATAGGGGATTTCTGGGAGAGGGGGAAACTGGGTAAGGGGATAACACTTGAAATGTAAATAAATTTTAAAGATTCAGAAAAAAAAACGAATTGACCAGCATCACTGAGGTGAAATCTTGGAAGTATTTTCTGAGAGCACAAAGAAGCAGCTTTCCAGAGATAATCAAGGTTGTATCTCGTGCTGCCGCTGTACTTGGTAATGTGTAAGAGTCACCCAAGTGGTACTGGTTTTGAAGGCATGAAGGTGTTGTGAAGAGAAGCTGAGGCTTGGCACTGTGAGAGGCCATGGAAGGCCATTGTTGAAGGCATAGCCTCAGTTGCAGTTGATGGTCCAAGACTGAAGGGGTCACAGAACTTGGCACTATGAAGAGAGCCTATGAGAGGCTATTGGTGAAACTAAGTTGCAGCAAAAGACCCCAGTGTATTGGAGATGCCAGTACCATGGGATGATCACCAAGAACAGCAGCGGCAGTGGAGTGATCAACCTGAGTTTAGAGTGCTCTAGAGGGCACAGCTGGAGAAGTGACGCCAGTCCTTTGGAGGAACCCAGAAGAAGACCATGTGTGGATCCCAGACATTGAAACAAGAAGCTATAACACTGAAGTTGCCTTGGTGACCCGGAGATTTTTTGAGATGTCAGAGCCATAGGATATCTGAGGATGAAAGCTACTAACAGGGAGTGGGACCAACCCAGGACAAAGAACTTTGTTGCAGTCAACAAAGAAGAAAAATGAGTTGGAGATCTGAAGACTGCTTTGGCATCAGACGTGGAGATGCAAATTTTGGAGTTTGCGCAACTGGTTTCCTGTCTTGCTTTGGGGATTACAGTTAAGTGATTGGATGAATCTCAGAAGAGCGTTGAACTTTTAACATTGTCAAAAAAAAGAGACTTTTAACATTTTTGAGACTGCTATAGACTATGGGGGCTCTGGAATATAAAACTTCATGTATGTTTTAATGTTTTATCATGCTATATTTAGGTGTGGCCCCCATAGACTGATATGTTTGAACAAGCCTATGGGGGCCAGGGAGTGGAATGTGATGGTTTGTATATGCTTGCCACAGGGAGTGGCACTATTGGAACATGCAGCCTTGTTGGAGTAGGTGTGACCTTGCTGGAGTAGGTGTGTCACTGTGAGTGTAGGCTTTAAGATCCTTATCCTAGCTTCCTGGAAGTGAGTCTTCCACTAGCAGCCTTCAGATGATGATGTAGAACTCTCAGCTCTGCCTGTACCATACTTGCCTAGATACTGCCATGCTCCTACCTTGATGATAATGGACTAAACCTCTGAACCTGTAAGCCAGCCTCAATTAAATGTTGTCCTTTGTAAAACTTGCCTTGGTCATAGTGTCTGTTCAAGCAATAAAACTCTAACTAAGAGAGACATTTTATAAGATATTTAATTTCCATTCAAATCACAGACTGAATACTAGAGGTAACAACTATAGAGTGCTATAGTATCATGAAATGTTAGCTTAAAAAGTGCATTCCTAAGAACATTTTTAGGCTTATTTAAAGTGAAAAAATATATTCTTTTCTCATATATTACATCTCAAGCACAATTTCCCCTTCATCCCCTCCCCACAACCTCTACCTACCACTCTCCCTCTTTCTTAGTTCCAACCTCCTCAGAAAATAGCAGATTTCCCAGGGTCATCAAGCAAACAAGCTACAATAAGACCATGAACATATCATCATCACATCAAGTCTGGACAAGGCAACCCAGTAGTAGAAAATGGGATCCACAGGGAGGCAAGAAAGTCAGGAACAGCCTGTACTTTGACTCTTAGGATTCCCACAAGGACACCATAATACAGATGCAGAGGACCTAGGTCAGTCCCCTACAGGCCCCCTGATCTCTGTGAGTCCCTGATATCTGTGATTCTATGGACTGTGTTCTTGTAATGTGTTCCTGACCCCTCTGGTTCCTCAGATCCTCCCTCCCCCTCCTCTGCAGGACTCCAGGAGCTGACCCTAATGTTTGGGTGTGATATTCTGCATCTATTTCCAACACCTGCTGGATGAAGTCTCTCTGGTCTCTTTGACGATGATTCCGCTAAGCTCCAATCTCAGAACACTCTGCAGAGAGGCCAAACTGTAGGTCAAATGTTTTGTGACTGGGATAATATTCCAATCCCTCCACTATACAAACACCCTGCATATTCCTAAGATTTGTGGGACACTTCTCTTTCCATGATTTTTTTAGTTTTTTAGTTTTTTTGTTTGTATGGTTTTTGTTTTTGTTTTTTTTTTGGTCATTATAGCAGTGAGAAGCTTTTAAACCTTCTTTCCAACATATCCAGCTTACTAAGCTTTAAGATTGCATTTGTTGGGACTAGGATGATAGCTTAATGTTAAGAGCGCTGGCTGTTCTCAAGAGGATCTAATTTCAACCCCCAGAAACTACATGGTTTCAAACAACTCCAGTCTCAGGAGATTCAATACCCTCTCCCTACCTCTGTGGGCACTGAAGACAGGTAATACACAAGCAAACATGCAGGCAAAATACACATTTTTTTGTAAAAATCAAAATTTTTACAAAATCAAACAGTTGCTTTGAAAGATTGCATGTGTTGCTATCTTTGTGAATTGTTTACAAACGCAGTCTCATATTGTAGGAGTTGGTTATACTTTGGGCTCATGCTCCTAATAGTTTTAGCCAATGCTTCCACCAATCACCCTGTAAGGTAAGCTTCCAACTTTCTTCATTTAGTTTTAAGTTATAGAACAGAATCCATCTTAACTCTAGCCTACTCTCATGATAACTTTGCTCTTATATTTGAGAACTGACGGGGGTCATTGCCAGGATGTATGTCATTTGTGAGGTTAAAAACACAACAGTTGCCCTTTGGTCCCCTTTGCTTTGTGTATGCTTTTTTGCAGTAAGTAAATCCATTCTTATACATAAATCTACTCTTCTCAATTGTGTTTCCCTTATGAAAACTGATCATAATAGTCAAGGTCTAGTCATTCAGAATTCTGGTTTATGGTAGGAAACTAATTCTCTAACTAATATGCAAGCATAAATTAATCAAAGAAATCTGAACTTCTCTAAATCTACTTGCCAAATACTGAAGTGAGAGAAAAATGAAAAGGAACTTCAAAACCATAATGATACTAGCCTCTTGAAAGCTGAGCACTGGTTTTGATTAAAAGAGCTGCCATTTCTTGTGAAAATTATGCTAGATTGGTAAAATACAATCTGAATTGATATTTATGTAAGCACATTAATATGCATATGCACTACTATGAAAAATGCCAACTTTAGATGGTAATTATGTTTGTCATAAGAAAGAAGGGCTATCATTGGGAACAGAATTAGTGGAAACTTAGAGAAACCAGAAATTACCAAGAGCATGATTATTCATGATAAAAAAGTCTTAGTTTAAACAAAAATAAAACAAGTATTTGTGAAATATAAAGCTAACTAAAGAAACTAAAAATTGTATCTGATCTAATTTCTAGATTAAAAAAAATGTTCTCAACTATCCCAGAAAAATGACAGGAATAAAATAGCCTAAAAATTTCAAAACTGTTTGGTATATATTAGACTCACTGTCTTAAACATTACACCCCAGCAGATCATTTCAACAACTGTTACAAATTTTAGATATCCCAATGCAGAGACCATAGGGCAAACAAGAGGTGAGCCCAATATCTATGCTTGTGTTTTTCTAAGATAATTCTTTCCATGTTGATGCAGAAAAATAGATCCTAAGATTAGGAAAGAGATTTGCAATTTTGTCTTTGAAAACGAAAGCATGACAAGTACAGAAAGATTGCCAAAGGACTACATCTCCCCTTTGTTTCTTTATCAGTTTCTGTTCTTTGTATGATAAGGCTCTTAGAGTTCCAGGAGCCATGCACTCCCATGAGGCCGTTAGATAATTAGAGATTCTGAGGTATTGCACTGCTGGGAGATCCATCCCAATTTTAGTTAAAGGCTGTGGCATTCGAGCTAGGATCTGTTCCCCCTCATCCCCTACAATGCTGAGTTGTGGAGGATTTGCTCAGGCTCTGAGAATGAAGAGAGTTTCCATTTGCAAAGGCTGCCTGAGAAGGCAGTGCTTTAACAGAGATGTTTTGTAACCACTGAACATTGGCAGATCATTTTTTTTCCACAACTTAACAACAACAACAAAAAAAAGTTGTGCCAATTAGGTAATGAGGAAATGAGATGGTAAAGCCATGTCTCCATGTTAAACCCTGATGTGAAGGAAGGAGTAAAAGAGCTGACAAAGTCTGTGACCACCTACCTATCTCTGTACATCTGTTGAAGAGTTGCTTTCATGAGTTCAGCAGCTGGGCTAAAGGTCACACCAACCCTGCAGTTATATAATGTCAAAATAAATTAGATTGGTTCAAAAGCAAAGAAACAATACAAAATAACATTTCCTTGATTCTGGGCTCTGGGGAATCTATGTCACAAGATAGTACAGCCAGGTGGTGGCGGTGCCAGACACCACTCTAAACAGAGACACATGAACTCAAACTCATAAGATTGCCCTGTGGAAAGGACCCAGGCAAGGCAATGATGAAGACTAAGTCCCTATCTTGAGCTCTTGCTTTACCCTGAAGAGGTTTGCAGAGGTAATGATCAGAGGAAGCCTTGGGAACTAGCAAAATACTTGCTCTTCCTAAGGGCTTTTGTGGGGGAAAAAAAGAAGAGGGCGCAGGGCCTGGCGTGCACGGACACAGGGCCACACGCCAGGCAGGGCTGGCAGCGCGGGCCTCGCTCTAGGGCCAAGGCAGCGTATATATGCAAAGGACACAAGCTGACACGATTCCGTGGGGGGGGGGCGAGGGGGTCGGGGGCGGGGGGGGGACAGGCAAGATGCACGCGTGCCTCGGCCTAACCGGGAGCGGGCGGCCACACCGCAGGTCCCGCACATGGCGTGCGGGGGGCGCAGAGAGATCCCGGATCTCTCTGTGTGTTACCTGTGCTCAGATTGTCTGCTTAGCTGAATCCCAGAGTCTCAGATGGCGTGTACCAGGAGCTCCCTGTGGCGAGTTTAATAAGAGGCGGCCCATAGCTTTGATGTTTTATTATTAAGAAAATAGAAAGAGAAAAGAGATAGAAAGATAAAGAAAGAGGAGAAAATAGATAAGAAAAGCCATGACCACGTGGAAAGGTGAGAAGACAGAGAGATAGATAAAGAAGAGGGCCGGGAGAGAACAGGCGGAGAGAGCGAGCATGCGCTGAGGGGTGTTATTTATAGTGAGTTGGGTGGTCAGGTAACCAGGAGGCGGGGACAGTGTGGCTGCAGGCAGGTAACTGCCTAGGCGGAGTCAGGCTAGAACCTGGGGCATGACCACACGTCTCATTAAGGTCCCACAGGCTTTGATCTATGTATCAGACAATGGAGCAATTTATAGCATTGAAAATTAGTAAAAGTCGTTGAATACAACTTATAGAGACTCAATTCCCCATTTCTCTATAAAAGAAATGTCAATCAGAGATTGATAGAAGAGAGGAATGTGACAAAGAGAATCCATGCCAACTCAGTCACTCCTGGTTTATAAGTGACAGTACTCATTTACAAAGAGACATTCTGAGAGACAAATGGAGAGAGAAATTCTAAGTTACAAGTGCCCGGCCGGACAGCAATCAAATTCGACTCCCTAACCAGTAAAGCACTTAGCTAGCCACAGAAAGATTCATGCTAAAAGATAAAAATCTCACCCAGGCAGGATATGTGACTCCACGTGGTCAGTTAGTGGCTTTTCTCCTTGCAATACTAACCCAGGAAACAAACAGAAACCCACTTTAAAATAAAGGGCAGATTGCTTTCTTGCTTTCTCTAGGCTGTAGAGAGCTCCATGAGCATGAAGACAAGAGTACAATGTCCAGAACCTGCCTAAGGAGCCCCACTCCCCACCTCCTTGTTATAATCCCAAAACTCCAGCACTTAGGGATAAAACAGATTTGTGAAATTTGCTTCCAGGAAGCCACCTCTAGATTCAGCAGGAGACCCTGCCTGAAAGAAATAAGGCAGAGATTGATACAGAAGGACATCTCGATTCCTCCTCTAGTCTCTGCATGTGCAGACTACATGCATCAACACACAATGGCATACACATCACATGCATACATATTACAAACACATAAACATAAGGCTTATAATTAAAAATTACAAAACTAAGCTAATATTTCCATCAATACTTCTAGATTTCCAAAACTTTCAAACTTTCAGTCAGAGCTGTAACAGTTAAAGTTCTAAGAGTCTTAGAAACCGTGAGGAAATATTCATGACATTCATTAATCACTTATTGGAAATGATACTGAACACTGGTTCCAAACCATAGAAAAATGACACTTCCTGACAATGTATAACTTTTGGGTATCAAACAGTACTGTAAACAAAATACAACTCACAGACTGGGAGAAAGTATTTTAAATGATCTCTGCAAAGAGATTCAGATGGGCAGCAGGGACTCAAATACATTAGCTTACCCCTAGAGGGAACCAGGATGTCTTTGTGCTCACAAATAAGATTGTAGAAATCAGCAATGTTAAGCATGCAGGTTTGTCTCTTCAACTAAAGAACTGTGTATACACATTTTCCACCCAGAAGGCTAGAAATGGATGTTGTTAATAACCCACTGATCTGTGCTATCAGTAGAGCCAAGCCACACCTGATTCTCCCAGACCAGCAGTCCTTAATTGATGAGTCATGACTCTTTAGGTGATCTAATGACTCATTCACAGGGGTAGTCTAAAACCATCGGAAAACACAGATATTTACAGTATGGTTAAAATAGTATAAAATTACAGTTATGAGTAACAAAAATTATTTTAAGGTTGGGGTCATTGCTTGAGGAACTGTTAAAGGGTCACAGCATTAGGAAGGTTGAGAACCACCGTCCCAAACAATTATGTTTATCCCAGACACTTCCTCCCTGGAACTTTATCTTGAGCACTGTTTCTCAGTCAATTGAATTCATACTTAGAGGAGAATGTCACATGTGCTTTATAGCCTGATGGATTCTGTTCTGTTTGTATAACCAAGACCATACCAGATCCTAGCTTCTTTGTGATAGAAGTCACATGTACTTTGCAAAAGAGTTTCAATGCAGTCACACCTTGAGCTTTCTTGTACATATATTTGAACCAATACTGGCTAGCTATTGAGGCAGCTTTAGATTGTATTGTTTTCTGTGATGTATTTTTGTACTTTGTTGATGGCTATTTTTAAATTTTAATCATATCTTCTCCTTATAGACATACAGCTTAACTTCTTAATGTAAAATTTTAAAAATCACTAGTTTGATGAATTTAAATCTATAAACTTTTCTACAATGCATTGACCTTCTGCAATACACTTCTATAAGATATGTTTTCATTCTTCATCAGCTCAAAACATTTTGATTTTTGATTATTTATTGAACTTATAATTGATTACTATAAAGTATAAATCCTACACATTTAGACATTTTCTAAATCTTTGTACCTTTGTAGTTTGCTTTTTATTTATAGCTTACTTATATATTGGAAGAGAAAATTTTAAATACTCATTATTGGCATATTATAAAAATAAAAGCATGTGGCATAACAATATTACATACAATGTTGAATCTTCCATGAACAGTAAAAACATTGTGTCAGCTCAACCTTGTGACAAAGATAGATGTTCATGTCATTTATAGGCTTACTGATTTTCTACTATTTATAACTTGTTAAACTGAAAGTTTCAAATATTCCCAAATAATGTAGAGTTCTTTAATTTTCCCATATTTCTAGTTCTTACAACATTTGTCTTCTGTATTTAGAAGTCATTTCCTTAAGAACATGGTTACTCTTAAGAACTAATCATTTTTCATTATATTAACAATTTTTTTTCTGTTTCAGAAAGCATCAACTTGAAAGTCTATTTTTATGACAGTGATAATACCACCTCAATTCTTTCAAAAAGATAAGATATGTGCCTATTTTATCTTTTTCTGGTTCTCCTAACTTCTATGAATTTAAAAGACTAAAATGAGTTTCCTGCAGACAGCATGCAGTTTATTCATGAATTTATCCAATCTAACAATCGCTATTTTGTTATTAAGATGCTTAGAATAAAAACAGGAAATCTTTTCTGCAGAAGGCCTGATCATAAATGTTTTCATGTTTGCAACCCAGTAGAGGTCTGTCACAATGAAGACGTCCTGGCAGTGTAGTATAAAAGCAGCCATTATTGATGTACAACCAGCAAGCATGACTGAACTTGGCTAATGAACTTTGCTCACTGCTGGTTTAGATCACTGACATTTAATGTTATTATTGATATGGTTGGATTAAATTCTTTGGGCTGTTTTCTGTTTATTTCATCTGTTCTTTGTTTCTGTATGTCCTTTTTTTTCTGCTTCTTTTGGATTGAGTACTCTTCTTTATTTCCCTTTGTCTTTTTTATCTGCTTATTAGAATTCACTAATGTGTTTTCATCCTCCCTGTGGATAGATAACCTTTGGTTTTAATATATGCATTTATTTATAGTGACCAGCATTGAATTAATAGTCTCTTACTGTAGCTGTAGTGATCTCAAACCATATACCCCCAATTCATTTCTCTGACTCATTGCAGTAACTTTGTATCATATTTTACAGTTTTAAAAACATAGTATACATGCTTAAATATAGATTTATTAGTATTAAATACACTTCTGTAGTAATGATAGTCTGATACTTTGCACTAAAAAAACAACATAACCACAAATATATTTACCAATACAAACTAATGATCCTTGTTTGGTGATGGGTTGCAATTTTGCTCTTAGGAAAGATGATTGTTGTGCTGCAGAGATGGCTCAGTAGTAAAGGGTACTTGTTATCAAGGGGACACAGTTCCTAGCATACATGTGGTAGCTCACAACTATCCCTAACTTACAAATCCATGGAATCTGACACTGTCCTCTAAACAACTCAGGCACCAGGCAAACATGTAGTGCACATACATACAGCACCCATACACATAAAATAAATAAACCTTTAAAAAGACAGATGATTGCTTTAGTGAAATATTTAGTCACTTAGGTATGATCAACTTCTACCAAAGATGTGTTCTTCTAATGAATACAATTTAAATGATTTGTATGTTGTTTCAGTGATTTTCTCCAAACAAGAGTACATCTTGGTAGAAAAACTGAGGAATTGTGTCTCTCACACCCAGATCTTCCAGATATGCCCAATACAGGCTTTTCTCTAAGAGATCCCAGATGCACAGGGTAAGGAAGGTGCCATTTAGATTGTAATCATGAAGTCTTCACAGTAATTATAGCAACCACTATCAAAACAACAGTTTTAATATTGCTGTTCAAGATTTTCTGTGGTCTGGGCACACACAAAGTATCTTCATAGTCCACATTTATTCACTTTATTCAGTAATCAATTGTGACATTTTAGGGCAATCTTTTCAAAACATGGGTTCCAAAGTACAACCAAGTTAACAGAAACTATCATCAGCTCAAAGTTCTTGGTCATTACCAGTATGAGAACTATTTCCTTGTGATGTAAATATTTAGTAAAAAGTAATTCATCCAGCTTTTACCTTCTTTATGCTCGTTAGATACACAGAGCTATGTAGCCTGGACCATTTACTTCCATTATTCAGCATAGTGAAGTTGGTCCTCAACAGATAGGTCTCTGTGGAAACAGGAAACGCTTCTTTATTGACAGTAGCTACAACATCTCAATTAGAAAACATGTTTAACTTAAGTCTTGGGGATCCATGAGTCCACATACATCTTCACTAAGTGGTTTTCCCCTTGCCATGTTTTGCTAGGGGTTCAAAACATTTAAGAGAAAGCCCTTTGGCTTCAAGTTTGTTACACCTTGGTAGGTTTAGGCATTACTAGTTCAAATTAACCACTTGCCTGTCCTTACATGATGTGTCTGTCAGATCATGATTTCTTGAATATCTCCTGGTAGCTCACACACCTGGCTAAGGTTTTAGCTGCAGTAGATTATCAACTCTGAGTGACTATTACAAAGAATAGTGTTAGCTAGCCACCTCTCCCAACAAACAAAAACAAAACAAAAGGATGGAGCTCAGGGCTAGAGCACACATTTTGCTTTTATTTTTGCCAAAGCAGAAAAGGCATGCTACTTTTCCATAGCTGTGGTTCTGTGTTTCAACTCTCTTCTCAGGGTATCTGTACACCCTTGTTACACTGGCTTAGAGAGGACAGGGTGAAGTTCAGAACTGGTAGAGTCTGCACTCCAATTCTTCTCTCTGGTGAATTAGATGCCATTGTATGCCTGGCCAGAAGGGAGAAGCAGAGTTCAGAATAAGCTTTCTGAGATGATCTTAGCTTTGTTTGTATTTCTTTATTAGGGCTGGGTTTAGACACATACACTTTATTTGGGGGTGAACCAAGGGTTTTATTGTTTGGGGGAAGGGTATGAGAATATCCTTAGCTGAAGGCTAAGGCTACTGAGATGCTTCATTTACATGGGGAAGAATTCCAGGTGCTGTGCTATGTGACTGACTACTTGTGATTACCAGGTTGGGGATCTTTGGGTTAGCACAGAAATAGAGTTAGCCCTACTTCTGCATGTCTCAGGATGAGATTCTAATCTCAGTTTTTGACATTTCTGAGGATTGAGCATGCTCAACCTCACCCCTTCCATGCCAATGCCTCTGATGGCACAGTTCACATGCACTGCAGATAGCCATAATTATTAGAAACTTAAGGAAATATTTTCTATACTATTTATGTCATTTAGCCACTTAGTTATGCCCAGCTTCTATTTAGAAACTGTTCAATTCATTTGTACATATTCGTGTTTCTATCAGATACTTTGCTCTTTTGTAAGGATAATGTCCTTTACAGCATCCATTCCATAGTAATGATTTCCACAAATGTTGTTTTTCAAAGTTGAAAAAGTAATTTATATTTCACCATTTTTTTGTAAATTATGCCCACTAGTTATAAAAGTCAAACCAAGATGAGGTTAGGGACCTATCTACTAAGCATTCTAAAACAGTACTGGAAAAATTTAAAGAGGACAAATATATTTCATTTACAAACTATCCCTTCTGAGTGCATTATAATGAGTATCATCTAAATGTCCATCTTAACCAAAATTGTTTGCAAATTTAATATAGTCTTTTACAATGTTTGCAGAAATAATTCTAATATTCCGATGGAGCCAAAACTTTCCCAAAGTAGTAACAGCCATTTCATTCAAAAGCAACATAGCTAGAGATATTACACTGTCTAACACGAGTCATCGCTATTCAAAACAGCTTGTTGCAAGCATAAGAGCATATGCACACATCAATGCAACAGAATGTAGCCCTGTGAAATGGATATCCTCACTGGCGATCAGCACAGCTTTGACAAAGGCATCAAGACTGTGCCATGGAGAAAGAACAGCTTCTTCAGCAAATAGTGTTGGAACACCAGGTAACTACACATAGAAGCATGAGACTGAACATATTTTACTCCACATACAAATCAACCCAAATATAAGATGTAAAGCTAACAAACAACTACAACAGGAAAAACACTTGTTGACAACTGTCTAGATTATGATTTCCTGGATATCTAGCTCTGAAGGTATGTGTGACACATGTAAGAATAGACTCATGAGATTCATCAGGCTGCTGTGAAGTCAAGGGAGTAATCAGAGCAAGCTTACAGATTCAAGACTTTCCAAACTGTACACGAAGAGGAATGGATATCCAACTGTCCAATGGAAAGAAAGGAAACAATTTTAAAAATTAGTCAAAGGGCCTAAAAACATTTTTTTTTCCAGTAAAGACATACAATTGACCACAAGAAAAAAAATGTTAAGCAACCATCAAGAAAAAACACACACACACAAAAAAAGGTATTAGGGGTGTAATTTAGGATGCTTTAAAAAAAAAAAAAGACAAAATGGTAAGTTCTGGTTAAAATGTGAATGAAAAGCTCTTTGCAACTTGTGAGAATGGAGATTACTAAACACATGGAAAACAGCATCAGAAGCCTCAAAAGTCTAAAACTAGAACTAACCTATGATCTAAAATCCTTCTTGTGGATATATCCACAAAGGTAATTAAATTAGTATCTGGAAGAGAAATATGATCCCACACTCATGGTAACAGCATTCAAAATAGCCAGACACAGAGTCAAACTAAGCATGAGCAAATAAAAAAGTACATAAAATAATCGGTTTCATGTGGACAACTGGATATAATTCAGTGTTTATAAAGAAATAAGTCCCATCATTTGCAACCACAAAGACAAAACATAGTGGACGATATGCTAAATGAAACAAGCCAGGCTAATACTAATAGAAAAGGAGATGACAGAAGGGTGATTAAACATAGGAAGTAATAGAAATGTTGACTTCCTTGACATACCCATTCCATGGTATGTAAAACACCAGGCTCTTGCATGTTCTGTGTATTTATTTACTGTTTAGTCACCACAAGCTGTCATATGTTATTCTATTATTACCAGCTTGCATGTGAGAAACTCTTCTATTATTTTGCAACGCATAAGGCAGTCTTCATAGTGTAAAGTACATTCTACTTTGGAACAGATCCAAAATGTGATAAACAAACATTTATCACGGGGAAGTCGTTTTATTTATCATGTAAATTAATTGTAATGGGTTTTTTTGTTTTGTTTTGCATGAGTGGTCTGGATGGTAAAATTATTCTAAGAGTAGCTGTAAAAAAAAAATCACCTGTTATTATCGTACTGGGGACTATTTGTCCTTTTGTGTTGATTACTTTTTGTCTTATAAAATGAGTTTCTTCACTTTTTTGTATGTTTGTGTGTGTAATATGTCTGTGTGTATGTGAGTGTGTGTGTGATACGACTGTGTGTATGTGTGTGTGATATGACTGTGTATAAGTGATATGACCTTGTATGTGTGCGTGTGTGATATAACTGTGTATGTGTGTATGACTGTGTGTGTGTATTTGCACAGGTCATACAACATTTTTTTTTATGACATAAGCTGTTCTTTTTATGATATAATGATATTCCTGGTCTATTCTGACTGATATTATAATGACGTTTGTTTTAATAAATATAAATGAATTTCTCCTAGATTGCTTTCGAACTTTATTTCCTTGGGATAAATTTTGCATACTTTCATTATATGCATGTGTACATTACAATCTGCCAGGCGTGTGTGTGTGTGTGTGTGTGTGTGTGTGTGTGTCTTTTAATTGAAAGATTAGGACCATCGATATTTAAGGTTACTCTTGAAAGGTATCTTATGCCTACAATTTAGTTGGTTATTCTCCTGGTTGTCGATTTTTTGTTGTTGCTCATTTTTGACTCAGCCAAGCTTGATTCCTTCCTATGCTTGATTCCTTCCTGTGCTTGATTCCTTCCTATGCTTGATTCCTTCCTGTGCTTTATTCCTTCCTGTGCTTGATTCCTTCCTATGCTTGATTCCTTCCTGTGCTTGATTCCTTCCTGTGCTTGATTCCTTCCTATGCTTGATTCCTTCCTGTGCTTGATTCCTTCCTGTGCTTGATTCCTTCCTATGCTTGATTCCTTCCTATGCTTGATTCCTTCCTGTGCTTGATTCCTTCCTGTGCTTGATTCCTTCCTGTGCTTGATTCCTTCCTAGTTCTCATTTGCTTTTCTAGTCCTCTGCAGAGAGTGTTGTTTGTTTTTATTTTGTTTTTCGTTTATAAATATCCTGAAAGAGATATTTCCTCTTTTGTTAGGGTAACTTTGCTGAGTTAAATCCGTCTAGATATTTATTTTCTTTCAGGGTTTGAAACACATCATTCCAAGTCTGCTTGCCTTTAGAGTTTCTGGACATATATCTGCTTAGTCTGATAGGTTTGCCTTTGAACTTTGCTGTGAAATTCTCCCTTGTGTATCAGATGTCATTTTTTTTTTTGTACTTTGGTAGCTTTACTAAAACATACCATGAAAACATGATTTTTCTTTTTGTTTAGATTTACTAGAATTCTAAATGCCCTGTACCTGAATAATTATATTTTCCTAAAACTTTGGAAATTGCTTGCTATTATTTTACTGAGTTGCTTTTCTATAATTTTTCCTCATAAACTTCATGTATGCTCTATCCATCCTACTTTTCCCTTATTACTTCCTGAACATAATAACCTCCCAACAATGTCTTCAGGCTTAATATCGTTGAGATCTTTACCTGGAGTTTGGATTTTACATATGAATTTTTATTTTTCAAAATTTATGTATGTCTCATTTTCAGAACTTCTATACCTATGTTGAATAGTTCTCTTATATCTACATTGTTTTTCTTAGCTAATCCAGCAGTATATCCTTTGAATTAGTTAATAATTCTAATAGTATTCTTGTGGATTCATTATCAAGCATGGTATTCACTTTGAAAAATACAAAATCTATCACTACAGTCTTCTGAAATTTGGAGGGGTTAAGTCACCTTTTTCTAGAGATAATTTATGTTTATCTTCTTGTAGACATAATATCCACAGTTTTATCATTTCTCTCTGCTGATGATATGAGAGTGAATGTTCACAATGAAGAACTTAGACTTTCCCAATGTTACTGTTTTGGGACTGCGGCCTTAGGTAAGGGTATTTATCTCCTCTGTTCATGTTGAACACTGACTGGTAGTTGAACACAGTTGGAGTGTAGCTATAGAATGTGCAAATATTTTTACAGCTCAGATATATTTATCCTCCAGTGGCAAAGATTCTGTTTAATATGATAGAAGTGCCAGATTTCATTCCTAACTCACTTACATAGAAAATAAGAAAACCACATTTGCTTTCCACATTTCTCTCTGTTACCTTCATGGTCATCTGTGTTATTTAGCTATCTTGAAATTATTTTATTAATTCTCAGCATTTTTTCTTTGAAAAAATTGTTTATTCTTTGTTGTCTTGCCTCTTTTACTCTCAGAGTCCTAAATTACATCATTTGATTCCTCCATCTTATCCAGAAGACTGAATCTCCCATCCATGTACATTAGTCAGATACAACTAGTAGTCAGAAACCTCGGGGTATTTTGAACAGAAAAAATTTAAAATGAGTAATGAGATTGACCACAGGGATGGCTCAGTGGGTATAGACACTGCAAAACATGATGACCTGAGTTTAATCTCAATGATTTTCATGGTACAAGGAGAGAACAATCCCAACTTGTTCTCTGACTTCTACACATGTGCTGGGCCCACATGAATACTACCCCTCCCCCCACACACATTTAACAAACTAAGCACATATAATAAAAAAAGAAGGAATGAATGATAATGTTTGGATATTTACATATTACTAGAAGATAAAAGAGATTTTTGTAGACTACCCCTAGTTCGAAAAGATTTAGCCATTAAAGAAACAAGTACAATCTCAGATCCATACTACCGTTGGGGTTTGGTCATCATTGACAAGGGCATAACTATAGCTCACTGGATGGTAAAAAGCCTCCTAAAGTATTTTAGGCCAAAGAATTTTCCTACAACTGGCACCAAGGTTCTCAGAAGCTGAGTTTGGTGGTTATGGAGATGGAAACTAAAAATGACATACAGTAAATTCCCAGAATAGAGTAAAAGAAGACTGTGGTTGGTGGTCAGGAAAGCACTGTCTTAGGATGCTGAAGAATTCTCAATCTGTTTATGGTGATTTTGAAAGAGCTAAGAAGCCAACTAGAGGACAAGAGAGTGGAAGAAAAGCTCCTGAGAAGGAGCAAGGTACACTGGTACCTTGCATACTGTAGGAAACTGACAAGGGGGCTTTAGTTACTAGGAAACTGGTTGTGTTGACCTTGCTGCACAAGAAGAAACTAGCTGGTTGCACATAGAGTTCAATGGAAGCCAAACAGCAGAGAAACTATGAGATTTACTGGGATGTGTAGCTTTGGAGAAAAGTCATTGCTAATCATCCAGAGGAAAGCACGGTGAGGCTGTAGAGACTTCTGGGAAATGATAGTGGCTTCTGAGCCTCCCAGAAGAAAAGCAGAGCTGTACAAGCACTAAGATCACCGACACTCATCCAGTGTCTTCCTTTCTGGGATCAGACGTGCAAACCTAGCTTCCAACATGAGAAAAGGATGAAACCCTTCAGGGACAGTTCTCAAAAGCCCATCTTCTAACAGCATCCCTCCAGTGCCCTCTACTGTCAAAACTTTAAACCATTTCAATGCCACAGAAAGGACAAGTTGGGGACTTTACAGTCAAGAAATAAGTAAAACATTAATAAATAAATTCCTTGGGTTAAATCCTAGGTATAGGATTAAACCAATCCCAGTTTCCATGTCCCTTCAAAAAATGAAAGCAACCCAGTGATAGGGATATTAAGAATTATGAACTCTTTACAAGAAACTGAATAGTAAGAAGAAATTAATAGTATTACCACTGCTTAGAAACAATACCCCAGGAAGGCATTGGCTTTGAAGGCAATAAAGTATCTGAAGACTGGATTGGAGACTCCAAACAGGGAACACTGTATACTAATGGGATCTGTGAAGCACTGACTTGACTCCTGAGACCTGGAATCTCCATGTGAAATCTCTGTGTGAAATCTCCATGCAAGAGTCTGCTAGCGATCTGGCTCTGAATATCCAGCATTTGGAAACACAGAATGTTCTGACTCAAAATACTGTCGCAACGATCTTTCCTTTCCCTTTTCTCCACTTTCTGAACCCAACTGGCTCAAGTTCTATACATTCCCTACCATGCTACTATTGCTTCCTCCCTGAGAAGCTAAACAGTGCCTCTCCATTCATTATTTGTTTCCTGCTTAATTTCATAGTTTTCCTCACTTTTATTAGAACTATTTAAGTAGCATTTTTGCAATAGACTTCTCAAGAATCTGACCTTTTCTGTACTTCTAAGAATAGCAATGGAAGTATTAATTTATTAACCTTCATTTTTGTAGAAGTCTATGGAATATAAGAATAAGGGTTGTGTATTTCTCTTGATTGCTGCTCTAATTTTGTTGCCGAATTTATCTAGAACTCTTGAACATGGTATAGTAGCCTTCCAGAGATTAGTACTAAAACAAACTAATTCTTTTCCAAATATGCAGATTCATCTCACGGGGATGAATCTTTAGTGTGCATGTGAACTTAATGCTATTATTTTCATTGTCAGCTGAATTTATTCTATGATGAATAGTCACTCAAATTGTTGTCACATTCCATACTCATGCCCGGGGCAATGACTCAAACATCTTATGTGATTATTTTGGAGACTGCTTAGTCTCATGAAAAATAAAGTCTAAACAACACTAGCTACAAACACAGTGTTGTACTAGCAAGATAGCTCAGGAAGTTGAAGTGCTTGCCACCCAGACTGACAACCCGAGTTCAATGTGCAGGACCCATAAGGGAGAAAGGGAGAACAAACTTCCAGAAGTTTTCCTCTAATGACCATAATGGCTATGGCATGTGGAAGTACACACACACACACACACACATTTGCATGCACACACACACACACACAATTAAAGTGAATGCAACAAAATATAAACATTGTGTTACATGGAGAAGACTAAATATGTATTTTAATAAGGAAAAGGTTAGAAAGTAGTCTCAAAGGATTCTATAGAAAAATAAAGACGTAAAAAAAAAGAATAACTGGAGTCTACAAAAATAAGCTTTCAGAAGGTAAAAGGGCATATTTCAAGTTTTGATTGAAAATCAAAATTATTGAAAGCAAAAGAATTGATGATAGAAAGCCTGATAAATAAATGAATACTAGAAAATAAATTTAGTACATGGATACACTAGTTGCATAATGTTTGTTTAAACATTGTGACTGGACTCATGCTCTGATTTTGAAACGTTCCAGGGTAGGCTAAACAAATCTCATTTTCTGTATTTATCATGGGGTGTAGAAAGAAGTATGAAATTCATTCAACATGATGAGATGGCTTTGTAAAAAATGACTTGACATGGCAAGCAAGGGAGTTTGGAGGACCTTGTCTCCTATAATCTAAGAATACACAGACTGTTTCATAGATATTTCAACCAAGAAACCATAATGTACTACTCACAATTTACCAAGAATCAGGCTGTATAGTGGCATTCTAATACAGCATTTGATGACAAGTAGCTTTAATTTTTTTTTTTTTTTTTTTTGGTTTTTTGAGACAGGGTTTCTCTGTGTAGCCCTGGCTGTCCGGGAACTCACTGTATGTAGACCAGGCTGGCCTCGAACTCAGAAATCCTCCTGCCTCTGCCTCCCAAGTACTGGGATTAAAGGCGTGCGCCACCACTGCCCGGCAGAAGACAGGACGTTTTTGTTTTTTTTTTTTTTTGGTTTTTCGAGACAGGGTTTCTCTGTGTAGCCCTGGCTGTCCTGGAACTCACTTTGTAGACCAGGCTGGCCTCGAACTCAGAAATCCGCCTGCCTCTGCCTCCCAAGTGCTGGGATTAAAGGCGTGCGCCACCACTGCCCGGCTAATTTTTTTTTTTTAATTTCATTTAACTTTTAATTTATGGAAGACAAAATTTTGTCATGTGATTAGATTCTGTACTCTAAATAAGTGAATTTGTATATTTAGGTTTTTTTTTTCCATTTCCCCCCTTTTATTGAAAATAGATTCTTTTCTCATATCCTGATTACAGTTTCTCTTCCCTCCACTTCTCTCAGATCTTTCCCATCTCCTTTCCCATCTAGATCTACTCCCTGTTCAAACTCTCATTAGAAAAGAACAGGCTTCTAAGAGATAACAAGGATGCATAACAAAATAGAAAATGATAAGATAAAACAAAACCATGACATTGAAATTGAACAAAGCAAACCAACAGAAGGAAAAGGACAAAGAGAAGGCATAAGAATCAGAGATGCATACATTTGCATATTAAGGAGTTCCATAAAAATAATAAGCTGAAAGCTATAGTATATACAAAAAGAACCTGATGGGGACTCTGGCAGGTCTTGTGTCTGCTGCAACACTCTCTGTGAGTTCCTATTAGCTTTGCTCAACTGATCTAAGGGGACTTGTTCTTCTGATTCTTCCACCTCTCTGGCTCTTATACTGTTTCTGCCTCCTCTTCCACAGAGGTTCCTTGATCTCTGGGAGAAGAAACTTAATGGGGACTTCCATTTTAATCTGTATTCCAAGATGTCCCTCTCTGTCCCGCTATTCATTCTCTCTCTCTCTCTCTCTCTCTCTCTCTCTCTCTCTCTCTCTCTCTCTCTCTCTATCTCTCTTTCTGTGTGTGTGTGTGTGTGTGTGTGTGTGTGTGTGTGTGTGCGCACACGCGTATGTGTGTATGTATGTTTGTAAAACATCTGGCTGTAGGTCTCTGTATTTGTTCCCATCTATGCAAGAGGAAGCTTCTCTGATGATGGATGAGTAAGGCTATGATCTATGAATAGGATCTATGAAAAAAGCACGATATCATCAGGAGACATTTTGTCACTGCTCTTTTTTTAAGACTACTAGTATTTAGTTTTGTCTCTGTGTTAAATAGTATCTAATTCTTTGTCACCTAAGTGATGTCCGGAATAGATGGAATTTCATGGAGTAGCCATTGAGTCAAATCAGATGATGGTTGGATACTCTCCTAAGCTTTATGTCACCATTGCCCTTGCATAGTTTAGAAGCAGACATCATTTTAGATCAAAGTGTTTATGGCTGAGTTAGGTTTATATTTTTTCTTGTGGTAGCCTATAGAGTATCTTTTATTGAAAAGACAATAGAATATCAGGGTAAAGGTTCTATGTAGGCACCAGCTTGCTCTCCACATGTTCAATGAGTTGTGCATGTGTTGTCATTAGCAATTGGAAGTTGTCAATTTGTGCAATCTATTATAATGGGAATATTGTGGAATGTTTGTGGATTTCTTTTTTATATATATTTTTATTAGATATATTCTTTATTTACATTTCAAATGATTTCCCTCTTACTGGATCCCCCCTCCCCAAAAGTCCTATATGCCTTCTTCACTCCCCCTGCTCCCCAACAAACCCATTTCTGCCTCCCCTTCCTGGTATTCCCCTACACTGCCACATTGAGCCCTTCCAGGACCAGGCGTCTCTCTTTCCTTCTTCTTGGGTATCATTTGATGTATGAATTGTTCCTTGGGTATTCCAAGCTTCTGGGCTAATATCTGCTTGTCAGTGAGTGCATATCATGTGTGATCTTTTGTGAATAGGTCACCTCACGCAGGATGACATTCTCCAGTTCCACCCAATTACCTAAGAATTTCATGAATTCATTCTTTTTAATAGCTGAGTAATATTCCATAGCGTAAATATACCACATTTTCTGTATTCATTCCTCCGTTGAGGGACATCTGGGTTTTTTCCAGCTTCTGGCTATTATAAATAAGGCTGCTATGAACACAGTGGAGCATGTGTCCTGATTGCATGTTGGAGAGTCCTCTGGGTATATGCCCAGGAGTGGTATAGCTGGGTCCTCCGGTAGTATTATGCCAAGTTTTCTGAGGAACTGCCACCTGATTTCCAGAGTGGTTTTACAGTTTGCAATCCCAACAGCAGTGGAGGAGTGTTCCTCTTTCTCCACATCCTCACCAGCACCAGCTGTCTCCTGAGTTTTTGATCTTAGCCATTCTGACTGGTGTGAGGTGAAATCTCAGGGTTGTTTTGATTTGCATTTCCCTGATGACTAAGGATGCTGAACATTTCTTTACATGTTTCTCAGCCATTTGATAGTCCTCAGGTGAAAATTCTTTGTTTAGCTCTGTTCCCCATTTTTTGATAGGGTTATTTGTCTCTCTGGAATCTACCTTCTTGAGTTCTTTGTATATCTTGGATATTAGCCCTCTGTCAGATGTAGGGTTGGTAAAGATATTTTCCCAATTTGTTGGTTGCTGTTTTGTCCTTTTGACAGTGTTCTTTGCCTTACAGAAACTTTGTAATTTTATGAGGTCCCATTTGCCAATTCTTGATCTTAGAGCAAAAGTTATTGGTGTTCTCTTCAGGAAATATTCCCCTGTGCCCATGTGCTCAAGGCTCTTCCCCAGTTTCTTTTCTATTAGATTCAGTGTTTCTGATTTTATGTGGAGGTCCTTGATCCACTTGAGCTTAGTACAAGGAGATAAGAATGGATGGATTTGCATTCTGATGCATGCTGACCTCCAGTTGAACCAGCACCATTTGTTGAAAAGGCTATCTTTTTTTCCACTGGGTGGTTGTAGCTCCTTTGTCAAAAATCAAGTGACTATAGGTGTGTGGGTTCATTTCTGGGTCATCAATTCTGTTCAATTGATCTACCTGCCTGTCGCTATACCAATACCATGCAGTTTTTAACACTATTGCTCTGTAGTACAGCTTGAGGTCCGGGATACTGATTCCCCCAGAGGTTCTTTTACTCTTGAGAATAGTTTTAGCTATCCTGGGTTTTTTGTTATTCCAGATGAATTTTTGAATTGCTCTTTCTAACTCTATGAAGAATGGAGTTAGGATTTTGATGGGGATTGTATTGAATCTGTAGATTGCTTTTGGCAGGATAGCCATTTTTACTATATTAATCCTGCCAATCCATGAGCATGGAAGATCTTTCCATTTTCTGAGGTCTTCTTCAATTTCTTTCTTCAGAGACTTGAAGTTCTTGTCATACAGATCTTTCACTTGTTTGGTTAGAGTCACACCAAGATACTTTACATGGTTTGTGACTATCGTGAAGGGTGTCATTTCCCTAATTTCTTTCTCAGCCTGTTTATCCATTGAGTATAGGAAGGCTACTGATTTACTTGAGTTAATTTTATATCTGACCACTTTGCTGAAATTGTTTATCAGCTGTAGGAGTTCTCTGGTGGAGTTCTTTGGGTCTCTTAAGTATACTATCATATCATCTGCAAATAGTGATAATTTGACTTCTTCCTTTCCAATATGTATCCTTTTAACCTCCTTTTGTTGTCTAATTGCTCTAGGTAGAAATTCAAGTACTATATTGAACAAATATGGAGAGAGAGGGCAGCCTTGTCTAGTCCCTGATTTTAGTGTGATTGCTTCAAGTTTCTCTCCATTTAGTTTGATGTTGACTACTTATTTGCTGTATATTGCTTTTACTATCTTTAGGTATGGGCTTTGCATTCCTGTTCTTTCCAAGACCTTTAGCATGAAAGGATGCTGAATTTTGTCAAATGCTTTCTCAGCATCTAATGAAATGACCATGTGGTTTTTCTCTTTGAGTTTGTTTATGTAGTGGATTACATTGATGGATTTCCTTATACTGAATCATCCCTGCATACCTGAGATGAAGCCTACTTGATCATGGTGAATGATCATTTTGATGTGTTCTTGGATTCAGTTGGCAACAACTTTATTGAGTAATTTTGCATCAATATTCATAAGGGAAATTGATCTGAAGTTCTCTTTCTTTGTTGGATCTTTGTGTGGTTTTGGTATCAGCAAAATTGTGGCTTCATAGAACGAGTTGGGAAGTGTTCCTTCGGTTTCTATTTTGTGGAATAGTTTGAAGAGTATTGGTATTAGGTCTTCTTTGAAGGTCTGATAGAATTCTGCACTAAAACCATCTGGTCCTGTGCTTTTTTTGGTTGGAAGACTTTCAATGACCACTTCTATTTCTTTAGAGGTTATGGGACCGTTTAGATGGTCTATCTGATCCTGATTAAACTTTAGTAGTTGGTATCTGTCTAGGAAATTGTCCATTTCCTCCTGATTTTAAAGTTGTGTTGAGTATAGACTTTTGTAGTAGGATCTGATGATTTTTTGAATTTCCTCAGTTTCTGTGTTATTTCTCCCTTTTCCTTTCTGATTTTGTTAATTTGGATACTATCTCTGTAGCCTCTGGTTAGTCTGGCTAAAGGTTTATCTATCTTGTTGATTTTCTCAAAGAACCAACTCCTGGTTTTGTTGATCCTTTGAATAGTTCTTTTTGTTTCTACTTGGTTAATTTCAGCCCTGAGTTTGATGATTTCTTGCCTTCTACTCCTCTTGGGTGTATCAGCTTCTTTCTGTTCTAAAACTTTCAGGTGTGCTGTTAAGCTGCTAGTGTAGGCTCTCTCCATTTTCTTTCTGGAGGCACTCAGAAAAACTATGTTTTCCTCTTAGCACTGTTTTCAGTGTGTCCCATAAATTTGGGTATGTTGTGCCTTCATTTTCATTAAACTCTAAAAAGGTTTTCATTTCCTTCCTTATTTCTTCCTTGACCAAGTTATCATTGAGTAGAGCATTGTTCAGCTTCCACCTTTATGTGGACTTTCTGTTGTTTTTGTTGGTGTTGAAGACCATTCTTACTCCATAGTGATCTGATAGGAAGCATGAAATTATTTCAATCTCCTTATATCTGTTGAGGTCTGTTTTGTGACCAATTATATGGTCAATTTTGGAGAAGGCACCATGTGGTGCTGAGAAGAAGGTATATTCTTTTGATTTAGGATGAAATGTTCTATAGATATCTATTAAATCCATTTAGTCCAAAACTTCTGTTAGTTTTACTGTGTCTCTCTGTTTAGTTTGTGTTTCTCTGATCTGTGCATTAAGGAGAGTGGGGTGTTGAAGTCACCCACAATTATTGTGTCAGGTGCGATGTGTGCTTTAAGCTTTAGTAAAGTTTCTTTTATGAATGATGGTGCCCTTGTATTTGCAGCATAGATGTTCAGAATTGAGAGTTCTTCTTGGTAGATTTTTTTCTTTGATGAGTATAAAGTGTCCTTCCATGTCTTTTTTGATGACTTTTGGTTGAAAGTCTATTTTATCAGATATTAGAATGGCTACTTCAACTTGTTTCCTGGGACCATTTGCTTGGAAAACTGTTTTCCAGCAATTTACTCTGAGATAGTGTTTCTCTTTGACACTGAGATGTGTTTCCTGTATGCAGCAAAATGTTGGGTCTTGTTTAAGTGTCCAGTCTGTTAGTCTGTCTTTTTATTGGGGAATTGATTCCAGTGATGTTAAGAGATATTAAGGAAAAGTGATTGTTGCAGCCTGCTATTTTTGGTGTAATTTTTATGTTTGTGTGGTTATCTTTTTTTGGGTTTGTTGGAAGAGGATTAATTTCTTGCTTTTTCTAGTGTATAGTTTCTCTCCCTTTGTTGGTGTTTTCCATTCATTATCCTTTGAAGGGCTGAATTTGTGGAAAGATACTGTGTAAATTTGTTTTTGTCATGAAATACCTTGACTTCTTCATCTATGGTAATTGAGAGATTTGCTGGGTATAGCAGTCTGGGTAGGCATTTGTGTTCCCTTAGGGTCTGTATGACATCTGCTCATGCTCTTCTGGCTTTCATAGTCTCTTGTGAGAAGTTCAGGGTAATTCTGATAGGCCTACCTTTATATGTTACTTGACCATTTTCCCTTACTGCATTTAATATTCTTTCTTTGCTTAGTACATTTGGTGTTTTAATTATTATGTGACAGGAGGAGTTTCTTTTCTGGTCAAATCTATTTGGAGTACTCTAGTCTTCCTGTATGTTCATGGGCATATCTTTCTTAAGGTTAGGGAAGTTTTCTTCTATAATTTTGTTGAAGACATTTACTGGCCCCTTAAGTTGGAAATCTTCACTTTCTTCTATACCTATAATCCTTAGGTTTGGTCTTCTCATTTTGTCCTGGATTTCCTGGATGTTTTGGGTCAGGAGTTTTTTGCATTTTGTATTTTCTTTGACTGTTGTATCAATGCTTTCTAAGGTATCTTCTGCATCTGAGATTCTCTCTTCTATCTTTTGTATTCTGTTGTTGATGCTTGGATCCATGACTCCTGACTTCTTTCCTAGGTTTTCTATGTCCCCAGTTGTTTCCCTTTGTGATTTTTTTGTTGTTTCTATCTCCATCTTTAGATCCTGGAAGGCTTTGTTCAATTCCTTCACCTGTTTTGTTGTGTTTTCCCTTAGTTCTTCAAGGGCTTCTCCCTGTTTACTTGTGCTCTCCTGTATTTCTTTAAGGGAGTTATTTATGTCCTTCTTAAAGCCCTCCATCAGCATCATGAGCAGTGATTTTAAATCCAGTTCTTGCTTTTCTGGTATGTTGTGGTATCCAGGACTTGCTGTTGTTGGAGAACTTGGTTCTGATGGAGCCATATTGCCTTGGTTTCTGTTGGTGGTGTTCTTGCATTTGCCTTTTGCCATCTGGTTATCTCTGGTGTTAGCTGGTGTTGCTGTCTCTGACTGTAGTTTCTCTATGTTCCTTGGAGACCTAGTCTCTCTGTGTATACTTATATTTCTGCAAGACCTGCTCTCTTATAGTTGTATTTGGGTATGTACCTCTGTGGCCCAGATCAACTCTGGGAGCAGGCATTACTCAGAAGACTCCTGTCCCAGTCTGTTCCTAGGCTCTTGTGTCCTTAGGGGTTCAGGCTGTTTCCTCTTAGCAGCAGGGGTGGTCCTACTGTACCACCGGGCTACTCTGCATTCCTGAGTGGTTAGTTATCTCCGTGTGTCCCTTGGATATGGTACCCAGAGTCAGAGGAAGGCTCCTCTGCTCTGCAATGCAGGTCTCTCCTGTGCTGGCTGACTCCTCCGAGCAACTGGGTAGACAGTTGGCTTTCTGTGCCACTTGGAGATGGTGCGCTATGGCACAGAAATCTTGGCAGGCAGGGAGCAACATTTTAAGAGCCAGAGTAGTGGATAAGTTCAAGGAAATGCTGTTTTCCTGACACAACAAAGCAGTCGAGTATATTAATTCACAGTGGTTGGTTCAACATGCAAAACATCTAGGCAAACTTGTCTGAGAAAATTCTAGCATGAGGGGCAGAAGTGGACCCAAATTCTTGCCACTAAATGAGAAGCTAATAGTATTTTATAGCTGAGGTTTTTTTTTTTAATGGTGTGACATTTGCAGATCAAGCACAGTATGAGGCAGGAGCTATTCCCAAGAATAGTTGGGCAATGCTAACAGGATTCAATGGTGGGGGAGGGGGGAGAAAAAGGGAAAACCTCAAAGTTAGGTGGGTAGGGAGGCAGAGTGGAAGAAAAGGTAGGTATGAAAGGAATTGAAGAGGGTTAATTGGGATCAAAATTCATTGTATGAAATGTTCAAAGAATTATTGCAAATACTATTTTTAGAAATTAATGCACAAAATATTGCTTGAAAAGAAGATAAGGACATTAATACAAGGATGAAGTTGAAAGAAGAAATGATGGAAATAATCACATGAGTAAGTAATAAAAAGAAAATAACAAATCAGCAAAGGCCAATGGAAATAAAGAAAAAATATAATAACCGAAAAGATGAGAATAAAGAAATAAGAAAAAATGTTGCAGTTGATAAAAAGATAATTGAAATAGGGAGAGCAGAAAAGAGAAAAGGTTAAATAGTTGAATATTAAAAATTGAGTGTATCTGAAATCCATGTGCTTGGGAGACTGAGGCTCAAGTACCACAAGTCTCAGGCTAGGCTGACCCTATAATGAGAACCAAACTTTACAAAGAACACAGAAAAAGAAAGAGGGTGAGGAAATTAGAAAGAAAGAAGGAGAAATGAGAAAATAAGAGAAAAGATATATTACAATAAAATTAGATTGAAAACTGGTATGTAAATATTTAAAGCAATCTGATCTTTTCAAAGACTCTGTAAGGAATGAGGAGAGGGTCAGTTGCTCTCCACCATTCTGCTTTTCCTAATGGAGAGGAATGATTGGCAAGCCTTCTACCAGCCTGCCAACTGCTCTGAAGTCCCAAGAATACATCTCTGACCTGCTTCTCACAGCTCATCTCTCAAGGCTACCACTTCTAGGAGTCATTTCATGACCTTTGCTTGGAAGTTCTGAACACAGATCAGTGGAGAAGCTTTGAGTTCCAACCCAAAGAGTCAGATGAATCATTTCAAAATGGTGTCTCATCCCATCAGTACAGCCAAAAGCCAGGGATAGAGGGGAGAACTTGGTGTGAGCATACTACATATGATGAGACTGTAGTGTTGGAACTATTTTAATGCTGTTTTCTGAGCCTTACACTATTTCTTTCACCTTTGCCATAGTCTATACCCCAGTTGCTTTCAGGTCTATTGGTTGTCGAAGCTCTCTCTGTCCCTCAATTCTAACCTACAAAATGTCAGGTTTTCTCTCTCTCTCTCTCTCTCTCTCTCTCTCTCTCTCTCTCTCTCTCTCTCTCTCTCTCTGTGTGTGTGTGTGTGTGTGTGTGTGTTTCCATGATTCTGTCTGCTCACTTCTAAAACTTCAATACCTTTCCACTGCAAAAACACCTGGAGCTGTGAGAAGTTGGTGGATGTTGCAAGTTAGCCATATTTCTATCTTCCTAATAGTTAACACTGGAAATGGGATGGTGGGTAAACACACTCACATGCCACACAATGAATTACATATGTATGTGTGAGTGTGTGTGTGTGTTATTCAGAATGAAAAAAAGTGAGAGTATGAAATTTATAAGCAGTTTCTCCTTGAACAACTATAAGCATACTAACAAATGAATAGTGTGTTCTCTCTCCAAATATGCATCATTTTCATTTTCAGGGAGAAGACAGCATTCTTCCTACTACAATAAAACCCCTCAGAAATAGTACATTTGTCTTCTAAATGATTATCATGTTGTTGTTCAACAAAGTTTGTAAGTTTATAATGCTTATTCTTGTCAAGATTTTCAAATATACAAATCAAAATATGCATATTTCAGGACAAGCACAAAATGAGATTCAGTTGTGGTTTTTCTTTTTGTTAGTCTGGTTGTTTGTTTGTTTGGTTGGTTGGTTGGAGATTTTTTTCTCAATTATTAATTTTAAAAAGAATCTGTTCCAGAGGCAGGAGGATTTCTGAGTTTGAGGTCAGCCTGGTCTACAGAGTGAGTTCCAGGACAGCCAGGGAAAACAGAGAAATCCTGTCTCGAAAAACCAAAAAAAAAAAGAATCTGTTCCACTTAATATTATACGAAGTATTTATTGCACAGATTTGTTTTAAATTTTTCATGAAAGGAACCTCTACTCCAGTATTTGATAAAGTCTTAAGATCTATATTATGGATTGGCTGAGATATTTGTTTTTGCAATAGATTCATTTAATAAGTATATCTGTTAATGCCAACCAGTGGGTAAAGTCTCTAGGGTACAGAACAGAATAAAGAGGATTTATATGGATGAAACCCTGTGGATTTTGGCTTCTTTAGCAGTCAGTATTTTCCAAGAATTCTTGAACTTCTTTTTTACTTATGTTTTTGCTCATCGATCTTTTCCTGGAATTAAAAAAAAATTTAAAAGCATCAGGTAAATGGACATAAAAGTGTAACAGAGATATTAAAGTATGCAAATAAAGTTTATTTGTACTGCACAAGACATTACACATCTCTCTTAAATGTTCAGACTTCCCAACATACTCATTTTTCTTTCTATAATTTAATTTTGCTCAATTTACATATCAATTACATCCCTCTTCCAACCTCTTCCCCAACATAAAATCTCACCTTTTCTCCATATCCTTGATAATGTCAATAAATGGACGATTTAAGGTCTCTGGCAGAAAGTAGATGTTGATTGTCACCACTATGGGTAGGACTCCACAGAGAATCATGGGAAGATGTACAAAATACCTTCTAGTAACAAGTGTTAGTGCAGACAGGACTACTGCTAATCGAGCAACAGTTAAATAAACACCATTTATTGTTGACCTTCAAAAAGAGACCAGAGATGCAAACCCTGAATCTACAAGCTTGGTCTTAATTACACCATTTTCAATATAGATATCTGACATCACCCATGATCTATCTATCTATCTATCTATCTATCTATCTATCTATCTATCTATCTATCTATTCATCTATCTATCTAAATGCCTTTTAAAGTCCCATAAAAAGCATTATTTTCAAAAAGACACAGAGTTTTTGCATTTCTTGAACATACTATAATGTGCTAAACTATAGTTTTTGTTGTCAATAGAGTATACACTCTATGGTGATCTTTAGCTTTCTCATATGTAAAATGGACAAAATAGATATTGTATCTATTAGGGTTACTTGATAAAACAAGATAAGTTAAATTTAAATTCAAAATAAACACGAATATTATTTTAGTATGTAGTATCCAATATTTATTTACTTACTGCTGCTTTATTTACATCAAAAAATCCTGATACCTATATACATTTTAAATTTAAAGAATTGACCTTACTTTCTCTCTTCTTTTTCTTTTCAGGTTAAGTCCTGTCCTGGTACATGGACTATTAATGAAAACTTTAGCAAAAATAATTTATAAACTAGAGATTCCCTACTTGGCTGATAGCACTTTCTTGTAGAACTTTAGAAAATAGAATATTGTAAAAAATGAAATCTAAAGAATAAAAACATAACTTGACAATTTGAATCTAAGTAAGATAAAGATTACATCTCATTTTTTCAAACAATTACATGAAATTGCCATTTTACATGTATTTTCTAATTTGTCTTCTACACAAATCAATGCATTTTTTCAAGTGGGCATATTTATATGAACATTAAGTTAGAAATGTTAAAATTAATTATTAAATAACTTAATGAAGCCCTCAGAAAGCCATTGGTTTATTTGGAATATGGAAAAAAGATAGCATTTTTAACAAATGGTGCTGGTTCAACTGGAGGTCAGCATGTAGAAAAATGCAAATCGACCAATTCTTATTTCCTTGTACAAAGCTCAAGTCCAAGTGGATCAAAGACCTCCACATAAAACCAGATACACTGAAGCTTATAGAGGAGAAAGTGGGGAAAAACCTTGAATACATGGGCACCCGGGAAAAATTCCTGAATAGAACACCAATGGCTTATGCTCTAAGAACAAGAAATGACAAATGGGACCTCATAAAACTGCAAAGCTTCTGTAAGGCAAAGGACGCTGTCAATAGGACAAAATGGCAACCAACAGATCGGGAAAGGATCTTTACCAAAGCTACATCTAATAGAGGGCTACTATCCAATATATACAAAGAACTCAAGAAGTTAGAATACAGAGTGTCAAATAACCCTATTAAAAAGTGGGGTACAGAGCTAAACAGGGAATTTTCAACTGAGGAAACTCGAATGACTCTGAAGCACCTAAAGAAATGTTCAGCATCCTTAGTTTCAGGGAAATGCAAATCAAAACAACCCTGAGATTCTACCTCACACCAATCAGAATGGCTGAGATGAAAAATTCAGGGGACAGCAGATGCTGGAGAGGATGTGGGGAAAGAAGACACTTCTCTATTGCTGGTCAGATTGCAAGCTAGTAAAACCAATCTGGAAATCAGTATGGTGGCTCCTCAGAAAAGTGGACATAGTACTACCTGACAATCCAGCTATACCACTCCTGGGCATATACCCAGAAGATGTTCCAATATGCAATAAGGATACATGCTCCACTATGTTCATAACAGTCTTATTTATAATAGCCAGAAGCTGGAAAGAACCCAGATGTCCTACAACAGAGGAATGGATACAGAAATTGTGGTATATATACACAATGGAGTACTATTCAGCTATTAAAAACAATGAATTCACGAAATTCTTAGGCAAATGAATGGAATTGGAAAGTGTCATCCTGAGTGAAGTAACTCAATCACAAAAGAACACATATGGTATGCACTCACTGATAAGTGGATATAAGCCCAAAAGCTCAAAATAAACATGTTACAATTCACAGACCACAGGAAGTTCAAGAAGGTAGACCAAAGTGGGGTGATTTGGTTCCTCTGAGAAAGGGAACAAAATAATCACAGGAACAACTATGGAATCAAAGTGTAAGGTAAAGGCTCAGATTTGAACATCTGAAGCTCTAATGTCCTTGAACACATATGAATAATTAGGGATGTATCACAGGACTGGTCATTGTTCTATAGGCCATCAATTCTTTAATGTACAACGTTTTGTTTTTGTACATGAAAACATCTTCAGGAAAGTGCCTTTTCAAATTTTGTAAACAAATGGTCTTTGAGCCATCAAAGATGCAAAATAATAAGCTAGGCTAGGATATTATTTTAAGCTTGATGAGATAGAGTAAGAAGAAAACAGTAGTCTGTGTGCTGAAACTTTTGTATGTAACCAGAGTTTTTAAAGTGCAATGATGTAGAAGGAGATGAGAAAATATTATAGAATATTTTTACCTGCCAAATTATTCTTTCAACTGCTGCCTAAATGTCAACCACTTATCTCTAACATTGTGGGAGGACACTTTCTGTTTATCTTATTTTTAAGATAGCTTATGAGATGATGGGTTTAGCTATGATGCTTTCATACATAGGTAATTATGTTTAGTTGTTATGCATTACTCTCTCCTCCCTCTCCCCCTCCTAATCCCTGGACTCACAAGTCCCCCATAGCTGTCCCACCTTCTGTTTTCATGTAATAAGCATTTCATTGCATTCTCCTTTTCTTTTCCTCTCGTCTTGTATTTTCCCTTCTCTTTTCTACTTGTATGACTTATACACATAAACATAAACGCACACACACTCATACACATTATCACATCATATCACATCAACTTCACTCGCCTTTATACAGGTTGTACTGCTTCATTTTTTTGTCAACTTGACCAAGGTAAAGTCATTGAAGAAGAGGGAACTTCATTTAAGAAAATGCCTCCATAAGCTCAGGGTGTAGATAGGTCTCCAAGGCATTTTTAAAATTAGTTATTTTGGGGATCATTCCTGGGCTGGGGGTATTGGGTTCTATTAGAAAGCAGGCTGAGCAAGCCATGTGGAACAAGCCAGTAAGGACTCCTCCATGGTTGCTGCATCAGCTGCTGCCTCTAGGTTCCTGCCCTGCTTGAGTTCCTGTCATGACACCATTTGATGGTGAAACTGTGATGTGGAAGAATAAGATGAATAAACCCTTACCACTCCAAGTTGCTTTGGTCATGGTGTTTCATCACAGCAATAGTAACCCAACCAAGACACAGGTCATCTAAACTATGAGTCAGCATGCACTTTATAGGCTTAACAAATCTATAGACTATTTCATCCAACAGAAGCAGAACACACATCTTCTCAACACTCCATAAAACTTTCTTTGATAGGGTTACTTGCCTCTCTGGAGTTTAACTTCTTGAGTTCTTCGTATATATTGGATATTAGCCCTCTGTCGGATGTAAGGTTGGTAAAGACCATTTCCCAGTTAGTTGGTTGCTGCTTTGTCCTTTTGACAGTGTCTTTTGCCTTGCAAAAACTTTGTAATTTAATGAGGTCCCATTTGTCAATTCTTGATCTTAGAGCATAAGCTATTGGAGTTCTGTTCAGGAAATTCTCCCCTGTGCCCATATGTTCAAGGTTCTTCCCTAGTTTCCCTTCTATTAGTTTCAGTGTGTCTGGTTTTATGTGGAGATCCTTGATCCACTTAGAATTGAGCTTAGTGCAAGGAGATAAGAATGGGTCAATTTGCATTCTTCTGCATGTTGACCTCCTGCTGAGCCAGCACCATTTGTTGAAAAGGCTATCTTTTTTCCACTGGATGGTTTTAGCTCCTTTGTCAAAGATCAAGTGACCATAGGAGTGTGGATTCATTTCTGGGTCTTCAATTCTGTTCCATTGATCTACATGCCTGTCACTGTACCAATACCATGCGGTTTTTAACACTATTGCTCTGTAGTACAGCTTGAGGTCCGGGATACTGATTCCCCCAGAGGTTCTTTTACTCTTGAGATTAGTTTTAGCTATTCTGGGTACAGAGCTAAACAAAGAGTTCTCACCTGAAGAATATCTAATGGCTGAGAAGCACCTAAAGAGATGTTCATCATCCTTAGTCATTAGGGAAATGCAAATCAAAACAACCCTGAGATTCCATCTCACACCAGTCAGAATGGCTAAGATCAAAAACACAGGAGACAGCAGTTGTTGGCAAGGATATGGAGAAAGAGGAACACTCCTCCACTGCTGGTGGAATTGCAAGCTGGTACAACCACTCTGGAAAGCAGTCTGGTGGTTCCTCCGAAAACTGGGCATGACACTCCCGGAGGATCCGGCTATACCACTCCTGGGCATATACCCAGAGGCTTTACCTGCATGCAATAAGGACACATGCTCCACTATGTTCATAGCAGCCTTATTTATAATAGCCAGAAGCTGGAAAGAACCCAGATGTCGCTCAACGGAGGAATGGATTCAGAAGATGTGGTATATCTACACAATGGAATACTACTCTGCAATTAAAAACAATGAATTCACGAAATTCCTAGGCAAATGGTCAGAACTTGAAAACATCATCCTTAGTGAGGTAACCCAATCACAAAAGAACACACATGGTATACAGTCACTGATAAGGGGATATTAACCCAGAATCTCTGAATACCCTAGACACAATTCGCATATCAATAGATTTCTAAAAAGAGGGAATGAGAGACCCCTGGTCCTGGAAAGACTGGATGTAGGGGAATGCCAGGACAGAGAAACGAGAGGGGGTTGAATGGAGAAAAGAGGGAGGGAAGGGGGCTTATGGGACTTTCGGGGAGGGAGGAAACGGGAAAGGGGAAATGATTTGGAACGTAAATTAAAAAATAAAATAAAATAAATAAAATAAATAAATAAATAAACTTTCTTTGAAGTAGGCTAAATGATGGAAATGCCTTGTAAAATAACACCCTTTTTACTCACTTAAATTTTCTAGAATGTTCAACAGTATTCAGAATGGACCATTGCAGTTTCTTTTCTTACCTGAGTGCTACTGGCGTGAGTTCATTGCTGTAGGCTGTACTTACACAAGTGAAAGCTGCGAAAGATCCTTTTCCCAAAATGAAAATAATAAGACGCAGGACATACTTCTCTGCAAACAATGTTAAAAGGAGAAAATGCTTATTCTATCAGTATTTATTGATCTCTAATTCAAAAAATTTATAAATTTTTTTAAAATATTAACTACTAATCCATTATCTGAAATCAAGTATTACTGTTTTATGAAAATACATATTCTGATTATGGTTTCCCTTCCTGTAACTCTTCATAGATACTTTCTACCTCCCCAACCACCCAAATTTATACCCTTTCCTGCACTTTTTCATTAGAAACAAAATAGGCATCTTAAAAATGAAAAGAAATAATAAAATAAAATAGAACCAGATCATAACAAGCAAATTGACAAAAGTCTCTTTATTGCTTAAACAAATGAAATAGAATGCATAATTTGAACTAATCTTAACCTAACTGTAGTCATAAATAAAAATCCTCTGCCAAGATCACATTCAATAATGACATGTAAAAGTTTCCTTAAAGATATGTAACAAGGCACATGAAATTCTACGGAGTGAAATGGAATCTATAGAATGGTAACAAACATGTACCTTACAGAGTGTTACATTCCACACTATTAAATAATTTCTATGAGCTAGAGAGATGGCTCAATTGTTAAGAGCACTGACTATTCTTCCAAAGGTCCTGAGTTCAATTCCTAGCAATCACATGGTGCCTCACAACTATCTGCGATGTGATCTGACACCCTCTTCCAGTGTGTCTAAAGACAACTACAGTGTACTCATATACATAAAATAAATAAATAAATCTTTAAAGAATTTCTTAAACTGCACAACAAGAATTCAAATGGCTTAAGTGAAAAATAGGCAGAGGATGTCAACAGAAATGAAAATAGAATACTTCAGAATGGTGATGGCAGTAGGTCATTCTAAGTGAATAAAGTCCTGAGTGTATGTGCACTGTGGAAATGAGCAGGCCATTTCAAGGACTCCCAGATTCATGGGAAACCAGCAAAGCCTGCCTCCCTTGGAAGGTGAGACTCTCAGGGATGGCAAACTCTTGATCTATTCTGTGTAAAATTGTTGTTAGTGTGTGCAGAAAATGGCCACCATTGCTCTATCCCCCCCAAGATATTTATGGCCTGAAGACCCTACAGAGGCTTCTCCTAATTGAAATTAGGACAACCTACTTCCTTGTTCAGCTGTATATAATAACTCCATCTCCTCATTTATCTGTATGTAAAAACATCTTCTTGTCTAGCTGGATGTAATAACCTTGCCTCTGTGTTCAACTGTAAGTAATGAACATAGTGAGTTTCCAAGATACTATAATTTCTCCATCAAAGAGCTCAGCCTGCCTGACTCCCTTATCCCTCTGTATGTATGTGTGTCCATTTGTTTGTCTGTTTGCTGTCTGTCTGTCTATTACATCTCCATTTCCTTGCCACCAAAGCTGTGAAAGCATATAACAAAAATGGAAGATCTAATTGGGAATAAGTTTGATCTGCTATGTAGAATAGTGAATAGATGTTCATCAATACAAATAGTAAGGAGAAATATAAGACAGTACCTTTGGAATTAAATTATAGGTTTAAGTATTGTATGATCAAGAAACAAATATGTACTTTGTCCCCTGTCTGTAGCATGAGAAACGATTAATGTCTTATCTTAAGCACATCAAGCACATACTAAAATATTTGACAGCTATAAAACATGTGAATTTTAATTCAATGTTGGTCATAAAATTCCTCTTCTTGTCACTGAATGAAATTTCTCTAGAATCTTTCATAAGAACATGAAAATCTTTGCATCAGTTAATTCTAAAGCTTTTAGAATTGATTTTCAGAATTTCTTTAATGCATACAGTTACAGTTTAAATGAGAAAAGTTTCCTCACTGCCTCATGTACTTGAACAGTGTTCTTCATCCAATGGCACTGTTTGTGAAAGGTATGGAACTTTCGGGTGGTAAACTATCCCTGGAAGAAGTACATCATTGGAGACTTGAGGTTAACAGCCCAGGCTTGTTTCTATTCCCCTCTGGGTCTCTCATAACACCAAGATTTTAGAAGACAGAGTCCTAGACACACTTTAACACTTTCATGGACCTACTGCCCATTCTGCCTTCCGATCATGATAGAGATTATGTCCTTTCAAGCCATCAGTGAAAAATAGGCCTCA
Organism: Tokudaia tokunoshimensis; assembly: GCA_036184795.1. NCBI lineage: Eukaryota > Metazoa > Chordata > Mammalia > Rodentia > Muridae > Tokudaia > Tokudaia tokunoshimensis. The sequence continues at coordinate 18,110,264 of BTHU01000018.1, read as the reverse complement.
GTCAGGCAGTGGTGGTGCATGCCTTTAGTCCCAGCACTTGGGAGGCAGAGGCAGGCGAATTTCTGAGTTCGAGGCCAGCCTAGTCTACAGAGTGAGTTCCAGGACAACCAGGGCTATACAGAGAAACCCTGTCTCGAAAAACCAAACCAAAAAAAAAAAAATAGGCTTCATCCCTTAAAGTATTTCCCATCAGGGACTAGTGACAATCACAAAAAAGTAGCTAATAGTCATCAAAGACCTATTTTCCTCTTTCTTTTCAAGAAACTTTCCTTTGTCCAATCCTACCTGTCTCCAATGTAGAGTAATCACAGTCCATAATTTCAGCCATACATTATGTAAATAAGTGCTCTGAAATATAGTCCTTCCAATCGTGCCTTTTCTATTGGTGAAGAACATCAGTTGAATACTTACAAGATCATAATAATTAAATACTCTGTAATCAACTTCCTCCTTATCTCTTACGTCCTAGTTGTTTACAGGTAACTAACACAGTGACACCAATTTTCCAAATTATATGCCTTCCTCCCACTTCCATGGTATCTTTGTGTGTGTGTGTGTGTGTGTGTGTGTGTTTCTGCGCCAAGTAATTCCTATTTGGCTTTAGGGGTTCAACATTGAATGGCACCAGAGAGATTCCTTAAATTACTTGGATGTAGTTATTGTCCTTTCCACATTATGACTTCATGCCAAGTAATATTGTTGAAATAGGCCTCCCAGAGATGACTGGGTTTTTGTTTTTTGTTTTTTTCATTGATGATACATAATTAGTTCCTATTAGAATCTGATGTAGAGCTTCCAAGTTTAAAGGAAGCCATAAAGTTGTAATTCTCTTTACCAAGGAATTCACAGCCTTTAAAATGTCTAGGCTTAAAAGTAGAGTGCAAGGCTGTTGGCATGGCTAAGTTGGTAAAGCTGTGAACAAGTCTTAAGACATGATTTTGGTCCCTGAAGCCCAAGCCACAGAATGAAAGAACCAACTATTGCAAGTCGTCTTTTGACCTCTGTAGGACCGTGAAAGGCAGCCTGGTTCCTGGTTGAGCTAAGGCTAGAAACCCCAGTGACCCTAAAGTGATCGCAGGCATTTCATGGCCACAGCCCTCCATAGATTTGTGGCCATCAGGCAATGACCTAAACTCCTCCATGGATTAAGGACATGACCTGTGGGCATGTAGACTCAAGACAGATCTCCATTTTAATGAGGTACCTAAAGGCCTGGAGGACTTAGCCAATAAATTCTCCTTCCCAGATTCTCCTCCCTACAAAAGGTATTTAACCTCAGGCCCACCCTGAGAAGTGAGGAATGGTTTTACTCATCCATGACAATAAATGCCTTAAAACCATGGACTGCCTGTTTTCATTAGGATCTGCCATGGGGAGCAATGGAGAAGGCTTTTGCCTAAAGAGTCGCCATCTAATCTCCTGTAGAGGTCTCTCTGCACCCCCAGTCATGGCTGCCAAACCAAGCCAAGTCAGGCACTGATCAACAAGCCAAGGACTCCCCCACCCAGGGACCAGCCAGAGCTCCTCCCTTTTCCCCCTTGGCCCCAGGCTACATCCAGCCCACAGGCCCCTACTCTGTTCTCAGCTCTTCTGGGTCACCCAGCGGTGCCTAGGTGTCTGAGAGCCTGAAAACCAGAGAGCCCCAGCTTCCTCGAAGGCCTGGGGACCCCTGAGCCAGCGCCAGCTGTCCAGTGCCTCAGACTGCCCTCCCCCATCCCCAGAACAGTGTCCCCTGGCTTCTCCACAGCTGGACACCTGCCCAGTACAGTGTGGGGTAAGCACAATCAAAAATCCCGCCTCCCCAAGTCCCCAAGCCCTGTGGCAGAGCAGAAGCAGGACACTGCTAACCCTACAGACCTCCACCAAGTACTCTCTCAGTGCATCACTTTCCAAACAGAATTTTATGGGATTCATCTCCCTCTTGCTACTCTTAATCTAGTGCAAGAGTTCACCATGCAATACAAGTACATTGAGAAAAATCATGTAATTTCTTCTATGCTCATTTTCTTTTATCCTGAAGTTTAACTAAAAACTAAATCTCGTAGGAGAAAGATACAAAATTTAACTTTGATTGTTTCATGGAAATATCACTTTTAATGATTCTATCCCATCTACTGTTGTCAGAGAGAGAAAGAGAAAGAGAAGGTGAAAGAGAAAGAGAGAAGAGACGAGAGAGAGAGAGAGAGAGAGAGAGAGAGAGAGAGAGATTTCCAAATATGGGAATTCCTTTAAAATAAATAAATAGAGAACTGAGAAAAAAAGCTCTGCAATTAGGAGAACCTACTGCTCTTACAGAAGACCAAAATGCTTTCCCAGAACACACATCAAGCAGCTTATGCCCAACTTCCTATAATTCTATTCTAAGTGATCTAATGCCTCTGACCACCTAAGGCACCCACATTCATGTACCTATACATTCACATATAGCATGAACACACCCTCGCACACCTGTATAATTAAAAATGAAATAAATATTCAAGCAATAGGGTCTAGTCTTCTTTTAGGCAGTAGAGTATGAGTTACATTTCTGTATTTGAGAATCTAAGTCTGCATGGATATACATCAACAGTAAGATTCTGAACACTGAGGAAGTCTCACCTTCAGAGATAAATATGTTGATGGTAATACAACTTCCAGTTGCAAGGAGCAAAAAAGCAGTTAAAGGACGACGGCTTACATTTCTTAATGTAAAATATGTGAGTGATTTACTGGGTATGTCTATTACTCCTAGGAGAATCTGGGTCAAGAATATATTCTCTCCCAACATTTGAATGTCCAACAAGAGGCCAAAAATGCTGAAAAGTTCTGCAAAACTGGGAGAGAGCACACAGAGGCATTCAACCAACTGAGGAAACAAAACATTTTATTATAGTGTGTGTGTGTGTGTGTGTGTGTGTGTGTGTGTGTGTGTGTACACACGCATGGGCACACACGCATGCATGCATGCATGCATGCTTACTATGAATCGTCATTTCCTTTAAAGATACAACTAAAATAAATATTTCAAGTATTGGAAAAAATTGAGTTTTGTAATGTTACAGAACCTACTTAAAAAGAAAAACATAAAAATAAGATAATTATAGAAATGATCAACAAATTGAGCAGAGTTTATAAGGAAATTTATATTTAAAACATTCTTAATTTAGTTTACTGATCTAATAGACTCTACATTTGAAGTGTGTCAAATTCTGGGCAGGGAGTATGAAGCTGTCATTAGTGATCACTTTCTGTATAGAAAACCATGGGCTCAAAAGCTGCATCTTGCAACTCTTGATACAGTGCAAGAATATATCATGTGAGATGTGTATATTTAGGAAGGTCAAATAATTTATCCTGAGGTCATTTTTCTTTTCCTGAAATTTGAATTAGAAGTAAATTCACTGGAGTAAGCTGCAGTTGTCGTGTAGAAATGTATTATCACTTGCAATGATCCTGCCCTACTGTTCTCATATAATTGCCTAATGTGTTGCAAAAATGTTCATTTGTAACATCTGGAGATCAAAGAAAACCTCAAACTTTGAGCAAAACTTGAAATTTTTGCAGATTTGATTTCAATGTTATGCATTGAGGCTTACTGCTCTACAGTATAAATTGTTTGATTTCATTAAAAACCTGCTTTATCATTCTCGTTATTTAGTGAAATTTAGTTGAGATCTAAATTGCCTTTTTAATTTCATGCTTACATTTCTCCAGTTTCTGTAAATTACAACCATCCTATGAACCATTTAAAAAATCATGACCCGTGTGAGTTGCTTTTAATCCTTCCCTACATATATTTGTAACTTGGTTTCTGGGGTCTTGAATAAAGGGTAAAGGAGACAGTTGTTGACCCCAGGCATTCCTCAAAGGTTTTAGCATGATGCTGAAGCAGTCAACTATATGATAGTGAAGGGAGGAGGGTAAAGTACTCACATTAAACTGGCATTACAAAGCACTATTTTACGTATCATGGGATTAATAATGATGTCCTTTATTCTAAAATGCTTTCCGGTTGAATTTACATCTTCCTTAAGTTTGTATTGCAAATCCTTCAAAATGAAAAAGATCAAGGCAACATATTTAGGTTGAACAGAAGTTTGAAACAAATTCTCCACAAATTATATTTCACTCTTCTATGCTGCCATACACCATCTATGACTAGCTCATAAAACCAGAGTGGCATTGATCATACTCCAACCATCTAAAAGGAAAATAGGAAAGGCAAGATCGCTTAAGGTGAAAGCCCTTGCCACCAAGCCCCATGACTTAAGTTCAATCCCAGCACCCATAGGTCAAGTCTAGAACTGACTCCCATAAATTGTCCTCTGACCTTCATATGACCTTCCTTGCAAGTGTATGCCCCCAATACATATATACAAAATGAATAATAAGTGCAATTAAAAATTTTGAAGTAAATAAGTAAAAAATAAAGATAAATTAATAAATGCTTAAATGAAGAAATATATATTATATATATATGCTGTTAAAACGTTTCCGGGTAAAAAACATAAAATTACTTTCTAATAATTCCTAAATAATTTTTATTAGAAATTATTGGATCAGCCTAGTCTGACATAGTCATAACTAGATATGTTATATGACATAGTTTGATGCTGACTGACTGTTGTCAAACTCTTCCTAGGAATCCCCACTGTATCAATTACATTTCATGATGAGTCAAGTCCTGTACCTGATTAGCTACCAGAAAAATTACAGTTAGTTTTATTGTATCTTTGCAGATTTTTACATATCTTATATTGCTATTAACTTATGTGAAATTAATTTTTTCAGCCAAATTCTACATTAAATATTAACTTTTAGACTCAACTTTTAAAATGATTTTTAATTAGATTTTTTTCTTTTCATATTTTTATCATTTGGAAACTCTACATCATGAACTCTAATCACACTCCCTATTCCTCCCAGGTCTATCCCTTACCCTTGTAGCCTCCAAGAAGAAGAAGAAGAAGAAGAAGAAGAAGAAGAAGAAGAAGAAGAAGAAGAAGAAGAGGAAGAGGAAGAGGAAGAGGAAGAGGAAGAGGAAGAGGAAGAAGAACAAGAAGAACAAGAACAAGAAGGAGGAGGAGGAGGAGGAGGAAGAGGAAGAGGAAGAAGGAGGAGGAGGAGGAGGAGGAGGAGAAGGAGAAGAAGGAGAAAGAAGAAGAAGGAGGAGGAGGAGGAGGAGGAAGAGCCCAATTCATGTTGCTCCTGAGCACTGTCAAACTCTCAATGTCCAGTCCCTAAAAGAAGACTAAGTTGAGTGACTCCCCTCTGGCACTCCTGCCAGAAGCCATAAACCATGGAGAACTTACACTTCTGCATCCTTATCACAATTTTCAAGAGTTCTCTTCAATGGTTTTCTATCCAGGCTGTTATTTTTTGGGGGTGGGTTAGGCTGGAAGTAGGGGTTGTCATATAGGCCTTTTATGTCCCTCTTTCTCAACTGTGAGTTTGCAGTTATCAATATCATGACAAAAGTAGCTCCCTTGTCCTTTACTGTCACCTGGATATGATCTCAGAGTTGAGCACTTGGTATTAGATAACCAATTGGAGTGGAGAGAGGGGAATCTTCCCAAGAGCATTTCTCCACGGTGCATTTTAAAAAGAAAATTCCCAAATGTTATTTTTGATCATCTTTTTCCATTTAGAAAATATTGATAATGTATATAGACTATAAGTACAATATTAGGCTTGAACTCAAGTTACTAAGTCTGTAAAACTTTTTTTCTGCCATGCACAGATGCGGACTTCTGAAATACCTGCATACATCCCTCTACTTACTCAATTCTTTTCATACTTCCAACACAATCTTAAAATAATGCTGAAAAATCATAAATGCCAGGAATATGTGAAAAGGGGTACTTGTACATCCACGCTCATTAATGCTAAATTTATAAAAGCTAGGAAATAAATCTAATAATCCTTCAACTGATGAATGGATAACAAAAATGTAGACCATATAACCTTATTTAGGAGTAAAGAAAGTAAACTTCTTTCAACAAACCCAAAAGAAGATAGCGGCACAAACATAATTCCACCTCTACCAACAAAAATAACAGGAAACAACAATCACTGGTCCTTAATATCTCTTAACATAAATGGACGCAATTCCCCCAATATAAGAACATAGACTAACAAACTGGATATGTAAACAGGACCCAGCATTTTGCTGCATACAGGAATCATACCTCAGTGACTAAGACAGACACTACCTCAGAGTAAAAGGCTGGAAAAATTTTTCCAAGCAAATGGTCCCAAGGAGGAAAGTAAAATGAAACTATGAACTTTTCAGGAAAATTGGATTGAACTAGATCTAACCTAAATACTCTTCACTAAGAACAAGCTGTGATAGTATAGGAAGGCTGCTAAAGAAAGGAAATAACAAATAGTCCTAACCCAGATGTGATGCCTGTGAATCCTAACAATGGGCAGCATCACAAGACATCACTAATGGCATGATCATAGCATGCATATCATGGTGGTAAACAACAGTTTTCTAATTGGAAGCAACACCCACTCTACAGGCAGGAAACTAAGCTGAGTGCCTAGAGCTGGCAAAATCAAGGTTCTTCGAGAAAGATCTACTACCACTTTACTAAATCCAGATAATTTCGAACTGCACTCTGCATATTTGTCCTTATGCCTATAGATAAGTATAGTCCTCATCTCTGATCAAACAAAATTCTCTCTGCAAAAGAAAGAAACTTTACAGAAAACCACAACTGATCTAAATGTAAAGAACAGCTAATTGATCATGAAGCTCCCAGTCCCAGTTGATATATCTACTTCACAACTGCTATACATTAGAGTCAGGAGATATCAAGGAAGAAGGAAAGGAAAGATAGTTAGAGCCAGAAAATCAGGAACACTGTTGTGCTATTGTGTCTCATACAAAGAACAGGGGAGCATCACCCCTGATACCTGGACAATATGGCTACCTTGACAAGAAAAACACCAATAGACTTGCTAACACGACTTTTACCTGGCCCCACCCAGACAAAGAGATATAGGCAGCTAAGGGATGCCAAAAGATTGAGAAATAGTCATCTCCAGGGAATTGATTCCCTAATTGGTTATCTAATACCATGTGGTCACCTGTGAAATCATATACATGTAAATAACACTAAATACACTGACCAGATTGTATTTATATATTTAGGTATTCATAAATTGCAACAACAATTAAAGAAAAAAAAGAGGCTGTGAATTCATGGGGAGTAGGAAGGGGGTGTCATGGGAAGAATTGAAAGAGGAAAGTGAAGGGGGAAATTATATATTTTAATTAAAATAGACATTTTAAAGAGGTAATAATGATACTCATATTATTTGAGTCTATCCCCAAATTCTTCTAGTTCTTGGGTATGTTTGCCTATAATTTCACTGTGTTTTTTAGTATTTGAGAGCAGCAAAGAATTTAAAGATAATGGTAATGTGTGTCTAGTACCTCAATGGATAGATTTTGTGCAATGTCTTTCTTCCCATTGATGGAGGCAATTCTCTGGAGTTCTTTCCATGCTTTATCTGTTTTGCCAGTGACCATGAGCCACCGGACTGATTCTGGCATCCAGCTGTTTAAAATGCAGTGAATAGAAGGGGAGGTCATATTCCAGTCCAACAACATCCCTACTCTATCCAGGAAAAGAATAATCTTATAGAATATGATTCCTCCTAGCAATAGAGGACATACCAGGATCTATCTAACCTTTGACTTATTAATACCACTGTCATACCTTGTTACTAAGCCTTTTAATACTCTTTCAAAGCTAAAAAAAAATTTATTCTTAAGAAAAGAGGAAAGACTTCAATATTAAAATCTAAACATGTTTTTAGTACTTTAAAAAATTCACTTCAATTTTAAAGAACAACAAAATAGTACCAATTTTATATTATTTATTGAAAATGATATCTTGTGTTTTATTTCTAAGAAGACTAATCAAAATTTTAAAGAATACCAGAGTAGTTGTTTTCAGAAAGAAGACTGTTTGGTGCTTACTTTAAGAGAGATCAAAAAAGACCTACTTTTAAACCTCTCTGTCCTTAATTGTCATGTAAACAGATTTTCCTGTGACTTGATCTCAGCAACCAAGAGAAAAATAAATTAATACCTGAGTGAAATTTTGAGCCACCATTCACTTTATTTTATAAATTAACTGAAGGAATTATCCTGTTATTGGTTTTTCTCCCCTAAGACTTTTAAGTTTATTTCCTGCATATTACACTTAAAATAGCTTAGAGTAAATGAGTAAAGGGCAAAAATATTCCTCAGTGGCCATAACACCATCATTATGTATTACAGTCATTGGAATGAAATGGGTTATGACATATCAAAATGTACATACCAGAAAAAAATAAAACAGATGAAGTAGGGCAAGGCAAATGCAAGTTGGAGTAAGTGCCAATCCGAAATCACATATGCTATTGCCCCAAGCCCACTCTGGCCAATACTGCCGCACAGTCCACTGAGTACTATGGCTATGGCATTCCACTGTTCTGATGTTTCTTCTAAAACTACAAGGAAAAAAAAAAAGAGTTCTGTATTAGTTTGCATTTTACTGGTATGTTATTACCATGACCAATATGACTTAGGGAGGGAGGATTTTTTTTTCTTTTTTAGAGGTTATAGATCATCATAAAGAGAAGGGCAGAAATTTGAAGGCAGGAACTGAAGCAGAGGCCACGGAGGACTGCCTCCTAGCTGGCCTTCCATTGTTTTCTCAGGGGATATGGGGCCACTCACATTAGGCAAGGACGTCCAAATTGATCATTAATCAAGAAAATGGCCCATCTACTTGCCTATAGTCTATTCTGTGGAGACATCTCATCAATTGAGGTTTCCTCTTCCCAAATGAGTCTAGCTTGTGTCAAGTTGACAAAACTAACCAGAATAATATCCAACATTTTTTAAGAAAGATGACTTTAAGAATGTAAGATAAATGTGTACAGATCAAGGCAAACTTACCAAAGATAAGAGAGTTGATTATAATAGTACTTGAGGAGGCAGATAACAGGAATCTCAAAACACAGTAAAAGGAGAAATTGGGGGCAAAGGCACAGAAGGTCCCCAAAACCCCATAGGCTAGGCAACAAAACATCAACAATGGTTTCCTTCCAAACCTATGATAACAGTTAAAATAGTAAAAGATATAACAACTGGTTATATATACATTTTAGCATATTCCCAGAGAACCCTTATTACTTTTAGATGCTTGTTTTCTGGAATCCATATACCATCATGACAAAACAATTAAAGTCACACATCTTTACACAAATGTCACTATATATAGAGTCACTATATTTATGTGTCTAATATAGCAAAGTTTTCTATTTCTGAGCTGCACCATCACTTCAAGTACATTTTACATTTTAAGCTCTTTTTAAATAGTTTTATTTGTGTGTGTGGGGAGGGGCAGGGGATTGATGCATGTAGGCATCCATGGTGACCAGAAGGGAATATCTGAATTGAATCGGGATCCTCTGAAAGAACAAGCACTCACTACTCTCTACTACTCTCTAGCCCCATCATTTAAGTTTCAATACTAACTTTTCTTCTTTCTTGCAATGCATATCCACACATACTAATTGGATTATATACTTCCTCATAAATATTAATAAACATATTACTATTCTCAAAATAGCATTATTCTTAACCTGTTTCTTTTAAAATCCGTCTCATTATTTATCTGGATGTGGACAATTTATCTATTCTTAATTCTATATTTTTCTTTCTAGAAATTTCCCTGAGTACTCACCATACTCTTTTTTTGTTTTTGTTTTTTGTTTGTTTGGTTTTGTTTTGGTTTTTTTTTTTTGCCTACTATCATGAAATTTCTTATAGACTTCAAGCAAGTGAATTTTCATAAATGAATTCTTTAATCATACTACATAATTTTAAAATGTGAAAATGCACATAGCTTTTTGAATTGCTACAATTTTCTTTTTCTCCAGTATACCAAACTTAAGAAAAAAATTAAGATTCAGTTCTTAAAAATTTAGGTACTTAACATTGTTTCCTATTGCTAAATATATGCTTTTTATTAATCGTATTTGTTATATAATATTTTGTGATGTTTTTATCCCCTTACACATTTTCCATCTACCAACTGTTATTTTTTTATGAGTCAGTTCAAAGTTTACTTTCATTGGACACATATCATATTTATGTTTGTCTTCCAAATTTGGTTATTTCCTTGAAACATATCTACCATGTATATTGTATACCTTCTACCAAGCTTCTTTCAATATTAATAATTTTTAATAAAAACATGTAGTCTTTAAAAAGAGTTTTATACATGTTTCTTTGTCAAAAAATAAAATGAAACTTACCTGTCAGAAATAATGCCACACAGAGGACCAGCCACCAAATGCCCTGCCAAAGAGGTGGCTTGTGCATAGTATTTAAATGACTGAAAATCACATACTAAATCCCACTGTAAAAGAGTGAATATTACAACTTGAATAATTATATATAGCACTTGAAAAGAGACCTCAAGTAAAGCTAGAGAATAAACTTGCTGAATAATGAGAAGTGGTCTATGATTAATGTTTAAAGTTGACAGTGATTATATCTTAGGTAACTTGGGGTCACACATGTCATTGGCCCTATGGGAGAACCTACCACTATTATTTTATTAAATGTACATAGTATCAAGATGGCTCCTAATGACTTATATCATAAGCATAAATGCATGTGTCTGCCACTTCTTGTCAGCATTTTCTGTCAGGACCCATCTAGGAAAGGCTAAGCTAACAGGTCACCTTTCTGGAGGCTGCCCACATTGTTGCATGGACTAAGATGGGTGAGCTCTGAAAGTCAAGATCCCAAAGAGACTTCATCTCAAGATTGCATCTTGCAGCTGATATGCCTTTCCTGTCACTATTAAATTAATATAATAATCCCTGGGCATTAATCCACCCTATTGAGCAGATTTCCTACAGATCAATATAAATATGAACTTTCATGAATTAATGCTGTTTAGATAATAAATGATTTGATAAAGTTCCTGATGTGATTCAAATAATCTTAGGAAGAAAGTTTTAAGAGATCAGACACTATTGTGGATGCCAACAAGTGCTAGCTGACAGGAGCCTGATATAGCTGTCTCCTGAGAGGCTCTGCCAGAGGCTGACAAATACAGAAGTTTAAGCTCATAGCCAACTGATGGACTGAGCACAGGGTCCGCAGTGGAGGAGTTAGAGAAAGGACCCAAGGAGCTGAAGGGGTTTGCAGCCCCTTAGAAGGAACAGCAATATGAACCAACCAGTATTCCCAGAGCTCCCAGGGACTAAACAGCCAACCAAAGAGTACACATGGAAGGACCCATGGCTCTAGATACATATGTAGCAGAGGATGGCCTTTGCAAACTTCAATGAGAGGAGAGGCCCTTGGTCCTGTGAAGGCTCGATGCCCCAGTGTAGGGGAATGCCAGGTCAGGAAAGTGGGAGTGGGTGGGTTGGTAAGAAGGGGGAGGGGGATGGGATAGGGGGTTTTCAGAAGGGACATGAGGAAAGGGGAAAAACATTTGAAATGTAAATAAAGCAAATATCTAATTAAAAACAGATCATTTTAGTTGTTTTACTAGAAAGATATAATAAAGTTAGAATCAAGAATAGAATGTGCCCGCTCCTCATATTATAAGACTACATAATAATGTATAATGAACTTTCATAATTATACTAAAAAGGAGAAGTAGACTTGAGACAATTTGTGTTCAAGGAAAAACATTCAGTTCCAAGGATGAATTCACAAGTGTGAACTATGATAAGCCAAGGTCACATAAAATCTGTTGCTTTGAACTTATAATGACCCTATAGAATCAAGCACTGCTTTGGACTTAATATCAACATCCTTTTGTAATTTCCCTTTTATATAACATTTTATTTTTCTAAGAACTTTTGTCTATATAAAGGCCAGAGGAAAGAAATAAAGATGATGGGGTGGCTTAAGAGGTTATTCCACATACATACGTACATACATACATGCATACATACATGCACATACAAACACATATGTCTGTTTGTTTACATGTACATATGTAGGTATATGTGTATGCAAGTAAAGTAAGCATGCATGACACTTGTAGAATTGATTGAGAGAGATGGCTAGATCCAATCACAGTGTGTATATAAAGGATTTTAAGTCTTTTCTTTGTAACAATTTGTCTAAAAGCTATAAAAAGCTAAAAACAATACATAAAAGGCAGGGCAGCCATTTTTCGATTTGCTGTGTGTGTGTGTGTGTGTGTGTGTGTGTGTGTGTGTGTGTGTGTGTGTGCTCTGTGTGAATGACTACTTTTTTCTTTTCTGGTTCTTTTCTGTTTGCCGGGCCAGAGAAGGGTGGGAATAAATCCTTTACTTAATCCCAATAGGTGTTAATTCATCTGGATTTATTGGCTTCTGGTGATAGAATAACAAAGAACTAAGGAGAGTAAATATTATTAATACTAAGCAACTTTTGCTTCTGCAAAGCCAAGTTTTGCCCCCTCCACACTTCATTTCCTTGGCTGCCTCCTAGAGAGAACCAGTGCTCAGACCTACTCCCAGTCATTTCTATTCATAATAGATGGTGATCAAAAAAAAGATCCAGTACTTGTCAATACACATTAAATGAGGAACAGCAGAATGTTCAGCTTTAATTGGAACATATATACTATGTTTTCATATATTAAGATATTTCTATCATAGTTG